>OX467090.1:5050886-6250886 GCA_950106755.1 Climacium dendroides | reverse complement strand
TCCAAGAATTTCCAAAAGTTTGCCATCATGAAGAAGTTTGCCACCCACATCAAGAAGCGTGCCATTTTTTACACCAAATGGAGTAAAATATTGAAATTCTACACTAGCTTCAAAACAAGTCCAAAAAAAATAGTCAACAATAGCATATATGAACACAAATATAGAAAGGTTCTAAGAACATTTCCTTTGACTAATTAGAGGACTAAATAAACACAAATAAAAAAGGTTGAATGCAACTTTGGTTTGTATTCCACTTGGGAGGTACACTCCCCCTTTTTGCAATATTAGCATGCAAACAAAACTTTGGACCCCTATATACTTTTTGAATTTTAAATAAAATTAAATGAAAGAAATATGAATAGATTTTTCTACTTTGAAAGTTTATGTTTTGAATTATTGATATTTTTATTTGTTAATAATAATTAGTTACAAACTTTTGAAGTAAAAAGATACACTATAGAATAGAAAAATAACTTTCACATCCCTATATTTTATAAGAAAAAATTATCTAAAAAATGAACAAAAAATTCCTAAAATTAACTGTCTATTGAAAGCTCATTTTGAGTTGAATATTGATGCAATGGTCATCTAAATGTGTTCTTTAAAAATATTTGAGTCAAAAAAACATGTCATTTTAGTGCATTTTTAACGTCTTTTAGAAATCATTCCATATTTTATTTGAGTTTAAAATTTTGGGAGTAGAATCCTATAGTCATTAGTAAACAATTCTCAAATTTGAAGTTATAATTATAGTTTATTAGAAACCACTAGTTTACACATGATCTGTTGTAGTTGAACTAAGTACACCCCCAGGGTATTCCACTATAATATTCGTACAATGAATCCAAATGAATAGATGCATAGGTACAAACCCTAGTTACTAATAAAATCATTCAAAAACAAAAACAAAAAACTACAACAAAGTTGGATTAATGCACATGTACCATTCATTACATCAAAAGGCATACATTTGTTTGATAAATTGTATTGATGGATTAATTAACCTTGTGAGGATGCTACAAATCCAAAAGTGGAAAATGCATAACTTTCCAAATCACTGCTATAATGAAGTGTGCACTTATTGCTCCAAAAATCAAATCATCTTTTATAAAAATACTCAATAACAGGTCCATCCTTCTAAGAATCCAGGGCTAAGGAAGAACATGAAATCTCACTCATAGAAACTAATACTAGTTAAAATATTAAATTACTTCAAATTAAAGTGAAAATTGATGCCCCCCTTAGACAATGTATTGATAGATTGCAATTATATATTGATGGATTCAAGCTTCACTAGTAGCTAACATCAATCAATATAAGCACAAACAAGATTTTCATATAGAACATTTAGATACATTTTGCAATTGGTTGTATCTATGCTCTCGACCATGTACAACACTCACTTTCCACAATCTCACAATTTTGCATCAAATGAATTTGTACAATACAATTTCAAATGCAATGCCATATTTGGTAGAAGATTACAAGTGCAATGCTTGACAAAGAGTGTTTTAGGGACTAATCTCACCTTATTAATAATAAGACTTCCAATCTTCAACTGTATCAAAGATCACTTCACATCATGACACCCAAAGTCAATGAAATATGAAGTCCTGCCTTCACCTTTGCTCTTCTCAAGAATCTATATCCCAATGAATTCAGAGCTTATAAATGTCCATATTCTTGCCCAACCACTCTAGTGATAGGTATCAATCCCCCATCTTTGCAATCCTTCCCAAGTTGGATTATCCCTGCAACAATGCAACCAATCATTCAATCAACCAAATTCTTGCCAATCATTGCATATTAGATTTTGTAAATTCACCCATGAACAAGCACTGACCCTCTACTGAAAGGTTTCTATAGTACAACAACACCAAGGAAATGATTTCCAACTCAAGTGTTGCCCCTAGAACTAAGGTAGGGATACCCAAATATGCCACTGACTTTAAACTGCCATCTATACTATATGTACATCTCCAAAATCAATTGTGTACCTATGTGGAAGAAACGCTTTCAGAACCAAACTTTGTTCCTTAATAGCTTTGCATACAATATCCAAATGCCACTTTCTCTAGTGCGTTGAAACCACCTTTCACATGCCAACAAGAACATATGAAAATTGGATCAATCTAATGTAGCAAAAAGTGGCGGTTTGGGGTGTACCTACCTTAATGTACCTATCTTAATGTATAACTGCGAGCAGAGCCCTCCTGTGGGCTATGATACAGTAAACCTTTTTTTACCATACAGATCCTAAATTCATCGTGAAGTCCGGAACACTGCATTAAGAACGACTGTATTTCAATTGGATAATACGCTGCTTACAAAGTTTAAACGATATCTCAGATTTGGATGAGAAAACGGAATTTTTTGAATGTGGATGAAACCTAAATCATCTTTGGATGAATAAATGGACGGGTTCAAGAACGGATGAAGTGTTTAATAAAAGCCCATTGTGGTATTTTCAAGAATGCCATTTTCGACACATCAAGTGAAGGACGAGCTGCACAAAGCAAGAAGCCGTGGCTTGCAAAAGAATTGTGGAGCTCAGTTTTGTGATGTTGAGCTACTTCAAAGACTCTCAAGTGTTTGGGGCTTCATCAATTAACAAGGTAACTGTTGCCCTCAGCTTAATATTCCGCTGACATTTAGCAAATTTTCTGAAGCAGTGATAAGCATCAGACAAGCAAGACGGAATCCAAATCCCGTGAAGTTGAATCTGCCTATTTCAATTGCGGAAGAGCAATATAGAGCACCGATAGTCCAGTAGCTCGATGATGAAATCCCAAGGTCAGAAGAAGAAAAGGAATTCAGTGACTTTTATGAACTGTTCCAGTGACGGGATTTCGATTTGAATCAGTGACAAGCAATTAGTGATCAGGAAATCAAGGCAAACATGGGTCTTGGACCTCATCACCCCACTCTCTTTCCAGGTTCAGCAAGCCGTCATTACTCGGCAACCTAGAACATGCGTAAACCCTGAATCAAAGCCATCGCGCATGAAAACTTACCGGGAGCAGGACCTTCTCCACTTTGGGCCATCCAGGAAACGCCTGCACAGGAAAAACAGGTGAAAACAAAACTTTAAATTTCACGCCAATAATCACGCCAATAATCACGCCAACAATGACGCTAATAAATCATGCCAATAATCACGCCATGCAAGTCTCTATTTTATTGTGGAGAAGGATCTGAATTTTGTCTGGGTGGTGATTGGCAAGTTTACTCTAATCCTAATTGCAATACAAAAGTCAACCACAAGACCCAAGCGCAAGAGCTTACCTAAACTAGGAACACCTGACTCATAAAAGCGCTTCCGAGATGCAAAAGTCACTCACACGGTATCCCGAAACGGCACACAAAGACGTGCTAAAAGGCTTGTTCACTTGCTACCCAAACCCCACTAAACCTGACACCATATGATCAAGGGAACCACACCCAGTCTCACACTTGAACGCATTCCTAAGTGCACATATCTTACTGCCGTGAGCATCCAGAGCATTGAGGGTCGTCTCTCTGGCTGGTAAGACACTTCAGCGACGAAATGGCGCCGCACAGAAGAACTGGACAGGCAGAAACAACGTCACGTGCATGAGAGCAGGGCCTCGTCTTCTCCTCCTAGTGTGCATAAGCTCCGAGGACGAAGCTGCGGAGACGCCAGAGCTCGAGAACTGCCAACAAGCAGACGCAAACAGGACGCAGAGAAGCCAAGAGTAACTTGGGAAAGTGGCACAGGCAGGGGGAAGTCGAGGGGGGTCGCCAGTGAGTGGCCGACCGGGATCCTGGGATGTTGGTGGGGTCGCTTTGGGCAAGTGGCAGTAATGATCTGGCGAAAATAGTACCAGTAGTGGCATCCGTCCCACGTGAAGAGCACTGTTGAAAAGGAATAGTCCTCGGGGCTGATCGATTATGGTAGATTGGAGTGCGATGTAGTTTGCCGTCTTCAAACGCGGGGGGCTGCTGGTGGTGACGAGGCTAGAGAGAGGTTTGGTAGAAAGTGGCTTCGCAATGAGATGTTTGCTAAGATGGTTAGTGGTACGCCCCCGTGGGACTTAGCGGGTCCTCGTGGGTCCTCGTGCTGGGTTTGTCTTCCAACCTCCATAGGGGTGGCTCTTCATTGGGCGGTTCCCGCCTTCGGGCTTGAGTCCGGCTTGTAGTTTTATTTCTGTTCTTTTTTCTTTTTTCTTTTATTTGTTCTTTGTTCACTTGCCCCCCAAGCCGGGCTGGGTCCTGTTCCCTTTTTTGTTGCAGTAAAGGCTCCCTTTATTTGTGTCAAAAAAAAAGGAATAGTCCTCTTCTCCGCGGATTTTCTGCGAGGGTGGACTCTCGCTGATCCAGTTTGCAACGCCCTCATCGCACGGCACTTGAATAGCGAGAATTCATCGCACTTAAATTGCGTCGATGAGGGTACTGTACCACAGAGAGGCGGGGTTTACCCCGAACAGAATTATGGAAAACTTTGATACACCCCATGTACCGCCAATTTTAGTGTCCGTGAGCAACCGTGCATGTCTAGTCTAAACAGACGCTCTGCGCGCTTTGAATGGTACATACCTACTCGCACTGGCTGCTTTGTCGTCCTCAACCTCCCGCACCTGGTGACAATTATGGTACCTTGGACAAAGAGTATTGAGGTTCTCTGTGACCATGGAGTGCTAAAGTTTTCTAATTTTAGAATGATGATGTAAAACGTTTGCACCATGATGTTCTATACTATAATGTTGACCTATGAATTTGATACAAATTATTATATTTTTTTATTAAAAATTCATAGTAACTTCAAAATTTCATAAAAAAGTCAAAATTCTTATAATTCACAAAAGATATGTAATTACATCTTTGAAAAAAAATGCAATCACATGTAAAGTAGGAGGTTTATGAACCGACCTTTTACAAGCTAATTTACAATTTTGAAGAGTTGATTTCCTGAAATATTTTTGAATAAATTTTACTTGATAAACAAATCGCATTTAATCCAAGTTGTTTCATTGTTTTTTTGGACCTTTGTGGAACTATTTAAGAATTTTGAAGTGGGAATCACATAGGGTTTTAAAAACATCTTTCCTGTAATATGCTCGTTGTTGGTACATGGATGAATACAACCGGTACAGACATGGTTGTCATACTGGACAAGTTACTATTCATTTCTTGTCCTGTAGGACAAGTTACTATTCATCAAATGTACTTGAGAGGTACATTTGATGAATAGTAACTCGTCCTACAGGACAAGAAATGAATAGTAACTTGTCCAGTATGACAATTGTACCGTATAGTGATGAAAACAATATGTACCTTTGCATTAGAAAATGCTTTCAAAGCTCAGACTAGTCCTCTTACTTTAGTTGCAAATTAAATGGGGTCATACAAAGAAAAAACTTTGAAGTCTGAAAAGATGGTCATTCGTCTATCCTTCAAGGGTTAATGGCATCTCCCCTAAGATGAATGTTCAAAAGTCAATGAAAAGTCTAATTCTAAAAAACTTCAAAAGAGTTCTCACCTTCAAAAGAGCCTTCGTAAACAACTCCTTATCCGCGGCCACGTCCAAGCAGGTTTCTTTCATCAAAGTTCTTGGTTGCCTTTCGGAGCACACTATATGAAAACGCACGTGGTCCTGTGGAATAATTGGTGGATGGCGTTGCATAGGAAAAGACGCCCCAGAGAATCACCAAAGCAGCAGGCGTTCCCAATAGAACTCCTCCAGTGGTTACGCTAACCCATGTTCTGGACCTCAAATATTAAAGCATCAGCTGGAGTTTAGACTCTGGTATCTCGGTGCTGAAGAAGCTCCAGGACAAGAGCTCATGCTTTTCCAAACGGTGGACAACTGAGCTTGCCCAAAACGAAAGGTACACGTCATTTCCCGGTGACTTCGGAAATCTCTAATTGGATATGAGCAACAGAGGTTGCGAAGGTTTGGGATCGGATGCGTCTGCCATCCTGATTTCTAGTGTCTGAGATGAGCTATCGAAACCAATCCAAGCCGTCAGTATTTTCCCATTGGAGAATTATGAGCAATGCGTTTGGATCATTGGCACAAAGGTTGTGGGTGTACGCTTCCAGATCATACTCATGCTGAAGATTTTTCTAACCCGAATGAAGTTATTGCTGAGCATAGCTCTGCTGGAGATTTGGAATGTAATCTGTGTCAAAATTCACATTAGATTATAGGAGTGCTTGTATCTATTAGAGTTTGTACTGGTGTCCGCCTGTATGGACCAACCGTTCCCGGTTTAGGATAGCCATGGATAATTTAGGGAGGATGAGAAAGCTGAATCCGGTCGTTTCCGAGGCTTCTTTACTGTAGTCCCAAGGCAAGCCGTGCTTGGTCAATGTGAAGGAGAGATTCCTGCTCAATGGTTTGAATTTTTGTTACCACATTGAGCACAAGCTGGTTCTTTCTTTCCAAATGTATTGACCCTAAAGTTTTGGAAAGAAAATCGTCTTGCTAGCTTTGACTGACGTCTGGAACAACACGACTGGTATTTTGAAGCAAGAGTTCCCTGACAAATAGTGAACAAATGTAGCAAGCATGATCTTGGACCACCCCAATAGATTCCTAGAACTTAGTAGGACTCTTCTAATTTTGTACTACCAATTCCTAAAACCTGAATTTCATCACATGCGTTTAGCTATTTAACCCTCAAATCCTAGGCCCTTTTGGATTTAAAAATATCATTGCTTTTGAAATATTATAGTCCAAAATATTAGAGGTATAGAAATCTCAACTATACAATTTTGTAGTATATATCTTGTAGATGACATGTATCAAATTTGGAGTCATTTGGCCACATAGATTGCAGGATTATAATGTTTTAGTGTAGAAAAAGGATGTTGAAATTCTCCTAGTAACACATTTGGAGGTGAAATATGGTATCTAAACCTACTCAAATGAAAAAAATTTAAACTGTACAATAATTCAAAACCAACATATAAACAAATTGATGAAAGAAAATATCATTGAATTGATTCAGTGTGTTTGCAAAATGTCAAAAAATAGCAAAAAAAGTTGCAAAAAATATATCTAAAGCCAAACCTCCTTCTAGTATGCACAATTAAATTTTCTTTTATTGGAAATGGACATTGTAGGAAGAAAAAACAAGCTACCAAAGTTCTAGTGCTATAATCCAACAATGTTGAATTCTAAATTTGAATTGCTCCCAAACATTGAAAACAACTTAGATTGATATAGAAATTTTACCACAATAACTAGACTTCAAGGGAACCTAATCTAATAAATTTTATTGAAAACAAACATTGGATGAAGGAAATACAAGACCCCAAACTTGCAACCATCAAATGCAATTTGGTGAACTCAAATTTGTAGGGACTTCTGTTAAATATGATACAAATGAATTTTTTTTAGGTATTTTTTTACTATAAATACTAGAAAAAAAATTCTAAGGCCCTAGTAACAACTATGGAGCTCGTAGTATGCCATGTCATCCTCGATGGATGCCATATCACTTTTACTACCACCACATCAAGTGCTGCATCATAGGCCACATCATACACAAGACAAGTGAGAATTTTTCATATGTAGATTTCCTTGCCCGCATGGTGTTTACATGGCACAAACTTAGTAGTTACAAGGCGACCTCTCACTACTAGAAAATTTATGTCCTATTTAATAGAAAAGGGACCAAAAAAATGTTTGATTTTTTTTGTTGATTTGGTCATGTTGACTTGGAAAGTATGAAAAAAAAAAGTTGATTTGATTGTTGATATTTTGTTTAATTTGATTAAATGCATAAAAATAAAAACAAAAAATTTAACAACCCCGACCAATTGGAAGCCAATATGTGGTGGAGCCATGTCAACAATTGTTAAATAAAAAATCCCATGTAGACAAGCCACCTACACAATCCACCATGCAAATAAAGAGGTATTGAAGGGATTGGAAATTTGCATTCTATGCTTGTGGTCAAAGACCTTATCCATTGCCATACATAAATTCACTTTAACATGCATGGTGTAAGTTTTATTATCCAATTTTTGCAATTGATTTTTGTTTGGTTTGTAAACTCAATAGACTTTGATGGTTGTTTTAGCATAGTAGAATTATTATTTTTTAAATACTGAACAAATTTGAAAAATTTGAAAATCAAAATAACTTTCATCTTCAAAAATCCATTTGTGATTTTGAATCTCCAATAAAAAATTACGGGCAAAACTCAGTGAAGATGTTTAAAAATGTCATTCAAAGAATGGAATCTCTAGACACTATACCTACCCGCAAACTAAAACTCCTCATAACTTTCATCTCATTATTTAAAATGGAATGATTCAAAGCTTTCTACACAGATATAAATCTAGAGAACCAATTTCAAATTTTTATTTCTTAAAAAAGTGATTTTTAAAGAAGTTTTTTGGATTGCCCAAGCTACACACTAAATGCTGAAAATTACATATCATACAATAACTTTTTAACCATGTAGTCAAAAGTTATAAAAATTGTTGCACCTTAAAGCTACTCCTTGTGCACATGTTGTGTGAAATTTTCAAAGAAAAGAAATAAAATTCCATTCATAGTGAATTGTTCAAAATTGCTATGATGCCAAAAAACAGTATTTGAACCTTTAGAGGTGAGTTTAGAGGTTAAGTGATAGTGTATACACTAGCATGACAAATTGACCAAACTTGAATCATTGTTTGAAATATTTGACCCAAATAAAAAAATATATACTAGAGTTAGACATCATTCATCCAGTCAATAGCATTAGTAATGGACAAAACTCGAAAAACAAGCTAACCTTGAGAATAAGAGTGCAAGTATATAACAAAACCTAAAACTAGGTGCATGTAATACTAAAACTCTAATTCTAGTTTTTAAAATGACATTAGTCTCATAACAATAAACTAATTAACCTTTCATGTTTAAAAACCTCGATACAGGTGGGCTTGGATTTTTGTTGGATAGAGAAAAACTTGGACTACATTCTTCTTCATGCATTGGAAACATTAAATTTAGATTTCCATCGAAAGCTATTGTGATAATTTTGAATTTAATTTATATACATGTTTACAATTGGAATACTTTGGATTTTAAAGTCTATACTATATTAAGACTTTTTGGAAAATTTATATTCAACTTTGAAAATCAAAATTTTAAATACAATTTTAGAAGAATAATAACATATTTTTACTTTGATTTTTTCAATGCTTATTTTATATAAATTATATAGTAGGATTTATCTGGAATATTTTGTTGAAGGTCATGAATTATTAGTGGAAAAAAGGATAAATATGCTAGTACACATTTAATGCAAATAGTGCAATTTTGATGCTAAACTAGTACAAATTGAGGACATTATGCACTCCAATTAGAGTGATGATGGGACTTTTTGTACCTTAATCTACAATTATCTATACATTGTACAAAATGGAGTATATAGAGTGAAAGATTTTGAGGTTTAAAAGTATAAAAAATTCTGAACTCCCAATGTCTCTTAAATAATATCATGCAAATGAAATGTCACATTGAATTCTAAATTGGACCAAGTTTGGATCAAATTAAGATTGAAGTGGATACAAAATAGTTAAATTATGCCCTTGCAATAAGAAAAATGATTGGTATAAATCATTGTCACCTTGCCTTCTTGGAATAGGATCATTGATAGGAAATTTAGACTAATGAAGTAGGAAAAGGTGCAACAGAACTACTCAAGATAGCACTATTTGAGAATCCAAATGGATCATAAAGCCCAAGTGGCTTGGTGGTTGGTAATGACGGCATTAGTATTGCCATGATAGAAGACTTGTACTCTATGTCTTGAATATGTTGCAATAATCTATTCACTTCTCCCATAGAAGGTCGAGCCTTGGGATTGGGAAGGCAACGGAAGCAAACCAACAATCATCGCCCTTTGGATCCCTAAATCCACATTTGCACCTATGGATTTTGAAGCAATGCTACAATTCAAAATGGTAGAATGTGATGGCAACACAGGAACTTGTAATCTTTCACAAGAAATAGGTACAAACCCACTTGATGGTTCAAAAGTCCCAAGAATTCTTGGATCTACCATATCAAAGAGTGATCCACCTTCATGAGCTTGCCAAACTATAGATAACAACAGAAGATCCTCAGGTTCTATTGTCTGAAAATCCAAGGGACGCCTTCCACATACCTCTTCCAATATCAAGATGCCAAAACTATAAACATCTGATTCTCTTGTAGCTTTTCCTGTGTATAGCAACTCAGGAGCCATGCAGCCTAATGTACCTACTGCCAAAGTGGTCTTATCCAACTTGCGGTGGTCTATCAAACGAGCAAGTCCAAAGTCTCCAATGCAAGCTTTGAAATCCGCATCCAACAACACATTACTTGATTTGATGTCTCTATGCAAAACACAACTCAGACAATCTTCATGCAAATAGCTTAGGGCTACACCCACCCCTTCAAGAATGGCATGTCGTATTTTCAAAGATAGGACTTTTTGGCTCCCTTTTTTGTGAAGCCAATCATTGAGAGTTCCATTGGGCAAGTATTCATACACCAATAGTAATTTGCCTTTTTCTTGACACCATCCATACAAGCTCACTACATTTTGATGTCGAATTTGGCCTAGACTTGCCCACTTCAGCATGGAAGAGGGCTTGAGCTTGTTTATCTTCCAACATATTGATTTGTTTCATAGCAACCAAAACACCACCACCTAGGCCAAATATAGATTCAATAGTTCAAATTCCTTTTGCAAAGAATTAAATCATATGCATCTAAAGAAGATTGCAAATCACTTAGAAGCAAGATAACTACAAAAATGCAATTACAAATTGACAATTTTACAAATTTTGAACTTTGGAATTTTCATCCTCTTTTTTATTTTCTTCTACTTTTGGGGTTTGCTTTTTTTTCTCAAGCTTTCTTCCCAAAGGACATGTTTATACTAGTATTTTATTATTTTATTCCTTTAAAATATTCTAGACACACTGTTTTTGGACATACATGTTTAAACTAATGCATTTCTAACATGTCACAATGCACTAAGGATGTATATGCACAAAATAGACAATGCTATACTAGGATTTAGAGGGCTTCAACTTTATAGTACATGCTCTAAACATGGAACTACCTTATTGCAAAATGGACACTCATAAATTAGTCGATGCCATTTTCTAGACAATTAAAAGAGTGATAACATTTTGAACTACAATTACATTCAATGGGCAGGGTTTGAAGAGCTACTGTAGGAAAAAAAATCATCATATTGAAGGTACTATTGTTGATTCCATGTTGTTTATTCAATTACAAAGTCTAAAATTAATCATATTTTCTAAATTTAAATTACCAATGGTATCACAAATACTTCTAATTCAAAAGCACATTGGATCTAGAGATTGGAAAATCTATACATCTTGTGCATTTGTGAATGCACTTTTAAGAGTACTTGTACCATGAAAAGACCCCATACTAAATTACAATTTACAAAGACACCTACTTTAACCTATTTGGATAGAATTTGGATCACTATATTATAATTTTTTTTTGAAACATAAGTCTTCCAATGGCTTCAAAGAGATGGATGGATGGAGGACCTATTTGCACAATTATGTACTAGATCTACACATGATTGATTTCTTTACCATCAAAGTACAAGCTATTGACCATTATACCAAACTTTGAAGTTCTTCTTGCTACATGTTCCTATTTTGCAACCTTATATATGAATGAAATTTTTTTAATTTATTTTTCAAAGATGTATTTACACGTCTACTATAAGTTGTTACAATTCAAATTCTTTTGAAATTTTTAGAAATTATTGTGATTTTTTTTAATATGAAATAAAATGAAATTTTCTCAAATACAAAATTTACTCAAAAATTGGAAATTTTCTCTAGAGTTGTACATTATATTGCAAAACACTATGGTGCAAAAACATTTATAATCATTAGGAAAAATCTGATTCTTGGAAAAGGCCATTTGACTTTTGGTGGCAATGCAAATACATGGCAAATAAAAAATTAATTATTTTTTTCAATTCCAATTTTTTTAATATTTTTGAAATTGTCAATTTAACATGGTACTAGTAGTGCCCAATTAGATTATTTTTTAAAATTCTTGTAATTGCACTAATGCCATGAAAACTTGCAACCTTCTACTGGGTTCAAATTTTTTGTAATGGTCATTCTATAAAAAATCAGCTGTCCTTGGTAATAGGCCCAAAGTTCAAGTAGCAATAAAATATTGAAATTTAGTTATTTTTCAACATTTCAAATTGGAATAGAAACTAAAAACAATGAGCTTCATTTCATTAGTTGGCTCCAAATTCAAAAACAATCATTTCTATGGCTTAAATTTTGATACAAAAAAAATAGAAATTGCTAAAATACACTAATACAATGATCAATTCAATTGAAATTGGTCTCAAAAATTCCGCCCAAAGATATGGATGAAAAAACAATTTTTTACATTGAGTAGGTCTCCCAAAAATCATTCAAAGGACACAAAATGTCCCTTTTAAGCATTCAAAAGTTGACCAAAAACGCCTAAGAGGACACTTGGTATCCCTTGGTTAATTTCAAAGAGACCGTGAGGATGGAAAAAATGTTTTTTCAACTAATTTTTTTAAGGAGAATCTTTAAATCCAATTTCAATAGAGGGGATTGAATGGTCCCTTGCAATGGTATTCTTTGAATTTCCTACAATAAAAATGGCAAATCCATGGATCATTTTATTAATAATTTATTTTGGCAATTTCTATTCTTTTATCTAAATCTAAATCTAAGCCATCAATATGATTATTTTGTATTTGATCCCAACTAATGAAATAAAGCTTAGGAAGTCTAGTTTTTACACTAGCATAAAAACTAAAAAAATTCTTGAATTTAAATATTTAATTGCTATTTAGACTTTGAGCTATTATCATGAAGTGTCAATTTCTAATCTTAGAATAATATGGTAAATTGTTTGCACCATGATGTTCTACATTATAATATCCACATAGATAGAAAGTTTTAAGATATTTTGAGCATATTTTGTATTCCAGTATATGATGTGAATTTTTTTCACTTATTAAATTAAAAAAACATTAAAGTTCCTATGACCAATAGAGGTCACATAATTACATCTATGAAAAAAAAATCCAATCATATGCAAGGTGGACATTTATAAAGCAACCTTTCACAAGCTAATTTGTAATTTTGAAAAGTTTGATTTCTAGAAATATTTTTTGCTAATTTTTTTTGATAAGAAAATGACATTCAATCTAAGAATTAGAGCGAAAACCGAGGCCTTCAGAGGGCCGCTCCACAACCCTCCAAGGACCCCATAGATTAGTTTTTTTTTGGCTAAAAAATAATTTTTCACCTATTTATGCCATGGTTGTCATACTGGACAAGTTACTATTCATTTTTCGTCCTGTAGGACGAGTTACTATTCATCAAATGTACTTGAGAGGTACATTTGCCCACGGGTAGTTGATTTCTAATTAATTTAAGTTAGGATAAAAAAAATTAAGGTAAAGGAAGTAGCTTTAAAAGCTAATTTTCTTAGGTAACTAGTTTCAAAAGCCACATCATTTTCCTTTGATTTCATTTGTTTAATTAGCAAATTTAACAATTAAAGTCAAATTAAAGCGCTTACTTAGTATAATGCGTTGAAGCATGAAAAGAAAATTTCTTTATACTATTGGGGTAGTAGTAGGAGAGACAATGCATGTGGGATATATGAATTAAGAAGAAAAGTAGCTTGGTCGCTCATTTCAAAGTAGAATTAAAAATAAATGTCCCTTCCAACCCTTCTTTCAAATTTGTCCATAACTTTTAGGTGGAGGCTCAAAACCTCAAAAGGATTTTTGGAAATGAAATTTAGCATAATTCACCTACTTTTTCAAGTTCAAAGTTTTTTCAATTTTTTTTTTCTACTATGCCTAAATGATGTGTGACATTTCAGTTTTTACACCATTTTTGAATTCTACTTCAAAATGAATGACCAAGCTCCTTTTCTTCCTAATTCATATATCTCACATGCATTGTCTCCCCTACTACTACCCCAATAGTATGAAGAGTTTCTTTTCAAAAGTTTTGACTTATTGACCTTATTAGAGACTATTTAAGGGTAGTTGCCTTTGGCAATTAGCTTCAATAACCATTTGATTTGGCTTATTTGAAACTTAAATTATTTCAATTATATAAAATTAAATCCAATTGGTCAGATTGTAAGGCTTGATGAATTTAGTTTGACTTAATTGAAACCATTGTGAATTTAGCAAGGTTTGTAATTTTATGTAATTTTCAAAACTGCAGCTACAATGGTTTGTGTGTTGATTAAAAACAATTTAAAATTTAAAATTTAAAATTTTTTAGGCACAAAAATAGTCATGGCCTAAATGTTTTCGTGAAAGTCACACACCACTTCAACCACTTTGGGAGTGTCAAACCACCTTTTTAATAGCTTGGTTTGTCACCTCCCATGGCCTAAAATTTTTGCTAATGTCGTTTCATTATACTTTGAATCTTCAATTTATAAAATTAGTTATGAATTTTGAAGTGGGAATCACGAAGGACTCTAAAAGCATCTTGTACCCCTAATGTGTTTATTGTGCGTACATTCATGAATACAATATGTACATTGAAAAAAACAATATGTACCTTTGCAATTTGCATTAGAAAATGCTTTTAGAATTTTAGAGCGTGAATTGTTTTATGACCTCCTAACTTAGTTGCAAAATGGGAGCATACAAAGAGAGGAACTTTGAAGTCTAGTAAAGTGGTCACTAGTCTTTCCTACGGTTAAGATGGATGTCTAGAACTCAATGAAAAGTCTAATTTCTATACAGAAAACTCGAGTTCTCACCTTCCAAAGAGCCTTTGTAAACAACTCCTGTTCCGCCACGTCCAAGCAGGTTTCTTTCATCAAAGTTCTCGGTTGCCTTGCGGAGCTCATTATATGAAAACACACGTGGTACTGTGGAATACCCTAAAGCTGTGTAATTGGTGGATGGCGTTGCAAATGAAAAGATAGACCGCAGAATCAACAAAGCAGCAAGCGTTCCAAACAAGACTCCTGTGGTCACGCTAACCCATGTTCTGGACCTCAAATAGTGAAGCGTCGTTTGGAGTTTAGACTCTGATATCTCGGTGCTGAAGAAGCTCCAGGACAAGAGCTCATACTCTTCCAAACGGTGGACTTCTGAGTTTCCCCAGAACGAGACGTACACGTTATCTCCGATGGACTTCGGCAATTTGTAGTTGGAAACGAGCAACAGAGGTTTCGAAGGTTTGGGATGTGATCCGTCTGCCATCCTGATTTCTAGTGTCTGAGATGAGCTATCGAAATCAATCCAAGCCATCAGTATTCTCCCATTGGAGAAATACGAGCAATGCGTGTCATTGCCACAAAGGTTGTGGCTGTACGCTTCCAGATCATATCCATATTCAAGATTTTTTCCAACCCGGACGAAGTTATTGCTGAGCCTCTGCTTGAGATTCGGAATATAGTCCGACTCAAAATTCACGTTTAGGTTTGTAGAAGTGATTGTATCTATTAGAGTTTGTACCGGTGTCCGCCTGCAGGCACCAACCGTTCCGGAGACGAACTCTTTGAGGATAGCCAAGTTTCCTTCAGTGAGGAGGACAAGGCCAAATCCGGTCGTTTCCGAGGCTTCTTTACTGTAGTCCCAAGGCAAGCCGTTCTTGGTGAACGTGAAGGAGAAAGAGGCGCTGAAGGAAGCCACTTTCCCAGCAGCTACATTTTGAATGTGGACCTCTCTCCCATAATACAGAGCTCCACAAGACCCTCTGGAAGCAAGCGTCCTCGCACCTGCGTTGATGATTTATGAGCGACTGGCGGCATCGTATGCAGCATCTCCAATTGTGAAGAAATCGTCCCGAGATTCAGGCGAGAATGAAGGGAAAGAGAATTGCGTGTCTGCAGTACGTTGCGGTGGAGAGAAGGAACGCAAACACGAAGGAGAGACGTCGAACTGTCTTTGGGGGCAACATTGAATCAATCAGTTGTTCAGTTGTGGTGACCTTATCTCGATACCTTCAAACTGCTTAGCTCCACTGACACCTAGCTAGCTACCGCAGGCCGGGGGATTATCACTGGCTGATCTGGTTCCGGCGCGAACATATATATTCATTTGATCACGCTTGCTCGCTACTCCAAATTAACTGACGCGAGCTCACCCCTGCACAAAGTTCCCAACGCATCTCCAATGGCCGGTTGTCCTCGATCGTCGCAACTCGCAAGGCGCATGTCCACTTAGTGGAGTCGTCATGCCCAACCGGGGATCGAATTCTCCAGGAGTGTCTCGATCTACTTGTTGGGTGCTTCGTTGTTGCCCTCAACTGTGACAGCAGTGACGATCTGATTTCCGGGGCATGAAGCAGATCGAAGGTCCTTGCATTTCTGATTCGAGTTCCGTCACGACGAAAGAACTTGCCAGGGGGGGTGCAACATCGTGACCACGTTGGTGGTGAACTCAGGCTGCGGCGACCCAAATCTTTGAATTTCGAATCTGCGTTACGAGAATATTAATAAATAGTCCACGTCGTGTGAGCCGGCAACTTGGACAGTATGACCACTTTTGCATCAATCGAGGCAACTGAATGGCACCATAGCAAGCAACATGGGGAGCCCATTTCCCTTCTTTTACTGTGAATTTACATGAATACTGCAGAGCGAGCACTTGGAGTCATCATCATCCCACACTCCCATGTCCACCATAGGAGAAGAGACTCCAATCTGGTTTTGAGATTGGTGTAAATTAAAAGGGTTTTACTTCTGGCCTTTGAGGATAAAGTGAGTGACTCCAAGACTACATATCTTTTCTGAGAAGGAGATCCTATAGGATGTGCTGACCTAGGAGGGCATCAAGATAGCCTCTACAGATTATTAATAAGCATAGATAGGTTAATAGACTAAGTAATGTGCTTGTGCATGGTATTATGCTGCCTATTTGTCACCTCATATCAAAATTGCAAATAGCAAATCTCTTTACTCATGTAGATTTTTCACATTTTCATTTTGTATGCCATTAACATTGTGAGGTGAAGGAATGAATTCACCTAATTTCAAGAATAGTTATAAACCAATGAAATAATGTCTTTTAAATGGAAGAAACATCAAAACATGAAAAATTCAAATTTGCAACTCATGTAAAGGACCTTCCTTATTGGATGAATGGAAGAAACGTCAAAACATGGAATTTGCAACTCATCTCAAGGACCTTTCGTACTTTGTAAAAGAAATATTGAAACTTTGCCACCCACATGTGTAATTCCTAAATGCTTGAGGTACCAAATTTTGGTGTCAACAATATTTTGGAGTTAAATAAAACCTAACCATATTCATATTTTGGAGTGGTTTATATTTTTGAAAAAGTCTTTTTGTAGCCTAGTTTTAGCATCAAAAATCCAATTTTAAAATGAATAATTATGATTTTTTTATACAATTTTGTGCAAAAGTATTTATTGCAATTTTGATTTTTTTTAGTGTTGAGGGCTTTTGGAAATAAGCATCAACTACACTAAATCTTGGAGAAAAAATCACATTATAAATTCATTTAACCCCTAAAGCCCTAAGGCCTCTTTTCCATCAAAATCCACTCAAAATTGTCATTTCTATAGTAAGAACAAAAATCTTTTTAAAATCTTTTTTGCATATTTAAACATAGGATATTGTACTAGACTAGTATAAGAATATGTAAAAGGAATTTCACAAACTTTGACCATGTAGATTGCATACTATTTGCATTTGAAGTGAAAGAAACAAGTTTTTTTGCAACCTTACTCAACTACAAATTTTGGCTTTTAACCTTCATAGCTTACAATATTTTCTCTATTGATTTTGAATTTCTAATTTTATATGATAAAGAATTGAATTGGGAGTCTAGGAGGGGGTAAAACACACTTAATTTTCACTCATTAAAAAATTATTTAGTGAAAGTAGGTTCAAATTGAAGACAAAATTAAACCATTAATAGCTCTAAGATAGAATTGAAATACACTAATCTCATCAATTAGATTTTTCTAAAAAGATCTTAACCTTGTGAAACTTTCTTTTTTTGATAAATTGTAAAAATTGAAGTTAGAAATGAATCCCACAAGTTATTTTTTCAAAAAAATGCTTTAATTGCCCCAAAACAAGATTATCCATAACTTTCTCATAACGAATCCAAATTGAACAAATCAAGCTTCCCATGTACATAAAAATATAATATTTAAAAAATAAAATTTTAAGATATTTTACTTTAAGTTTTCTTAAAAGCTTTTTTTTGCCCTCTAAACTAAAAAAAAAGGGCTTTTGTGCCATATCTTTTGCTCCCAAGCTTTGATTGAAATAATAATTATATTTTCAAAAAGATAATGTGTTTTTCTATCTTCACAAAAAATTAAGAAAATCATGACAAATATTGAAACCATAGGAGCATGTCCAAAATCCATTTTGTCCTCTGAGGGGACATGGAACTTTAGGGGTTAAAAAGTTGTAGAATAGATTTTGAGAAGCCATAAATTGATTGGAGTTATGCATATTATGCCCTTTAACCTCATATTTTTTTAGTGACTAATTTTTCAAATTTGATGTGTGAAAAAAGGTTTGAAAGACTTCAAATAACTTTCACAATTTTAACACCCTCATGATCAAAGTCATCAAACATTATAATCTTTCAATCCACAAGTGATATTTTTGTGTTTTCTTTTTTCATGTAATTTCTAAAATGTCTAGTTTGAATTTGTATGGTTATAATTCAAAAAAATGAATAGAGTTTATCAAAATGTTGACTTTTTGTTCAATTTAGAGCAAATTTCAAGAAGCTCTAAAAAGTCCTCTTGGGCATTTAGGAGTTAAAAATGCCTTGAAAGTGAAATGAGCACAGTCATTGTCATTAATTGGCATGTCCACTTTAACATTCTTGAAATCAACTCTTCATACTTTGGGCCCATTTACTATTCAAGGGAGTATGAGAGCATTTAAGGATTAGGGATCCATTTGCCATTATACCAAGTCTAATTTTTAAGTCACATTTCTCATCATTCCATTGGATAGTCAAGAAAGTGTTATATCTCATAATGTTGCCCTCTTTTTATACCCTTAGATTTGTGAAAAGTACAAATATGCTGAACTATTAGAACTTGACATCATGTTTCACAATGCTCTTGAGACTAAACGTGAATCTTAAACATTATCTAGTCCTTTACTTTTATTGACATACTTCTGCTCATGAGTGTGTAGAGTTTAGCATTTGAAAGCAAAATTTTGGACTAGTGAGTTAGAAATCATCATTGTTCTAAAGTAGCGTTCTTGGAATACATGCCATATAGTTTCTATGTTGAAAAATCTTAGAGGTACATCACTATTGTGCCTTCTCCTTAGTTGGTCTACACCAGCTTGTTTTTGTGAGTATTTTGGCCAACTCTTGAAGTGATGGTCTCAATTAGTACTGGATCTAGTTGTATTTGATTAATCACCATCCATCCATTAAGATAGGTTGTTTTGTTTATTTGATATGGTGAGATTTTTTAGAATGTGCATCTTTCAATTATATATTTGGTATTGTCAAAAAGCCCTCGGCAAGGAGAGAGGTGCACAGACTTTGTTTTGTGACATTTGAATCTACAATAGGAAGATATTGAATTTTGAAGTTTTATGAGTAAGAAAATGAGAAAATTATTTTACTTTTCTTTTGACTATGGCAATGGCACAAGGCATAGTATTGATACCTTAAGTTAGATTGTTTGTTTTGTTTGTTTGTTTGTTACGATGAGATTTCTATAATTGTAAGTCTCTAAATAGTGTTTTCAATACCATCGGAAAGCTCTTGGCAAAGAGGGGTGCACATGCTTTGCTTTGTGGTGTTTGGACTTATAGTGTGAAAGTTATTGAATTTGAAAGCTTTTATGAATCCAAAAAATGAATTAAATTACCTTTTATTTTGGAAAATCATAACTTTCACATTGCATGTCCAAACACCATAAAAGAAAGCTTTTGCACTCCTTAGTGCAGAAAGCTTTCTATTTGTGCTAGTTTTATGGTGTTTGGACCTAATGTGTGAAAGTTATGGATTTTATTAAATTAAAAATTGAATCAAAATATATTTTATTTTGAAAAAAACATAACTTTCACATGGCTTGTCCAAATGCCACAAAAACAATGCCTTTGTACTTTTTCATGCATAAAACTTTCTATTCATATCAAGAACACAACCTCTCACCCTACAACAAAGCCTTTGCATTTCTTCATGCATAAAATCAAAAGTTAGTAGCTCTTTGCAAAGTTCAATTTTTTTTTTTGTAATGTGTACACTATTTGTACATGTTTCTTTTTCATAGACTTCAACAATGTATGAAGAGTGTACATTTTAGGAGGTGGGCAATTTTAGAGCCCTACGCCATTTCAACTTCAAATTTTCATAACTAATTCTACAAAACTCCCCAAAATATGAAACGACTTGGGTTAGATGCCAATTCCACTTGTCTTTCAAGAAAAATTTACCAAAAAATATTTCAAGAAATTTCACCTCCCCAAAATTCATTTTCAACTCTTAGGTGGATGATTTATGGACCTCCTACTTTACTCACAATGTCTAAAATAATACACAAGCAAATTAAATGTCACTTTGTCATGTTCATGATTTTAGTACAACAGACACATAGATTGCCAATTTCATTAAAGCTAGCGCAATTCTTGATACCACAAATTGTAACATTTATGTAGACATTGCTCTAAAATCTAATTTTGGTATAGACTTATGCAGTAGGCCCTAAATAGTGTCAAAATCATGGATTTGGGCTATTTCAACAAAATTGTTGTTACAATATTGAACACATCCCTATATTCCTTAGTTGTTCACCATTGTAACTCTACTATATGTAGATTGGGGAGATCGAAGCCGCCTCAAAATTGAATATGTTGAAGCTTTTAGTGATGATGAGGACATTCAAGTAAGAAGATTGTTTTGGGCACCTTTACAATTGGCTAAAATTATGGGTCCATCATATGTAGTCTAATAAGAGCACTACTTAGAGGACTTGCATTGAAGGTAAGTCTCTACCAACACACACAAAGCCATGAACATCTCTTTAATTCTTGAAAGCTTAAACTAGGCAATAGTAAAATCATTCAAGTTTTTATACCCATGTGTTTAAATTCTCTAACCTTCTTATGTTTTTTAAAGAGCTATGGAAGAACTTTTTGAAATAGATAATGCTATTAACATTTGTTATGAAAATGTATATGTTTGAGGCCAAAGAACTAGTTTCACAACTTATTTAATTCAAAGTTCTTTACATAAGAACTAATTTAAGGTGAAAGTTAGATGGTAGGATAATAAGGCAATGAGCCTTCTCTCATGAAAATTTAGGAAGAAATGAGTTGTAGAAGGGACAAAACATAGACAAGTTATTGAAAAAACTCCAAAAATTACCTTAAAAAGGTATTGAAATGAAGTAAACTTGGTTTAAAAAGTGAATATTTTTGCACTAAAAGGATGACTATTATTAATTTTATCAAAAATGATTCCTTTCCCTCTTTTATGTATATGGTTTCAATTGTAAAGATTAATTAAGAATGATCTATTATAAAGATCATATTTTTTTATTAATAGTCTTTATCATTTTCAAAAACATTGAAAATAACTATATAGGTACAACAATGTAGACTATCAAGTGGTATAGCCTTGTTCCATCTATACATTGCTTGTTGTCAGGATGGTCATATGTGTTTTGAACTTATCAATTTTTAGAAGCTATATACTTTCATAAGTGTTTCATATATATTTTCATCAGTGTTTCATATATATTTTCATCAGTGTTTCATATATATTTTCATAAGTTTATTGATAGAATGTTTTTTCATGTAGTAGTTATGCATGAAGTAATAGCTGACCAAGTGAAAACAATACCGGTATGTTGAATGTTGAGTCAAAGAGCCCATATGTATGAAGTATTTAGGCCATACATAAGCCTTGCAATTGGAATGTGTATAGAGCCTATGACATTGGAATAATAAAATGCATATTCAAAAACTAAGAATTGACATGATCAATCAACAAAAATGTGGTGGACAAATGCATCTACAATATTGCCAATAAAAGTTGATTTCAAAAAAGGAATTTAAGGATGAAAGAATTGAACCAATTTATATTGAAGGCAATTGTAATTGAGGTGGCAAAGTTGGCATGTGCAAAATGTAATTGCAGACAATGTAGTGATTGCAAGTGAGCTTGTGAAAATTGGATTGAAGTGTTAATCTCATTGATTTTGATTTGAAGTTTTTCATTTTGTGAGGATTTATTATGAATAGGAAATAGGAAAAGTATATCATGTCATTGTCATTTTGTGAGCAAAAGTTGTAGATTTTGAATGGGTTGTGTTGAGCATTAATCTTTCTCCAATTGAATGCACATAAATTTATCAAAGAGCAAAGCCTTAGATACAAAGTTTCACTCACCTTGAACTATGGTTTTGGCTTGAACCAAAATGAAAGCATTGTTGCAAAATCCTACGTAACAAGAGGCATGAATTGCCCTAATCTTAATGTACATTTCAAATTTGAAACATAATATAGATGCACTTCTTTAAACACTTCTCTTTAAACATTCTAAGTCAAGCACCCCTCACTCTCTAAAAACTTATATTTTGCTTGCTCACGATGAATACTAATGATACAAAACCTAAAGCCAGTTGATCTTGGTATACATATGATATACTCACTATGTTGCCATTGCCAATATATGAACTTAATTTTCAACATCTTCAAAATTAATCCGTAAGTTCCTCACACTCCTATAAGGTTCCCCAAGATCAAAAAGATGTCTCTGAATAAAAAATCTACACTTCACTGATAAAAGAATGGTTTCCAATATCACCTCTAAAACTAGTCAAAAGAGCCGCTACCAGTAGCAATATTTACACAACAAGTACAGTGATTATGAACCTCCCACCATGCTTCACTGTCCATCCTACCACCCAATTCTGAATACCCTTGAATGCTGAATTACTAGAGTGACAAGTGCACAACAAACACGAGAACAAACAAGGTCCAGACAACAATTTCCATGATTCCATCCACCAGCATTTGCAAAAGCGGTCTTACTTGCATCAATTTTATCTCAAGCATGAACGAAATCGCACAAAGAACTTCATACTACTAGCTCAAACAACTGCATGTTCAAATCTTGCAAACCAAAATTCGAACACAAATCTGTTATTCTTTGCGGTGGATTCTTAAACACTTGCATGTACAAAAGAGTACTATGGAATTTTCCATTTCAGAGTTTCATCGGGGCATCCCCGTTTGAATCATTGAGATTCGAATCATCGAGACTTGCTTTGTTGTGCTATGGGGGCATTCAAGTGCATTTATTGAGCGTAGAGCTGAAGAATTCTTTTGTCCGTGGCACAGCCAAGTAGGGCACAAAGGATGAAGACCAAGATCGTCAACACCATTACGCCTGTCTTGGACATCGAGGAGGGAAATGCAGGTGCCTTCAGACATCTTGCTAATGTATGCGCCGTCAATTAATTATGCAGACATTTATCATGTATATTGACCGAAATGCAACCTACAGGGAATGTAAGCTGATGGTGAGGAGCCAGTTAGTATACCAGTATCATTATGACCACCAATGATCTGATCGACGTTGCAGAGATCAGTGTGTACAAAACGTCCACCCAGAAATTATCTCCAAAATGCGTGGCAACATCAGAGTAGTTATAAACCCTAAACCCTACCTTTGAGGATAGTATTGGTCTCTGGAGACAGTTTTTATGAAAAGACTGCACGGACATGGTTGCCGAGCAATGCTTGGGATAGGCTGTCTTGATCAATTCTGTTTCAAATTTATTCATGGTGTATGGTTCTTGATGTACGCCAGGATTTGACTGATTTTGATGCCGTGAAAAAAGATGCATCCTCAAGGATGAAAATCAATGAATCATCTCAATCATGCAACGTTGGTGATGCTGTCGAAACAAGTGAAATATGCCCTGCTCAATGCCAGAACCTCGTCAAAACTTGCCTCTAGGACGTGAAGGAGATAAAAAAGTCTACGGTAGAAGCACCGGTTAGTCGGTTACGAACTACGCCCAGTTCCCAACTTGTTCCCAACTTGTAGAGTGCAAGTGAGCAAGAAAGTAGTTCTTCAATGATGGGAATTAGAATACTTTAGACATTCACTATGGGTCAACAATACTTTTTGGCTCCCCAAAATTCACGGTAACTTCAATTTTGGAAATGAAATTCTGAGAATGTTGCTATCCCACATATTTCCTATCTTCCTACATGAGAAAAATTTCCACCACCTCATATTCCTCACCATCCACTTGAAAATTGCTTAAATGATCCACTACTACTGCTTCTGCTTCTACCTTATAATGAGAAGTCTGAACATGATACGTAGCAAATGTACAGTTCTATAGCAGCTTATCAGCTCTTTTTGGATGAACTCTTGTCTATCCTTGCCTGGGTCCATTCTAGACCTATTGCATGCTTGTATGATGAACTGGTGCAGCAAGGCTCTTGTTGTATTTTTGCCACTGCCACCCCTTGAGAGGAGTATATCCTCCTCAACGAGCTCCACTGAAATCTCAAGACAATCCATTATGCACTGCATTTAAACACAGGTGTGGAATTTAAGAGGAATGACAAAGAAGGTCAGATGTGTACTAGAAATGACCGTTGGGGACATGGTGACGGTAGCAGAGGACATGAAACTTGAGCAATCTAGAAGACTTGCGTCTACGGATTGTAAACATCTTCTATTTCAGCTTGAGAATGGATCGATCGTGGTTCCAGGGAATCTTTTACTAATTTGCTTTTAGGATTCAAGTTTGCAACTGATCAGTGGGAAGACAAACTTGAGGCAGGATTGCAAAAGAGGCTGAAAGAGACTTGTGATTTATCCAATGACTGTAGCTTGATTTCAGATTGTTTCTGGATCAATAATGTGGATATGGGGAATTTCATGAAAATGGCACCATTCTGCAACTTTGGTAGTTTTTATGGTTCCTCTTATATGGTTAGATTTCATCTATCAAAATTTTAACCCAAAAATATTAGTATGGATCCTACAATGTTGAAGAAATAAGTTGGGAATACATATGAAAAAATTCTACAAAAAGCATTTTGTATTCATGCTTGAAACAATAGCAAATAGAAAGAAACAAAGAATGATTTAAAATACTAAGTTATTAAGAATTTAGTTATGAAATTGAAAAATTCTAATTCCAATTCGAATGATGGTAATGTTGTTCCAAAATATTGAAAATATTGTAATGTTGTTTCAAAAGGTACGAAAATGTATAATATTACATTCTACCCACCGTACCAAGAAAAGGACCTTTCATACCATAATTTTTGCTCTTGGGCACTAATTGACATAAAAGTTATATTCCCAAAAATCTAGTGTGTTTTTCTATCTTCATAAGAAGTTTCACAAAATCATGATGAATATTGAGGCCACACGAGCCTTTCCAAACTCTATTTCATTCTTCAAGGAGACAATGGAACTTTAAAGGTTAAAAATTGATTTTTTGAGCTTCTTGTATTGCTTGTGTTGTCCAAACTAAAAATGAAACTACATGTCATACACTAATTTTTTAACCATGTAGTCAAAAGTTATGAAAATTATTGCACCTTAAAGCTACTCTTTGACTAGACAACCATATGTTGTGTGAAATTTTTGAAGAAAAAAATGAAAATTGCATTTGTAAATGGATTACCAAAAACACTATGTTGCCAAAAAAATGCTATTTGGTCCTTCTCGAGTTAAAGTTCAAAGCCAACAATCATGTTTTCAAATATGAAATGATACAAAAATCTAATTAATGATGTTCTATACTATAACATTCATCTATGGTGGAATTTTTAGATTATGTCATGTATATTTTGTAAATGGAATGATTTTTCTTCATCTTTTTTCCAAAAATTCAAGACAAATTCATCCAATTTAAAAGGTCTAAAAAAATTTATTTGTAGAGGTCTTAGATAAATAATTTTTAAAATTCTTATAGATGTATGCATGCTATATTGCTATTTTAAGGATACACAAGTTATTTTGGATTACAATGCATTAAAATGCAATGTTTTGAGAAACTTGAAAAATGTCCACAATAAATGCACATTGAACTTGAGTTGGAAGACAATTTTTGGAGGAGAGAGGCATGCTAGACAAATTAACCATCCAAAAAAGAAATATCAAAAAAACTTCAAGTGCTCAAAATAGGAAAATTTGCACCAAAAGAGTACTTCCTTATGGTAAGACTACACTCTAAGTTTAGACTTTAAATTGATAACTATTGTCATAAGTTTTAATTTTCTAATATAGATTTTTACAATTGAAATAATCTTGTTTTTCAAATTCATACTATTTCAATTTTTTTTGAAATTTTATTATGAGTTTTGAAAGCCAAGAATAGATTCAATTTTAAAGGATAATTTTTTTTTGAAAATCTTTAGATTCAATTATTGTTTATTTCATACGAATTGTGAGCTTCAACTTATCTTTATTTTTTTTTGTTGAAGTTCATAAATTATTTATAAAAGAATATGCTAGTACAAATTTTAGTGCATATAATGCAATTTCAACGCAAAACTAATGCAACATATCAAGCATGCTTTGAGTGCACCCCAAAGGCATAATGTGACTTTGTGTATCTTAGTCTATATATATCCATATGCACATGAAAAATATAACATATAGAATGAAAGATTTTGAGATTTAACAATATAGAATTTTTTTTGAAGTCTCAATATTCATTTATAATTTTACCAATGGAAAGTCACATTGAATTGCAAATTGGATCCACTCAAGATTAGATTAACATTGAATTGAGTAAAATAAAAGTTCAATTATACCCTTGCAATAAGAAAACTAGATGGAGTCAATCTCCTTGCTTTTACGGAGTAGAATCATTGATAGAAAATTTAGACCAATGAATTAGGAGAAGGTACAACAAAAGAACTCAAGATAGTACTACTTGAAAATTCCAATGAATCATGAAGCCCAAGTGGCTTGGTGGCTGGCAATGACGATATTAATATTGTCATGATGGGAGATTCATATCCTATATCTCGAATTTGTTGCAATAATCTATTCACTTCTCCCATAGAAGGTCGAGCCTTGGGATTAGGAAGGCAACAAAAGAGGCCCAATCGAAGCAAACTAACAACCATTGCCCTTTGGATTCTTGGATCCACATGCTCTGCAACTAAGGATCTTGGAGAAGTGCTACAATTCAAATTGGAAGAATCTAATGGCAAGCTAGGAATTTGTAATCTTTCATTAGAAACAGGTACAAATCCACTTGATGGTTCAAAAGTCCCAAGCATTCTTGGATCTACCATATCAAAGAGTGATCCACCTTCATGAGCTCGCCAAACCTTAAACAACAATACAAGATCCTCAGGTTCTTTTGTCCCAAAGTCCAAGGGACGCCTTCCACATACCACTTCCAATATCAAGATGCCAAAACTATAAACATCTGATTCTTTTGTAGCTTTGCCTGTGTATGGCAATTCAGGAGCCATGTAGCCAAATGTGCCTGCTGCCAAAGTGGTCTTGTCCAACTTGTGGTGGTCTATTAAACGAGCAAGTCCAAAGTCTCCAATGCAAGCTTTGAAATCCACATCCAACAACACATTACTTGACTTGATGTCTCGGTGCAAAACACAGCTCAAGCAATCTTCATGCAAGTATCCTAGGGCTGCACCTACTCCTTCAAGAATTGAATGCCGCATTTTCAAAGATAGAATTTCTTGGCTTTCATTCTTGTGAAGCCAATCATTAAGAGTTCCATTGGGCAAGTATTCATACACCAATAGTAATTTGCCTTTTTCTTGACACCATCCATACAAGCTCACAACATTTCGATGTCGAATTTGGCCTAGACTTGCCACTTCAGCATGGAAGAGGGCATGAGCTTGTTTATCTTCCATCATATTGATTTGTTTCACAGCAACCAAAACACCACCACCTGGGCCAAATATGGATTCAATAGTTCAAACCTCTTTGTAAACAACTGAATGATATGTGTCTTAAGAAGATTACATATAACTTAGAAGAAAGAGAACCATAGGATTTTTTCAAGCTAAGGAACTCTAGAAATACAATCACAATTTTTTCAATTTTAAAAAAGTTTGAACCTTAAAAATTTGGGTACAAATTTTGACAATTTTAACAATTTTGGAAGCTGGGATTTTCTTCCATTTTTTGAATTCAGTTTACCCTCATTTTTTTTCAAAAAGACATGTCTATACTAGTGTTTTATCCCTCAAAAAATTTGGACACCCTATTTTAGGAATTCCATGTCCAAACTAAAGCATTTCTAACATGTCACAATATACTAAAAACAAATATGTACAAAATAATCAATCCTATATTAGAATTTACTAGGAGCCAATTTTACTAGGCATAGTAACGCATTCTAAAATTGACATCCTAAAATTAGTGATTGACTACTAAATCTTTGCATAACTAATTGCTTAACCCTCAAAATACTAGCCTATGACTAATATGACAAACCTAAAAGATTCCCTCTCTACATGTCCCTATTTTGTAACTATATATGAATTAAATTTTTTGCATTTGTTTTTCATAGATGTAATACAAGTCCTCTATATGTTGTAAGAATTCATATTTTCTTGAAAAAATTTGAAATTATTTTGAATTTTTGAATATAAAGTGAAAATAGTTCCTATAGAAACAATCTCTATATGTCTCTATAGGTGTAAACCATATTACAAAATACCATGATGAAAAAACATTTACCATGTCATTCTAAAATTTTAAAATTTTAAAATCCTTGGAAGTAGGCATAAGGTTCAAATAATAATAAAATATTCAAATTTAGAAATTTTTGAATATTTCAAATTGGAGTTGAAACTAAAACAATAACTAAAGCTTCATTTCATAAATTGTCTCTAAATTCAAAAACAATCATATGTATGGCTTAAATTTAGATTCAAAGAAAAGAGTAGAAATTGTCAAATTACACTACATGGTGATCCATGGATTAGCCATTCTTTTATGGAAGAAAGTTAAAAACTATTCTAAAGAAAAAATGTACAACATCTTCTATTGAAACTAGGCTCTCAAAAGACTCCCTCCAAAAGAATAGGATGAAAAAAATATCCTTTTTTTAATCTATAAGGCCTTCCTGAAATCGTCCAGTAGATAAAAACCATCCTTTTACATGTTCCAAAGTTAATTAAAAATGCCTAAGAGGACATTTCATATCTTTTAGTTGATTTCAAAGACACTCAATTAAAGGATGAAATAAGTGTTTTTCATCTAATTTTTGAGAGGAATCTTAAATCTTTGAATCCAATTTCAATAGATAGTATTGGATGGTCTCTCCTATCACAAAGGGTTTTAAAAGTGTCTACTCCCTAATGTGTTCACTATGGGTACATTGATAAATACAATTGGTACATTCAATTGATTCAAGAAAGCAATATGTAACACTATATTAGCAAATGCTTTTAGAGCTTTAATTGAGAGCTTTAATTGTTTTAGGACCTACTACTTTAGTAAAGCTATGTTCGCACATAATTGGTGTTAGGGGTGATCTTTGCAATGTGAATCCAATCCAAAATTACATCTAAACTTGTTCCTAAGACCCTTAGTAACAACATTCTTTAACATCAAGTAAGAGCAAACCTTAACTTGCAAAATTGAAGCATACAAATAGAGGAACTTTGAAGTTTGAAGAACTGGCCATCTCCCAAGATGGATGTCTAGAAGTCAATAAACAGTCTAATTCTACAAAAGCTCAAATTCTCACCTTCGAAAGAGCCTTTGTAAACGACTCCTGATCCGCCCCGTCCAAGCAGGTTTCTTTCATTAAAGTTCTTAGTTGCCTTGCGGAGCTCACTATACGAAAACACACGTGGCCCTGTGGAATACCTCAATGCAGTGTAGCTGGGGGATGGCGTTGCAAATGAAAAGATGCACCAGAGAATCACGGAAGCAGCAAGCGTTCCAAGCAGAACTCCTCCTGTGCTTATACCGACCCATGTTCTGGACTTCAAATAGTGAAGCATCATTTGGAGCTTCGACTCTAATATTTCGGTGCTGGAGAAGCTCCAGGACAAGAGCTCATGCTCTTCCAAGCGGTGGACATCTGAATTTCCCCAGAACGAGAGGTACGCCTCATCTCCGATCCTCCTGGGAAATTGGTAATTGGAAATGAGCAACAGAGGTTGCGAAGGTTTGGGATCTGATCCGTCTGCCATCCTGATTTCTAGTGTCTGAGATGGGCTATCGAAATCAATCCAAGCCGTCAGTATTCTCCCATTGGAGAAATACGAGCAATGCGTATCATTGCCACAAAGGTTGTGGGTGTACGCTTCCAGATCATATTCATATTCAAGATTTTTCCCAACCCTGATGAAGTTATTGCTGAGCCTCTGCTCGAGATTCGGAATATAGTCTGTCTCAAAATTCACTTGAAAGATTGTACGAGTGAATATAACGGTTTGAGTTTGTACCGGTATCCGCCTGCATGCACCAACCTTACCCGGCCGGGAGACCAAATCGTTCAGGGTAGCCATGGGTAATTTTCTGATGATGGCAAAGTTGAATCCAGTCCCTTCCAAAACTTTTTTACTGTAATTCCAAGGCAAGTCGTGCTTGGTGAACGTGAAGGAGAAAGAGGTGCTGAAGGAAGCCACTCTCCCAGTTGCTACACTTTGAATGTGGACCGCTTTCCCATAAAAGAGAGCTCCACAAGCCCATCTGGAATCAAGCATCCTGGCACCTGCGTTGATGATGTAGGAACGATTGGCGGTATCGTATGCAGCGTCTCCAATTGTGAAGATGTCATCCCGAGATTCAGGAGAGAATGAAGGGAAAGAGAATTGTGTGTCTGCATTTGCAGCTGCGAGAAGAAACCCAAACAGGAAGGTGAGACGTTGTACAGAAGTGGGTGCCCCCATTGAATCAAATTATCTCTCTCTCCGTGGAACCGATTGCGGTGGCCTTACGTCGATGTTGCTCCCAAGAGAGATTGTCTCTGATTCCCGGATTGCCAACAGGGAAAAGTTGAGCTCCTTACTCACCGTGTTCGCCGCTTTGACTTCACCCACGTGATGCCCCGTACGTTCCGAGTGTAACAGCATCTGGATATTGAAACTTCTGGTACTTTCAATGTCGGGAGTCAGGACAGGAAATCTCTCGTGAACCCAAGTGATGCTTCCCTCAATGGCAGGATGCCCTCGATCTCTCAGGGCACTAGTCCAGCAACTGGCGTTCTGCATCCGAAGTGTAAATTCAAACCGCCTCTAAGCGGCTGAATCCTCTTGGATTACAGTGCCTAGCTTGCTCAATTACTGAATTACATCGGCAACATATGGAGTTGTCGTCCGCAGATCTGAGGTGATAATCTGATATATATCTCAAGAACATGGACGTGGGTGGGGACCATGTATCAGTCGTATTGCATCGTACTGTATGTTTCAAACTGAAAGTAAGTCAGTTGCCTTAATTTAGTTCAGCTGGTGGGCGGTGGGGGCGACTCCAACCTTATTCCGAGAGCGTTAGGAGAATTCCGTCAAATGCTGTGAGCCGGCAACATGGACAGTTCCTGAAAGGCAATTGAATAAAGGGCACCATAGCAACCAACAAGGGAATCAATTTACACTTTTAATTAATTGGCTTCTAGAAAGTAGGCTGTGAAAGGTATGCACATGACGTTACACATCCCATCGAGCTATTTTCGGGTCCACATGGCAGTGTGCTGGCGGCAAGACGGATCCTTTCGTCGGTGACGATCTGCACCGAGGACGGATGCAAGGTGGGGACGGAACACGCACGCAAAGTGTCATCTGGACCCAAAATAGCTCGATGGGTGTGTAAAGTCTCACGTTCAATAAAATCTGATCACAGTGTTAATCTTGAACCCCCTTCCTTGTAGCATTGAAGACAAAGAGATCACTAAAATAATGTAAAAACGAGGAATACTAATTATGATGTGCCTCCAAAATTCTGCGAGATAACATATTGTTGACTTTTCAACGCTAATGTGACACCATCCCATTGGCAGTCCATCATCATTGCCCAATACAAGTTGCAACTCATAGTCTTCTTTCCTTTCAACTTGCTTCCTACACTCTTGGATCATTAAGATCAAAGGTTGGGATTAAAAAGTGCACAACCGTTATGTACAATAACCTATTCGCCACTAGCACAACTCATTGGTCATCTAATATATAGAAATCATGTGGCATGTATTCCAAAGTAACCTTGGAATACATGCCACATGGTTCATATATTGTTAAAAATAATGATGAGTTATGACAAAGAGTCCAAAAGTTTCCTTTCAAATGTTGAACACAACACTTGAATAGAAGTGTGTTGACCAAAATAAAAGATAAGATATTGCTCGAGAGTGGGACTTAGGCATGAGTGCATTATAAGACATGATGCTGAGTTTCAATAGTCCATCACAAACATCCATATTTGTACTTTTTGCAATTCTAAGAGTGGAGGAAGAGGGACAACCTTATGAGATCGATATAACACTTTTTTTACTATCAAATGAAATAGTGACAAATGTGCCTTGAAAACTAGACTTGACATTATGGATAATAGATCATTAGTCTTTGAATACTTTCATTCTTCCTTGAATAGCAAATGGACCCTAGGTTTGAAGAGGTGATTTCAAGAATGTTAATGTAGACATGCCAATGACCATGTTCATTTCACTTTCAAGACATTTTTAACCCCTAAAGGACCAAGCTACATTTTTTGGCAACATAGCAATTTTGGGCAACTCACTACAAATGAGATTTTTTTTTTTTGAAATCTTTATACAATATGTACATGAGGTTTTTCTTTAAGGTCCAACAATTTTCATAACTTTTGACTACATGGTTAAAATGTTATTGTATGATATGTAGTTTATTTTTTCAACACGGGTAACTCAAGCAACTCAGGTAGATGATAAAAAATCATTTTAAAAAAAAATTGAAATTGGTTTCCTAGAGTTATGTATACTTGAAAAGCTTTGAATCATTCCATTTTGATTAATGAGATGAAAGTTATGAGGAATTTAGTTTGTGGGTTCTCTAATCTTAAAATAAACCTTAAAGTCTTTTATTTTATTCAATTTTCAATATTTTTGGAAAAAATAAAATCTTAGGATTTAGATTGTTAATTACAACATTACAAACATTAGGATTGGCATTTTAAAATTCCATAACTAAATTCTTAACAATTCAATATTTTAAATGATTTTCTACTTCTTTCTACTTATTATTTTTTTCTACATGCTGTACAATTCCAAATGATTTGAATTTTCTAAGCACATAGCCAATTTGTCTTGAAGAATGAATCCAAAGAAGCACCACCATTTTGGACATTTTTTCATAGAAATGTGACTGAGAAGTGCACTTGCCCAATTTTTTGTAGGGCCAAAAAAAGATTTTTGTTAACTCAAACACTAATATCTTGCAATCTACACAGTGGAAAATTTCTGAAATTTTTTTGACATCTTTTCAAACCAACAAACTACAAGATCTAGTGCCCCAAACTAGTTTTCTTTTTTCTAAAATTTGGTACTTGTATTAGAAATGGTAGTTTTAAAACATTTTTAGTAAAAATATAGTTAAGGAACTTTAGGGGTTGATGTCAGTAGCAAAGTTTTAATATTAATTTCACAAAATATAAAGGTCCTTGATATGAGTCATGAATTTGAATCTAAATGTTCAACACATCTTTGATTCAAAAGACATTGATTTATAACTATTATTGAAATTTGGTTTATTCCTTCATCAAACTAGGTGACCAAAATACATATATGGGGAATTTCATTAAAATGCGATATTCCATGTGCCATTTTCATAGTGTGTCATTCCCATAGTTCAGACCAAGCAATTTGAAATCTATTAGTGTACTAGATTTCAAACCACCCGGTTTGAATTGTGGGATGTCAAAGTCACAGAATATTTGCCATTTTAATGAAATTCCCCATATATTGAAGAGGTGAGAAATTTGCATGAACTGAAGAGAGAGATTTGATATCTAAGAGAGTTTTGATATAAGGTGAGAAATGAATCCACTAGTACAATGCATAATTATGCACATTAATTTTTTAACCTATCTTTACTTATTAATAATCTATAGAGGCTATCATGTCCCCTCCTAAGTTAGTAAATACTATGAAAATTTATTTCTTAGGGTCTCTTGCCATGTGATCTAAGATAGCAAGAATAAACACTAAAAGACAAGAAGTAAACACCGATTGTCTTGCCAGCCTTGGTGAGCGGAGAAGGAGGATTTCAAGTTTCATCGAAATCAATAGACAACCCCATTAGTTGAGATTGAACAATCTTCATGGCATCAATACATGGGGGATTCTTACTTGATCTCACCCCCACCCACTGGGTCTACATGGTAAAACAATTCCAAACTTTGTCCATGCACTACTAAAAAATTTTGTTTTTTTGTTGTTTTGGTCGCATTGATCCGGTCAAAATCTGATAGAAATTTGTTGAAACCAACAGATTTTTGTCAGATTTTGACCAGATCAACGCAACCAAAAAAACAAAAAAACAAAATTTTCTAGTAGTAATGTAGCTCCCTTGTGAACTTGACCTGCCCATTTCACATAGCAAGAGGCTTTTAGTGGAGGATATAGTCTTGAAGTCACTTTATTTTTAGGGGACACAAGTTGAACCTTCTTAACACCTAAAAGACCATCATCTTCTTGAGGAACAAAATGGATTTTAGGCACGCTCTTATGGTCTCAATTTTTGTTCTAATTTTTTGAAACTTTATCTTAACTTCTAATTACCCAAGCAACCATTTTCTAGTTGGTGCCCCTCTTTTTTGAGCTTCCCATTCCACATCCCATTCTCAAATTTTATAATAAAAATTATTTTCAAAAAATAAATTGTGTAATAAATCCAATGGCAATAGTTTCATCATATTCTGAATTAAACTCAACCTTATGGAATTTCTCAAAGTTAAATGTTGTAGTGTAGTTTACAACTCATTTTTTTTTTTGGGGGGGGGGCACTTCTAAACGGTCAAATCTACCTTGAATAGGGAAGATCCAAAGAGTTCAAGGAAAAGACAAGTGTCCGATTCCTTTTTTTCTTACAAACATTACTCTCATTTCAACAATTGGCCACTGTGCATTGCAAGCTCTATCATAAATTGAAAAATGTTCGGAATGTTTTGAAATTTTACTTGTACCTTTTCAACTATCTTATCCTTTACAAAGCACAAAAGGTATAACTTTAAAATATTCTCACAAAGACATGCTCCTTCAAAGGTGCACTACCTTATATTTCCATTCACCCAAATAAAACTTCAAACTTAAATATCTCATGAATCTTTGAGTCAAATAATCTGAAATTTATTGAAGAGTTCACTCTCAATGTAAACTACAAGATCTTATGGTTACATTCTTTCCAATCTCAAGAAAAAATGAGCAAACAAATTGCTCAAGTTCTTGGGCAGTTTTGGCTCACTTCAAGAGTACACTCCCCTTGGATCATTAGGAGTTACGATAGAAAAGGACATTAGCTTTATAAGAATACAATTTTTATTTCAATTGGTGCCTTGAAGCAAAAGTTATGCCATCTTAAGTACAATTCTTACCTTATTGGATAGCAAAAAAAATCTACAATAACTTGAAATAAATATTTAAAAATTTGTTCTTTTATCAATCATATCTTTGTCTACATATAAAGTTTTGATTCATTTCCTTTAGATAAATGATGTGAAAGTTTTGGAGCATTTTGTTTTCCAATCAATTTGATAGCATTTTTTTGAGAAAACAACACATTGAATTGTTTTTGAACTCAATTTCTACAATTTTTCAAAAATAAAGTTTGAAAAGGTTAATTTTGATTTCTAGAACAATCTCACCATTAGAATTATTTAGTGTGTTTCAATTCCATCTTAGAGATATTAGTAATCTAGTTTTTCCTTCTACATTATGCTTAGCAATTTTTTTTAGAATGAAATATAGGTTTCTTTTATTTTTTATTTTTCTAGATATTCAACTCAATTTTTCATGATAAAAATTTGAAAATTCAAAATTTGTAGTGCAAAAAATTAAAATAAAAAGATTCAAAGTCAAAAATCTGGTCATATAATGTGGAAAAAAAAATTCTTCACTTCAAACCTAAATATCTTGAAACCTCTAGGGCCAAAGTTTCTAAAATTTCTTCTACACATTTTTAAACTACTTTAGTGCAGGATGTTATAGTTTAGTATGAAAAAAAATTGATTTTCACAATCTTTTACTCTTTGCAATAGAAATGGCAATTTTGAGTGTTTTTTGACAAAAAAAAGGCCCTAGTCCTTAGGTCATCACCAATGAGCTTAAAAAATAAGACTAATATTTTGGATTGGATGAACCTCCAATGACCCAAGTGACAATCTTTTAGTCATTGTCCTTCTTTTTTGAACTACCCACTATCAAATTTTGAATTTTTTTCAATAGAAACCATTGCAAGAAAATACACCACGTTATGAATTCAATGGCAATAGTTTCATCAAATTTCTAGTTAAGCTCCGCCTTGTGGAATTTTTTAAAGTTCGAGCTTGGACTAAAAGTCTACCAACTAATGTGATTGTTATTCACCTAAAAAAGGGTAGATCTAAGGAGTTTAAGGATAAAGCAAGAGTCACTGTGCCCTTTTTGTTTTTTTTACAAATACTACTCTCATTTTAGTGACCACCATGTATTGCAAGCTCAACAAAAAATTATAAAATGATTTGAAAGTTGTGAAAATTACAATTGTTTTATCTTTTAATAAGGACAGAAAGGCATAATTTTAAAATGTTCTCACTAAGATATACTCTTTCAAAGTGCATTGCCTTGTTTTTCCACTGATCCAAATAAAATTCCAAACTTAAATATCTACAAAATTTTGTAGTCAAATAGTTTGAATTTTTTTGAGGTGCTCACTTTCAATGTGAACTACAAGATCCTATGGTTATATTCTATCCAATCTTAAGAAAAATTGTTCAAGTTCTTGGTAGTTTTGACCCACTTTGAAAGTACACCCCCTTCCATAATTAATCAAGGGTTAATTTATGCCAATCTCATTTGGGATTGGAGTCTCTTCACTTTGTAGGGGGCATGCAAGTGTGGAATATTCATGACACCACTCGCTCTAGTGAATATTCATAACCACTTGTTGACTTTTCAATGCTATTATGGCACTATCCATCATCACCCATCACCATTGCCATTACAAGTTGCAATTCTTTCCTTTCAACTTGCTTCCTACACCCTTGAATCATGAAAATAAAAGGTTGTAACTGAAAAATGTATAACCAGTTATGTACAATAACCGTACATAGCTGGTTGTACATTTTTCAGTGACAACCTTTGATCTTCATGATCCAAGGGTGAAGGAAGCAAGTTGAAAGGAAAGAAGGTTATCAGTTGTAACTCATAATGGCAATGGTGATGGGTTGCCAATGAAATGGTGCCACATTAGTGTTGAAATATCAACAACTGGTTATGTGCAATAACCTATTCTATGCTAGCCCATCAGTTATCTAATTCACTTTTTATACACAGATGACCCCTAAATTAAAAAAAAGAAGAAGGAAAATGCACTCCCCATGTTGCTTGCTATGGTGCCATTCAGTTGCCTCGAATACTGCAAGAGTGGTCATACTGTCCAAGTTGCCGGCTCACACGACGTGCCTATTTACTATTCTCGTACGCTCTTAGAATTCAAAGATTTGGGTCGCCGCAGCCACCAACGTGGTCACGATGTCGCCCCCCCTGACCAATTCACGGGACTGGAATCAGAAATACGAGGACCTTCGATCTACTTCGTGCTACGGAAATCAGATTGCCACCGCTTTCAGAGTTGAGGGCAACAACGATTGAAGCAGCCAACGAGTAGAAGCACTCTAGGAGAATTCAATCTGCGGTTGGGAATGATGATTCCACTTACACTGTAAATGTCCTAGGCACCAAATTCTGGTGTCAAGCATACTTTGAAGTTAAATAAAATCTAAACAAGTTATTGTTTTTAGTATTTTATATTTTTGAATTTTTTTGGGAAGTCTAGTTTTAGCATCAAAAGTATATTTTTAAAATGAATGATTATGATTATTCTATTCAAGATTTTGTGTAAGGGTGTCCATTGCAAATCTTGATTTTGTTGTGTTGACAAAGGGATATTGGAAATGAGCCTCAAATACATTAGATCTTGGAATACAACAAATCATGGTAGAAATTCATATAAAAAAATTGTAGAGTAGTTTTTGAGAAGTTAGAAATCGATTGGAATTATGCACATTACATCCTTGAACCTCATATCTTTTTGGTGACCAATTTTTAAAAATTTGACATGTGAAAAAAGGATTGAAAAGACTTCAAATCACTTTTGTAGTTTTAACAAAGTCTTTCAATCCATAAGAGATATTGTTATGTTTTCTTTTCCCATGTAATTTCTAACATGTCTAGTTTGAATTTGTACAATTACAATTGATAAAACTTATGTCTTTTTGTTCAATTTAGAGCAAATTTCAAAGATCCGAAACTCAAAAAGGAGGCGTTGGGCATTTAGGAGTTAGTCTGAAGAAACTCCAGGAAAGTGGACATGCGCCTGGAGAGGTGCGAAGATCGAGGGGAAATTGCCAACTGAGGATGCGTTCGAAACGTTGTGCAGGGTGAGCCAACGTCAATTCCGTTGGAAAAGCGAGCAAACGCGATTGATGTGTTCTCGCCTGAAACAGATCATTCAGAAATAGCCCCTAGCCTGCGGTGTCTAGGTGTCAGTCGAGCTGGGCAGCTGCTTCAAGGTGTAGTGGGAGCAACATCGAGATAAGTTAAGGTCACCACAATTGCACAATTGATTGATTCAATGCTGTACCCAGAGACAATTCTACGTCTCACCTTCGTGTTTGGGTTCCTTTTCTATGCAACTGCAGACACGCAAATCACTTCCACCTCCTCGCCTGAATCCCATGGCGATTTCATGGCACTAGGAGATGCGCGCTGCGTACGATCCCACCAATCGTTCCTGCATCATCAACGCAGGTACCAGGACGCTTGATTCCAGAGGGGCTTGTGGAGCTCTATTTTATAATGTAGCACCTGGGAGATCGAGTGGCTTCGTTCAGCACAGGTCTCTTTCTCCTTCACGTCTACAGCACGGCTTGCCTTGGGATTACAGTATATAAGCCTTGAAAGCGATCGGATTCAGCTTTGCCCTCATTACGAAATTACACATATATGATTATCCTAAACGATATGTTCTGTCAACCGGGAAAAGTTGATGCATGCAGGCGGCTACCGGTACAAATTCAAACCGATGTACTCACTCCTCCAGTTTTTTCAGTCTATTTTGAAAAAATTTATAATCCGCATAGCCACACTGATCCCGGCAATAACTTCATCCGTTTGGGGAAAAAATCTTGAATATGAATATGATCTGGAAGCGTACACCCACAATCTTTGTGGCAACGACACGCACTGCTCGTATTTCTCCATTGGTAGAATACTGAAGGCTTGGATTGATTTCGATAGCCCATCTCAGACACTAGAAATCAGGATGGCAGACAGACCAGATCCCAAACCTTCGCAACCTCTGTTGCTCATTTCCAATTACAGATTTCCGAATTCCTTCGCAGATGACGTGTACCTCTCGTTTTGGGGAAACTCAGATGTCCACCGCTTGGAAGAGCATGAGCTCTTGTCCTGGAGCTTCTCCAACACCGAAATATTTGAGTCGAAGCTCCAAATGATGCTTCACTATTTGAGTGGAACGCTTGCTGCGCGCTTTGGTGATTCTCAGGTCCATCTTTTCCTTTGCAACGCCATCCACCAGTTACACTGCATTAAGGTATTCCACGGCGCCTCGTATAGTGAGCTCCGCAAGGCAACCATGAAAAGAAACCTGCTTGGACGCGGTGGATCAGGAGTCATTTACAAAGGCTCTTTCAAAGGTGAGGACTTGAGTTTATGTAGAGTTAGACTTGTTATTGACTTTCAGACATCTATCTTGAGATGGCCACTTCTTCAAGCTTCCAAGTTCTTCTCTATGTATGCTCCCATTTTCCAACTTGCAATTCAAACAATTCAAATCCTAAATCCATTTGCTGACATAGTCGTATTTTTTGTTTTCCTTAATGTATCAAATGTATTTATCAATTTACCCATAGTGAACGTAATAGGATGTAGACACTTTTAGAATCCTTTATAATAGGAAGGACCATTCAATACCATCTATTGTAACTAGGCCCAAAGACTCTTCCCAAGAATTGGATGAGGAAATATTGTTCTATCCTTCAAGTGTCTTTGAAATCAACCAAAGGATACAAAATGCATGTCCTCTTAGGTGTTTTAGTTAACTTTGGAACACTTTAAATGATGGTTTGTATCCTTTGAATGATTTCAAGGAGGACTCATAGATGTAAAATGAGAATGTTTTATCATTCAAATCTTTTGGGGGTCTCTTTGAACCCAATTTCAATAGAAGATGTTCTGCATTGTTTCTTTGGGATATTTTTGTAATTTTCTTTCATGGAAAAGTGACAAATCCATAGAACAATTTCTAAATTTCAATATTTTATTTCTATTTGAACTTTGGGCCTATTACCAAATGTTTTTTTTATTTTATTATATTAGAATCAAGTATGGTAAATGTTTTTGTATCATGATGTGTTGCTATATGATGTACACTTGTAGAAACATTTGCAGCTTTTTAAATAAATTTGTACTTGATAAAAACTTGTTTGACTTTATATTTGAAAATTCAAAATAATTAATATTTTTTAAATTGAAAATTCTTATAATTTATAGAATACATGTAATTACATTTGTAAAAAATAAACACAAGGAAATTCATTCATATATAGTTGCAAAATAGCAACATGTGAAAAGAGGAACTTTAAAGTTTATCATAGTAGTCAAAGGCTTGTCTTTTCAAGGTTAAGCAATCAATCATGCATGGATTTAGTAGTCAATCATGTGAACATGCCCTCTACCCATCGGTCTTATTGAAACTATTGGAAGACTTGCATTATTCACAAACCAAAGCTCTATTCAAGTAGGTCTCTTTGTGAATTGTGATTTGATATAAGTTGTTTTCATACTATAGGCGAGACTATAGGCATTCCTAGAAGTGTTTTCACAAAAATACACAATATGCACAATATGTACAAGTTTTCTAATCTCAATTTCTAATGTGCCTTGGAATTAGAAGTAGTTGTAATGGTATTGATATACTAAATTAGAAAATATGGTTAAATTTAGACCTTTTATAGGACTAAAAATATGAGGCCCACAAAAATACCTTCAATATAAAGATTTTCTTTCCTTAGCTCTCCAAAACCTACCCATTTGATGCAATTGTCATTTGAATTTTTTCACTTCATTGATTGTTTAGAAAAATGCATGAATTAATTTTAGATTATCTATTTTGGAATAAATTAATTCTATGCATAGAGCATGTGTTATAAAACTAACACATCTTACATCATAATATAGCATTGTCTATTTTGTGCATATTCATCTTTAGTGTGTTGTGACATGTTAAAAATTCACTAGTTTAGATATGAACTCCTAAAATAGGATGTCCAAATTTTTTGAGGGGTGAAATACTATTATAGAAATCACCTTTTGGAAAAAAGCTTGAGGAAAAAAAAAATCCAAAAAATGGAAGAAAATCCCGAGTTCAAAATTTTGTAAAATTGTCAAAGTTTGTGATTGTAGTTTTAGAATTTTTGTAGCTTGAAAACATCCTATGATTCTCTTTCCTTTAAATTAAGAGCAATTTGCTTAAGATACATGATCTAATTTTTTGCAAAGAGGTTTGAAGTATTGAATCCATATTTGGCCCAAGTGGTGGTATTTTGGTTGTTGTGAAATAAATCAATATGTTGGAAGATAAACAAACCCAAGCCTTTTTCTATGCGGACGTGGCAATTCTAGGCCAAATTCAATATTGAAATGTGGTGAGCTTGTAGTCTTGTGCAGATGGGCTAAAAAAAAAAGGCAAATTGTTATTGGTGTATGAATACTTACCCAATGGAGTTCTTCATGATTGGCTTTACAAAAATGGGAGCCAAGAAGTCCTATCTTTGAAAATGCGGCATTCCATTCTTGAAGGAGAAAGGTGCGGCTCTAAGATACTTGCATAAAGATTGCTTGACTTGTATTTTGCATTAAGACATCAAGTCAAGTAATGTGTTGTTGGATGCACATTTCATAGCCTACATTGGAGGCTTTGGACTTGCTCATTTGATATGTTATCATAAATTGGACAAGACCATTTTGGTAGTAGGCACATTTGGCTACATGGCTCTTGAGTTGCCATACATGGGCAAAACCATAGAAGCGTAAGATGTTTATAGTTTTGGCATCTTGGTGTTTGGAAGTGGTATGTGGAAGGCATCCTTTGAACTTCAAGAGAAAAGAATCTAAAGATCTTGTATTGTTATTTAAAATTTGGCAAACTTGTAAAGATATATCACTCTTTGGTATGGTGGATTCAAAAATGCTTAGGACTTTTGAACCATCACTTAGTAGGTTTGTACCTATTTGTGATAAAAGATTGCAAATTCCTAGCTTGCCATTAGATTCTTCCAAATTTGAATTGTAATACATCTCTAAAATTTATAGTTGTAGATGTAGACCTACAAATCAAAACAATGATGGTTGTTACTTTGCTTCAATTGTTGCCTTTCCAATCCTAAGGCTCAACCTTCTATAGGAGAAGTAAATAGACTATTGTACGGGCTTTATGATTCTTTAAAATTCTTATATAGCTCTATCTTGAGCAATTCTATATACCCTCTCCTATTTCATTGGTTTAAGTTTCCAATCAATGATTATACTCTATAAAAAGCAAGAAGATACTAATTGGTACCAAATGTGTTTTTAATTGCAAGGGCATAATTGAATTTCTTTTTAACCACCTCTATCTTGGTTTGACCTTGAGTTGGTCCAATTTGCAATTCAATGTGACAATTCATTGATAAGATTTTGTTTTCTTTATGTAAGGCCATTGAGACTTCCGACAAATTCTATATTGTCAAACTTCAAAAAATTTCACTCTATATGCTTCATTTTTCATGTGCATATGGATAATTACAAACTAAGGTACACAAAGTCTCATCATGCCCTTAGGGTATGTAGTAAGCTTGATGTGCAATAGTTTTGCATCAAAATTGCACTATTTGCACAAAAATTTATACTAGCATATTTATCCCTTTCTTATAGATAATTCATGACCTTCAACAAAAAAAATTCAAGACAAGTCTAACCTCGCACTTGGTATTAAATAAACATTAAAAATATATAAAAAATAAAATTTCTTAAACCTTTGAAATTGAATCTAAGACTTTGACTTTCAAAGTTGAAAATATATATTTTTAAATCCTGAAATAATATGAAGTTGAAAAATAGAATTATTTTAATTTTAAAAAAATTATATTAAAAAAATAAAAATTATCACAATAGTTCTCAATATAAAATCTAAATTTAATATGCACTCTCTTGGTGCAAATTTTCCTCTTTTAAGCATTTAAATTTTTTTTAAATTTTTTTTGGGTGGTCAAGTAGCCTAAGAGTCTATTGTCCTCTAAAAATTATTTTCCACTTCAAGTTCAATGAGTATTTATTAAAGACATTTTTCAAGTTTTTCAAAACAATGCATTTTAGCACATTGTGATCCTAAAAAATTTGTGTACTCTAGCGTGAAAATATTTGTATGAATAGAAATACTGTTTTATTTCTCAAAGATGAAATCACATATCTTCCATGAATAAGAAAATTTATGAATCTTTTAAATGGGATGAATTTTTCTTTAATTTTTGGAAAAATCATTTCATTTACAAAATACACATGATAAAATCTAAATAATCCACCATAGATGGATGTATAGTGTGGAACATCATTGTTTAAATTTTTGTATCATTTCATTTTTGAAAGCATGGATATTGGCTTTCAACTTCGATCTACTAAAAAATGTTCACTTTAGGGATTTGTTCATGTAGAGTAGAGACTTAATTTAGATAACTTCATTTTGATTTACTTGCTCAAAGCAAGGAAAGTCATTCTAAAGGTCAAAAGTCAAAACCATCTTTAAAAATAAAAATGAAAATGATGCAAATTAATTTTGTGCAAATTCTATCATTTTCAAAGAAATCTATATATTTAATCCAAAACCTCTAAACCATGCAAACCTAATCAACAGTAAATCGATAAGATGTATTGTTTTGTCTTGGATTAAACAAGCTTCATTAGAAATGGGGATAAACTCATTGCTCCTAGTCTTAGTCTCTATTCTCTACACCATATTTAGTAAGTTGTTTTCAAGGCACAAAGCCTATAAATATGCCATCATGACAAAAAAAATTCAATAAGAGTGATAAGTGTATTTGCCTTGGATTATATTAGAAAGACAAAAAAACACAAATCCTATATGGGCTGACATAAATTTAAGTATTTTTTAAATGGATATGAATATGTACATTGTATGTGATTATTAATTAGGGCTTGATGATGATATAAAGAAATTGATTATTTTCTAGATGCCTTTAATAGAGATTTTTAGTAGTATATTGGATATTTTAATAGCAATTTAATTGATGTTACCCGGCCTTTGTTGAATGTCTTGACAATGTCGGGTATATTGAATAGGGGTAGTCACACCTTCTTCACTTAGCGACCATTTTTTGGAGAATCAGAAGGTAGCAGCTCTCTGGTGGCTTACTGCTGTCAAAATATTCTTTAGCTATGATAGCTTTGTGATATTGATTATTGTCCTCTAGAACAAAAGAATGGGCATGTAGAAGATTTAGCGAGCAAAGCTTTCATCCTCTGTTGTTGATGTCACCATTATTGTTGCTTCGTAATTAGGTTCAATTTTGTTAGTGTAGTCTTGTTACCCCAATTTTGCAATTTTGTTGTCCTAGTTTTATAGTTTTATTACCCCAATCTCCATTCTCCATTGTCAACATACTGAATGGAGTGTCTTACCTTCTTCACCCAAAACTATTGCCCATTGGCTCCTCTTTTCTCTCACCCACTTCTCATTTTGTTGCAAAATATGCTTGTTGAAGAAGGTGTGACTACCCCTAATGTGTTATCAATGAAATGAGTGAAGACAAGTTTGTTATGCCTTATTTTTGTAGTTTTCAATTGTTGAATGAATAATTTATGTAGATCTTGTCCCCCAATTTCAAAATCATGTCAATCCTCTAACAAATGAAATATTATTATATTGCATAAATAAAACAATGAAATATTTTTTGGTATATCACATGGAAATTATTAGTTTTGAAGTCATAAAATGAATAAAAACAATGGATAGGCTTTTGAGCACTATCACTACAAGGTCATAAGTAGTCATAATGTCTATTGTCATAAGAAATTCATATTCACATAAAATTTATAGTATATATTAGCACTAAGAAGATATAGTTTGCATCTTCTTGGCACATAGTAATAAAAAAGTTGTTTTTTATGAACACCAAATATAAAAAATGGTAGGGTACACATGTCATTTAGCCATTGGTGGTTAAATTTCATCAATTGTGCTTTTTAAATTCCCCCCCATTCCCATTGAAAAAAATTATAGTCTTTTGGAGGGCAGTTTGACTACCTAGAAATGTGCAAGTGTAGAAAAAATCAATTCAAATCTTGTTGCAAAGAATCTTGCCAATTTATATTAGCTTGTGGGTCTTGTTGGATTGGCGATTAAAAAATATATCATTTAAAGAAAAATTAAAATACTTTTTTATTTCACTACATTTGCACATTGTTTGAAAGTCAATTAGCCTTCTATAAGGTCTAAATTTATTTTCATGATATTTATATTTTTCAAGAAGTAGTTTAGATTGTAATTGATATAGGATAAATAGGATTGCCATATGTATTTTGTGTAATTCATATCCATATTTTATATGGATACATATGGATTTTGTGTATATTCTATATAAATTTCATATGGATTTTTTATAGGTCATATATATTATATATTTTGTATTTTGTATATTGTATTTTGAACAACTTTGATTTTTTTAGCACATTGATGGCATTGGAAGGGGCCCTTAAGGAAGTAGTTTCAAATTTTTTATCTTAGGTTTGATGCAAGGGGATCTTTTAGGTCGGGAGGGAGGGGGCAAGGCAAGGAGGGCATTCACAACTTTGGGATGCATAGTCACTACAAGGTCATAATTATGTAAGGAATTAGCTTCATTTGATTGATGTTCCTTATTTTGTTGAGTTCTTGTGGTGAATTTGTAGTTTGGAAATTGTGGGTATTTAATTAGTATCCATCCTTGGTAATAAGACATATACAACCAAGTTCTTACTAGTGTGCGTTTCTATGCTAAATGGGTGCCTAACATTAGTTCATTGTGCCTTCCAAGCAATGGATCTTTTCCTAAATACACAAAACTTGCCAAAAAGAGCCAACAACCTTGACCTAATTACAAGAAATAACTAAACCATCTTATCAACTAGTCCACAGTGGTTTTCTACTTAAGGTAGAGACAATCTAAGTTTAGATTTTTTGTTATAGAGAATCTTATGCCTATTCCAAAACCATAACATTCATCAAATTCTAACACTCTTAGCAAGATTTATAGTTGAATGAAATTTGACTGCTAATTGGTACTTCAAACTTCATCCATGGTTTTCTCTATGTTTTTAATTTCAAATGGATTTAGGATTTTGGCTATGATACTCACCTTCCTTATAGCTGAAATTGGCTCTAGATGGATGGAATCTACCTAACTTCATCCATTCTTTAGTCTAAACTTCATCATTCATTAACTTTTAGAGTTTGGGATATTTTCCTAAGATTGAACTAGTTCCAATCTTCTCTAAGTTCCTTCTATCTAATTCTAACCTTATGTTATTGCTTGGTAAATTCTAACTTGATTTACTTTGCAAATCATTGATTTCTCTAAGGAACCAAAATACTTTTGGTCAATTATTATTTTTAGATTTTAAAAAATTATTCCTTAGAGAATTTTTCTTGAAATTTTCAAATTGTTATCTTACTTCCAAATTGACCTTTCCTAGTGAAAGTTATCAATGGATGAAGTTTGACCGCTAATTGGTACTTTAACCTCTAAAGTCCCATTGTCCCCTTGAGGGACAAAATGGATTTCAGGCAGGCTCCTATGGTCTCAAGATTTTTGTAATTATCTAAATCTTTTTGTGAAGATAGGAAAACACATTAGCTTTCCAAAATTATAATTTTTATTTCAATCAGAGCCCTTTTTTCACTCAACGGGCAGAAAAAACCCTTCAAAAAACTTAAAGTAAAAAATTTTAAAAATTTGTTTTGTATAGATTATATTTTTATGTACATGGCAAGCTTTGATTCATTCCATTTGGATTTGTTATGAGAAAGTTATGAACAATCTTGTTTTTTGAGCAATAGAGCATCTTCTTGAAAAAATAATTTGTAGAATTCATTTCTGACTTCAATTTTCACAATTTCTCAAAATAAAAAAGTTTCACAAGGTTAAGATGTCTTGCTAGAACAATCTCAATGTTGAGATTAGTATATTTCAATTCCATCTTAGAGCTATTAACAACTTAGATTTTCCTTCAATCTTGAACCAACTTCAACTTAATAAATTTTTAATGAATAAAAATTTAAGTGTTTTAAAAAAAAAATTAAAATACTAGAATTTCAACTCAATTCTTTATCATATAAAATTATAAACCTAAAATTAATAGAGCAAAAATGATAAGTTATGAAGGTTTAAAGCCAAATAATGTAGTTGAGCAAGGTGCAAAAAAATTTGTTTTCTTCACTTTAAACACAAATATCTTGCAATCTATGTAGTCAAAGTTTGTAAAAAAATTTCCATACATTCTTATACTAGTCCAGTACAAGATCCTACGATTAGATATGGAAAAAAAACCCTCTTGCTCATTGCTATAGAAATGGCAATTTTGAGTGGTTTTTGGTGGAAAAGAGGCCTTAGGACTTTAGGGGTTAAACTTCATCCTTGATTTTCTCTTATCCTACTTATCTAAATTAACTTTTAATTTCACTTTTGAATTTTGAATTACCTCTAATTTTAGTTTTATTAATAGTGTTCCTTATGGATGATTTTTCTATTTTTCATCCATCATATGCACCATTCTTCTTCATCCATATCTTTCTTGTTTTGACTCTGATTTTTGCTTACTTTAGGTTTAGGAAACCTTTAGGCCTCTACTATAGGGTTTTGAATTCACACTAGACCTGAATCTTAGTTCGAATGGTCACACTTGATCCTAGACCTTGGCCTCAATTGATACTTGCTAACTAAGATAATTTAATTGAGTATAGGAGGGGATTAGTGGCATACTTAGGATTGGAGTTCCCTAAGTAAATTGTAAAGATTTCCTCCCAACATTTCTCCATCCATCATCTTGTCTTTGTGGCAATTTGCCTCCCACTTGAATTTTTATAAGTTTGGATTCAATACAAGTTTTAATGTTCTAACTAATTCCTATCCCTAACTTCCTTCCCACTTCTTTCCCTTCTATACTATCCCTCTTATGGCATTATTTTCCCTAGTGGAGTTCACAACTACCTCTCGACATTTTTCAAGACATGACTTAATGGTGTACTTATGCTAGATACCTAACCCCTCTTTTAGTGACCTATAGGATTCTTGAGATCCCTTTCCTGATCCCTTTATCCTTTCTTCTTCACTATCTGAACACCTTCACTTCTTCTTTGGTTTCTATTCTAAATTTTGAGCTTGAGTTGTTGGTGCATGAGAGGCTGTTTTGATAGAAATAGTGAAGCTAATTCTATTCTACCTCCTACTCTACCGTATCTATTTAGTCTTCTACTCTACTAATTAAGTTGAAAGATTAACTTCTAAAAAGTAAAATTAGAGGACCAAAAAAACCAATAAAACAAGGAGGTGCAAGGCAACTTGTGAGATGTGGGATTGGTTGGTGGGCCGAGCTAGGATAGTTGCTTGTTGGATTGCCTAAGCTGTTGGGGGTGCCTTGGTCCCTCATTATGTCTAATAAAAATTCGAAAGGGGTAGAAAAGCCTCTACCTTTGATTTGACACATATAAGATACCCACTTGAAGTAGCAAGAGAATTACCTTTGTTGTGTCGTTACCATACTTTAATCACACTTAAATACCACAATGACCCTCTTTTTGAGGCTAAATCTTGGATTGTTTTCAAAGTATTTTGGAAACTAAGCTTTGGAATTGACCACTGTGAGGATTAAAAGCTTTTGCTATAGGATTGGTTTTAATACCAAATCTAAGACTTCCTTTGAGTGCTAGGGTTCAAAGCTTCGTCATTTGTTAGCTTTTAAATACACAATCTAAGACTTTTGATCCTTAGGGAATTCAAAGCTTTACCATTTAAGTGGATTTTGTGACACCCCGAACAAATTTTGATAAGGTTAGTGGACCATAGAAATTAGAATGCATGACTTCACACCGTTTTTTATTTGGATTAGTAGTACCACATGTTAGTAAAACTCAAACTCTACATTGAAGGTCCCCCCAAAGTGGCATTGCCAAGGTACAAAGGGGGTTTGCTTTAGAGTTGGTACAATAACAACTAAAGAGCCTACGATTCCCTCCAAAAGAACTCCCCAATGGGAGAATTTCAAAAAGTTAGTATAGTACCTAAATGAACACTCCATGCTCTAAAAGAACTGCAATGAATAGCATGTAAAGATGCACAATATTAAACGACCCCCAAGACCTCCACAATCTTAACAACAATAACAACAATGGGGCAAAAAAGTCCCAAAACATTGTTCAAGGTTTTTGGCTTAAAGATGCCAAAATCTCCAATATGAATTGGACCAAACAAATCCAAATATAACAAATGGAGGTAGTTAGAGAGAGAAATGGGCGCCCTTCCATACTCTTTTCAGGCACCCACCTCTTTTCACTATAAGGATTCCATTTTTTTTAATGTCTAAAATTTGCATGTAGATGTTGAGAGTTATGTCTACTAATGCCAATATTGATGTCCAAAAAATCCTGTCAAGATTGATGGGATGAAAACATTCTTTATAATAATGTAACATTGTATGCTAAGCATCTAATGTCTACAGAAACATTGGTTCACCATTGCAATGAAATCATGCCATGTGATTGCCAATTGTGTGGTACGTGGGCAAAGAGAGCCACATGAATTTCTTTTCATCTAGACCATTCATGACATGGCACATGGTGTAGCAACTAACATAGCGGCAAAAAAGTGACGTGTCAACCAACGAGATGATGTAGCATGCCTAGTCAATATACTTTTATATATTTTTAGGATTTTTTATATTATTTTTGAGATGTCAACTTAGACATTTAGACTTTTTCTAGAGACATGAATTAATAGACACTATACCTATACGCAACCTCAACAAAAAATAATATTTAAAAATAAATAAAAACACATAAACAATATAAATTGTCAAAATCAACAAAAGTTAAAGAGAATTTACCATATACCATTAAGAATTTTTTTTTACAAAGTAAAGGAATTACTTCATTAATAATTAGTAAAAATAAAAGGTAGAAGGGATGTATTTATAGTCATAATTGGTCCATAGTCTCAAAAAAGATATGGGACAATTTGAAGATGGGAGCTTGACCATTGGACATTTAGATGTTTCAGACAAATGGATGTTGTTTCAAACATTCTATTTTAGGTACAATTCTTGTCTTATATATCCCATATGGGTTGTCTTACTTTCTACCACCATACTTGTATAAAGAGCTCCTCTTTTCATCTATGGTATACATCCATCCCTTTCCTTCTTTTTACAAAGCATGCCACATGTCTACCCCTCCCTTAAATTTTTTACATTTAGTCAATATTTTACCACAACCTACAGTAATTTTTCTAAACATACCTTTAGTCAATATGCATTTGCTTGCTGACATGGCAATACTCTATTTTTTGAACATCCAAAAAAACATCACTATATTTGAGGTCATATTGAATAAAATATAAACATCAATGATAGCATCAATCTGTTTTGACAATAATTTATCAATGCACTTTGTGACACCCATGGAAATTAACATTCTTGGAACACCAATCTTTTGGCATTTGATGTCTACAAGAACACCACATGTCAAGGGCCTGGCATAACAAAAAATAGGTTCTTATAGTATTTCATTTTTTCTACAATAACCCTATCACTCAAGATTTTCATCTTCATCTTCTAGGATTTTTACTTTCTATCCTGGTCCAAAATTCTAACTATTGTAGATCAACTCTAAATCACAAACAAATTGTGCCATTGCTTCAAAAGGCCATTATTAGTCTAGACTAACCTTTACCCCTTTTCCTTTGCCAAAAGATCACGGAAAACTACCACCAACTAAGAATAGTAAAAAGTTTAAAATCTAACTTTTGGAGGTTATCTTTTCTTAAAGAAGTGACTATCTAGGGTTGTTTGGAGGGCTAAAGAGGGTGAGACAAGACCCTTTGTTGACTTTGTTTTGATTTCCTATGCTCCCAAGATGTTGATCAACTTCCCATAAATTCCTCCATGTTGTAAATTTGGAGGAATCTTGTTGGTTTAGATACCTCCCACTATTGGAATGTCTTGAAACTTGTCAAGATGTGTTATTTATATAAAAAAAAAACTATCCTAATTTTTAGTGAGATTTTATCACAACCTAGGGAATTTGGGGGAATTTTTCATTGTAGGTTTTAGCAGTTGACCATTTGGAAAGGGTATTTTTACAAGTCAAAAAAATTTTAATTTTTTTATGGAACCTCTCATGGAATTCACAAAGCATGTGTAAGATCATTTCCTTACTTTGCATGTTAAGAGAAGAGGATAAAATCTTGTTTTCTCTTTAGAGCATTAGGAATCCGGTAACACTACTAGAAAACCACAACCAAATCAACAGAAAATCAACTGATTTTTGTTGTTTGAGGTAGTAGAAGGACCACTTTTGAAGTTTTTGTAAAATTCAACAGTATGGCACCAACTTTCTGTTGATTTGGATTGTGCAATTTCACAACCACAACCAAATTAACAAATTTTCATTGAATTTGGAATCTTTTTTGGAATCTTTACACAAATTGAGTTTTTTGGGTAGCCATGACTAATACATGTAAATTAAAAGGAATTTCAAACTACTTACATACTTTCAATAAAATTGTTAATAGAATCTCCAAAATTAAAAGGCATACAAGTTCATAATTTTTCTCTATGTTCCGGTGTATTTGACATTCATTTGTAAAAGTGCTCAAAATTAGAAAATGAAAATAAACATTGGACACCCTTGAACAAAATCTTGAATAAAAAAAATCATAATTAGTCATTTTCAAAATCGGATTTTTGATGCTAAAAGTAAACTAGATTTCAAAAAGAATTTATTGAACTTTCAAATATAATAACATCAGAACTATTAATTTCACTTCAAAATGTTGCTGAGACCAAAATTTGCATGTAGGAATTAAAACATCAAGATTAGAATTATATGCATAATTAATATTTTTTTTAACTTAATCATTCAAAATTCAGAATTTTTTCAATTCAGCAGTCTTTGGCGGCCACTTCGACATAGTGGAATAAATTTTTTCAAAACACTTTGACCTAAGAAAAGTTGCCAAATCAAGTTAACTTTCACCTCCAAAACTCTGTTTTTGATTCTGAGTCTCTAATCAAAAGTTATGGACAAAAATCAGAGAGAGGTAATAAAGAATTTTTTTTTTGACATTTTCAAACACCTTCCCTGATTTTTGTCCATAACATTTAATTGGAGGCACAAAATCACAAACAGATTTTTGGAGGTGAAAGTTGGCTTGATTTGGCAACTTTTCTTAGTTCAATTTTTTTGAATAAAGTTGTTCTACCTCCAAAGTCTGCTGACTTTACAAAGCAAACAAAACCAATTGCAAAAATTAAATATATATGACTCTAGTTACAATATATTTACTTGTAACTATATATGGTGTAATGGTTAGGAACTTTGGACCTCAACCATGAGGTTCAAGGTTCAAAACCCCACACCAGTGCCTACCCATGTGGCAGGCTGCTTAGGTGGCCTGCCCGCGTGGCAGTTTTGTGCCGATGTGGCATTTTTTTGTTTTTTTTAAATTGAGGAAAACTTGTCCGAATCAACAAATTGGAACAATAGTTTTCAGTCTAATTTTGACTAGTACAATGCATCCAAAACAACTTAAATGAATAATAGATTTTTGTTTAATTTTTGTTGTTTCGGTCATGGAATTTCTAGTAGTGTAATCTTTCTCATACAAAGGATTCTTGGCAAATTGATTTCGTTTTTGATTCCCTAGTATGATCTTGACCTTACATCATCCTTTGTTGGCTTCAAATTCCTCCATTGGCCTATCTTAAGGTGGTAACTCTTATAAGTTAACAATTGGGATTTCTACTATTTCCTCAATGTAATGGAGAAAACTGAAACCTATCTTTGGGAATGTATCTAAGGATCTCACTAGACTTCCCTCAGACCAATTTGGTATGGTAAGTCACCAATAGTAGTAGATTTGGGCCATTTTGGACAATATCCTTCTACTTCAACCAATTTCTAAATTCTAACCTATATACAAATGGATATTTGGAATATTCTAAGTATAAATTTCTATTTTAAATTAAATATTGTATTGGCATGTAATATACCTATTTTAGCTCTACACTCTTTGGGGGTATTTTGTATATAATTATAACTTAAATTGTGAAATTTTGAAAAACAACAACCACTATGAGTTACAAGTGATGAATTAGGATCTCACAAAAATAAATATCCAACAACACATTATTAGACTTAATGTTGTCGAAATGTTATGGTTTTGACATCTTGGAGATGGAAGTAGTGTGTAAAAAGTATCCAATGGATTAGTGAATTGTAGAACTTGAAGATTAGTATTGTTGTTCAAAATTTGGTAGGCCTGTAAAGGTGAATTACTTCTTATAGTGGATATATGAATGCTCAGGACTTCTCAACCATCAAATAGGTTTGTGCCTATTTTTACCATTCAATTCTTCCAATTTGAATTGTAGCACCACTTGAAAATTAGGAGTAGTTTGCACAACTTTAAAAATCCAAATGGTGATGGTTGTCAATTTGTTTCGTTAGGGACTCTTTTGTTGCCTTCTCAACTCCAAGGTTCAACCTTCTATGGATGAAGTAAATAGACTATGGCAACAAATTTGAGACATAGAATATGAATCTTCTATCACAACACTTCTAATAATGTCATTACAAGGAATGCAAGCTAGTACTAAGCTATTAGGAGTATACCATTCATTGGTGTTAGTGTGTGAGCTTGAAAATGCAAGCATGTGAGCCTTGGACATATGTGAGCCTTGAGCATATATGTAAGTATATATTCTACAACCATTGAAGGTTCTTATAATAAAAACACCTATAATATAAGTGTCTATAACATAATTATCCTATAATTATGAAAAAATTCTATAATACAGACACCTATAATATAGGTGTTTTCAAGGCTTATGGACTCAAACTCATAGGCTTAGATAGTAACCATCTTTGTTTACCATTCATTAGAATTTTTGCAAACAATAAACATTTTAAGTGTATCACTTGCACATTCTCTCATGTCATTGCTCTAAATCTCCTCGATCATTAATCCTACAATATGAAGGCCATGGTGCTTGCAATTGAATTGATTGACACCAATTAGTTTTTTTTTACTATGTGGCATATTTAAATTGTTACTTCCATCCATTGGTTAACTTCATAAAAGTCTACAGTCTATTTTTTAATGCATGAGTAGTTAAATACCTTGATTGATGTGAAAGTGTTAAGCTTCAAAATTTTGGAAGATTGTCATTGACTTGCAATGCAATTGTGGATTTTGGATTTAGATTATAAAAGTTGTCTAATTTAGTTTATAAAGAACATTTGGTGTGTTGATTGAATTTATTGACACAAGTATTTCTTATGGCATAAATATCACAATCATTAATCTAAGCAAATAATCTGTTGCATTCTATAATCTCAAGATTTTTTTAAGGATATTATAATATTTAACCCCTAAAAGATCAAGGCTATTTTTTGCAAAAAAACACACTTAAAACTGCCATTTCCAGAGTAAAGAGTAAAATAAATTTTGAATTTTTTTCACATCTAATTCTAGGATCTATACCTAACTAGTATGAAAATGTGAAAAAAAATTCAGAAATTTTGACTATATAGATTGCAAGATATCTGCATTTAAAGTGAAAAAAACAAGTTTTGAGCACATTGTGGGACTAGATTATTGGACTTTGAACCTTCTTAACTTTAATTTTTTGCACTATAAAGTTTTGAGATTTAAATCTTTATGGTGGAGAATTGAGTAGAGAATCTAAGGGAAAAAAATACAAAAAAATTTAATTTCTATTCTTTAAAAATTGTTAAGTAGATGTAGGTACAAGATAGAAAGAAAATCTCATTTACTAATATCTCTACGATGAAATTAAAATGCATTAATTCCAATGGTGTGATTGTTCTAAAAATAAAACTAAATCATGTAGAACTTTTTTTCTTAAATGTAAAAATTGCATTTAGTAATGAATCCTACAAGTTATTTTTTCAAGAAGATGCTCTACTTGCCCTAAAAATAAGATTGTCCATAACTTTCTCATAACAAATCCAAATGAAATGAATAAAAGCTTTCCATATAGACAAAAATATAATCTATAAAAAAATAATTTAACTCACATTTAAAAAAAAAATTGTTGCTCCCTCTCCCCTGTTTTGAGCTTATTTGGACATAATTTTTGTTCTTGGGCACTAATTAAAAAAATTATATTCCCTCAAAGCTAATCAATTTTCTATCTTTAAAAAAAAATTTAAGAAATCAAGACAAAAATTGAGATTGTAGGTATCTGCTCAAAATCCCATTTGTCTTCCAAAGGGACAATGGTCTTTTAGGGGTTAAGTAAAGATAATTGAGAATATGAATATGATGCATGGCCATTGTGCATATTTGCCATTTATTCTTTGTTTTTAGTTAAAGTCACATAATTGTGATGTAAGGAATCACCTCCAAGAATCATTTGAATAAGCATTTGACTATGGTTCCCAATAAGTATTAAGCTATCTAAATTTCTAATTATTCTTACTCAGTGTTAAAATTGAGTTTTTTGATCTTTTTAGATTGTACTCATTCCATAAACTTTATATTTTCAAAGTTCTAGAAATAAGTGTATCCAAAATGGTATCTAGCAATGTTGACTAGAATTTGCAAGAAAGATTATTCCACATGGGACTAGGTGTTCAAAATTTAAACAATGGATGAATGCAAATACATCTAGGATTGCTACAACTAAGTTTGTGAGTGTATAAATGGAAAAGAAAATCTAAATTTTAGGGGTGAAGGAATTTATTGTGGGTTTAAAAAAATTAGAAGTTTAGATAAATAGTCTAAGTAAATTTAAGAGGATTTAGGACAAAGTGAATCATCTAATAAAAGTCTTGTTTGCAACACCAAAGTATTATCCATTTTCAAGAAATCAATCAATTGACAATTAATAAAAAATTGGACATGGCCATAAAATAACCATGAAACATACAAATCTAATTATATGAAAAATCAATACAAAATAATTAGACTTATGAGATATGTCAATTGCACAAGTCTAACTATTTAAGTTATTACTAGTGGATTCTATAGATGAATCCTCACTAGTAGGCAAATGTGATCATTTAACACTCTTTAATGTTGACCTATCTATAAACTAAAAAATATTTAGTGTATAACTATTTCTACAAGATTTTCGTTTAGAACAACCAAAATTAACAAATGTTGATGCCACTTGCTTTGCATACACTAATAAAAGCCCTAGGTTTGTCACTTGAGTCTCAAGAAATTTTTTATTTTTATTTTTTGCTCAATTTTTATAGAAACCACAGTTAAAAAGATTTACAAAGAATGTTTGCATTGTATTTAGCAAAAGTTCCTACTAATACGATGAGTTGTTCCTAAAAGTTTGGAAGTAATTGAAGCACTTATATTTATTGTTTCTAGTATGTAATTAAGTGTCTACAAGGTCAGTTAGGAAATTGAGACAGAATTATATTATGTTGGTCAAAGTAGTGCAAGATTCTAGAAATTGATAAAATCAAGATCATATCTTTGAGTGTAGGTGACAAAACAGAGGTTCATAGGAGTTAGTGGTACAAGATAGAATTTTTTTTGTTAGCTCTAAAATCCATAAGGATGACCCATATAGAGATCACCATCCATCTCAGTAGAACTATTAGAAATTATTTTTGTATTATGTAGATAAAATCCAACCAATATGAGGAATGCATTCCCAAAGATTGGAGAAAATTGTTTTTAACATAAAAACATGTGAGGAGCTCAACAGTGAAATCAATTTGTCCATATTTCCTATTACTTAAATTTTTTTCAAAAGAATTAAATTGGAGGGAATTAATTTTGATCCTTGTAGGAATAATACAAAGTATATATATAAACTTGCACTTAGTACTTGAAAACTTCTTAGAAGTGACTGAATTTTTTTTTAAATTCCCTAAATGTAGAAGATGATTCCATGGGAAGTCAACTATAGAACAAATGGAAAATTTGTGGAAATTGTTAGGTAGCAGTAAAAAAACTACTAAAAATTAGAACGGTATTTTTAGTTCTAATAAAGATTCTAGACAAGTTTCAAGGCATTTCAACATTGACAAGTACTAGAACCGGCGTCTACATTGAATTCAAGTAAAATTTAAAAAGATTCGACAGGTTGACTAGTGTACTAAGAGTTTGCAATGATCAAATGAAGTCAATAATGACTCTTTTCTTATTTTTAAGAGCCTTCCAAACAACATTGGTTAGTTAAATCCATTGGAAAAGATGAACTCAATCATTTGAATTTTTTAACCTAATCTTTAATTTAGAATTTGTTGGCTTTCGTGAGCCAAATTGTAAGTAGGATTGGGGATCTTTTAAAATCATTTGGGCCTTTGAAAGCCAATGGTGTAATATGTTTGTCATTTGGAGCATTTCTCCAAAAGTTAGAATGATCATAGTAGTAGTTTAGAATTTCTGGTAATTAATATTTCCTCCATTACAAAATGATTGTCTACAATTTTGTTGATATTTTTTTGAGCCAATTTCATTGACCACATCGTGAAAAACATAATTATGAAAGGTTCCAAATTTTATGACTAGAATCAATGAAGAACATTGTATATGTTCATTGCAATTTAAATAAAATTGGCCACAAGGAAGTATTTTTATGACCTACTCAAAACAACCTTAAAAAAACATGACATTCAAAGTGAACAATCATTTTGGGGTGGAAGAAGTAGTAATTTAGGTTTTATTCTAAGTAGCTTTTAAATAAATTGAAAAAGGGAGTGGCCTTGGAAAGAATAAAAGTTTGCTCTTTCTCACTTGTATCCTTTTTCATTTTGTTGTTACTACAATTAGTGGCACTTTGATTAAAAAATTCACATTTTGGCCAATTTTCTTGTCTACTTTGTTTTGGAAGCCATTTTGTTCCTTGTTTGTTGAGTTTTTGAGCTTGCCTTGAAGGTCATGGGGGTCTATTTAAGCTTATCTTGCTTACTTTGATTATGTCTTTGAAATTTGTTTACTAATACATTGTGTATTTTTGTGGTTTTCATATGAAAACTTAATTTATTGTGTCACTAGCCATTCAATTTGTATTAGGTTTTTGTGTGGGATTTTACAATTTATTGTCAAAAACCTCCTTGGAACCTTGACCTACAAATACGTGGTCTAGACCATGTCAAAGTCATTTCGAAAGAATTGTTTGTTATAGTTCTTTGAAGTCCACAATTTTCTAGTTAACAAAGTAATAATTTTGACTGGATCAACGCGATCAGATTTTGACTGGATCAACGCGATCAGATTTTGACTGGATCAACGCGACCAAAACAACAAAAAAACTAAATTTTCTAGTAGTGTAGTGTGGAGTTCTCCTATTAGTGGAACTTTGTTTTGTACTAACTATTATTATCCTATCTTTGTCTTGAATTGCAAAGCTTTGCTTTCATGACTAACTTATTCAACTATTTTTTTCCTTGTATGGGCTCTTTCTAAAGGGAATCTAAAATATCACTGAGCCATATTTTATTTTTTAATTTGATTGAGTTGGGTCAAAAATGTAGTTAGATGTCAAAATTCAATCCAATAACGTAAGTGTAGAGATGTAAGCCTATTAGACTTGAACCTAATTGTAGGTATGTATAGCCTACAACCATTAGAAGGTGTTAATAATGTTAATTCCTAATCTCATTGGTTCATAGATTCTACACTTACATGCTAGCACTCTTTTTAAATCAATACCCCAAATTGTAATTTGTAAGTGAATATAGGACCAAGAAAGTATCTTTAGGATCCCAAAGTTCCTCCCTTGACATCTCAAGCCCTTTACAAAGGACTAAAGGTTCTTCAAATAACACCCTAGTTTTTTTTGAGGGAAGGTCACTTGGCATCAAAGATAGATTCCTATTGAAAAAGGATAATTACCGAATTGGAAATTATCCTATTAGTATAATAAGTTCGTTCCAAGGGAGAGCGTCAAGTAGGAAATGTATGCTAATGGATTAATCCAACTTGAAACTCTATCACCAAAAACATTATTACAACGACACACCAAATCCAATGAGGCTTACAAATTCTGCACTCTTGCATTTCATAATTTAATTTCATCACATCAGGTACACACATTTATACAAATTGGTGTGTAATTTCTCTTCTTATTTTTTCATTAATTTTCTAATTGGTGACATATCACCATTACAAATAAGTTTTGCATTTAACTCACTTATTATCCATCACTCAGACTTCCCAAGCTATTTTTAATTTTTATATATATATATATATATATATATATATATATATATATATATATATATATATATATATATATATATATATATATATATATATATATATATATATATATATATATATATATATTTAAAAAAAATTAATTTAATTTTTTTTAAATTTTTAAATTTTTAAATTTTTAAATTTATGTAATTGCTAGCTAATCTTTCCAGCTAGCTTCTCATTCAATCAATACCCAATTTGGGTTTCAACATCCTCTTCTAATCTCATCATTCTCCACCCGATTAGGACTTAATTCATAAAATAAATTTAAGCCAGTCCACCATCTGCTCATACATCTCTCCAACTTGGAATACTCCAAATTCCACAGTTGGGCATTCACCATTTCTCTCCATCACATTAAAACTTCAAAGACTCAATCACAAATTCACATGCAACATAAACTCAAGCACCTGCTTAACACACACACATAAACAAACAAATACACAGCTTCACCAAGCTGGGACTCGCACTGGCTCTCTCCAAGTGGGTCAATAGAAATGACACAAAAACAAACCCAAATAGGAAATTCCAAAACGGTTAGCAAACCAAATCGGTAATGCAACAACCGCTTCTCCTAACTACTGCACCCCTGTTCGGAAACCGCAATTCCAACTTGGATTTTAATTCAATCCCAACTGGACTTCTACTTCACCTATTTGGAAATAACTGCCCAGACCAGATTGTACACTCACACCTCACACACTCTCTTCCGAATAGGACGAAAATAACTACTTCCAATTTGGCCCTGCCTTGCCATCACACTCGACTAGACTCACAACCTAATTGGAAAATATCTTTAACTCATGCATAGATCCAACTTGGAAAATTAGACAGCCATCTCAATAACCCGACTTGGTAAATTATTCTCTCACTTTCCACCACATTCCAAAATTCATCCAATCATAGACACAAAATAACACACTCCCAATTGGAAAACATACACACAGCATACAAGGAATACACACAAAATCAGCAAAAATGACTCAAAAAATTCACTCAAAGCATTTCAAAAATTTAAAACTTTACTGCCTAATTGTATATCTACAATTCCCAAAATTTGAAAGCCCCTCCTATGGTACCATAAGTCCTTTATAAAGAATCAAGCATCTTTCTAAAGATAATCCAAAAAAATTTTTAATAAATATTTTTGAATAACCAATGGAGGTTCCTAGGATCCAAGAGATCCTACTATGGCACCAAGAGACCCTATAAACAACCAAAGAATCTCTCAAATGACACCTAAAAAAATTGATAGGGAGTCTTTTGGTACAAGAAATGGCTACTCGATTAGAGGAGCCTTCTATGGCATCAAGAATCTATTTAATAATACACCCAACAAGAATAAGGAAGAGGCCCTTGATACTGAGAATGGTTTCTTGAGAAACCTTTTATTGGCTCAAAGGGATCTTCACCAAGAACTAAAGTCCTTCAAATAAATCTCCAAATTAATAGAAGGAGGGTCCCTTGGTACCTAAAATTGACTTCTTAAATCTTAGGAGCCATCAGTTGAATTGAAAAAAGAAGCTAAAATTGCACTTTAATTTAGCATATCTACCAAGTTAGATTTAAAAAAATATTTCTATTTATATATAGAGAGAGAGAGAAGGAGAGAGAGAGAGAGACATAATTTGCATAAATAAATATATTAGAAGATTGAATAATTCATAGAAATTCAACTTATGTTGTCATAAAGATTTGCTACTAGGTTCAAAATAGTACAAGGCCTTTGCTATAGAAATTCTTTTTATATATTCATTGATATCCTTAAACACCCTAAATAATAATAAACCTAATATCTTAAATTTTCTTTTTCCCAAATCCTATTTTTCAATTCCCACAATACCCTAAATACTACCATACTTAGCTTTAGTTTAGCATAAATATTGAAAATTAGATCCAAACAACATGAAACTTGGTCACAATTTAAATTGACAATCCATAGACTTACATACCAGTTTCATCCCAATTTAAGATAATATCCAACTTTGGTGGACATTTTTCTACTATTGACTTTATAACCCTTCTCCAAATACCTTAAAAAATGCCATACCTCACTTTGATCTAATATGAATGTTGTACAATAGGTCCAAACAACTTGAAACTTTGCTAGAAAGTAGATTAACTATTTGAATAATTACATATCAATATTCACCTCAATTTAAAACACTTTCCAACTTGGGTGGGCATTTTTCTACTACTGACTTCCTAATCCTCTACTACTGACTTCCTAATCCTCTACTACTGACTTCCTAATCCTTCACTACCTCTACATCCCAATTGTATTTTATGCATAACTTCTAAATCCCAAGTTCATTGAATCAAGATAGTAGATAAAATTTAAAAAAAAATCTATCCTTTAAATTTCATTTCCATAAAACAAAACCTATTTAAAGATGAAGCTCCTCAATACGCCCTCTTTGGTTGCTCCAAACACCTCCATTGCATTGGATGCTATTATTAACGTAGAAATATAAGTTGATTTATTAGAAGTCTCCTAAAATTGGTCTACTAAAATCATAAAAAAAACACCCATAAAACACATGAATCTTATAATATTTAAATCACTGATAATCATGTATGCTCATCTCTTTCCTTTAATGTGCAGCTGCATGCCCGGCTTGGTTGGGAGGGAGGATAGGATTCTTATTAATTCCAATTCATATCCCTTGTTAAAAAACCCATCAATTTATAATAGCATTATTACAATCTCCATGACCATATTAATGCCTATGCAATTACTTGCATTAGTATTGTCTAGAAAGTTATTTAACAGAGAAGTTCAAAAGTCATAAGCACTAGCTGTGAAAGTTGCACGCTACTGGGAGGGGTGCAAAGCCCCATTCATAACATGAACAAAAATTACATTAAATTGTCAAGTAAAAAAAAGTTCCAATAACTCCCGGGTGACAGAAAACAGGAGATTAAACTGCCTCCATCATAAGCACTAGCTGAGATTAACATTTGTCCATTAGAATGTGGAATTCCATCCATTGACAATATATTAACATAATCCTACACCATTGTGGTAAGGTAAACCAGTCCATTGTGGTCAGAATGAGGAGTTTGACATCATCTTGTTGTTGAAATTTTTCAATTTTTTTTCCCACATTAGTACAAGTGTGAGAAACAGCTACACTAAAATTGGTAAATAGTGTTGGCAACACTAATTGTCAACACTAACACTAATTGTGATTTGCAAGGTTAGTGTTAGATGAAAATTACCCCATTCTAACACTATTTTAGCTCTATAGTAAATTACAGTTTTTTAGGAAAGGGACAGATTTTCACGGCGGAAGGCAAAAATTATAATTTTGCAGAGAAAAGACAAATTTTTACGACGGGAGGCTAAAATTATAGTTTTGCAGGGAAGGGACAAAATTTTATGATAGCAATTAAGTGCCCCAACACTATTTACACATAAGTTGAAAAATAGTGTTGGGGGTAAAAAAACAGGGAACAACACTAATTATCACCCAACACTATTTACCAATTTTAGTGTAGTGGAATTGAAATTAAATTTTTTTACCAAAGTATGAATTGGCTAGGAATTTCTGAAGTGTTCAACCCAAAAGAGTCTGTAGACTACTTCAAAACCAACAAAATCTGAATCTGTAATGCTCATCTCACTACCTAATGCAGTCAAAATATTTTCAATTGTGGAAGGTCAAAAAAGTCAATTTTTACAATGAACTTCACATTGAAAAATCAGAATTTCCTAATGAGGTCAGTGTTCACTCCATTGTTGTCATGTAAGACATGCATTGTAGCTCACATCTCACTTACTCAAAAAAAACCCACAATGGGTCATTTCCTAGGCGACCGCAATGGGTCATTTGACCACAATGGGTTGTTTTACCTTAAATGTAGAATTCACATAATCAAATATGGCCAATTGCATTCAAACCCATATGCTTGAATATGAGGAAGTTACGCTTCACCTATACCCATATCCACTAAACACAAATGTGTAATAAAATATAAGTTCTATAACTTTTTAAAAGTTTGCATCAAAGAAGATAATATAAAAGCATGAAAGGTAGAAAGTATTTACATGGTCAAAGTTATAAAATTATTTTTAAATTTTCTTCAAATGAATTTTGAAGATATAACTTCAAAAAATCACCAAAAACATAATTTCTATCTTTAGCATTTGAATTTTTTATTGATAAAAATTGTGGTTTCTATTCATTTGTGAGAAAATGCATAAGATCTAGTAATGGAAACACCATCACTTTCTCCAAATAGTAAGTTTTTCAATACTATGCAAATTTTAAACACTTTGTCTTATTTCTCTTATACTTTTTGTTTGATCATATCAATCTTAGTTTTGAATATGAAAATTGAAAGACAAGTCAATTTTTTAAAATTTAAATTTAATAAAATTAAAATATTCTTTTTTATCCAAAAATGCCATTGGAAGTCAAGAAGCAACCATTTTATGGTCACTTGAGCACTTAGGGGCTAAATGTGTTCTTAGGTTCCAAGGGACCAGAGATTGCCTTGGAGAAGTCAACAAAGTCTTATTGGCAAAAATGCAAATTATTAATAATGAGTGATTGCAAGAAACACTTGTCCTATTTTTTGTCCTTTTGACCTCAAACATGTGTTTTTTTACTCATAACTTTTATGTTGTACCTTAGCCATTTTGGTGCCATTTTTAGTACTATTTTTGACCCAAAAATGCAAATTTGAAGTGCAAAATTAGGATACAAGGACTTCTACTAAAGTTATACAAGACACCAAAGATATTTTTCAAAAATAGTAAATTATCCACCTTCTACATGTGCTCAAAATGCACTATTTTTACGCAAATGCAAAGAACATAATTTTTTCACAAAGATGAAAATAGTTTTTAAAAAAATTACTTAAATTATTTTCAGGATGTTCACAAATTTGTGCTAATTTTTTCCATTTTTTGTAATCTAACCGCTAATGGATAATTATCTATTGAATAGACAATTAAAAATCAATTTAGGTTTCTATGAAGTCAATTTATGTTGGATGTTCACAATTTTTTTTAAACAAGGTATAAATATATACCAATTTAGTGAGAATATAATTTATTTCTCAATTAGGTACTTGGATCAAAAGGTATGTTGCCCTAAAATGTTTTTGTAGCTTAGGCAATTGGGGCATCTTTTGCTAAAATCCTCATCAAATTTTGAAATTTGGCATGTATGCAATTAATAAAATATGGCATACAATTGTCCCCAAATAGTCAAATTTTGGTTCTCAAATCACTTTCTAAGAGGAGTCAAATCAAGGTTGATTTTTTCTAGCAATTTTTTGCTATTGTCAAATAATTCCAACCTATCTCGACAAATCACTTCATAGATGTTCTATTAATGTGAGGGCATGTAAAAATCTAATATTTCAAAAAAACCTTAATGAGTCAAACTTTGTTAGCTATGTCAGGGTAGTTTAAAGAAACAACAATTTATTTTAACTTCAAGTCTTGTTATCTTACAATCTGTGAAGTTAAAGTCTTTGAAATTTTTCCTACAAATTTCAAATATTTGTTTACAATTTTTACTATTTGAATTTCAAATAAATTTTTTTCTCAATGAACAAGAAATAATCAAAAAATGACTACACTAAAATTAATAAATAGTGTTGGCTACACTAATTGTCAACAATAACACTAATTGCGATTTGTAAGGTTAGTATTAGAACATTATTTACCCATTCTAACACTATTTTAGCTCTATGATAAAATTTGATCATTTCAACATTTCTACGAGAGTGCATTTAGTATTTGATGGTGGGAGTTAAGTGCCCGAATACTATTTACACATAAATTGGAAAATAATGTTGGGGGTAAAAAGCAGGGATCGACACTAATTATCACCCAACACTATTTACCAATTTTAGTGTAGTATATTGCCAATTCACTTAGGTTCCTTACATTGTAGGAGGATTTAGAGTGAGATATAATCTGTAATTGCTTTTGAAATTATTCATAAGTGAAACTAACATCATATAATTATAAATGGTGAAAATTTTCATTTTGTGTAGAGATAAATTTTTACTACAAGAAGGATCAAAGTTTATTGACCTCATTTCCTAGGAATGAAAAAAAATTTATTCTAGGATTTATTCTCACTTCAAATGTTATGATCTTTTAATTTAGACAATGAAATAGGCTGAAATTTTTTCTACACATTGCCTTAATTGTTTTTATATTGTTGAAATTTTTAAAAAAATTAGTTTTTGACTTTGGACAATGTATTAAAAATTGGTAGTTTTGAACTTTCTTCTTCTAAAACACCCTACAACCTTTAAGAATTAAATGAAACTCATCTTCCACTATATTTCTTTCATTAGTCAAATATTTACAATCTCCACAAAAGAAATTGGAGAAATAGGGTCTTATTCAATGGAAGTTTTAGGAAAGATATTATGGGTTATTTTTCCATAATTATTTTAAAAGTGTCTTAAGGTTATTTGGGACCTTGAAGCATCTTTGGAGACCCCAAAGACTTTTGCCAAACTTTTAGCTACTATTTATAATAATAAAAAATTTCATATTATCCAACCAAAGAGCAAGTAATAAGTTTCTATTTTTTTTCTATTCACTACTGTAGCGGTTGGCGCTTGCTATGCTACACATTCACCATTAGAATTTTATTAAATTTTTTTTATATATTAGATAGAATGCAGAGTAAGAATTTCAATAAATCTTTAGATAAACATTACTAAAATCTTCATATAATTTTTTAATAAATAAGCATATACTGAAATAAACAATAGAAATTTAATGAATGAATGGGGAATTTCATTAAAATGACGATATTCCATGTGCCATTTTCATAGTGTGCCGTTCACACAGTTCAGACGAGGCATTTTGAAATCTATTAGTGTCCTAGATTTGTGAACTCTATACCACTATTAGATGTATTAAATCTAGAAACGATGTAGATTTTAGACCAATTGATTTTAAAAATTTACATATTTTCTAGATTTTAGATATTTAATAATGGTATAGATTTCAAAAATCTAGGACACTAGTAGAGTTCAGACCACCCGGTCTGAACTGTGATAATGCCAAAGTCACAGAATAATCGCCATTTTAATGAAATTCCCCGTATGATGAATGAAATACATGCAATGATGAATACGGTAAAAGATACACATATATTAGAATGCATTAGAAATTTGACTCAATTGTTACAAACAATGGCAACCCAAATAGAAGCATTTAAAGGAAAAACTTGTAAATCTCAAAAGCTTCGTGAACAATTTAATTGTTGTGAAATTCAAAATTGGTTCAATCTAATAAATTTTTCAAATCATTTGGTAGTAGCAATAGAAAATTGAAATTATGAAAGCTCAAAGCTCACAAAAGCACAAAATCATAGAAATGCAAAAGAAGTATAAAGCCAAGAGAAGCAATGGAATTGCTACCTTTATAATATCACCATATTGATCCTCTTTAATATCACCTCAATTGCAATGACTATATTATTTCTATAATATCACCCTTTGTAAAAAGTGGTATTACAAGGTGATTGTGAACTGCTACCCCTATTTCAGTAATATCACATTGTGTGAAAATATGATTTCTATGTATGCATGATTGAAAATATTTTTATAAAATATTTAAAATAATTATTTTAAAGACTCATCAAAATCATTATCATGCATTCTATTCAAATATATCAAATTTTTACTAATATGTGATATAATGAATGTGTAGCATAGCAAGCATGAGCCCCTGGTATTAATGGTAGCATTTGTGATATTACAGAGGGACTTAAGATTTTAGTAGTATGATGACTAGCAGTTGGCGTTTACTATGCTACGCATTCACCATTAGAATTTCATTAGAATTTTTTATGTAATAGATAGAATACAGAGCAAGAATTTCAATAAATCTTTAGATAAAAATTACTAAACTCTTCATATAATTTTTTTTATAAATAAGAATATACTGAAATAAACAATAGAAATTTAATGAATGATGAATGAAATACATGCAATGATGAATACGGTAAAAGATACACATACATTAGAATGCATTAAAAATTTGACTCCATTATTATAAAAAATGGCAATCCAAATTGAAGAATTGAAAAGAAAAACTTGTAAATCTCAATAACTTTGTGAACAACTTAATTGTTGTGAAATCCAAAATTGCTTCAATTGAATAACTTTCTCAAAATCATTTGGTAGTAGCAATAGAAAATTGAAATCATGAAAGCTCAAAGCTCACAAAAGGACAAAATCATAGAAGTGTAAAGAAGTGTAAAGTTTTAGAGATATCATAGAGATATCATAGAAATGGATTTGCTACCTCTATAATATCATCCTATGAATCCTCTTTAATATCACCTTAATTGCAACAACTATATTATTTCTATAATATCACCCTTTGTAAAAAGTGATATTACAGAGGTGATTACAAACTCCTACTCTATTTCTGTAATATCACATTGTATGAAAATATGATTTCTATGTATGCATGATTGAAAATATTTTTACAAAATATTTTTTAAAATTATTTTAAAGACTTATCGCCATCATTATCATGCGTTCTATTCAAATATATCAAAATTTTACTCATATGTGATACAATGAATGCGTAGCATAGCAAGCACAAGCCCTTGATATTAATGGTAGCATTTGTGATATTACAGAGAGAGTTATGATTTTAGTAGTATGATTGATTCATGAAGTGTTTGCAAATGTTTTCCGTTTTAGAGGGGCCTTTAATAAGAATTTTTATTTACATAATTTTCTTTAGTTTTTCTAATATTATTTTGATGCTAATATCTTTCAATTTTTTTTCCAATTGAAATAAAGAACACTTAATTATTTTTAACCTCTAAAGTTCCAAGACCATTTTTTAGTCAAAAATTACTCTAAATGCTATTTCTATGTAGTATATTCATCCAAGAAATTTTTAAAAACTATAATCTAACTATAGAATCTTATATTATACTTGTCTAAGATTATGTCCTCAAAATTTTGTGATGTTTGATGGAACAAATTGAAAGATATTAGCATCAAAGTAAATTTTTTTTAGGAAGATGCTCTAATTGCTCTAAAAAAGAAGCTCTATACTTTTTATGTAATTAATCCAAATGGAATGAATCAAAGAGTCCGATTTAAAAAATATATAATCTATAAATTAAAAAAATCAATTTTTTTCTTGCTTAATTTATCTCATTTTGAGGTTATTATGGCAAATTTTTTGTTCTCGGGTACCAATTGAAGTAAAAATTATATTCTCATAAAGCTTTAAGTAAATTTTGTTATTCTATGAGAAATTTTCAAAAAAATTCACCAAAAATTGAGCTCATAGGAACCTACTCAAAATCCGTTTTGTCCCCTATAGGGACAATGCATGGGACCTCAAGGGTTAAAAAGACAATACAGTGAATGAAATCTCTAATTTACAATAAGTGTATACTTGGTAGCAATGCTTGTGCATTTCACTTGCAAAAGATTCCCACAGAAAGTCATAAATCACTAGATAGAGAGAACCATAGGACATATATTATAGTGTACAAATAAGGCCTTTCCTAAATGGATGATGAATAGATGACATGGATGAAATTCATTCATATAATATCTCTATAGTAGTGCCTTTTTTATTGAGGGAGAGGCTAGGATATCATTCTTGGCCTTATCTACAACATTTGAATGCTAAATCAACTACTTTAAAATAATTTTTAAATAATAAATTGATTTTTTGAACATAATATTTTTAATAATTTTATTTCAATAATTTTGACATTAATATTTTGGTCTATCATTCTTGACCCTACATGCATCTATTTTTGATTTTGTGAGAGCTCAAGTCTTAATACTTGTCACTCGTCCTTCCCTGCTCACATTCTAGTGTTGTTGCTTTGGCAAAGAAAGTTTTTTTACAATGATACTAGAGCCTTGAAAGAATGGTCCTCAGAACTATCGTTGGAAAATGACATCAACCTCTTGTCATAAATACCCTCATCACAAAGACAATATAAATTGACATTTGTAGCGCCATCAATGTGGAATGCAATGCCCATGTACAAGCATATGCTATTGCAAAGAGCCCTCACAAAAATTGTTTAGGCTACTACATTTTTTTGGTTTATTTATACAATAAATAGTCTCAAGCACACAATAGATATTTGAGCTTGATCCTTATATTAGAAAGCAATTGCTTCTTGCAATATATATTTTAGGTTTTAAGAAGATACCAAGATCAAAATTTAAATTAAACCCTAATAGACCAAGTGTCCATTCAATGGGCAATTGAAATTCTAATAGGTGATGATGAAACAAAAAAATTTGGCACAAGATGGGTACTTTTACCTCCCTTGTGGGAGTCAAGGTGGGAGTTGGAAAAAAATAAGATTGAATGTATGGATCAAAGGTTATGTTGCCCAAAACAATTCAAACTTGCTTTGAATAGTTTTGGACATCTTTTGCTAAATTCTTCATGTACTTTTGAAATTTGGCAGGTATATAACTAATATGATGTTATATGCAATTGTCAAAAAAGCTATTTTTAATGAAAAATCTCCTTCCCAAATTTTTTTCAACCTTACTTGACAAGCTTGAAACAAAACAAAATCTTTTAACTACAAATGCTATTATCTTGAAATTTATTATTTCAAAGTTATTGAAATTTTTTCCATACTATCATTATAGGTGTTCATTTTCAATTTTTCATCATTTGTATTTCAAATAAGATTTTCTTTTCAAGTTTTTGCACAAGATATCAATATAAAATGACTAGTGCATTGCTAGTTTACTTGACCTCCTTGTATTGCAAGATGATTTTGAATAAGGTAAATTTTGAAATGTTGCATGTATGGACCTAAACTCATATAGTATTCAATTGTTTAGAGGCTCAATTCTATAGAGTAAAATTTTTATTCCAAGAGGGCTCAAAGTTTGATGATTCTATTTTCCAAGAATGAAAAAAAAATTCTTTACTTAAAATGCTATAATCTTTCAACCCACATAGTCAAATGGTTGAAATCTTATCCACATATTTCTATCATATTACACCACACTTTAGTAAGGTTTAGGGTCAATGCACCAAAAAGTTGTAATTCAAGAGAAACCCCCAATATTTTAGAAGTTAAAGTATTTGTACCCTCTTTCCAATTGTAGATAGGAATTCAATTGTTGGTGCATGTGAATCCATGTGCTTAAAAATTTATGTAGTATACAAAAAAATATATATAAATTATGAAATTTTCATCATATAATTTCAAATTTCATAGGAACAATGGAGCTTCATTCTTGTGGCTTCATTTCATGATTTTAGTTGGGGTTTCATCTATGTCTAATTACACCAAATGCACCTTATATTTGGTTAATATAGAAAACATTTAGAATATCACCTAAATCATTTCCAACCTAAAGGTCATCAATGGAATAAATAAAATAGGGCTCTGTCATTGCCCTTTGCATTGCCAATGACATCCAATTAGAGGTTTAGGACTTTATAGGTTTAGGAGGCAAAAAATTTCAACACATTGTCATACAAAATTTGAGGTCCAACCAAAAAATCAATATCGGAACTGGTTTTGCAGAACAAGGTTAATTTTCCATCATTGATATAGTTTTGTACCTGTGCCTTCATCATCAATATTCAGGATGTAAACCAATATTTTAGATAGGATGCACAACGTGCTGCACGCTACTTAGTACTTAAAATACTTAAAAATAGATTAACTTTCACTCACCCTTTTGCTTAAGTTGCTTCTACTTATAAGCACAAAATTCTGATTACGATGTGTATATGTCTACGTGAGCCTTTAGAGAACAATTGAACTCCCATTGGTTGCTCTTGGTGATCATGAAACTAGCTTTAAAAGAACAAGTCAACTCCTATTAGTTGCTCTTGATAATTTTGGATGAAGATGTCATGGCCATTCAAGGTCCAAAAGCAAATGGCGGAATCATTTATAAAAATGGTCCGGAGTTGGGTGCGGCTACTTTAGGTGACGTTCCTTCTAACTTAGCAGTTCTTTTCTTCTCCATGCGAATTGAAGGCGCGAAGGTCAGACGCTTTCCCTGGTTCGTGATTTGTAGCTCGGACTTTGTTTCGTCGTCGTGTTTGAATTCTTCCGTGCAGTCTCTGTCGTCAGAAATCAGTGAGTTAGTCCTTACCGATTCTCGCTGGGTGGGAGGGAGGGAGGGAGGGAGGGAGGGAGGGAGGGAGGGAGGGAGGGAGGGAGGGAGGGAGGGAGGGAGGGAGGGAGCGAGCTTCTGTAGTTGGAAGAACTGTGTCTGAGAGTGAGTTTCTCGCACATTACTAGTGGCGAATACCGAGAATCTGTGGAATTGAGTTGGTTCTTCAATATCTTTGCGTCGCTTGGTCGATCAGACCTCGTTTTCTCAGCTTGCATGAATTTGGTCGGAGGGGCTCTCGACTAGGGTTTCGGCTTGTACCTAGTCCTGAGGAAGGAGCATTGAGGAACAGAAGGTTGAGGAGTGAGAGGATTCTCAGAAACCCTAGTTTGTAGGCAGATTCCTCAGACCGTGGATTTTAGGACTTCCAATTCTGTTGTTTACTCAAGAGATTGTTGGTTTCTAAAAATTCGATATTAACCTTCATCAACACCAACTATCTTGCAGTGGCTTGACTCCTAAACAAGGTTGTCAAAACCCTAAAACACCGCCGCTTCAAAGTGTGAGTACACTACTCAACCGAGTGTAGGAATCAATCGGGTCCTGAGGTAGGTTCGTGAGGCTGTCGCATGTGGTGTCTCGCCATGTCTTGCTGCACCAGATTTTCTGGTCCCCTTGTTGAGTCTCCGCTGCCAGGTAAACCTGTGCAAGGAAGTAGGAAAATTTCAGAGCGTAATTCCTCACATATGATCCTTTCTCTGTCAGTACAGTCAAATTTAGAAGCTCTTAGCATATGTTAAGAGTTGTGGGCGTTGCTGGTTCTCACCCTGCTCGGAGGTTTGCTCGATTAGTGTTTAGCAATTTGGAGGGAAGCAGGGACAGAGTTGGAAGGGGGCTCAAAAATTCAAGGAGAGCGATTCTTGTATGGTACTTTGTGTCTAGGCTGCATTGGCTGTAGACCCTATGGAGACTACGCACACTTTGCTGTGTACCAGGCAAAGTAATGGAAGGGTCTGGGATAATTGGCAATGTTGTTGAATGAGGAGGGTTTACTGATACTTGTTCTTAGAGCTGAGGAGTCTAGTGGAAGATGGAGGCTTAGTCTAAAGTCTCGTCACTTTCGACTGTTACTCAGAGAGTTTGGGTAGAGTAGCATTCAGAGCGATGTGTCTTCCGTTTTGGCTCAGTATGGGTCGGATAAGGCGGGAGAGTAGGCGTTACCTGCGGATTCTGATTGTGTTGTAGGAAATGAAAATGAAAGGAACTTCAGGAATCAAAGGAAACCTGAGAACGCCATACAAACTTTACCAATAGGATCACACGCAATAACGTGACGTTTTTACTGGACTTGAGGAGTGTAGGTATTGTGTCTGTGAAATTGTTGTATGCCTCTTCACATCAGCCTATGAGGAATTTCATTCAATTTCAGCATCATATGCTGTCCAGCTATAGTTTTCGTTCATCCCTTGGTTTTCTCTTGCGTTAAATTACGTCTGTGGGTAGTTTGGTGCTTTGAAAGTACATATGGTATGACTTATTGGAAGATTGTTGCTAGAACCATTTTAAGTCATATAATACAGTGTTTTGTTGCGAGGACAATTAACCTGTATGTGCACCGTGTTGTTGTGCTTGAGCTTTTAATGAATTCTAATGCAGCGCATAGTTTATTTGGGCAGAATACAGGAAGTACTTGGAATCCTCTGAATGGAATCTGTAAACCTCATAATACGTGTTGGAATGAGATTTGATTCAAACTTAGCGAGCTTTTCAAGTGGACCAGTTGCAAGGGTGTGAAAATACGGTGCAGTTGATGGCCATGAAGGATCAGGTTGCCCTGTCTTTCTTCACGACTAGAGAAACATGCAGGTACACATAATAATATTTTCAAGTAGTTATACTGATGTGTTTCCACGTGAGGGTGGTATGTGAATGATGAGGAATGTTTTCCAGTACTAGGGCTCGTGATTCAAATGTGAGCTTAACACAGCATAGTAGTTGAGGTGCATACGAAGATAGCTAAATGATAAAGGTATGACTGAGAGCTTCTTGATGTGATCCAGGCTAGGTCTGCAAATTCATGGCATGGCATCGTGCTGCTTGGCATCGTGCCTTGTTGAAGGCCTTGATTTCAGTTCACTTTTCTGTTCAAGCAAGAGGCAGTTTAAGGGTTTCTTAGCATGGAATTGTCAAAATTGAGCAAATCTCCATCGTTGCTGCGGTCTCCCACCATTAAGTCTGGAATTAACAGTCTCACTTCATTGGATGAAGTAGAGCGCTGTCATGATCCTAGCAAAAACAGGGGGTGCTGGCCTCAGACGGGCGTAAGCAGAGATGTGCACTCTATTGGAGGTAGGCATGGATATTTGCGGGAGCGACTTCAGTTTCTTGTTCCTCCAACCATTATTGTAGCCGTGCCTTTCGTATGGTGGTGTGTGAAAGCTGGTCCTTCTTATGGCCTGAAGTGGCTTTCGATAGATATAGTACCCTGGTATTGGTTCAGCGTTTCTGCCTTGTTTGTGTTGTTTGTAGCAGTTGTAGTGTCGGTGCATCTTGCTGTTCCTCACCTCTTTGGTCAGGCTATAGCGACTCCCAATTGGGGTGCGGTCAGAGATACTTGGGGCCAGAGCTGGAACCTTTTCAATAGTAGCTGCTTACAGCCTTTAGGAGCTATACTGCAACTTAGTGACAAGAAAGAAAGTGGATGGAAGGTTACATCACAATCACACGGATCACTATCACCTCGTTTCTCAAAAGCAAAACAGAGCCAGGACTATGTGGAAGGGGTACAAACTTTCAGCAATGGAGATGTATACGAAGGTGAGTTTTACCGAGGAAAGTTTTCGCGGAGTGGAGTATATTATTTTTACAAAAGTGGAAGGTACGAAGGAGATTGGGTAGATGGCAAATATGACGGGTATGGTGTTGAGACATGGGCTCGTGGCAGTCGCTACCGAGGCCAATACCGCCAAGGTATGCGTGAAGGTTATGGCATCTACCGTTTCTACACAGGGGATGTCTACTCAGGCCATTGGTCAAATGGTCAAAGTCATGGTTGCGGAATGCAGACGTGTGGTGACGGCAGTTGTTATGTTGGTGAATTCAAATGGGGAGTGAAACATGGTGTTGGCTACTACCATTTCAGGTACCGGTACCGATCATTTCCTGTAGAGTATGTAGCGAGTCTTGTCAGTCTCCACCGTTTTGAAATTGGGCACGTTTTTTGTTTACTCGAAGGATTTTTGAGCCAAAGGCTTCTTTCAATCAAATTATTTATATATGGTGGAACTTCTTTTCATAAGTTAAATGGGGTTTTTGTTGCAATTATATCCATATTTTCCACTCTGAAATTTCTGTCTCCTTGGGTAGATCCTGAAAATATACAACTCAATGATAATGAATACATATTCTTAGGGACTTTTGAAAATTGTTTTTTTCTGGTGCACATGATCTGGTGGGCAGGAATGGAGATACATATGCTGGAGAGTATTTTGCAGACAAGATGCATGGGTACGGTGTTTACAAGTTTGCTAATGGCCATAGTTATGAAGGCTCATGGCATGATGGACGGAAACAAGGGCTAGGCATCTATACTTTCCGCAATGGTGACACTCACGCAGGTCATTGGCATTTGGGTACCCTGGAGAACAGAAGCACCCAGGTTCCTAATGCATCATCTACAGTTAATCACTCCAAAGTCTTACATGCTCAGCAGGTAATGCTCCACATGTCTTCTTTCGTGTGACGGATCTTCTAATTATAGAATGACACGGAAATTCAGTTTACTATCCTTTCGTGTTGTTTGAGATTTACTTCATTTATTGTGTTCGTGAAGGAAGCAAGGAGGGCAGCGCAGAAAGGCATGGACGTGGAAAGGGTGGATGACAAGGTGAAAAAAGCTGTTGCACTCACAAATCAGGCTGCCAATGCTGCACGTGTCGCTGCAGTGAAAGCTGTGCATCGCTGACCTCGGCCGCTATTTGTAACCAGAAATCCAGCATGGTGCTGATCAAGGTGGGATGGAGTCAATCCAGGGGAGATCGTGTAGTCCTTGTAAGTACAAGGGAGGTGGTCTAGCTAAGCAGGATATATGTTCAGGATGTGAAATGTGTGTGTTGACCTTGTTTGCTTGTAAATTAGCTACACTATATGTTAGTTTCGGAGGTGCTCTGAAGACAGAATGTGAACGACTTCATGGTCTTTGTGATTGGAGAGTATGTACATTTGAAAACATCGTCCGAGTTCTTTACATCTTGGAATGTATTAAATATAGATATCCTCGGTTCATGCTAAAGTGTAGGACCCCATGAAGGTGGGGCTCCAATTAGAGCATCCAAACCACTGCAAGAAAACTTCATAACCACCAAATCAACATTAAACTTGCGTGTTGTAGTCAGAGGGCAGTCCACTTGTTTACCCACTTATGCAAGTCAATATTCATACTTCCAATCAATTGCAAAATGTAAGATATCATTTATGATAACTTGATAAGCATAAAAGAAAAAGTAGTGTTGTTGGAGATTGAGGGGAGATGCCATTGCATTCTTTAGTGATGAGAGAAGAGTTGTTTATGGGTGGGAGTTGTCTAATAAGGCTTTTGGTTAATTTTGTTGATTTGACATGTACCCAATCATAATGTATTGAGTTGTTTTCCAATTTTGTTTGTAGTTTTAGAACCTACAAATGCTTCTTTCTTCAACCTTAAAAATTGTATTTTAAAATTTTGGCATCAATAAATAAGGGTTGAATATTTTTTCTTTTTTCCAAAGGAGTTGCAAAAGGATTTGCTGGTTCACCAATCATAGAAGGTTCTAGAATAGCTAAACCTACACTACATGCAATAGTACCTAAAATAACTACTGGAAAAATATATAGACTTTTTTATTTGTAGGAAATACTAATCTATTTGAATAGTAATATAGTTTCTTCTTCAAATTTGATTTAGAGGGTTATAGAATTTTTAGAAGTGTATTGAAAAATTAATTGTATACTTTTCAACCATGATTTGAAGATATTTCTTGCATTGGTGTGTGCGCACTTATAGTGAACATTCTCAAGCAATTTGAGACCAATATGTTTTGAACTCATTTTGATTTTCTTTTAATGTTTAGCCTTCAAAATGTAAAAATATAAATATAAATACAAAGAGATGTAATATATTACCAATAAACTTAAAAATTTGAATCATATAAATATTATTTATAGAAAAAAATAGCCAAGAGTGCATTTATCCTAAATGGAGTAAATCAAGTCTAATAGAAATTTTTTGTGGACTTTTTGTGGATTTAGATGGGCTTTAGTGACTTAGTAGTTTTGAAGTTGAACCTTGAAACACCATGCCTATAACCACAAAGTTGGAGTTGAAATTCTATCACTATGTATGCTTCCATATAGCAACTATATGTTAACAAAAAAAATTATTTTTATTTTTCAAAGACAAAATTACATGTCTTCTTTACTTCACAATTTTTTTTTAAATTTTAGAAAATTGATTTTTTGGAGAATTTTTGGAGAAAAAATGAAGGAAAATTATATCAAATAGTAAATTAAACTCAATTTTTCTGTCATTCTCCAAATAGAATTCAATAGACATTGAAAATATACCCAAAGTTCCAATTGCAATGAAAATTGAGTTCTAGGAATTTTTTCAAAATTCTAATTGTAGTAGAAACTAGAATAGATGGCCTTCATTTCATTAGTTGGGCTCATACTCAAAAAATTTAGATTTAGAGAAACAACTTCCCCAAATACACTAAATTAACATATTTTATGATCCCATATCTTGTCCATGTTTGTCTCCACAGATTTTGCATAGGTCATGTTCAACATCATATGTTGTTGAAAAAGTCATTGTAGGGGAACTTGGGCATTCCACACTTAGGGATGAGGTAGTTTAGCAGTCTAAATTTTTTAACTTCCCACTTCACAAGCTCTACAAATTCAAACATTTTCAATGTTGCCCTTCACATTTTCCATTATTTTCTACATAACTCTTGAAGCTCTTGTAAGGACCAGAGAATCCCTAAGGCAGCAAGTGTTCCAAGCAGGACGACTCCTGTGGTTATGCTAACCCATGTTCTGGACCTCAAATAGCGAAGCATCATTTGGAGTTTGGACTCTGGTATCTCGGTGCTGAAGAAGCTCCAGGACGAGAGCTCATGCTCTTCCAAGTGGTTATCTGAGCTTCCTCCGAACGTGAGGAACACCTCGTCTCCGATCGACTTCGGAAATTGGAGATTGGAAATGAGCAAAAGAGGTTGCAATGGTTTGGGATTTGATCCGTTTGCCATCCTGATTTCCAGTGTCTGATGATCATCTCATCTCTCTGGAGAAGGGTCGGAGGTAGGGGCATTGGATGGCATTCTGGTTAAAGGATCTCAAACTGAGACTAAGTTGTCTCTGAGGAAGTTCAGTTGGTGGTGAAGGTTTGGAAAGTCTTACCTGTTAAGGAGAAACATTGAATGGTACTCAGATGAGTATAATTTCGATTGACCATATTTTGGAAGTACAACTCAAATGCGGAAAAAATCCATATCGTAAGATTGAGTGAAGAACATTGCTTGTATTGTTTCAGAATAAATTCTCTAATAAGCAAATGGATATCCTGATAAAATCTATACGAAACTGTTAAGGAAACACGAGGCCAAAAAATAGTCTCCCTTGTCCTCAAAGGATTAATATACAAGTGCCCCCTTAGTGTGAATGTACCCTGACCAAGGCATGACGTGAGCTAATACAAGTATTATTGTGCATATTTGTAAGTGTGACGTTCAAATGCACAGAGCTCCAAAGACTGGGATTGTGAATGACATACGGTTCCATATGGGCATCTGAAAAAGGCTAGTGTAATTTCTTGAAAATTCTGTGTTTAAATAAATATGGAGGTGTGATCAAAATCACTGCAGAGGTGCATAACTCCTGCATAGATCAGTGCTCAAACTATCCCTCAGTCACATGAACCCTAAAAGGACAAACCTGTAACCATTGATTCCAATTTCAAAATGCTATGAGCCCTCTCCTCCAAGCATATCCTCTCAGTACCATCTCATTACCGAGATGCAATACCAAAAAATAGATTCAAAACAACCCCGACAATATCAACGTATATAACCTTGCAGAAAAAAATGGAATGATCACAAGGTTTGGAATTCCCATCAAGTAGCAGTAGTTACATGGTTTGTCACAGGGTGGTCCGGAATTCCCATCTACCAGTATGTGCTAAACAGACTATCAAATCCGGGTATAATACAAGCCCCAAAGTCGACAAATTGACCGTTCAGATGGTACTCAAATAGAACTGTACTGTTTTAGAACTGACAGTTAATGGCAAGAGCTTCCCAGCACCTACACTCTGAGATGCAGAGAAACCAAGCCTACTACTGCTGCTTCTAAAGACTCGGTATCAACGGTTAAGAGCCTTCGTCTGAGAATTTGATGCAGATGATCAAATAATTAGCTAGAGAAGATCGAAAATCAGAGCTTCATCGTTTGTTTGCAGTCATTCTGCTTCAATGTCTGGTTGCTGAGGAACACATTCACGGTCCAATTCAAGAGGGCGCAGACATGCTTCTTGAAAATATGGGCCAAATTGACGCGCTTAGACAACGAGTTAATGTTCAAAGTCGCAACGTTGGAGGCAATGTCCTTGCTGCGCGTTCAGCAGAAGCCTGACAACCTCCACGGTGATGGCCTAAGGAAGGGCGACCATGTTCCGAGAACGAATGGTCCCAGCACCGAGCTCTCCAACACCTAATTGTTCCCCGTGGTACAGAATCGCCATTCTGCTGTCAATGTACTTAAAATCATGGAAATTCGGACTCTCCAACCACACGTCGGCCGCTGACACCGAGACGTTCAAGATGGCCGACAACGACGCCAGGTCGAAGCTGAAGGAGATCTTCTGCACCCTGACGCGTGCAGAGAAACCTTCGGGTTGCGGAACTTGAAAATCCCTGGCTCAATGCAATGACCACAATTACGAGAGAGAGTAAAACCACAAAACACGCACAGCAGCAGAGTCCGCACTTCCGGCGCTTCTTCCTCCGTTGCGTCTGGATTCATCAATCTTCTCAGATTCTTGCCTCTGCCCCATGGCCAAACCCCACAACTCTCTACCGGGCAGAAACCCCAACTCTACCAAGCCTCACTAATCCCCTCTCAGCTGAAACCTGCAAGTACAATTCGCCACCAGCACAGAAAGTGTGAAAACCTTGAAACATCTTCGACTCACATTTGTGATCTCTCACACCACGAGTGAACTGCTCGCAAAACCATACCCAGATGCAGTAGACGTGGATGATTGTGAATTGTTTCAGTTAAACTAAATGTCTAGGAAACAACACCCCGCCGACGCTAATTCTAAGAGCTCATAATTCCTGTGAATGTTTTGGTAACAATTGTTCAAGAGCTCAACTTGCAACGATATTGCAAACTTTCAATTAGAGAATTGGAACCGACAAACTTACATCGGTAGTGTCAGGGTTAATCTGAGTCAACTGTCGTCCTTCGCTTGGGCTTTCTCACAAGTGGAGCAGCACGTAACCGAGGACCAGCAAGACTAGTCTTGGCCGCTGGTTTTGTTGCCTTCGGTGGCTCCATCTGGCCACTGGAGGCTAAATCAAAATTTGAAAGCTATCATGTCAGTACCACGAAACTCCATGTGAAAAATACAGTATTCCTTGGAGATAGTTTCCTATTGCATGCAATCCATGGAGTTTCATTACTAGAGCTGAACTCTAAGATCACAAACCTATGCCAGCATAAGGAGGGGAGAGTGTTTTGAAAACCATACCAGCTGCTTTGGCCCCTTGAGTGCCGAAATCTTCAAAAACAGACGGGGTTGCAAATTGGGAAGCCACAATGCTCTCAGTGGCTTGAGTTCGAGACAGTTGATCCATTGATATTGTAGAACGGAGACGCTTTTTCTTCGGGTTGAAATTCAAGGCGTCCAACCTGTCTTGAAGTATGTCTGCTCTCGCCTGGCCATCACAAGTCGTGATACATTTGTAAGCAACAGCCAAAAACATGGTTTTCAGGAACTTTTCGACAACATCATAAAGAGAATCTCCCCAGGGATTCAATCATTTGGAAGGTCTCCCTACGGTCAGTTTGGAGGACTCTGTGTATCACGGTGAGGCCTTGGTATGATCATTACGACCATAGAGTCCCATGAACCATTTAGAAGATTCGCTTCATGTTGCCATGTAAAAAGTTCATGAAATAGTTCAAAATTCCTTCGAATCACGTTCAACTACGACCAAGAAGCAAACACTACAACTGCATCGGAAAATCACATGCAGTGATACAATGCGAAGGAGCAAAAACCTTTTCATGCGCGTAGGCTGTCGACATTTGAAGCGCGCGAGCACACTCTGCAAAGTTCGCGAATGGATCTTCAGCTTCACCTCAACTATTGTAGCAAAAATATCACCAAACGTGCTTTAACCCCGTAAGGACCAAGAAGCTCGAACTGGGCCCTCAGGTTTTTAAAAAGCAGTTTTGAGTAGGTCATATGGGACTATCTTTTGTCCAATTCTATTTATTACTTGACCGACTCATACAAAGTTCTTCACATATTTTGGTAAAGTAAGACCTGGCCTCGAAAGAATTCTACTACGTTCACAATAGAATCATTCGAATTGGTCATTAATAAAACCAAGCATCGCTGGTCTTTTAGGGGTTAAAACCTTTCATCGAGAAAGAGCGAATTTCTCAGAGTCAAAATAATTAGATATGGATGAAGTAACACTGACCTGAGGAAAGGGAGTCAGATTGTGAACGATAGACCTTGAACATCTCCGCTGACAGAGTTCCCATGGCATCACTCGCAGATGACCCCTCCAATTTAGTGAGGTTCACCCGAATTTTGGGAGTTCCCCTCGCCTTCTGTCCCCACACACTTGCTGAAGTTGCACCTGGTTGCAGAAAGGCCCGCTTTCTTGAGATAACTCATAACATTCTTCACCAGGCTCGAAATGCTTCAAATAATGGAGTGGTGAATGTGCCTACACGTAAGCCTAGATTTGCAACTTCACCTTGGTGGATGCTTGAAATAGAAGGTATTAGGAGGGAATCTTGGAAGATAGCTTGACATGTTTTATTTTTCACATTTACTGTCCCATATGCGTCAGATTTCAATAGAGACACCCCAAGTGTATAGGTGCAGAATTTTATGAATATCTGCATTCGTAGAACAATCCAAAACACGCAACAATCTCACGAGAAGCCTACAACAGTTGTTTGACATCCGAGAGATTGAAAAAATTGAAAAACATACCTTCGCTAGAAGATCCTCGGAGGACAATCTTCACATTGTCGGAAGCAAACACAGCCCTCACGTAGCTGACAAAATCCTCCCAAGACCCGCCAATGCCAATCTCGTCCCTCTTCTTGCCAACAACAAGTCAAATCATCAACAAAAAGAACACGGAATCAACCCTAAAACGATGAGAGCTAATCAAACTGAAGAAGAAAGTATGAGTACCAAATCCTCCAAATACTCAGAGCTCATATCCGCAAACCAAGTGTCGGCGTGGAAGTCGGTGACATGGATCAAAAGGTGATCACGATCGTCGACACGCAGGTAGAAAAGAAACGGCAGCAGCACAAGGTCGTGAATCGATGGACGCTCCAGCTGCCCCTCTGCAGCGCCAAATACTGCCTCAAATCCCTCGAACGTAGTCATAGCGCCAAAGTACTGCCAAAACCCCAAACTCCCAAACCCTAACTCCAAAACTTTAACACTCGCAATCACACAGGCAGCTTCGCATTCAGGGAATCACGGATGTTGAAGCTCTGAGAATTCTAGCCTCGGATTAAATTTTGCACAGTCACTAATTTTTGAAAGTTCTTGGAAAATGATTCCAGAAGATTGGGTCAATTGCGCTTATTAGAGGTAGGAATGCGAGTAGTTGTACCAACAAACACTCATCTACATATGATTATAACATCTGCTGCCACAACAGGGAAACCCTTCTCACGTAATTCTGCAATTTTGAGTGTATGACCTCGAACTAAACCCGGTTCGAAACACAGGAATCCATGTCCTCACACGAAACCGTAACACCCGTAGTACAAAAAAGTCCTCGCGATTGACCCTATGTAGCAGAAAAACTACAAATATGGACACAAAACGGTCTCAACCCTAATTCCGAAATCCAACATAAAAAACAGTTTTGCATTCAGGTAATCACGCATGTTTCTCCCCATCCACACACAACAACTCGCTCCCATCAATCTCCCAACAGCAAAAAAAAAAATTCCAATCCACACTCGTGCAAAAGCTTTAGGACCCCGAACAAACAATCCCACTCGGAAGAGAAATCGGAATCTACGCAGGGCTGAAATCACATAAACGCTTGTTCAATTGCTTGATCCAAAAGACCGAATTCGCATCTGGTCGAATACCGGAAACTCCCAGCAAGCCTGCCATGCGAAGCGTGTCGACGAAGAAACAAAACAGCGAGGCGGGATGAATGGAAAGAGTGAGTTCAGATGGATGGATCTGTCTTTTGTGCCACCTGGCCTGGTCCCACAGAATGAGGGAAGTGGGCGGCGAACTCGGACGTTTAAATTTGAAAGTTCAGAAGCAGCAACTGTTTCCGTTGCACTGTTTGTCCTGCCCCACTGAAAGCTCTGGAACAGAGCAAAGCAGTCGATTCTTAAGCATAGTGAGCCTCTCTAGTAGTCATCGTTGCTGCATTGCACTCTATTTTCAGATCGATTGTCATCACAGCCGAGGTTAGTGATCGCCATCGCCGTTGGTAGCTTTCACGGGTTACTCTGTCTTTCTCTTGAAGTTGATTGAGTTCTTGTTGCTCAGCAGGCATTTGAGGTTCATCGAGTTCCTTAGCGTTGTATATGTTGGTTGGAATGCGGTTGTGGAAGTGGACCGGTGTACATGTCCAGTTCTTACAGTGTTAAACACGCCAATGTTTCTGGGTTTCGATTTTGGTGTGTCGCATCGGATATGCCATGGAAGCATCTTAAGTTTGGCTTGAGCGGCATGAACTGCCCTGTGTCGACTTTCTTCCTGCGTTTCTTTCTTTTGTTGGTTGCATTTGCATTTGAGGGGATGCAATTTTTTCTTTCTTACCGGATTTGCTATTTTGTGCATCGATCGCGACTGCCTTATAATCTTTTGTCAGCTGGGATCGGTATACAGTGTGCGGTGCTCGGGATCACTGCCATTGTTTCCTATCTTGAATTCTCTGTCCGTCTGTGATTAGGTTTCGGCGCAGCCGCTCCGTCTTGACTGTAGGGGGCAATGCACATCAAGTTTGTGTGAGCCCCAACTGTTTAAGGCTGTTGGAATTGCACTTAAGGATAGAAATGGATGTACTGGCGAGCAGACCGACTACGAAACAAGACGAGAAGGCGTACCGTCAGTGGTTCGAATACGCCGACGCAGGTTAGCCTGTCTCTGCATATTTACTCTAACCATGTTACAACTGTGTTGCATCTGACATCAGTCTTGATTTGGTTTCTTAGAAATAGAACGTGCAACTTCAAAATTTTGATGCTTCGCTCGTAAGTGTAATATACGAATGAGTGGAAAGATTGACCAACTTTGTTTCAGCGTTTTCTGATATGTCTTAGTTTACCTTTTTGTGATGTACATGGGTTTTCCGAAGAACTAACCGATTGCTTGTAGATTTATGATCTTCATCCAATTTATGTTGGAGTGGGTTGTTACCATAAGGCCGCATTTTGTATTAAATTGGGAAGTTGCCATTCTTGATTCATAGATGGCGATGGGCGTCTTACGGGCAATGATGCAGTGAAATTCTTCTCCCTCTCTGAGTTGCCCAGGGCAGAATTGAAGCAGGTATTGCAATTGATCGCTCTCTCGATCAACCTGTCTGGGCTGTTTATCTTGTTCGAGACATATATATGTAGCAGAAGTAGAGTTCCACCAAGAAGATATACAGTTCATGAAGACTAGGTGTAGCACCATGACCTTTACTTTCTATGGGTTACTAAAGCTAGTGAAATCCTAATCTAATTTTTTTTGTTGGCCATCTCCTGCTAGTTCAAGCTTTCTGGATGACTTAACTTTAAATAGATCTACTCAAGCACGTATGTTGATTAGTTGAGCAGATCTCGCACTGAAGACTGATTCGTTGCGCAGGTGTGGGCAATCGCTGATGTGAAGCGACAGGGATATCTCGGCTTCAACGAATTTGTCTCCGCGATGCAGGTTAGCGGTTGCCAACCTCCCTGGGAAACCCTTCAATGAGTACAAATTCAGTAGAACGTGGAGTGCACTTGCTTCTAAAGAAAGAAAACAGAATCTCACAACTGTGGGAATTTGCAGGTTATCTCTCTGGCCCAGACAGGGAGGGATGTTAGCCCCGACATTCTTAAGGATGCTGGTATGTTCTTTCCTGCTATAAAGAGCTACATTATGCTTCAGACCAAGCAAATATGTAGGACTTGCGCGGTGCTTTAAAATATCTATTCAAATTTGTCTTTCAGCGTAGTAGTACAGGAAATAACATAAATGCTATCATACTGTACACTGATATTGTAATATAATTTTCATTACTGTCTCCTCTTCGTGGATATGTGTATCCTTGGCAACTAATGTTGGAACGCTAATTTTTCCTTGTAGACCTGGAGAATATTGCCGCACCCACCATGACTGCGTTGGAGGAGCTAATGTCGGTGCGGCTCATCCTCTGTTCCTTTGTCTAATTTACTGACTCTGTTATCGTGTTTATTTATTCTTTTGGATGACCTTCTGGAGATATCTCTGGCTTTCTACTCAATTTCCTAGTTTCAAATGCCTTTTTCAGAAAGGACCACAACGCACATCCCCATCCTCAAATGGCACGCTGCATAGCAATGGTATGTTCCATCTTTTCGTAGTTGGCATTATGTAAGGTTCTTATAACGCTTAGGATTTTTTTGCGTACTGGACTATTAATTGAACAAAATACATTTGACTGTCCTGCGTATGCATGACCAAACCATTAAAGAAGTTTACTAAATTATACATCCACAGGGTCATCACCACATCGACAGATAACACAACCACCACGGTGGTTCAGTCAGAGGGCTCCACGAAAGGTATGGAGCTCGGTCTTTCACTTATAATTGTTTCCAGAAGCAGGGTGAGATCTGTTTGGTTTGCGAAGCAGCAATTTGTGCGGTCATGTTTCTCAATTTCTGTTAACTTTGTTTTGACATGGTACTGGCTTAGTGACAGTGCGAGTTATTATTTCGTCTATGGCGTAGTGGATTTGGGTTGCGGTTTCTATTAGAAGTCTTTCAATTTTAGTGGATGTGCAGTCGCTCAACGTCGGTATTCGTTTGCAGACACTCCCAGCGGAGGTAGTCACATCAATCGTTGACGGCCTGAAGAAGCTCTATAATGAGAAACTGAAGCCCTTGGAAGTCGCATACCGATTTAACGACTTCGTCTCTCCTACACTGGTACTCTCTTTTTGCATACTTCGAAGTGCTTATGGACCTTGCCAGATGTGGACTAGGTGACTTATGTTGTGGTTTTTTGTTTGTGCAGACAGATAGTGACTTCGAGTCAAAGCCTCAAGTGATGCTGCTGGGTCAATACTCAACTGGCAAAACAACTTTCATAAAGCATTTGCTACGAACTGGTTATCCAGGAGCGCACATTGGACCTGAGCCTACAACTGACCGATTTGTCGTAGTCATGGTGGGTACATTCTCTCCACGTAGGGCCCTTACCTATTTCAAAAAATTTGGTTACTTGCAGTTACTTTTTTCTACGTACACGTTCTTCCATGTACACCAAGAATGCCGGAAGGGCTTCTTGCGTGTACATACGAGTTGCACTTCTCTAGCTACTCGCGATCCATTTAAGAATTTCTGTGCATTTTCATCATAACAGAGCTGGTTAATCTTTTCACTTGATGAAAGTTACGCAATTATGATATCTCCATTGTTGGATTCGAGGGTAGGCAGGGCTGCTATAAATGTATATGTGTTTCTGTGAATATCCAGGGAGGACCAGATGAGCGAAGTGTGCCGGGTAACACAATTGCAGTGCAGGCTGACATGCCTTTCAGCGGTCTTACCAGATTTGGCCAGGCTTTCCTCAACAAATTCGAGTGTTCTCAAATGCCACATCCAGTACGATATCGTGAACTTCCTTAAACCTACGATTCCCCTAACCTTTAAAATGCCGAAATAGTAATGACATTCCTCCAGAAGAATCTTAAGAGGATGAAGAAATATGCGTTGAATTTTTGTTATTTTGATAGTGCGTTCAAGTTAAAGCTAAAGTTCTGTGACCTGGCAGTATCTCATAATCTCTTTTGGGGACAGTTGCTGGAGCACATCACCTTTGTGGATACACCTGGAGTGCTGTCTGGAGAGAAGCAAAGGACCCAGAGAAGCTATGATTTCACAGGTGTCACAGAATGGTTTGCAACCAAGTGCGATCTCATTCTGTTGCTTTTTGATCCCCACAAGTTGGATATCAGTGATGAATTCAAAAGGGTCATCTCTTCTCTGCGCGGGCATGACGACAAAATTCGTGTTGTTTTGAACAAGGCCGACCAAGTTGACACCCAGCAGGTTAGACTACCCTCCCTTCTTGAACGCGATCTCTTTCTGCAATGTTGGGTTGTGAAATCCGTCATTTTCTGTGATACGGTAGTCAACAATGGTACTAGGTAGACAAATTTCACTGGAACTCTTTCTCAAAGAACGTGGATTTACTTTAGAAACAAGACCTGTTCTGTCTTCACAAGTCACTTCAAGAGCGAATTGTGGGTTGTTTTTTTCCGTGAGCTAATGTCATGGGCTGATACTGCAGCTGATGAGAGTATATGGCGCACTCATGTGGTCATTGGGCAAGGTCCTTAACACCCCTGAAGTTATGCGGGTATATATTGGGTGCGTCTTCTGACCACCTTCACTGTTATAAGGACTGGCTGTGTGAGCGAGGTCAAACCCAGGCTGTAGTCCGAGGCCAATGAAATGTCGCATCAGAGTAAAGTCAGTTTGCTAGAATAATTGTTTGATTTGCAGGACTGAATTGGGAACAGGTGGTCTAGTATGATAATCTCAACTCTACTGGCCCCAAGGCCCTGAAGTTTAACTTCTCATATGGCATTCACAGTTGTTGAAGGGTCCATCAGAAGCGAGCGAAGGTTCTCTTTTTTATCTCGAGGAATAGATTCAGGAAGTCCAGACTGTGAGGACGTGACTGACTTTTTCGTGAAACTTGCAGATCTTTCAATGATCGCCCAATTGATGAGCAGAAAGTAGGGTCCATTGGGAAGGAGTTATTTGAAAGAGAACAGGAGGATCTTCTCTCTGACTTGAAGGACATTCCTAGGAAGGCCTGCGACCGAAGGGTACGTCCACAGTGAAGTTGCAACCGAAGTTGTTATTATTCCAGAGCAAACGGACGTGAGCACTTTAGTTGAGAGTGCACTGATGTGATTGATTTCTTTGCTTCAGATTAACGAGTTCGTGAAGAGGGCAAGGCAAGCCAAGATTCATGCCTATATTATAGGTCAACTGAAGAAGGAAATGCCAGCCATGATTGGCAAGGTCAAAGCGCAGCAACGCTTGATTGATACCTTGGAAGAGGAGTTTGGCAAGGTGAAGTTCACTGAGTTCTCTATTTTGCTAAATGGAGTATTTTTATGATATCTTTGCTCGGATTTCACTTCTACTTCATATTGTGAGGAACTTCATTCAGAATTATATCTCCACAGAATTCGTGAAGAATGTTCTGTGTTGGTCAGAAAAAGAACAAATTCGAAAATATTCGAGTTCCATCGGTAGTCCTGAAAGCTGAATTTGGGCCTCTTGATCCTTTTAGTAGTTAATGCCTGTGCATGAGCAAACGGCATTTTAGTCCTGTGGAACAATTTTGGGAGAGAAACTGCATCGTGACATATTTCATGTCGCCCTTTTCTGATGTCTCGGTTGCATGCCATTATACAGGTGCAACGAGAGTTCCATCTGCCAGCCGGTGACTTCCCCAGCGTGGAGCATTACAGAGAAAGACTTGCAGGGTATAACTTCGACAAGTTCGAGAAGCTGAAGCCCAAGATGTTGCAAGCAGTAGATGACATGCTGGGTTATGATATCCCGGAGCTGCTCAAGAAGTTCCGTAACCCTTACGACACATAGCCTCATTCCTCCCGAGCTTGGATTCCCACAGTTCAATATTTATCAATGAACTGCAGACTTAAACTTGAACCTCTATTCACTCAAATAGTTTTATCATCCCTTTGCGTTACACTTTCGTATACTAAAGTTTTGTAGTGTTCAAGAGTCTGGGTTAGTGAATGTGAGTAGTTCAACTGAGTGGTTGGCTGACCTTTAACATAGACAGAGACTTTCTCACTCAGAATTTGGATTATATTTTCCGTATTATAGCATTTTGAGTGTTTAATAAGTTAACAGATATCACCATGCTTACACCATGTGCCCTTGTACTTATGTGATTGAGTGGAGCATTCATGTTGTGCACGGCATTAAGCTTCTTTTACTATGGACGTTCAGCATCGTTACAGCGTGTGTACACAATGCTTAAAAAGAAAACTACCGAATCACATCTTTCACCGAAGGAAGCGCCTAAGGTGTCCATCACTGAACCCAGAACTAGTTTATGAAATTTAGTGCAATATGCCACCTTCAAGCAAACAGGCATCAACGTTCTTGAGAGGCCACCTTCAAGCAAACAGGCATCAACGTTCTTGAGAGTGAGTAGTATTAAAGAAGATAGGACAGAGGATTTAGCAAGAGAAGAAAATAGGAAAGAGGATTTTGCAAGTATTAGAACATAAAGCTGACTAAATAGATGTGAATTTCAATGTGGAGGAAGATGCGAATTGGCTATCAAATTCTATTGTTTGTTGCAGTGTTAATCCAACTTTTCCTAGGATTGTAGCAGTGGAGTAAATTTTAGCCAGTTCTGCGAACTCTGGTGTCCATGCTTCTAATGCTGCTTTTCAACCATCCACTTGGTGAAAAAAACGCTCTCCTGAGAAATTGTTGAGTTGTAACACTGATGGTGTAGAGGGGTTTATGGCAGCATGTTTTACCTTTTGAACTTTCAGTGGACAAATCTTTCGATAGAACCAAGAGATAATAGAGTTGTAACACTGTTTGGTTAGAAAAAGAACTATGACGTGCAGCATGGATGACTGACTTTACAATTACGCTAGACCCTCCCGATAATCGAGTATCCTATAGGCAGTAAGTGCAAACCCTTCCAAAACGCATCACAATTCCTGTAGTCATCCCATAACTTGAGCTGAAAAGGTCAGAAAATCGCAGGAAGTACATTGCTTCGAATCTACGAATACTGGAGCACCAGCAAGCCTCCTGAGGTGTTTGACTAAACAATTACAATGAAAATGTTCTGTTTTTCGGTTCGGGAATATCTCCCTATATGTACATCAACGTACACACTACAAACGACAAACCCATTTGTATTTATCACTCATCTACGCCTTGGATATTCACATCCTGGTAAAAACAGCAATGCCCCAACTTGGGTATGGTCCATGATCAAAATTGCCTTGAAAACTAGCGGAGCCAATCCACAGTTTCAAAAAACTAGCGATGCCCACTAAAGCCGACGTATGTCAGGTTGGACTCCAACGTAATTAAATGGCTTGACAACTCAGCGAGCTTCGAATTGGACAACTGCAGAATCAAATCACAATTAATCAGTAAGAAAATCCAAATCACATGGCATAAAATCACAAACCAGGGCATCTCATACAGAAACGTCTGGTTTTCAAATGCGGTCTACCGATGTTCTCTCAAGGAAAAAAAGAGGTTGAACTAGGACCAAGTGTGTTTGGTGGTATATAGTCGAGAAATTGACAATGTTGAGAAACTGAATTAGTCCACTTACTGCGTCTGGTTCTCTTCTTATAGAGGATGCGATAACCGCACTCCCGACACTGGATCACATCCCCAGGTTTCAAGGTATTGTCTGCCCCACAGTCTGGAAAATAAGACAACAAATCAGTAAAAAAAGCTTTTGCTGTTTGTAGCCAAATTGATACTCTAAGAATTTCTTGGCTAATTATGTTACACGAGATCTCGGGGTACAAGTGGATCGAATGTATGATGAAAAATGGCCACACCTAACCAGCATCAACCCTAATCTCCAAACTAACTTAAATTTGAGACTTATTCGCAGTCCAAATGATCTCAAGTAGGTCAAAGACGAGCATTCAAACCCCAGGCTCCGCCCGATCAGGAGGTACTCTCCAGACCTAAAAATTCTTCATTTAGGAAAATAACAGGAAAATTTCGTACACGTAGTTGCCGTTCTAAATCTTCACAAATAGCTTCATGAAAGCGGAAGAAAATTACACAGAATTGACCAATTCCGGTGGTAACATCACCACCACGTCCTCCTCAGGCATTATGCAATAAAGACACAGAACGGGGAAACTCACCACCGCAAAGGTAGGTGACGGGCTCGGGCGGCGGTGCGCCTACGCCTCCGTCCATGGCGACGGACAAAAGCTCTCCGTGAAGACAAGCAATTCGTGTTCTGTGCGTACTGCTGGAAAATCAACACTCGCGAGAGAGATGAAAATGAACAGAAATAGAGAGCTTCCATTAGGTTATGGCTTTCTGTGAGCTCCCGGGAGCATATGGGGAACGTCCCGGACTTGGGGAACACGCCTACAGTATTTGAGGGACTCCAAAAGTCCAAGTCCCTTGAACACCTTACCGCCCTATTACCGTCCTAGTGAGGGTTATATTAGCATCACCCAGAAAATTGTGAAAACTAGTTCAATACTTCAAAATATTTGAACTCGCACTAATTCAAAATAGTGTAACTTTGATAAATTAGTCACCCACACAATAATAGGACAAATTAGTGTAGTTGATAATTTCAAAAATGTTTTTTAGTTTTTGGAGGGTTTTTTGGATTTTTCTTTAATTTTTAAATTTTCCCTGTATTTGCATTGCAACCAAAAGTCAAGTGGCCTTTAGCAGGGTTCAAATTTTTTATAATGCATTTTCAAGATTTACCAATGGACATTTAATTATTGAATGTAAGCTGTCACATTATAAGATGTTTGAGGGTAAAAAAAGACCATGGATTCCCATAAGTTCCTTGACTCTGGGAACTTTACCAAATTAGTAGTTCGACATAGCCACAACTATGCCATGTTAGATAATATTAATTAATTTATAATTTGATAATATTTTTTTAAAAATACTATTATTTAAATATTATTTTATTATTAATTTCTAATCTTTTAAATTATTTAAATATTCTAACATGTTCCCAACTTGGAGAATAAGCTTGAAACAACCCTGAAACAACCCTCTTAAGCCCTCAAACCCCTTCTAATGCTTTGTAGGTAGTTAGTATGGGCCCAAAACTATATGTGGACCTCTATACCACCTCCTAAAGCTTCATTTTTTTCATTCAAGCAATACTCAAAGAGATGCAAAAAATAAGAATAAATAGTGTTGATTGAGTCCTTTAATCATTTCATTTTTCTTTTGACTATTGATTGCATGGATGGACGGGGAACTATTAATTGAAGATTTGCTAGTCCTAGCTAGCAATCAAAAAATGAATTTGATCAATTTTCAACATCAAAAAGTACAACAAGAAAATCATTTAGGGACAAAAAATTGAGACCAACGAGAAGATCGTTTTGGGATTTGAGGAGTTATTAAATGAAATTTTGGATGTCTAGAGGGTTGCAAGTTCCCACATATTTTTGGACTATCGGAACTTTATTGCAACAACAGTTTAACCTAGTTAAGTAATTGCTACATTAGATTATATATATATATATATATATATATATATATATATATATATATATATATATATATATAAGTTTTTTTAATGTTTAATTTTAATTATTTTTTTATTTTTTATTTTTTCATTTTTTAATCATTTTTTATTTTGGCTAGTAGTAGCTAATTCACAACATGGAGAAACAACTCTAGACTTTAGTGATATAAAAAGTAGGTATTTTTGTCAATTTTATTAGTCTTTTGTAAAAGATAGAGGTGAGATTCTTGGTGAGATTGTCAAATTTGGATAAAACAATGCGTAAAAATGTATAGAAAGTGATTATTTCTTAAAGAGACAAATGAATTTAGAAATATATTGCTCTACTATCTTTATAACATTTTTAATCAAAGGCCAACATACTCTCTTTGGGATGGTGAAAGAAAAATCTCTTGTATATGATTCCTTGGAGGATTTTAAAGTTATGATGAAGAGCCTTGCATAGGTTGTTGCAAACTTGTCAAATTGAGGTGTAATATATTTTAATTTAATTTTTAGTTTTTAATATTATTCATTAAGTATGAGCACATTTTTTATTTTATAATAGTGGTTTTAAAATCATAATACCTTTGACAAAGATGAAAAAGTGTAGGTTTTATGGGAACATTTGTTTTAAGTTGGTTTGGTATTGCTTTGTTATAATTAGGGTCATCTTATGTTATTAGTCATTCACATTGTTGTGTCACTCTGCATTGTTAATAGTTGGTGTCATAATCTACATTTACTAAAACATACACACATGCACATCAAAGTAAATACATACTACGATAAGGTATGAATGAACAACCATTCAACATTTGTCATGCTCTACAAACCTTACAAGCTGTCACTAATAACATGACAACATTTAAGGTATAACATTTAGTAGTCTTTACGAAGGCTACCTTTTCCTCTCTAAAGTCCTCATTCACAAAATTCATCCACACATTATAGGATATAAAGTAAGCTTCAATATCAATGCATCTGACCATGTGCCATTAAAAGAAATTAATGGAAAAATAAAGACATTGGTTCATTGACATTTGTGAGAATGAAGGGTAGAGATGTCATTTTTATAATAAAATTCATTTTTCATCATGACTCCTCAAAGGTTATGGAATAATGTGAAGATGATAGCTTGACTACTAATTACTAAAACATAGGAATTATGTGTGAATTAGAATTTTATAGGCATAGTAGAATAGATTTTTCAAAAAAATTAATTATAAAGAGTTGTAAATCCATCTAAATTTCATCTTCCAAAATCCATTTGTAAATTTGAGCCTCCAATTAAAAGTTATGTACAAAATTAAGAGAGAATGTTTGAAAATGTCAAAGAAAATATCCCTTCCAACCCCTTTTTGAAATTTGTCCATAACTTTTGATTAGAGGCTCTAAATACCAAACTAATTTTTTAGAATGAATTCTTTTTTGATTCCCCAAATTTTCTAAGTTCAAAGTTTTTTGGAAAAAATTATTCTACTACGTTGAAATGAGGTCTAAAATTTTACTTTGAACACAATTCCTACTTTTGACTTAAATATGAGTGGTTGAGCTCCTATTAATTCTAATTTACATATCCCACATAAATTGTTTTACCTTCTACCATCCCATATGTATATAAAGAGTTTGTCTTAATCTACATGCTATTAATGAATGACTTCAATGAGGTAGCTCATTAAATTCATCTTACCATTGTTATGTAATTATCCATATCTTGCATTTTAAAAGATTGTTGTTGTTGCTCAAGAATCTACCAAATTGAAAAATTCAAGTATTTTAACTTTTCTCTAGTAAACACCACTCATAACCTTTGCCAACTCTGTAACCACGTAAGATTGGGGGTTACAAAAGAAATGATGTCTTAAACACCTCTTGAAAAAAAAATCACGTAAGGTAATAAGTCTAGTGATCAACCATCTAAGAAGAAATATAGATCTATTATTGAGGCGAGCCACCCAAGCATTTAAGTTTTTTTTCATAGTTGTAGGAAAGGATAACAGTGAAATGACAATTTTTCTAATTTGGGTAAATTTCTAATTCTGACTGAATAAAATATGAATTTTGAAGGGCAAAGGTACATAGGTCATTATTTGTGCACTAAGCCAACAATATTCATCACTTGGATTGTGTCTTTGAATAGAGCAAGAGAGTCCAAAAATGAATGAAGAAAATGCTGTCAATGTTTACAAAAATACATTCATGCAACTTTACTGTGTCAAAATAAAAAAGAGTCATGTATTCCACATGTTTCAAGGAGGATTGACAAATCAGCACTGTAATTTACATTATTGAATCAAGTATTAATCATTCAAAAAATACACATAACCTAAAAACAGCTAATTGTGTTCAGAATGAGGAGTTTGACATCATCTTGTTGCTGAAAATTTCAATTTTTTTCCCACAATAGTATAAGTGTGAGAAACAACAAGTGTAGTTGAAATGTGAGAAACAACAAGTGTAATTGTATTTTTTTGACAAAATATGAATTTGTTAGGAATTTTTGAAGTATTCATCCCCAAAGAGTTTGTAGACTACCTCATAACCAACAAAATTTGAATCTATAAATAAATGATTATCTTACTACATAATGTAGCCACAATATTTTCTATCAAGAAAGGCCTAAAAAGTCAATTTTTACAATGAATTTCACACTGAAAAGTTAGAAGTTCCTAATGAAGTCACTGTTCTCTCCATTACTGTCATGTAAGACATGCATTGTGGCCCACATCTCACATACTAAAAAAACCCACAATGGGTCATTTGACCACAATGGGCTGCTTTACCTTAATGGTAGTCCCTATTGACTACACACAATTTTGAAACCAAGCGCATGCATTCAAATTTTTTGAACTTAAAAAAACTTCTCCATTTCCAAAATGTTGAGCATAGTTTCAAGCCCTTTTGTAGGGGCAATTCTAAATGACGGCTCCATTTCAAAGCCTGGTATAGTAGAACCACCCATAGTCAACATCTTAAGTGATTCCGCACATATTCTAAAGTTGTTCAAGGTAGTGTAAATTTTTGGCCATGTAGAAAGATAGAAATTACAAAAATTATAATTTTTTTTAATAATTTTATATGCCTTGAATTGAAATTACTATGAGTTTTGGAAGCCAAAAGTTGGTCTAAACCCATACCTAATTTATAGACTCTTCAAATTCCAATAATTCAAGAACTTCTTTCTCACTCCCTAGTTCCTACTTTCTTACTCACTACTTTGGAACATGTGGCATGAACTTACTAGTCCCAATTTTGAAAAAGGAAGAAAAATCACATTCCAAGATTTGGTTGAAAGTCTATTCTAGCCTTAATTGGAAATAACTACCCCTTAGAGGTTGGGTATGGATCCAAAGTTGTGAATGGGTGGTTCTACCATACCATACCATCATTGTAGAGAACACTTGCTAAAGATTGATTTATACTTGGGGCTGGATTGAAGGCCAACTAAAACTCTCTAAGTTTGAACTAATACAATTGCTTGATTTCTCCAAATTTGAACCAAGGGCTTTATACTAGGGCTGGATTGAAACCACCATTCATCCTATATGTCACCTTAGGTGGCATGGTTTTGGCACAAAACCATCCGACCCAAAAAGAGCAATCAGAACAAGGTTTTGGATGGCCCATTTTCCCATCTAGGGCGAGATTGGGGCAAGATCGGGCTCTTCTATTGAATTGTTCAAATCTCCACTACCTACTAATGCAAAGTCTTTTATTTTCTATTTTAGTGCATGCTTGTTAATTGTGAGCTTAAGAAACTTCCCCCTATTTGTGTTGTTGAATTTTTAGAGCTTTGTTATTAATATTCTAATTTGGAATTTGAGTTTGGAAGCTCTAGGGTGGAAGAATATACAATTTATAATATATAATAATATATAATAATATATAATAATATATAATAATATATAATAATATATAATAATATATAATAATATATAATAATATATAATACTACCTCAATCTCAAAATAAATCCTTGCTTTCTTAGAAATGGCTAAATTAGTATGTGAGTAGGTCCTATTTTTAAATGATTGCGTAGTTATTGTAGCTTCTACTAAACTCCACAAGATGTAAAAGAATGGAAGTCAACAATGAAGTAGCACATATTAAAAATATTGGCAAACTCAAAAAAAAAACTGCCGTTTTAAGGATTGCTCTAGCGGTATTAATTTGATCATTCTTCAAGCAATGTTGGTGCAATGATGTCTATTGATGTCCTCTATATTCAATTTTAACAATGTTTTGTGATTCAAGTTCAAGAAATTCTCAACAAGAGATTTGTTAGTAGTATTTTTTTGTGTAGTTGTGGATTGAATTCTTTGCCTTTGATAGGTTAAAGGTTGCATTTCAATTCCCTTTGTAAGGATCAAATTTTCATATAGTCTCTAGAGTATGGTATTTATAGATTCTTTTGCTTCAAGGTGTTTGAACTAGCTTCAATTGATGTCCATTAAGTTGTAGAGAGCCAATTTCAAATTTAATTTGGGACAAGTATATTCGGAAACCTCGAATTTATTTCAGGATAGAGGAAGTATATTATATACAATTTTGTTTGCTTGATCCGATGTTCTATAAAATTGTTCTTAACTAAACATGAGATGTTTAAGCTTATTCGGTACAATTATTTTTAACTAACTCAATATGAGATGCTTATTTTTATTTGTTATTTGCTACATGTTTATTTGGTAGAATTGTTTTTAATTCCTAAATGCCCAAGGCACCAAATTTTAGTGTCAACAATACTCTGAAGTTTAATAAAACTTAACTAAGTTTCTATTTTTAGTAGTTTCTATTTTGAAAAAAAATTGAAGTTTAATTTTAGCAAAAAAAATTTGATTTTGAAAATGATTGATTATAATTTTTCTATTCAAGATTTTATGCAAGGGTGTCCATTACAATCTTGACTTTTTGTAGTGTTGAGGGCTCTTGGAAATGAGCCTCAATTACACTAGATTCTGGAAAAAAAATCAAATAAAAAATTCATTTAAAAATTGTAGAGCAGATCTTGAGAAGCCATAAATATATATATACATATATTTGATACAACTTATCTAAATGTTGGCTTTTTGTACAATTTAGAACAAACTACTAGGAGCTCAAAAAAGACTTTGGGTATTGAAGGATAATTAATTGAAAATGAGATGTTGATTGGTGTAGACATAAATTACATGCTTAATAATTAAATTTTTGTTATAGATAAAAATCTATAAATGGAAGTCATTGTTGAAGTTATGCCAAATTCTAACATTTGTAAGATGATGTGTGTTTTTACCAATTCTCATAGTAGATACTCGAAAAAAATATATAATTACAATTTTAGAAATAACACTAGCGGTTGGCGCTTGCTATGCTACGCATTCATCATTAGAATTTTATAAGAATTTTTATGTATTAGATAGAATGTAGAACAGATTTTTTAATAAATCTTAAAATGAAAATGACTAAAATCTTTGAATAACTTTTTTTTATAAGTAAGCATATATTGAAATGTACAATAGAAATTTATTAAATGATGAATGAAACATATGCAATGGTAAATACTATAAAAGATACACATACATTAGAATGCATTAGAAATTTGATTCCATTGTTACAAAAAATGGCAACCCAAATTGAAGAATTGAAAAGAAAAACTTATAAATCTCAAAAACTTTGTGAACAACTTAATTGTTGTAGAATCCAAAATTGCTTCAATTGAATAAATTTCTCAAAATCATTTGGTAGTAGCAATAGAAAATTGAAATCATGAAAGCTCAAAGCTCACAAAAGCACAAAATCATAGAAGTGCAGAGAAGTGTAAAGCCAAGAGAAGCAATGGATTTGCTACCTCTATAATATCATCCTATGGATCCTCTTTAAAATCACCTTAATTGCAACAACTATATGATTTCTATAATATCATCCTTTGTAAAAAGTGATATTATAAAAGTGATTGCAAACTGCTACTCTATTTCTATAATATCACATTGTATGAAAATGCAATTTCTATGTATGCATGATTGAAAATATTTTTACAAAATATTTAAAATAATTATTTTAAAGACTTATTGAAATCATTATCATGCATTCTATTCAAATATATCAAATTTTATTAATATGTGATACAATGAATGTGTAGCATAGCAAGTACAAACCCCTAGTATTAATGGTAGCATTTGTGATATTACAGAGGGAATTATGATTTTAGTAGTATGATATATACCAAAAATTGGTTTACATTTATCATTGAATTCATTCAAGTTCTCATAATTAAAAATTCCATACTTTTGAGATTCTAAAATTCTTATGAAAACAGATGACAATCATATGGGGCTATGACTTTAGTTTCAACATAAGTTCTACTTTTAATGTGAAGAAAAAAAAAGATTCAAAGGAAGTGAAAGAACTTTGTTTTTTTTCAAATAGAAAAAAAAGGAAGAGAAAGGAAAAGGTTCAAAAAAATAAACTCTCTCTCTTCTATTTTTGAAAAAAAAAAAAAAAAAAAAGGAAAAAATTTAAAAAATTTAAAATATTGTTTCTTTTATTTTTGAAATAGGAAGAATAAGAAAAAAAAAGATGTATGAGATACTTTTTATTTAAGAATTAAGAAAATACAAAAGCACATTAATAAAAAATTCGGATCTAAAATGGGGCCTCACCACTTTATATTATCTATGACTAGAATGGTGAATTGAGGCTATATTGAGGGTCAAATTGAAGGCAAATCGAGCTAGCCATCCGACCTAAAGTAGAACTATCCATTACCACACAAATTTACTATCTAGATACTTTGGAGAAGCTATTTGTCAACTCTCAAATTTTTTTAGAGATTGAATTGTTTGAGAGAAGTCAATTGCAAAAAGAATGAAGACATTCTGACAAGAATTGAACTTTTTGTGATTTTTCAAAACTGAAATGTAAAACTGTGAGTAGACCCTGATTGAAGCATGACCTGACCATTGTTGATGATGGGTCCACTCCCCAAGTGCATTGCCATCATGATGATGAAGGATTCATAAGATTGTGATAATAGGATAAGAGGCTCACAAACCACCAATTTAAGGGCTGGTCTGCCATTTTCATGCGTTTCCTCATATGTGAATATTTTTAACTCATTTTTCAGTTAAAGAAAAATAGATGAGGAATCTAACCCAAGTCGTTTCATAATTTTTGGAGCATTTGTGAATTATTTATGAATTTTCAAAGGAAATTTGGCAGAGGGACCTAATTGTGATTTGTAGGCCTTGTAAAAGCACACATACTTAGTTTGGAAAAGAATCAGGCTTTGTTGAAAAACCAGCATTACAACATGTAAAAAGTAATAGAGATGGTTTCTAAATGTGACCATTTCTAAAACTGAAATGAATGTTTGAATCATACATTATTTCAGATTTTTTAATGCTTGTAAGAAGGTAGTTGGACTACCAATTCTTATTTTGAATAATACTAATAGACACCTATCCACTTAGTTAAGAAAAAATCCATTGTGACTTTTAAACCATCCATTGAAGATTTATAAACCAAATCTAATCATCCTTTGATGTAATCAAAAGTCCATTTCCCCACAATGAAGGTTCCAATTCAGAACCATCTACCGGACAATTTGAAATGCTCGAACTGTTTTTGAGCCTTCTCCTATAGATGGGTTAGTGACGGAAATGGGAAGAACTTTAGTAGGTGGCGGAATTGGGTAAATGGCGGTATTGGGTAGTTCCACCTTAGACCGTGTACCCATATAAACCCGCCCTTAGTCCAGGTGTCAATACCAGCACAACTGCACAAGTCGTATTCCCACGCTCGACTTGGGCGTCAAGTTTCGTATTAAGGTGAACACGTGGGGAACACGTCAGCACCCTTGGGAACCCATATGAATATGATACCCTGTACCCTAACCCTAATCCAGTCCTCCATCATCCTCCGGGCGCTCCGACCGTTTTGGAATTGAAGTTGCCAGTTTTCAATTTCGGGTGGAGCTCGACCTGTGCGTGCCTGTTCTTTTTCGAGCGATTCCTTGCTAGGAGTGTTATTTGGAGATCGTCATTGAGAGTGTTTCAACATGGCAACCAGTAAGCGATTTGCCCACTTGGTTTCTTCGAATTTGTGGGAATTTGCATCCTAGGGTTTCTCGCTATAGTGGTTTAGTCCTTCGTGAGCTGTTCTCTGTTTTGAATTTTTGTTTGAATTTAAGTTTAGCGACAGCAATGCTTTGTGGTGAGGTTTGAGAGGGACTTTTTATTTTTATTTTTTAATAATTAATAAAGTATGGGGTTTGTAATATCGATTCTCTGCGTCGTATCTTTGCTGTAGACGAGGGAGAGGGGCTTGCGTTGCTAGGGTTTCTCGCAAATTGTCATTCGGTCCTTTGCGAGTCGTAATCTGTTTTTCCAGTAGTTTGGATTTTGCAACTGCAAGGCTTTGTGGTCAGTTTTGAGAGCAACGTTGTTATTTTGGGCAATGATGTTTGTCCCGAGGTTGTAGAGTATGGGCTTTTTAAATTTTCGATTCTTCGCGTCGCATCTTCATTACAGACCAGGGGGGAGGGACTTCGTGTTACGGATGGTGCGCCTTTGAGGTCAAGGTGGCTACTTAGCTCCTGGTGTTCGTGTGTGCATTTGACGGGTTTAATCTCTCGTGATTGCTGGCAGGGGCTCAGTTTGAGAATAGCAATGAAATTGGAGTTTTCTCTAAACTCACAAATGCATACTGCCTCGTGGCAATAGGTGGTTCTGAGAACTTCTACAGGTGCCGTAATCTAACCTTCTCCGTCAGTGAACTTTACGTCGATTTTTTTTGTTAGTTCCAGCTCATGGTTTGTCCAAGAATATGTTTTCGGATGTACTATCGTACTTTGACAAATTGCGATCGGACAAGGTCTTCATTCCGTTTGACTGATGGGCTCTGTACTTCGATTGCAGCACATTTGAATCAGAGTTAGCAGATGTTATCCCTGTGGTGAAGGCTTCTATTGCGGGTACCCGAGTGATCGGCCGAATGTGTGTCGGTAAGTCTTGAAATTTGTGTGTCCTTCAGTTTTGAGTACCTTCTTGGTACTCGTGGTGATGATATCCACTATCATAGGAGTGAATACGTAGAACCTAGAACCATGTCTCCAATAGTGAGCACCTATTCAAACACACCAGTGCAAAACCGTTGTATCTTTGTTCACTCAGAAACTGAATTTTACGAGAGAAGTCGGTAACCTGAAGGAAGCTTTTGCCTCTCCGTTGCAGGGAACAAGAATGGTCTGCTTCTCCCACAAGCGACCACTGATCAAGGTAACAACTTCTACTAATTTGAAAAATGCCTATAGGGTTATAGGACCTTTCAAATTCTTGTGAATCTTTTTGGGTATTGTGTCGATATGTTGCATCTCTTTCTCTCTCTCGCTGTCTCGCTCGGGAGTCCACAAGGTATTAGGTGTCTGTAAATTAGCTACTGGTAATTGAGAGTTCAAGGACATCTGATGACAAGTGTTGTGGTCCGGACAGAGCTGCTGCACATTAGGAATTGCTTACCAGACAAGGTGGTGGTTCAAAGAGTGGATGAGCGTCTTTCTGCACTCGGCAACTGTATTGCTTGTAACGATTATGTCTCCCTCATTCACACCGACCTGGATAGGGTATGAAATATCTCTACAGGAAATCGTAACTTGCAATTTTTGAATTTAGTTGATTGTAGTTGGATTGAATGCCGTGTCTCTTGGAGGCATCTTCTGATTATTAGCAGGCTTCTTCTCGTATGGTCTACTGAATTGTTTCGTGCTTGCAACGTCTATCTTCTCATTTTTTTCTGCAGTTTGACCTTCTGTATTGTTTATTCTGAGTAATGTCTAATTCTTGTACTTACTGGCTATTGGTTTTCGTGGGCAGGAAACGGAAGAACTTATAGCCGATGTTTTGGGAGTTGAAGTATTCAGACAAACTATTGCAGGCAACATCCTTGTAGGAAGTTACAGTCAATTCACTAATCGTGGTGGATTGGTAAGCGTCTATATTTCGGATTATCTGATTTCGGATTCCTCAAGTGGTCATTAATTTAGCTACTTGTGTTTTGTGAACTATTTTGTTCTTTTACTCACTCAGCGTTGTTTACAGGTGCACCCACACACATCAATAGAGGACTTGGATGAGTTGTCGTCACTATTACAAGTCCCATTGGTGGCCGGTACTGTGAACAGAGGAAGTGAAGTGATTGGGGCTGGGCTGGTTGTTAATGACTGGACTGCGTTCTGTGGACTGGACACCACAGCGACTGAGCTCTCTGTGATCGAGAGCGTTTTTAAACTGCGTGACGCCCAGCCCAGTAACATTGTCAATGAAATGCGAGCTTCCCTCATTGATACCATGACATAGACCCCTACACCTTAGCTTTTTATGGGTACTGCATACCTCTTCTCTATCAGAGTTTTCCTTACTATCTCCAAGGGGACAGGATATCCATTGGGCATTTGTGAAGGATTGCGGTCATGACCTTGAATAGCTCATAGTTTATCCTGGACGAGTGTACAACCTGTATGTGCTTTCTCCAACCAAGTTTTGTGGAGTATGTATCTTTCTCTCAATAGATTGTTGATGCACCTCTGGGAATCCTGGACTTGAAGTTCCAACTTGTAATCATGAGGAAGGCAGTTCTCTTGCATGATATATGATTGTTTTTAAGCGTTTGGAACGCTGTTAGGTTTTTCCCGAAGAATATGACCGTCTCCAGTTTTCACAATTTCATTACCTAGCTTTTGCAATCTGTTAATTTTGACAGAGCCATTTTGATTGTCTATCTGTGCACTTGTGCATCCTACTTTGTGTACAGTACACTGTTTCTGAGACCCTGCCCAAGGTGGTTTGGGCTCAGGAATGTTTTATGACTTTGGGATACTTTATGATCATTTAGTTACAGTACAGAAGCACGTATAGGCTTGGACGTTCTTTTGGGGCTAAATATTAGTAAGGAAAGGAGGGTCATTATCTAACCAAATTTTATGCCAAGTTTGTTGAAAATGTGTCTTGTAGTTATCACATAAACCACTCAGTCCCTAGTAAAAAACGAAATGTGGATTTGGAGCATTTTAGGCTTGGGAAGAGTCTTAGACATAAAAATCTCATTTTTGCAAGTTTTGCTTTGCTCTAGTCAAATAGCTAAAGAATTGGAAATGATTGTTTTTTCAACATACTTGGTTGCACTTCATCTGTATCATGTGGTTCTTATAGCAATCTTGAAGATATTTGTAAGTAATTGGAATCCATGTAGAAGCTATTAATGTCTTCCTTTTAGTAACTATTTTCAACTAGTTGTATCCACTAGTTGAAATAAATCATGATGGAATTTTCATGCATGCAAATACTGTTGTGAAGATTGATATATCCCTATGCTGTCTATATATAAGGTAGAACTACCCATTACCACCATTTACCCAATTCCCCCACCTACAAGTTCCTCCCATTTCCGTCACTGGCCCATCTTATTACCACAATCTTACTCATCCATGATCATGATGGCAATGCACTAGGGAGTGGACACATCAGCCCACGCTTCAACAATGGTCTGGTCATGCTTTACCAAGGGTCTACTCACAGTTTTACATTTCAGCTTTGAAAAATCACAAAAAATTCAATTCTTGTCAGAATGTCTTTATTTTTTTTGCAATTGACTTCTCTCAAACAATTCAATCTTTGAAAAATATGAGAGCTCATAAATAGCTTCTCCAAAGTACCTAGATAGAAAATCTGTATGGTAATGGGTAGTTCTATCTTATATAGTAGAGATGGAATGAAGAATTGTCATTAATTGCTTCAAATGAATTTTGGAAAAAAATAGTACTTTGTACTAATAGTTTTCGGAAGTTGTTCTTAATTATCAATGATAACTCAAAGTAGGTTGTTCATTAATTAGAAATAATTTAACCCTTAAACGACACAGTAGCCAATTTCTGATCAATGAATGATAGAATCTCTCCATGTAGGATAGAAGTGCAACTATTCATCCTCCAAAGCTTATCTCCTAATATTGTAGACATTCCCTTTTCCCAAAAGCATCTCAACAATTCATACGGTACCCAAACAGATGATTTCTATGGTGAGGCTTGTTGTTTATGGGTTAAATAATTCTTTCCTTCTATCCTATCCCCTATAAAACACTAGCTATGGTTCTTGATAAATCAAGGCCACAAAAAAGGAAAAAAAGAATTCACCCCATTCTACCCAAACCAAATGTGAATGCACCTACTATCTATCTCTCTTTCTATAACTATGCATTTATGTACAGTATATATTTTTACAAATACAAATACATCTATATTCCATATTGCTTGTTGAAGTCCATGAGAAATTCAAGAATATAACATATCCCACAATGAACTCTTAAAGTAGTTTCTTGCCTTGACCTCAAGTTGCAGAATAAAATACCTTTGCTCTCAAATAAAATATGTAGTTGTAGAGAGTTTTTTGCATTGATGGATAAATAATATGGGAAAGTTTTGTTTACTAAACAATGGGATCAAGGAATATAATGTGACCACTTTTAATTGAGCCTTATGATGATTTTAAAACTCATGCGTGCATATATTTGAGGGACATTGAGTGACTATCCTTCAATTTTTATTTTGCTTATCATCACCATGATTGCTTTAGCAAACCTTTAATAACAAACTTTGACTACGCACATTCTCAATTTTTTGAGTATTTTATTACCATTTTGAATGAATTTCCAATCATTGTGTATTACATATTGAACTTGAATAAAATTTCTCCTGCAATCTTTATTAGTTCCATATTCAAAAACCTAAGTCCTACAGTGTGACCAAATAGGAATTCAAATGAACTTTTCCCTAAAGTTTGATTGCTCACAATTCTAATACCTACCTTATACAATCTGTTGAATATTGAATATTAATAGAGTATGAATATTAATAGAGTAGTTTAACACTAACATCTCTAAAGTGTTTCAATATACATTGGAGATTCAACATTTGGTATATTTGAATCTAGATTGAGAACATATAAGGTAGGAGGTTCTAAAAGTGCACAAGCTCTAAAATCACACACCTTCAAATGTACATTATTTGTACATGTTGCTTTTTCATAGCCTTCAGCAATGTACAAAGATTGTACATTTTAGGAGGTGGGCGATTTTAGAGCCCTATGCCATTTCAACTTCAAAATTTCATAACTAATTCCACAAAGCTCCAAAAAATATGAAATGACTTGGGTTGGATGCCAATTCCACTTGTCTTTCAAGCAAAGTGAAAATTTACTGAAAAATATTTCAAGAAGCTTCACGTCCACAAGATTCAGTGTCGGCTCTTAAATGGGCGATTTATGGACCTCGTACCTTAGTGCTCTACAGCTTGCATGTCGCAGTGAGTCGCGGAGAGATGAGATAGTGGCATGTGGTCACCACAATGCTCAAACTAACATAGCCACCGACAAAAATAGAAAAAAATTGCAAACAAGTGTGCTACCTAGATTGTATTTATTGTGTGAAGAAATTGAGGACTTCATATGCTCCTAAAAAGCGGAGGGGCAATAGATAATAGAGCTTTGCAGCTTGGATCACTTCTTCCCTACGAGATTCTCTTTTTGCTGAATCAACCATCAGAAAATCCTTGGAAATTGTACCTGACTTGCAGTCCTCTAATACAATACAGGATGTCAATTCCACAGCATGCTCAATCGCACCAGCTGAAAAGTTCAACCTATTCCTCAAGTATCCAATAAAAATCGCTCAAAAAGTATCCCGGGGATGGATATGTCATCCTTTAGTGTCGTACAAGACCTAAGGAAGGAAATCTAGGCGATTTACAATATTGTGTAGCTTGGAGAGACATTTCCTTCAAAAGACTAACTCTGCCTGGAAAGTGATAAAGAATCGCCCATCCCATTTAAATACTACATAATCCGGTCTGTAACTGAACTTTAAAACGTCGAAAGCTTGTCCACAGTACCGGTAGTGACTATTCGTCCTTGATTGTAGCATCCTCCTCCGAGACCACTACTGGTGCATACTGCCAGAGCCAAGAACACAGCAATGCACACCCAGTTATACTATGCCCAAAGAGTAGTTAAACTATATATTAAAGACTTACCCGCAGAGCCAAATCTCACTGCACGAAGCTATAAACCTTTAGAATGGCACACGAGTGAAACAAATTTGTTCTCTAAGAACTGCTCAATCACAAGCGAAGACACTCATCATGTGAACACCTCACATGAAACGCAAGCACACAAAGATACCCTGAACTAGGATATACATGGAAGCAGAGGTGAAGAGAAAGAGATGATGATGGAGATGCATAAATACTAACCTCATCGTCCTCATCAATTTCCGCGTCCTCTTCCACAGTCCATCCCAGACTTGACTCCACTAATTTTCTCAGCTTTTTAGTCTGCATGACGGCAAAACCAGGGTTAATAAAAATGGAATATATATCAATCTATTTACAACTATATTACCACAAACGGGGCACCATTAATATATATCTTTAAGCGCTCAAATAATTTTATGAATCAACAAGTGCAAGTGATGAAAATAGGAACATCTCATAAAATCGGCTACCGTATCTTTGAACGTGGTTCTGACAATCTCCCAATTCCCTCGTCCTTCTTTCAGTACAAAAGTACATGAAGTAGGGGAAAGTTCTGACATGAATACCGCTGCTGACCGGTAAAATAGCACTAGAATTACTATCGCCAAAGGGGTGAACAACAAACCTTGTTGAGAAGATCACCATCAATAGCGTGGGCATCTCTAATCAGTTGAATAAAATTCTGTGAACAGGAAAACCACCAATTACAACATCAAATCCTGGAGCTTTGTCCATCAAGTGGAGGTTGAACAAGAAGGAACATCCACACTTGTAACCATCAAAATTTATGTTAATTGCGTTGCAGCCTTGAGGATTCCTCTGACTGCACTACCTAGTATCAATGCGAAGGCATCAACTTTAAATGAAAGAGGGATGCATATGTTACGACTTCTTACTTTATAGTGATGTCTTAAGAAAATATCATCTGTGAACCAGCTATCATCAACTGTGGGGCCTTGAGCAGAAGACACATTCCCCTTCAAACCTTGCTTCAGTTGCCAATATAGGATGTCCAAGAACTGATGCACGAAGGCAATGGTCAGAAAATGAGATGGTGAAACTGATTTACCCAAAACAAGGTCATAGAAAGAGCTCATAAAAAAATGACACGTATCGTACCTTGGCGAATAACTTGGTGCGGGATTGTAATGGCTGCAGTACATGTCCAAAACACAACATAATCACGAAATTGTACAAAGAAGCTATTGTTTCTAGAGCACAAAAAACACATGGTAATTTACTGTCACGATTTATGACTCACTCCATAAAACACTTGAGTAATTATAGCAGCTTAAAAACTTCCAAACGCAACTATATCATACAGAAGGGTCAAGCACTCACAGCCTTGTTGCAACCGAACAAAAAGCTGACCAATGCCTTCCATTGTCCAAACGCTTCCAATGATTGCCCCATCTGTGTCCAGCACCATATTAGAATTACGAATCTCAAGATAATAGCTTTAAATAACTTCTAGCTCCGTCTAAGGGAGCTTTCGTAATCTCTAAGCAGCAATTACGTACATGTTGCAATTATTTAGAGTAAAAACCATTGGCAACAATTCAGGAGTAACAGGCTAGAAGTTCAAGAGTATCAAAATACCAAATCCATCACGGATAATGGGCAGTTGTAATTCAAAGTGAAGGCTAAAATATATGAACATATACCAGGAAAGCAATGAACGCAAACTGGACTTCCCCCAACAGAAGGTCCTCTTCTCCTCCATACAAGTTCTTTAATACAGATTCCAACTGCTCGCTCTGCATACAAGATGAAAGAGCCGTAGGAATAAGGCTACCCATAAAATCCTCAGCATTTAGAACAACCTGGACCTTACAGGTTGCAGTTCATTTATTTCAACACTGCACTGATTTTCACCAGCATTTTTCTAATTGAGCAGGAGCATGTTCGAATTGCAACTTCATAAACCACATTGATAAACAAGTGTCACATCATTAAACAAGTATCACATATCTTGTCTGCGCCATCGTGGGATGCTCAAAATGCTTCCAATTACAGATAGTGGCACCTTAAACCCTAAGTGCCCAAACAGCCAAGAGTGGACTAAACGAGGAGCCACTATCTGTAATTGGAAGCATTTGGGGCATCCCACGATGGCGCAGACAAGATATGTGATACTTGTTTAACGATGTGACACTTCATATCCATATGAGTTGAAATATATCATTTAGAAAGCTTTAAGGAAGATAACATCATATGTTGATAGAAAGAAGACATCATACCCTACATGTCTGAATGACAGAACTATATTCTGAAAGTTACTATAGTAACTGCTGATAAAGAGAAGGACATACATACCTTGTCCAAGTTCAGAGCTGTTAGCTCTGCTCTTGACATTCCAACTCGTTTCACTAGACCAGGAAGACGAGTGTAGAAACACCGACCGCTGCTGCTAGGCTGACTGTCTTGATCATCTCCCGGCGTTTTAAAATCTGGAAACTTCTGACGAAGCTTCGCAATATGTTCATACATCTTCTTCTCTGCTCGCGTCATGGGACCTGTCTCTACCATCGCAGCTTCTGCCATAATTGATATATCACCACCCACAGGTTCTACGGGAACCAACAATAAAGGAGTAAGATAAAGAAATACAGTAAATATGTAAACAGCATGAAATTGAGATCAGCATCAACATCCTTGACCCAGTCCTATAGATATGTCCCAAAATCAATTTAGAACCTGAAGAATCAAAAACACTTACGTAAGCGATTGATAACAGCCTGATTGATGAAGTTGGACAAGTGCCACCAGGTCGCGTGATTTGGGAGGTCATAGGGTGCTAAACTGGAATCAAAGTCCATGCTTCTCACTCCATATGAATATCGCTCCACCTGCAATAACCTCCCGAAATGAGACTCTTCGTTCACAATTCAATCTTAGTAACCAGGTACATTTCCACTCTCTTCCAAAGAAGCGAAGCATTGCAGTGCATACCTACTATCTTCTCCAACCTCAACAGAGACCCTTCCTTGACAACACTATCCAGTAGTCGGCACACCAATCGAGTCTTGAACCCAATGATGTATTTTACCCGATACTCTACAGCCATGTTGAGGACAAGAGTAGTATATAGGACCCACCAGTACAGACCAGCATTCCGTAGGGTATGAAAGGCAACGAAAGTCCTATCCAAGGTATAGCGGAACCTGGAGTATTTATATAATCTAAAGGTCCATGAAATCAACCCCTATGGAATCTTCAAAGTATCGGCTTCGGAGGGGGATAAAAAAGTGATCTCCTTGTGAGCAGTACAAACTAGCTGACGTGCTGCTAATCAAGACAAAATGAAGGATAGTATACCTCATGTTCATCCGGAAGATTGACAACGCGCTCCTGATTTGGGTCCCACATTTTCACAATAACCTGCAAAAGAGGTCAAGGTTTCTCCGTTCTTAGAAATACACAGACTGGTATAGATTGCACCATGAGAATCAGATGTATATGGAATTCGAATACCACACTGTCGAGAAGCCTTCAATCACGCACCTCTGAAGACGAGACATGTAAAAAGAAACCTGTGATTGGGGAAACGTCGCCTCCCTGCCTGTGAATGCCATTAATCTTAGGGTTTTAGGTAACATACAAAACACATAGAAGCCTCCTGCAAATCATTTATATACTTCACCTCATGAAGGAAATACATTGACAGTTGGTGAACGACATGCCAAATTTGGTACCCTTTGAAGAACACTATGGAAGGAGATTTGAACGAGAGCACGCACCGGCTTGCAGCACTGTAGTAAATGAAGTGAGGTCCTGGGGGCATCATCTTGACGCCTTTGAAATTCGGCCCCACGACAAACATCTGCTGGTCAATCCCAAAGGAGGTGGCGGGTGGGACAGCCAGAAGGAGAAGCGAGGCGCCTTGCTTGACGAGCTTCAGGGCGTCCTCGGAGTCCATGCGCACGTGGTAGGGGGCCTGCTGCTGAGATGAATCCATGGCGAGGTGTAATCTTCTAACTTTCCAGGGTTCCAGGGTTTAGGGTTTTAGGTCAAGCTCCCCCCTTCCAAAGCGCAACCCTCCTTATCAATAGACCTGAAGGAGAAGAAGAAGAGTAATAGAAAAAGTGTTCAGACACCGCAATTCTGCGCGCAATCTACAGTGATGCAAAAGACGACTTCACTATGACACAATAGCATTCCAGTAGTGCCACTTTCGATTTGTTTGAAAATACTAATAAGATCTTGTTTAAAGGTTCATTAGAAAACTTCGTACATCTTAGATATGTGAGATTCCAATAATAATATTCTTTGGAGAATTTCGCTACTCATACTCCCTGTAATCCACTTGCATTCTAATCACTTGAACCGAAACCTTCAAAAACTCAAGTCGAGTCGTCTTTTGCATACCATACCTCTGTCATATTAGCTTCGAGAGGCCAATTCGAGAAGGTTGATTGCCTCCGAAGCTGTTCCTAGTCTGTGCTCAACAATGGTATAGGACGCAAATCGAGCACATTGGTAGTCGAGCAAAGATTGATTACTTGTTGACTCCTGCAACTTAACTCTACAAAATTGATGAATATTGCAAAAAAATTGAAAAGCCGACTTCAGAGGACAGCAGCGGCATGAAATCGGGACGAGCAAACAAGCAACTCTGAATTGCGATACTCCCGACTATACTGTGCGCGGTGATGGGACGGCAGGTGCGCGGTGACCGATGACCGCATATTTATTTGAAACGCCCATATGTGTCACTTGCTTGCCTCTTTTCGCTGTCTCTCTTGCAGGTCCCATTTGTCGATGTTGAGTTAGGAGAAGTTGTGCGGGGATCGCATTTCTCTTAGAGTTTCGCTTCGACGAATCATTCATGCGGTGACGGAGCCCTTGTCTTTACACGGACGCACCTGAATTTGGAACCGAACGGGAGTGTCGTTGCCCCGGTGAATCTCCAACTTGCACAGATATTTGTTTTATTTTTCTTGCTTGTATTGTAGCCAGCATCGTTCTACTCAATCTTGGTAACTTTAGTTTTTTTTCCTTCTATGGCGGTGGAATTTGAATCATCAGTCGCTTTGAATTAGGGTTAGGGGAATCACTCCGGTGAATCTCCAACCTTCGAGGATGTTTTAGTTTACTTGCATATGGTAGAGCCACCACCTTGCTTCATAATTCAATTCCCTTGATTCTATTGCGGTGGCTTCTATTGCGGTGGAAACTGAATCATCCGTGACTCTGAATTAGGGTTTGGAGCTCAGGATTAAGGAGTCGATTTGGTACACTTGAGGGGATTAAGGAAAGATGGCGCCATCGTGTCAGGGTATGGTGCCCGTTGGCATGAACGACGGGACTCTGTTTCCAGTGATGAACGCCTTCGCTCTGCCGAATTCGCTGCTGCCGCCGGGTTTGGTGCTTGCGGACCCCGTGAGAGTCGAGCACATGGCGGCTGAGCTTCGGGATCTTGAATTTGTACCTGTGAACCTTGCGGATAACATTGCAGAAGCGATCATTGTTGGCATTCAGTCGGCGCTTGCAATTGGCGGAAGGAGGAGACTCTGATCGTAGCCGGTTGTGGAATCAGGAGCTTTTTTGTTAGCATATTATTGACCATTTAGAATGTACGATAGATTTAGAGAATTTTTGTTTCGTTCCACGACCTTGTTGATGAAACTCAGCAGATTATGTTGTCGATCAACAATGACCTAGTCAATCTTGTGCTTACCCTGTCACGAAATCGAGATTTTCAGTGCTTTGTGGAGTCGTGGTGATAGGATGTCCGAAACGCGTCATGAACTGTTCTCAATTGCGAACCTGCCTGTGGATGATGCAGGAGGGGGCTTAACCCCAAGAAAAAGACGGAGGGTGTGTTTCAAGTGAAATTGTCAGAAACTGCCATTTCCTGGTGCATTGACCAAAATCGAAAATGAAAACTGTCTTTTTATGAACTTCAACCATACAAAAAGGATTTTCAACATCATGGCTATGTTTGCAGAAAAATTCAGACCATGGATTGAAAGATTGTAATATTCAAAGTTTGTAAACAAGTTTTTTTCTTCTGTGCCTGACAAGGATTGTAGACCTCAAGCCTTCCTGGAGTAAAAATTTTGCTGTACCAAAGATGGATTCTTTGCACCATTGAGTAGTATGTCTTTTTAGGCACACATGCTAAAACTCATGTTAAATCTAAGAAGCAAATTCAACTTATAACTTGGATTAAATCACCTTGCAATACAAAAAGGTATATAAGAACAGTTATAGGACATGTACACTTGGCCTTAGTGAAGGAGTGGTGTTGCCTTGATGAAGTAGTCAAAGGACGTTGATTCTGGATTAAAAAAAGGTGCACGATGGGGGGGCCATCATGCCAGAAGTAGTTGGTGCATCCAGTCAAGATATGTATATTGTTCACATATGCTATGTAGGATACTGCACAAGCATTGCCGTGAAGGTTGGAGGATGGCAATAGTTGTCGAGAATTCACACCACCCACAGTGCAAGTAGGCTCATAGACTTGGCCAACTTCTTTGTGAAGCTTGATGTTGTCCTCCCCAACATCGGTCGTGAACATCACAGTACGAAGCCCTAGCTCATTCGGAAGACAATTTAGTGAGAGAAGTAGTCGACTTTTGTTGCTTCCTCTATGGCAGGCCTTGTCTACAATAAAGAAACTGAACGGGGAGGCAGTAGTGCAAATCAAGGACGTTGTGATGCTCTCTTTGATCTGACAGAGTGGTCTAAAGTAACAATTACTTCTTCGGCGCGTGATGTATTGGATTAACATAGGCAATTCGGTCAGGGTTGATTTAAAACTGGAATTGGAGTTGTTCAAGCTGCAGGAAAACGTCCTATCCTGTAGTGACAGTGGTGAGCATGAGCGGAAGCCAGGCATAGTGCAAGAAATTTTGATCATTTGCATTGTGCTCTCTGTAGGTGCCCTGAAGCATTTCAAGGTTGTTCAGTTCAACTCGTACAATGGATTGTTTTGAGCATCCCGTTGACATGCTGGCATGGCATCCGTTATCTTGATTGTCCTCCTAGGGACTCGGCAAACTCTGCTTGTTACTGACGAAAACATGAGCGGCAATGACCACGATGACGGACGCTGCTGCATTTCAATTGCACTTCATCTCTACACATTGCAAGTGCCACTCACGCTACCATGCATCACCTACAAATGTGGACCACGCTTGGAGCCATGGAGGATGACTTAGGATTTTGGGTGAAGCCTAGGTCAATGACCTGGTTTTCATAATTTCTCTTGCAAGAGTATGAGGACGAGCGTTGGATTCAAATGCTTAGAATGACAAAGCAAGTAGTGCTATCTCTCGCATGTCTTCTTGAGCCATCCATAAAGAAGAAGAACACAAGGTATTGTTTTGCGGTTCTAGTCATTGTGCGATTGGCTTGTTCCCTTTTCAAATTGAGCCATGGTGCTTTATTCTTGGTGTGTAGTGAATTCTTCACTATGGGTCGAAGTACTATGTGTGTGATGCTTTCTAATGTGGTGCACGCCATTAACATCGTCATGTGCTTTGAAATGTCATGGCCTACTAGAGAAAATTTGGTAGACATTGCAATGGAGTTCCAACAACTATGTTCTCTACCTGAATATGTGGTTGGAGCAATTGATGGAACACAAATATCCATAATCAAACCCAAGTATGGCTCGGCGGACTATTACTACTTCAAGTCAGGTGGTTATTCAATGAATTGTCAAGCAATTGTTGATATATCAAAAAGGTTTCTCGATTTGTACGTGGATATACTAGGCTCTACAAATGATGCTCGTATGTTGCGGCGATCCACACTCTATCGGAAAGAACAACGCAATGCCCTTTGGGATGCCGCATATATGTTTGCAGGTTTCTCTCCTTACTTGTTGGGCGATGCCGAGTATCCTTTACTGCCCTGGCTTATGGTGCCTCACCAATAACAACAACTATTCATGCTTGATTGCTTGTTCAACCAAAAGATGAATAAGGGACAATGTATTGTTGAAAATGCTTTTGGATTGTTACACGAGAAACTCATATTCAGTTCCCGGTGTTAAAATTCCTAGTGAGTCCCACTTTTCCTTGTGTGTTGTACACTAGGAACATCGGGAAAACACCGAGGAAAGTGGGACTCACTGGGAAATTTAACACCAGGAACTAAATATGAGACCCCTGTGTTAAAATAATCCTTCAAAGAGTTGGAAGTGAAGTCTGAGTTGAACATGGCTTTCCTATCGGACGTGGTCTTCTGTTGTTATCTTTTACACAATTTGTTCCTCAAGCAGAGCCATGATGAGGTTGAGTGACTTCTAGACATCCTTCGGTCAGAACAGATTTGTACCAATGAGACCTAGTCCACTCATGTGCGTCCAGTGAAGAATGAAAACGACTACTTTGCATAGCCACAATGAAACGACGTCAATTGGTTGTTTATCTAGTTGATGAGTGAAGATTGCCAATGTGATGCCTTCTATTGTAAAGAGTTTTTTTATAATATGTACATGTATGTACTTTATTATATAGCCAGTAAAGAGGTCCATTTTTTTTTGTGCAGTAGATTTGTTCATTTCAAACACAAGGAACTTGGACCGGTTCACTAGGAAGTGAATGGTACTAAAATAGTAGTGAATTCATGGTGAATACTTTCCTAACAAGGAAAGTCAAGGTCAACACCATTATTTGGTAAGTATTCACCCCAATTTCACTACAGTATTTATACCATTCACTACCCAGTAAACCGACCCAAGTTCCCAGTGAAAAACAACTTTCTTGAACTCTTCTTATCAATATTGACTATACATAAAGTTCACTTTTTCATACTGGTGTGGCATGCCTTCCGGTCTCCACACTTGCACGAAAACAGTCCTTGTCGAGAAGCAGTTGCTACCGTCGCTCAGTCTCCTACAGACGGAAGACCACAACTCATACTCAAGGCTCCGACATTAGCTCGGAGGCTTTGTCGGCGCGAGTGATACCTGTGTTGGACTGGTCCATCGAGGTGTACACCTCACGTCTATCTTTGCGGAAGGCACTATCTCTACTTTTCTAGAAATATTGAAAGTCAGTTCCAATAACGTCCGTGAAGTTAGACAAGCATTGCATCACCTCGAACTGCTTGTGGATGGCAAGGCGAGCATTGTCATTCGTTGCACGGGCCGTGTCCTGCCTTCGGCGGTCTCTATCTCGTTGGTAGTCTAATTGGTTGCCAAACAGTTGGACTTGGACATCGATCTTCAACTTCTCTAGGTCTCAACTAGTAGTGGTCATTTCTTTAAATTGCTCAGCCATCACTTGTCTGGTCCCTTTCGTGGCTTCAGCTATCAAGGCATGTCCTGACAAGTTCTTCCTTAGCATACCTATACAGTATTGCCAGTACGGGCGAGGTCGTTCTCTTCTCCTGTGTTGCTTGAGATGATCAAAATTGGAGTGATGTTGGCTGGGAAGTCGATCTATCGCCGCTTTGAGGGCCTAGTACAAAAGCTCCCACCCCGCGGACCCTGAGAACATGGGAGTTCTCTACTTGCTCCTTCCGATGATTCGGTAGGGACGCTCATTGAGTCATCAATGGCTGAGACAAAGAAAGGGTCATCAAGGTTCAGTACATTTGTTGAGTTTTCATGCATGCTCTCGACAACAGTGACTGGTGTGCGCCTGTGCGGTAGTTTGTGTCTTCACTGGACATGCCATCTCTTGTGTGTATTGGCGTCACATTGGGCCGCGAACGAAAGCACTCATGTATGGCATAGGACACATCTCGTGCAAATGACTTGGGCAATCCTTCTCCTCTTCATTCAGGTGTAGTGAGATTCCAATAGTCTAGTGCATTAGTGCCACTCCGCGCATGGTAATCCGCTATACGCTTGTATTTTAGTGTGAGCCAATTCCATTTTCTCTTACAAGCTGTAGTGTCACGTTTACAAGTTGAACAATTTGCCTTCATCACTAGATAGCTTGCACGATGCCACTTGCGCATGTCCAAATTCATGAGCTCCCATGCATCGGGTGTGTTCTCTTCTTCACGAAAGAAAGAGAGTTTTGCAACTATGAGAGCGTGAATCTCAATGGCTTGCCAGTTCGACCCTCTCTCCTTCCTCTGCCGTTTCGATGGACTGCCTGCCTCTGCACAGTTCTCTGCACAAGGTCCAGCATTGCAGAAGTACTCGCACATGCTCTGCTCCACTTTGAAGACTTGCGTGGGGAGTTTAGCGGCAAGCCATTAGGGAGTCGAGATGTGTCTTCCCTCAAGCAAGGGAAGCATCGATATACTCATGCATGAATGACTGGACGTAAAAAAATTTGTTGACCGGCAACCAGCTGCTGTAAGTAATATCATAATCATAGTCTTACCTCGTGTTGACGTCGAGGCAGGTTCAATAGCTACTCGAGTACAAAGTGGTCCTCCAGTACGTACATGACTGAGATGAGGATTGTAGGCTTTATTGGTGCACTGACTGTATTAACTTCACGTGAATTTCAGCTTGCATGCAAGGGAGAAGCTGATGTAGCAAACCTCTGATGACATCGATTCTACGAAACTCACCGGCGGAGGGGCTGATTAGTGCTGACGTCGAGGCAGACCCAACAACTACTCCAGTACAAAGCAATCCTCCGGTACCTATATGACCGAGATGACATGAATTTCAGCCTGCATGCAAGGGAAAAGCTGATGTGCCAAACCTCTAATGACATCGATTCCGCGGAACTCACCGGCGGAGGGGCTGGAAACAAGAAATTCTACATGCCTGTCGATGTTGCATCGATTATCCATAACATATGCAGTGCTTAGATACAAGTAGTCAATACTTGTAACTGATACCTCTGATAACTACAACTGATAACAACGAATATTTGAAGGCAAATTTGTGAATTCAATGAACGAAAGCAATTGGTGATCTCAGTTGGCCGACACTGAAGGAATCCAAAGAGCTCGGTGAATCCAGTTAGATCGAAGCTGCAATATGTATTGTAGTCTCCACTTGTCATGGTCATCGCCATTACGTGGACGTTGTACGAATTCACAATAAGGCGTGACGTTGATGGTTCCTCCAGAAGATAATTTTGTTGTCAAAATTTAATTGACACAGCGCTGGCCCATTATCTTAATGTAGCAGAAAACTCTCAAAATCTTCGTGTCGTCTGATTCCAACTCTAACTCCATCTCACAGTTAAGCACAACATTGAAAAATATTATCTGCTAATCGCATCCGTAACCACCGCTCTTTCAGGGTGCCAGGTCACGATACACGTTGGCTCGACATTCTCGTACTTCCCTCAGTCTGAATACTTTGGGAACTTGCAAGCTCACAATGTCTACTAAAGCCCTTCTTAGCAATAAGTGTGAAAGGCCCTTTACATGTAAGCTAGTTTGTTATAATTTATAGGGAACTTAAATAAATTGTAATTATCTTATCTTAATGTCTATAGTTTTTAAAGCCATAGTAGATAATGAATTGAGGGTACAAGGCTTGCAACAGTGGCTTTTCTTTCTCAACATTTTTGTTGTTGATGAAGAACACATTCCACTCTTGTTAGAATGCACTTCCATAAAAAAATGGACAAAGTCATTGCAAGGATTTAGGGGAAATAAATTAATGTAGAGTTGAGATAATAGTTGTTCCTAAAAAATTATAAACTTACATGTTATTTGTTTAAAAGGACATTATGATACTGTTCAAAACAACCCAATGAACACATATAAACTTATCATTACAATTCCTACAAAAAGTGTGAGGTTGTATCACACCATCATTGCAAATGACACAATGTCTCTACAAATTTGATCAAAGTTGATGGATAGTAATATTCTTTCTTTGCTTTGTGTTGATTCTATTCAATCCAATTGTATAGAAGGTGTTTAAATAACTCAATTAGAATTGGAGATGAATCATTAGCTCATCCACTTGGCTCTTATGCTTTCTTGTATTTGTCCACATACATGAGAAGACATGATGCCACCATTTATACGATCACTTTTGCCACCAATACGAAATGTGCAACTAGTTTGAGACATCAACTCTTTGCTTATGCTTTGTATATTCATAGTGAATTGAAGAAGTTTGGATGGACTTCCAAGTTGCTCCATTCCTACGAAGAACAATCACTACCAGAAATTCCACTAGAAATTGGATTGCTTGGGCATACCCAGGGTTGTCATAACAGGCAAACCGGACCGGACGGACGGGTGAACCGGACGGGCAAACTGAACCAGACGAACGGACGGTCTGAACGGCTTTAATTTTGAGAGTTTTGCACCTTGACGATCATGTCCGCGCCCTGACGATCCCATCCACGCCCCGACTACAGCGTCCACGTTCTGTCGGGCGAATCAGACGAACAGGCAAATTGGATGGACGGGCAAACCGGACGTCCGCCCACTATGAAAACCTTGGGCATACCATAGAAAGTAACGAACTTATCCTTTCAAATAATCATATTCATTCTCTAAGACTCGTACATGCACCATTTCAAAGTACCTTAGACATTTCTCGTGAAAGATTTTGTATTCTTCGATACCAATGGAATGCCCAAATGGTTTTTGTGTAGTATTCTAGTAAAATAATTAAATTCTTCAACAATGTCTTGAATAGACTAATGGAAGTAAAATAGTTGTCCACAATAACATCTCTCTTTCCTTCATGGTCCACTAATAAATTTAAAACCACATCATGAGCTAAACCACGTTCTCTAGTAAATATGGTAGGTGCTCCTTCTAGTTGCCATTTGATTTTCCAAAATAAATTTGATTCTTTTGAAACAAACTTTGAAATTAATTTAATTAAGCACCAAACTTTTATATCCCACTTTTGTTGGGTCTTGAACATATATTGTTTGAAAGGGCAGTATAAAGTCTTGCACCTTATAATCATTCATTTATTGTGACATTTCTTTCCAAATGCCATGCCATCCTATATGAATACCAAATTGTATTTAGCAACTATCATAATTGTCCCATCTTATCGTATCAAGGTAATTCTTTTCCACACACATAATTTGTTGGATTTGTCAAATGTTAATACCTTGCCAACTCTTCATAAAGTATCGTATGTAATACCGATTTTATTCCATGTGGCATCCTAATACATTTACTTTATGCTATCAAAATCCTCATTTCTCTCCATCAATTACTCCATTTTCTTGCCCATCATTGTCACTACATTCTTACTCTACAATAGAAGACTCACTTCCACTATCCAACAAGTGTATACTCTACTCTACCATCTTTATATTAGTACTGCCAATTGGATGATACACATCAAAATATTCATCATCATTGAGAAAGTCTAGCACATCATCAAAAATATTCTCTCCACCATTCATGCCTTCATTTATAAGATGCTCCCTAATTTCATGTTGATTGCAATGATTGCCTTCAAAATTATTACCAATGATAATCTCTATGAGCATTTTACCCATTTTAGACCCCAAATAGTTGTCATTGCCATATTTCTATACATCATTATTTCCAATATGTTGCATTAGATGAGATTTTAGGCCATTAGAGGGTTGTTTTAGGTTTATTCTCTTTATTGTGAACTAGTACACTATTATCAAAATATTCAATAATCATACTACTAAAATCATAAGTCCCTCTATAATATCACAAATGCTACCATTAATTCTAGGGATTAGTGCTTGCTATGCTACGCATTCATTGTATCACATATTAGTAAAATTTTGATATATTTGAATAGAATGCATGATAATGATTTCTATAAGTCTTTAAAATAATTATTTTAATTATTTTATAAAAATATTTCCAATTATGCATACATAGAAATCATATTTTACACAATGTGATATTATTGAGTAGCAATTCACAATCACCTTTGTAATATCCCTTTTTACAAAGGGTGATATTATAGAAATAATATAGTTGTTGCAATTGAGGTGATATTAAAGAGGATCAATATGGTGATATTATAAAGGTAGCAATTCCATTGTTTCTCTTGGCTTTATATTTCTTTTGCATTTCTATAATTTTGTGCTTTTGTAAGCTTTGAGCTTTTGATTTCAATTTCCTATTGCTACTACCAAATGATTTGAGAAATTTATTAGATTGAACCGATTTTGGATTTCACAACAATTAAATTGTTCACGAAGCTTTTGAGATTTACAAATTTTTCCTTTAAATTCTTCTATTTGGGTTGCCATTGTTTGAGTCAAATTTCTAATATATTCTAATGTACATGTATCTTTTATCGTATCCATCATTGCATGTATTTCATTCATCATTCATTAAATTTCTATTATTTATTTCAGTATATGCTTATTTATAAAAAAAATTATATGAAGATTTTAGTAATTTTTATCTGAAGATTTATTGAAATTCTTGCTCTGCATTCTATCTAATACATAAAAAATTCTAATGAAATTCTAATGGTGAATGTGTAGCATAGTAAGCGCCAACTGCTAGTCATACTACTAAAATCATAAGTCCGCCTGTAATATCACAAATGCTACCATTAATACTAGGGGCTTGTGCTTGCTATGCTACGCATTCATTGTATCACATATTAGTAAAAATTGAATATATTTGAATAGAATGCATGATAATGATTTTGATAAGTCATTAAAATAATTATTTTAATTATTCTATAAAAACATTTCCAATCATGCATACATAGAAATCGTATTTTTATACAATGTGATATTACAGAAATAGAGTAGCAGTTTGCAATCACTTCTATAATATCACTTTTTACAAAGGGTGATGTTATAGAAATAATATAGTTGTTGCAATTGAGGTGATATTAAAGAGGATCCATAGGATGATATTATAGAGGTAGCAAATCCATTGCTTCTCTTGGCCTTACACTTCTTTGTACTTCTATGATTTTGTGCTTTTGTGAGCTTTGAGCTTTCATGATTTCAATTTTCTATTGCTACTACCAAATGATTTTGAGAAATTTATTCAATTGAACCAATTTTGGATTTTACCACAATTAAATTGTTCACAAAGCTTTTGAGATTTATAATTTTTTTCTTTAAATTCTTCTATTTGGGTTGCCATTGTTTGTAACAATTGAGCCAAATTTCTAAATGCATTCTAATGTATGTGTATCTTTTACCGTATTCATTGTTGCATGTATTCCATTCATCATTCATTAAATTTCTATTGTTTATATCAATATATGCTTATTTAATAAAAAAATTATATGAAGATTTTAGTAATTTTTATTTGAATATTTATTGAAATTCTTGCTCTGCATTCTATCTAATACATAAAAATTCTAATGAAATTCTAATGGTGAATGTGTAGCATAGTAAACGTCAACCGCTAGTTGAAACTAAAATTTTAAAATTTTAGTTTAAATATTAATAAATTAATTAGATATTATTATCTCACATGTTTGTCTTCCAACCATGTCAAACTATTGATGTGGCCAAGTTTCCAAATTTCCTATAATTCGGAAACTCATATTAAGGACCTCAATTTCATCTAATGATTATCTAAAGTAACCCCTCCATAATCCATATTTCTTTCCTAATGACAACCTTTGGCTTCTCTCCCCACAAACTCTCCCACCCTTCCTCCTCCACCTTTGCCATCTCATTAAATGTATTATCCTTTGCCCTTCGATTAAGCTAGCCAATCAACCTTCCTTCACTTAGCCAACTAGTTGGTCCGTATTGCCTACCCCCTTGATAATTCTATATAGGTGGTTGGCCTATTCCCTAGATAACTCCATATAGATGGTTGGCCTATTCCCTAGATAACTCCATATAGGTGGTTGGCTTCTAATGAGACCTCCTCTAGCCACCAACAAGCTACTAATGTTCTTAATTGGTGACAAACAAATTTCAATAATATGAATTTTTTACATCACGTTGAAATGTTGAAAAGATTGCAATGTTTGGAAAGATTGAGCAAAAGCAACATTGGAAAATTGGATTGATTTGAAGTGGTAGCATGATTCAAAAATCTAAATTGCATTGAAGTAGCAACTTGCAAATTTGTATTTAGATGGTTGAATTTGGATTAAATTGTCAAATTTATGTCAAGACTTTTTCAAATTTTGATTACAATAAGAAGGTCTTTATTGGCTATCACGACTACTCCTACCCTAGAGTAAACAAGTTCCTTTCTCCATAAGACACCTCTTTCACTCAAGACCCTCTTTTCCCTCCTCAAGCCCCCCTTTGTTGCAATACACGTATTGTACAGCAAGGCCCCTTGATATTGATGTCACCCTCTTGATCAAACCTCAATTCCATGTTCACTCTTGATTTGTGCTTTGTTTTTCTCTTGTACTAATGTACTATCTATAGTCCTTCCCACCACTACTATCCAAGTTGCCACAAAGATTTTGGGCAATATAATCTAAAAATCTTATTATTGTTTTTTTCCACAAAGATCAAGAATGTTGCCATCTAAAGTCAACATTTTAGCAACATCTAGATGGTTATTTTTTACTTTGTCATCACCTATCCAAATTGTCCCTTATATGAATAATTTGTCTTTGAGTTAAATACTTGGTTTACATTGTTAAACTGTTGTTGATATCTATGTTTTACTTTGTACTCTTTCAAGTGTCTCAAGCTACAACTTCACACTTGCTATATTGGACAAAACTTGTTAGGCTTTGTTGCTATGCATTTTTTCAAGTTTGTTTCTAGTATGCAACAACTATATTATTTTGGTTAATCAATCAAAGCATGTATTGTTATACTTGGATTACTTCAAATGTAATATATCCTCTATGAAGTATGCCAATTTAGCCAATTATGTGCTAATTCTCAAACTAAAAACATACATTAATCATCCAAAGCCAAATTCAATTGGCAATGAAGTGTCTTCATACATAGCATGCAACACACAACTCAATCAATGCCAAAGAATTTTGTTTATTTTCAACTTGTTCAAATTCCATTGCAAAAAACAAATAACAATCTATGAATTAAATCAACAAGAATTAGAGGTATAGTGACCTTTGCTACTAATAGTGCAAATGTCAAACAACCTCAAATACAATTGCAAAAAGAAGGAAATCATGCTCCAACTTAAATGATTTCCAACATGGCACTCAAACATGTCCTATAAATAATCTATTTATCAAGAATATGTAGAATGTATATGCTTACTTTTCAATATGTGTCAATTCACAATCTAGAAGTCTATCATGTAGAGTAGGATCCAATAAACTTATAAATTTTCTTCATAGTCAATTTTCACTAGAAGGTTCAAAAACTTTAGGAAGCTTTATCATGCTAAAAAATGGATAGATTTTCAATTTGCATATTGTAGTGGAATTGTAATTAAGAGTTGTTTTGATAAAATTTAAAATCATACAACACTTTAGATATTTTGTATGCACTATCTACCATCTAGTGCTACCACCCTTTGCCAAATTATTACTTGCATTCAGTTAGGCACTTTCAAAATGACCCACTTTGCTCTATAAATACTTGATCCTATATTGCTTTAATTTTTTTTTTATCATTTCTTGCTTGTTTATTGGCCGGCTATGGTGTCACAATAAATCTTTGATTATCTTCTACATGTCTTCTATGGAGCTTAAATGAGATCAGTTAGGAGGTCAATCTAGTTTCTTCATCCCATGAGCTTGCCTTCACATTTCTAGAACTTTATTATAATAGACAAGATCACCATCTTCTATACATATAAGTTCATGAGGTTGATATGATATCATCCATGGTAGACCTACACAAATCTTGCTCTCTACTTAATCTCAATTGACTGATCTCAAGTAATATAACAAAATTTGAACACAACACTTCATACATTGAAAATAGTTGGTAATATCAATATAGTTGATTGTTAAATCAAAGAGAATTCCAAGGCACAAAAATGCATTGATTGGATGCCAAATGCAAAAGTTATAAGGATTTTAAATTTGAATGGTAGATGATCTATTGTAGGTTCTAATGTTAATATCATAAACATTATAAAATCAATATGTATTCAATGTGCAAGAATTTTGAATGTCACATTGAGGTAGGTATTGCAAGCAAGTATGATTATCTTAGAAAAGATGCAAGAATGGTTTACAAAGATTTTTTTATTGATCCATATATATATGACAAGTTATGGTTAATGTTAAGCTTGGGTTTGTGTAAGGAATCTTATTTAAGTGAAAAGTTAAAGGAGGTTTTAGAGAGGTCATATTGTCTTGGCATTGTTCACTTGTTTTGCTATTTTTCTAATTCATACCTTGTATATAATATGAGATTAATTAAAGTATGTGCACCTAAGTGTGTCCTGTAATTAAATTAGCATCATTTTTATTGATAGTTGAAAGAAGATTTGGACAACACAAACCTTACAAAGTGTTATGGGAACATAGTATAGGTAAAATATACATTTTCAAAGTGTCAATTTAATGTGTATACCTCGACAATTGACTGTAAACATTCATGTTAAGATTTTGTGTTCATTTTAGGTAAGAAGGTGCTTTAGGTAAGTTTTAAAATTAGGTTTATTCACCTCACTATTTGAGAGGGTTTTCTAAGAGCTATTGTACACCTTGAAATTTTAATATACATGCCTTGATGCATTGTTCATAGTTCATCACAATTTTCTCTTTACAATTGTTGATTTGATGAAGTGTTCAATGTACAACTTTCTAAGAAATTTTCAAAAAATCTGCATCTTGCATAAATACTCATTGTCTTATTACAATAACAATTGTTGTAATAGTTCATGTGGGCTAGTTTAGATAGTTATATAAAGAGTCATTGTACAATTATAATTTGAAATATGGTTTGAAGAGTAAACCTTGTTGCATTGTGTTTCTTCTTTCTTATCTCAAATTTCTAATAACTTCTAAAATATAGAGTTATCCTATAAGTCATGAATTATTACTCATCATTTGACCTCTCTTTCAATTCTTATTTTAGATTCATTGTATTTTGAATTCTACTTCAACTTCTTTGTTTTTTGGAATGACAACAAGGTAAGTAGCATGCACTCCAATTGCATTGAATTAGAGTCTCTCTAAATTGAGTTTTGGATCTATCTTTACAACTTCAAGTCAAAAGTGGGGCCAAAAATAAATTTAGCAACAACTTAGTACCATTAGTGGTGCTAGGGGGGCATAGAAAAATAAAAAATTTAATATGACTAAAGTACATGTTGTGATGCATTGTTGTTATTGCAAAAAAAATTGAATTAAAATTTCAAATACAATTAAGGAAAATTGAAAGATAAGATCAAATGAAGGCCAATGATTCACAACTTAATTCCTTAAGGACTAAAGGAAAGTCTAACTTTCCAAAATTATAAAGATATATTCTAAAATGCATCTTAAGAGAATAATATATTGATGATTGTGAAGCAAAATTTGTATCATAGAAATAGATCTATTTTCTACATTAAACAATAATTTTTATTAAATTAAAAATTAAAAAATCTTTTTATAATTTATTAAAGATCAAATGTGTAATTTTTACATAAATTTTTAGCTTCAATTCAAAATGTTAAGTTATAATTATAGTAATGTTTGAAGATTTTTAGTTTATTTATTTATTCACATTGTTTTTTATACGTTATTTTTTAGATTGAAGATGTTACATTTTCAGGTCAAACATACTTACATCCCTTAAACTATAGTATAGCTCTTTTGAAAATCTATACTATACATATATAAGAGAACTAATATAAAAATCCTTCTTTTAAATGGATGAAATAATCAAGACTTTGTATGCTTAGGACATGATTGTGTTCATTTATTATTCAAAGTTTGAACATCTAGTCCTTGAGGAATTAAAGTAGATAATTCTATTGTATACTTACTATTGAATTCTTTATAGATTAAATTTCAATTGCTAAATAACATCAAAGATATACATATCAATGTTTTCTACGTACCTATGCAATTGAATTTTGAAAATTCGTCACCACTATTTTTCAAATGAGTATTATAAAAAAATAATAAAAATTACATTTAAAAATTCACCAAAAATATTTTTTTAAATTAAAATTTGGTATGATTGGCTGATATTGACAGGAATATTGAAGAACAATGCAATATCATTATGTCAATTCTACATGAGAAAAATAAAATAAACAATTTGTAAGAATAGTGTACCTTGCATTACAATTGATAAGTCTTTAGAATCTATATTAACAAATTATGTCAGTTTTAAAATCATGTGCAATCACCTTCATACTATTATAATTCCTTGAACTTGATCGATGTCAATGATGTACAATACTTTTGAGATCCATCAATTTCAATTTCAATGAAATAACTTTATTTAAACATAAAACTAATGTATTTCACTTCACCAAAATGGTTATTTAGTATGGTTGGATAATTAGCTAGCATAAAAAATTTGAATATCCAACATTGCATGCAATGATTGCTACTAACAATGCTACAACTAAACCCGTGTTGAATAGTACATCCTTGTAATAAATAGTTTAGACCATACTAAATAACCATTTTGGTGTACTTGGCCCACTTCAATGTTCTATTGCTCTTCAAATGAACATGAAGGCTGCTAATTCCTCATTTTAAATTAACCCCATCAAATTACAACACTAGAAAATCTTGTACAATAAGGAAATATAAACTTTGAAAATAAAACACCATTTTTTAATCATAACTTTTGTTGATCATCTATAAAGAAAAATTTTAAACCTTTAATACAACTTTTGGTCATATTGTTGGAATAATTGATATTTAAAGTATTGTAACCAAGTGAGATTACTGAAGAAATTGTTGCACATTTCCAAGAATATACAAAATATAAACTAGATATAATAGCGTTTTGTGAAAAAATAAATGTGTGCTACTAAATACATTGCAAGTAAAAAGCTATTCATTATGTTGTATGAAGAATACTTATTGGTCTCTATTGCTTCATTTTGGCCTCCTCCAATACCACAAGAGTCACAAATGTTCATTTTTATATTAGATTAGATTAATCAAAACCTTAGAAATGGATAATGTAGTCATCACTTTTTTGGTTTGCAATTACCAAATTTCTTCACTTTTCAAATTTTTTTCTTGAATAATTGATGTAAATTGAATATTTAAAAACTAAACAAACTAGTAATATAAATTTCATTTTTTAGAATATTTGTATTCATCATCAATGATTCAAGATGGATGTACATAATTTAATTTTCACAAGGTTAAGCATGCATTGAAAAAATAAATAATTTATCCTATTGGAGAAGTGCAAAATATTGAGATTTGCGATGGTACATATATGAAAGGTTCAAAGTAGGTTTTATATGATAGTCATAACATGTCTTTTGATTTGCAAATTTAACTTGCCTTTGTGTGGGGATCATTCAAGGCCTTTGGTCATTTGTATTATTAAGTAATATATAGATTGTTGCTTTAATGCCCTATTCTCAATTCTATCACCAAATCTCAAGGAACAAATATATGTATATTTGTGTATACATATATAAGGGAAGTGTATTTTCACTTCTATGGTGAACCTACCTATTATTAAATTCATTCTAATTGTATTGACATTTGTAAGCTGTGTACATTTCTTTCTTTAATGTACCCAAGACAAAATTTGCTTTTTAGTGCCAATTGCATTAGAAAAAATAATTTAGCTAACAAATGCACAAAAAAATGCCAAAAAACTTTGATAAAATTGCCAAAACACTTCAAATGAAAAAAAATCTTGGGTGGAATCGTTAGATTGTGAATGAAAACCAAATCATAGACATGTGATATGTGCTTATATGATATTTTCTATCTACTATAACACTTTAAATCACTACTTTGGCACTTTTTAAAAAATGAAAAATATAACTGACCCAAGGTCGTAAGAATGAAATTGAGATGAAGGTCGTAATAGGGTTGGTGGTTTTGCTTAGGGTTGGTCTCAAATTTGAATGACTCTAAGGATGACATTTTTTCATATGTTTTGCATGGGAAGAAGAATTAAATGGTATTTTTTTCAATAAAAATCCAATCTTCTTCATACAACCATTTATGACCAGTATAAAACTCTAAAATCTTAAAACATCAAAAATCATAAATTACTATAATTTATAATTTTATTCTTATAATTTTTAAAATTATAAAATTATAAAATTATAAAATTTAAAATTTAATAAGTTTTTATAATATATTTATATGTTAAATTATTATAATTTTTAAATTTCAACTATATATATAATATTCAAATATTTTTTAAATATTTTTTTGATTATTTTATTTAATTATTTAATTATATTTTTATCAATTTTCCACCAATACAAATAGTTCCAAAGCTTACTAATATCTATAAATTGATTATGATTGAGTAAATTACTAAGGTATATTTACTACTAAAGGAACCAAAATACTCTTATCTATTAATTCCTAAGTGCCCCACAAGCCAACATGTGGCCTCTTTGACTTGGAAGGTTGTCCTTGTTTAACTGTTATTATCTTTCAAATGGTACAGTCAAATCATTAGTTCATTTCCATGCACCTTTGGATCTCTCTCCACTACCAATCGGTACAGTTAATATTTTGTGGATCTCATTTTGAATGGTAGTCTAACCCCTGTGCGTCATAGAGAAAATAGCATAAGTGAGGAACATTTTTTGTTGGATCTAGAAAATCCAAAATAATTTGAAAACTACTCAGTTATTGAAGTTTTCACCGTTGAGATTTGAAGCCAACTTGCTGACAAGTGCAAATCTGCAATTTACAAGAGAATCTACCATACAAATTTCTAGATCATAACAATTGATGAACATGGTATTTTGCACTTCCTATTTTTGCAGGGTCCCCAAAACGTCTGCTCTGATGCACAAGGGTTAAGAGAAACGAGTTCCAAAGGGTTTAGATTTTAGTGAATTTGAGTTGGGCACTTAGGGATTAAGAAGTAGTGAGAATTAATTACCAAAGGTATAAATCTTACTAAAATAAAGGGGCATTTTTGTAATTGGTCTACTTCAAAATATTAAACTTCTGACATTTATCAATTCATTTTATAACTCACAAAGAATCAATGAATAAAATATTTTATATAAATTAAATTATAACAATATTCAAAAAGTAGCAAAGTACACTACAAGAGAAAGGTTTTTTTAAAATATAGTCCTAATAGTATTGTCTTTTAAGTAATGACTTTTAAGTAAAATTTTAGTAAAATTTTACTGAAAAGACTGTCTTTTTAGTAAAATTTTACTAAAAACCTTACCTAAAGGTCGTTACTTAAAAGACTATACTACTACTAATCACTTAAAACACCCCTATTCCTTGTAGTGTACCTTCTCAAAGATGGTAGTATTTTGGGGGCATGAATTTCTAAATGATATTGGCAAAATTAACTTTGTAGAAACATACTTGAATTTTCATTTGGCCACTTCAAGACCAATTGTCATTTTTTTTATAATGAAATAGACAAAGTTTGTGGTTATGAGATTTAAAGCATTGTAGTCCCCTTGGTAAGTTAGACTTTAAAAAGATGGAAAAAATAAAACAATCTCAAGAACCAAGCAAATATTTCTAATTTGATTGTGTAGGACTCCAAGTGAATTACTCATCTATTGAAAATGGCACGAGTCATGACCTAAGTGCAAATTCAATTAAGACATTAACTTATTTATTACTCAATTACTATATTAAAAATTTGAATGACCCCTTCCTTTGGTTTACTTATTTAGTAAAAGTGCAATATTTGTGTTACCTACAGAATTTTTAGACTCTAAAAAGATACTACTGTACGTTGGGATCATGTTAAGACCCATATGAAATATTTTCTTTTTGGCCGAATATCCACTTCATTATCTACTTTTAGAATTTATAAATTTTTGTTTTGATTTATTTTGAATTATTCGTGGACTGTAGTGCAAGGCACTATAGCTTAACTACACTACACTGCCACTAGTTCAACTTTTCCTAAATTTTGTGGGACCCCAAGTGGGACTTCCACACTTTGAGGTGGCTTGATTTAGCTTTAACTACATAATTTTTAAAAAGTATTTCATATTATTTTTATTAATATTTTCTACAATGTTCATATACACCATGTTATAATTTCTAAAAATTTCATTTCATGCCCTATTTATTTATATCTTGATTTATTTTTTAACGAATCCGACCCAAGCGTAGGGTACACTAAATCGACCTACACTAATTTGATTATTTACGAATATTGCACTTTTAGTGGCTTCTGCAGATTAGTGTCACATGCACCACGGGACAATGAGTGTTTTCAGTGTCGTTGTAAACCATATAATTATTAATTAAGCTTCCAAGAGGAACGTTGGAATCAGACAAAGTAACCGTTCCCTCCCCCCGTCGTTGGGAACCACCAAAAGAGCGTAACGGGAACCGGGAGCGTGTTTCCCTCGCCGTACAACAAGCTTCCCGCGCTCCCACGTCGGATTTCCCGGCAATCCCAGTGCACGAAGAAATCCTTCTCCACACCCACTCGGATCTCCGGACGCCATCCAACGGTCGACACTCCCCATCCCACCCCGCCCACCGACTCTCCCACCGACCGATCCATTCCTCCCTACCGACCACCGGTCGTCCATGGCGGTCCCCACACATTCCCCCCTTGCCCGTCGACCTCCGCCGCAGTGTAGCTGCATGTGAAGGATGATGCGATGGCGTTCCGTTGTTGACCCTCGTCCAGTGCGTGGCTTGAAAACCTTGAAAATCTCTTGTACACTTGCACTCGCAGTCAATCTGCCTCCTTCAGTCGCCTCTTCTCTTACGTTCGCTGAACCTTTCGAGCCTCGTTTGGGAAAGTTTGGAGATTGGGTTCCGAAGTATTCATCATAATTCTATTCGATGGCGGTTTCTTTCTGAACATCGAGTTGATATTGAATAATATCGAGTTCCGTGTTTGTGACGTTGAAGCATTAATTTGCAAAATTTGAGTTACCGATTTTGGTGGTGGAACATAGTGTTCGTGATCAAAAGTTGGTTTGGGTTTGGAGAAAATCGAGGGTAGGGATTTGAAGTTGCATACGCGCATTGTGAAGTGTGTTTTCGAAGGTGGAGGGATTGTGTTTCTCGGGCAATCAGTTGGTAGTGGGTTGCAGGTTGGGCGACCAACATTGATTAGTGACCGTTACGGGTATTTTAAGAGGGTATGAGGGTTGACTGCCATCAATAGTCGGCGACCATTTGGATGTAGTTCTTTTTCAATTCGTTTCTACGTTAGTGAGCCGTGGGGTGGAGCATTGTAGCCGTTGCGAGTCTTGCTTATTGGCATTGGCACCCAAAACCCTCTCAAAGCTTTCCTCACGAATTTTTGATGTCTTTCCTTGTCTATCTGGAATGAGTGCATCGATACCTGAAGAATAGTCAAGGCTCTGCTTCTAGGTCTCTGATATGAATGTCAATGCGAAGAGTTTATGTTGGAAAGCCTTTGAAGGAATGTTGCCTCCCTTACTCGCCTGGGCAATAACACATTCTGAACGGTGAGTCTCGAATGTAACATAATCTTGATTGCCATACGAGAACCTTGATTGGGATTCTATAGCCGTACTTGGCTCTGTCGAGTATGAGAGGCTCTGCGATAAAGGTTCAGTTTGCGGGTACGAGATAACCCTTGTGGTGATTCCCAGCTTCTTATCAATGATTGTGGAGTAGCCCGTGTTGTTGATTCGAGAGCTGGGAGTTTCACACACAATTGGCAGAGCCATGGACGAGGAGGAATGTGGGAGAGGGAAGAGGGTGAAGAGAGTGATCGTGTGCCGGAACGGATGGCACAATTGCTGTCTTCCAGAATTTGAGAAGACCGGTCCATGTAGCAGTGTGCATAAATCGAGTAGTCCCAGCAAGGTGGTAGTGCTGGTGGAGACGGAAGTCATTGTGAAGGAGAGGTCCATCAATCAGCTGGTTGGGGTTCTAGAGAAAGGGAAGTCCAGGAAGCAGAAAGAGAAGCAAGAGCCAAAGACGAAGAAAAAGAAGGACAAGTATGATCACACTTTGTGTGAAGAGTGTGCTCGCGGGGATGGAGAGCTGGAAATGCTGCTTTGTGACAGTTGCGACCGAGGGTATCACATGTACTGCCTCAGTCCTATTCTTCCCACCGTCCCTCTGGGGGACTGGTTTTGCCCCAACTGTGCACAATCTTCACATGTGCTGGGTAAGTCTGTCTCCTCTCCTGCCTTGTATACACTCTCATAACGTTCTTGAGAAGCTGCTTGGACACTGTTGGAATCAATGCACAGTGGGTAGAGACATCCCCTTGGGGTCAAGAAAGGGAATCCAGAGTTTATTTGTGCATAATTCTGAGCTCATGTCATGTCTGCGAACGCGGGTGGATCACGTTTTATTGGTTGGCATGTTTTTTGGGGGCGTTTATGCGTCACTGATTTTATGTGTGAAAATTGAGTAAATTGCTTCACAAATGGTCTGATTCTTCAGTATTTCTAGTCCTCCAGATTCTTTTTGTGCCGGGTATATGATCTCTAGAATATGATGTTCTTAGTCATTTTGGAGTCATCTCTGGATTCTCCAGAGTATTTGCAATCTAATGTGGCCATCAAGGTATGTAAGACAGGATAGAATGAGACCAGAAAAGAAAGAAAGAATCGCGATCAGTAAATATCCGTCATCATCTCCTTCGAGGTTTCCATGTGTACAGAAACAGTACCTGACTCGTGATTTCCTTCGGTATGAAATGCAGAGTTTCCGAAGGTGCAGAAGAAGATTGTGGATTTCTTTCGCATTCAGAAGCCACCCCCTTTCACAACCACAGGTACTTTGATGATTTTCATATCGGTAGTGTTAATCCTCGTACCGAGGCTTATTTCTTTCGGACTGGTTGTTGCATTGAGAAATTTTGACACCCCATCCTAAAGTGTTGCCGCACTGTCGCATTGCCATGTACAAATTAATCGATAACGGAGAATTTTAGATTGGCCCCTGATTCTTTCCACTCCGGAGTCAGATTGAAAGATGAAGGCTACGTTGTAGGCTCGACCAGATTATGATCTTGATTATCTTTGTATATTTCAGAAATGAAGTGCATGGAGACAAGGAAACGACGAAGACCGAGCGGTGGCTCGTTGTGTCGGCAGAAGAAGAGCCGGCGCTTGCTGCCCTACGTTCCCTGCACTGATCCGCAACGTCGATTAGAGCAGATGGCCTCTCTGGCCACGGCCCTAACCAGCCTCGGGGTCGAGTTCACGGATTTGTTGAGTTATGGCTTGGCACCACGGTCAGCCAACCGCGCCGAAAATGAGAAGGGTGGCATGCAGGTACAGACAATTCAGGGTATCTCAACATCGTCATGGCTGTGATCTGGTTTTCGGTATTTGAATTCGTCTTGGTCTTTTCGTGACTGCAGTCAGTTGGTCTGTTCACTTGCTACGATTGATTAGGATTGTAACAGTCAATTTATGGTAATTTCAATAACCACTGCAACAAGCCCTAGTGCCACCTTCAATGGATGGTCTCATTACATTCTCCAGGAAGAGTGCACCATTCTTCTTAGTAGGAGCATTTCTTGTGGAAGAACTGGGCATCGTTTACCATGAGTGTTGTATTAACCTTCAAACGGCCAAGAAGCTCAAATTGGGTCTCCAGGTTTCTTGGCAGTTTGAGTAGGACATATTGGGGCTTTCGTTTGTCCAATTTTATTTGTTTATAGACCGACTCATGAAATGTGATTTGGTGATTATGGCGATTCAAGATGTGATCCCATCTGAATTTTCTATCTTTCAGGGTGTTTTCCATCGAATTGGTCATATTAGAACCGTGACTTAATCCTGCGTCAATGACTTGGTTGTGCTGGCAGGTCATGGGCAAGGAAGATAAGGCCACCCTTGATTTGTGTAAGATTATGTGCAGCCATGGCGAGTGGCCACCCTTGATGGTTACACACGATTCTCGACAAGGGTAAGTCTGGGTGCTTTCAATAATATAACAGTTCTGCGTAACTAAATCATACCTTCATACTCCATTTATGTACTCATCGATGCCTTTGGAATGACCAAGTCATTTTGATTTTTATCCGTCGACTGGTTTCTAATATTCTAAGTATTGGTGTATGCCACAGATTTGTTGTCGAAGCTGATAGGAACATAAAAGATCTTACAATTATTGCTGAATACACTGGGGAGGTTGACTACATGTGTCGCCGCCAACACGACTCGGGGAACAGCATCATGGGTCTTCTGTTTAGCGATGACCCTGCTAAGGAGCTTGTCATTTGCCCAGATAGGCGTAGCAACATTGCTCGATTCGTCTCCGGCATTAACAACCACACGCCGTAAGTGACTCTCTCCTTATCCCAATCCTTGAAGCACTTCTACTCTTGTGGGCTTAGATTAGGGTTGTGTTCGTGGACAAGAAGTGCTTCTATCTTTATGAAGGATACAGCTCGCGTTACTATAAGCAATTTAACATTTGTAGGAGTGTGATTTTGGGTAAGTGTTGTATGCAATAGCGAGATCTTTAGGTACAACATTCAAACTCTCTTGAGGACAAGTTTTCCATCACTTAAAGGATGGATTTCTTATGCAATCATGTAAAGTGGGAGTTTGTAGAACGCTGTTGAAGGGACTGTAGACAATTCCACTTCCATTCAAAGATGATTGGCCATTGACATCCAGCCTAGTCATGCTTACACCGCTTGCTAATTGAAGGCCAACGAAGTGTATTGGAAGGGTTGAGTTGCATGTTGTTAACAGGGTTCTTTCAATCGGTTTCAAACAAGGGTTTTAGTATAAACTAATTTATCATGTCTTAGACCTATACCCCCTCGTGAGATTCTCATCCTTGGGATAGTTGTTTTCTAATGTCCATCTCTGACCTTCATCTGTGTCATGTTGCAGTGAAGGTAGGAAGAAACAAAATGTACGATGTGTCCGATACAACATTGACGGCGAGGCACGCGCAATCCTTGTTGCCATTCGGGACATTCCGAAAGGTGAACGCTTGTACTATGATTATAATGCTTATCAGAAAGAGTATCCAACCCAGCATTTCGTCTGAACACTCCGTCGGCAGTGGCTGAGTGAGCGCAGATGCGGGATTCACCCAGTTTTTTCTGGACTACTGACGCCGCAAATTGCGACTAGGAAACTAGTGCTACTATTTCTGGCCTTCTTAGAGAGGCCATTTCACTGGACACATAGCCGCATCCAGAAGGAAAACCAAACCATGTCATTTACTAACCTCCAATTGTGGTTTTATTTTTTTTCATTGCATCATACCTGGATGTGGTGCTCCTGCTCCTACTTTAAAACAGACTTGCTAGTTAGCTTTTGTACACTTGCAGGATCGCTATGCCTGGCAAGAGCCCGGAGTAGGACCGGGAATTAATACTCTTGTAGCGTGCAGTTGTTACTGTACCGGCAGGAAGCAGATTGCAGTGTATTGTATTGGCAGATTCCAAGACAAGAAAATTTCAGATCCTTTCCATTGATCTGTTTCACCCACGATATCTAGAGCCAATCTTACCGACTCTCTTTCATTTAATTGTGCCCTCTGCGTAATCAGCTTTGTACATGCTCTCAGTGAATGCTGCTCATAACTCTGGATACCATCTTGTGTTATTGATGCTCTTTCCTTTTGTTCGGTCTTCACATCCTTCTTCCATGAGAGTATTTGGCGACCAGTTTCTGATATCTAACGTGAAATTTGGGTATCGTTTGTTACTAATTTCGGCTAGCTTCCTATGACGAGTTTTCTTCTTTTTTTTTCACATTATGATTTTGATTGCAAATCAGATGATTGGTTTTACTGTATTGTGACCAGTACAAGCCTCGTAGAAGTGAGTGTTCTGATGCTGTAATTCAAATTCTCTGTTCTTTGAAGCACACCCTCTGTCCTTCGGATGAAGAGGCAATGAGTTACGTCCACTAACTCTTTTGTACGTTAGCTCATTCATCCAGCGCCGTCTACTCATCGAAACGGCTGCTCATTGAAGACGGTTGTGCACGAGGGTAGCGTCCAACGGTCGGCGAGTCGATACCAATAACGACCTTCCCAACCGCTGGTCGGTACGCGATGTCAGCTGAATCCAATTCACGTGCGACCAACAGTAGGTGGCGTCACCGTCCCGTCACGAGCGCCACGATCGTTTTGCCGCTCCTTCTTTTTCGCGTATTGCCGAAGTGCTTTGATTGCGCGTCGTGCTCACTCGAAAACCCTGGCAAACATTCATTTCAGGGTTTCCAACCCAAGAATTCTCAATTTCTCGAGCATCTCGAGTAGCACTATAGCTCAGTGCCTGTCGGGGTTTGGGAATTGGCGAATTGGCCATTTGAAGGTGTCTTCCTTGAGGGAGCTCTGGCTGGCGCTTGTCAATCCCACATCAGTGCTCGTCTTCGGATTCTGTGCCAGTGGATGGTATGATGCTGTACATTTGCGTTTCTGGGGCTTGGAGTGATGCCGAGAAGCGCAGTGCCGCCCTCTAAATGTCGTAACAATTTTCTTCTCTAGTCTCCTCTGTAATAGGGTTGAAGTTTGCCCCACATTGTTCGGGAGTTTTCTCTTCGTTGAGTACTTCCTGTTCATTAGTCGGTTTCATTATTGCTGAGCCCGTAAAACTGTATGTCCATAGCCTTAAGTTTCTGTGACGTCAATTTTGCGTTGTGATGTCATCAATCAATTGAGAGCTTGAAGCGATCGTTGAGCTCTTCTTGCACCTTTATCGGTTTGTTCATTGAACTTAACCTACATTATTAGGCCTCGTTGTGTTCTTCTTGGTCATTAGTTGCTGAGCTCGTGGAATTTTATGTCTGCGGCCTCAGGTTTGTATGGCATCCATGTTTGGTGATATCATCAATGGCGAGCTCGATTCGATAACAAAGAAGTTTGGAGTTGTCCTTGAAATTCGGGGGATTCGTTTGCCAATGCCAATGTGAACCAGGAGTAGTAGCGCAATGGAGAGGTTACGGTATGGCGAAGAACGAAGGGTGAAGAGAGTGCGAATCAGCTCGTCGGCTTATCTCAGTCCAGACGATGAGGAGAATGATTGCAGCATTGATGCCCCCAATCCAAGCCCTTGCAAGAACAACACAGTGCTTGCAGAACCACCCGTTAGAGCCCAGCAGGTGGTGGTTGCGAAGCTGAAGAAATTGATGACAAAGAAGCAGCTCCTTGTGAGAGGAGAGAAGGTGAAAGTTGGAAGTGAAATGGTTACGTGGAAGGAAAGAAGTGCTGCTGCGAAGTACACCCTCACTCTATGTGAAGAATGTGAACACGGCGACGCAGCAGAGGAAATGTTGCTGTGCGACAAGTGCGACCGAGGGTTCCATATGTTTTGTCTGTCGCCCATCCTGGTGACTGTCCCACCGGGGGACTGGATTTGTCCACATTGTTCGCAATCCACTACTGCCCTCGGTATGCTTTTCTCCTTTTTAAATATTTACTTTGTGCTTCTCTTACGGTGAAGTAGAGGCTCCATTCACTATACAGGTGAACTTCGATTTGTGCTAATTGTGAAAATACTTGATCTATTGTCATTTGTTTTTCTGCAATTGTTTTGTAGCTTTACACAAATTAAATGTGCAAAATTTTAGATGGTGCAAGTTTCTAGATTCTTGTAGGGAAAGGTTCAAAGTTCACCTGTATGGTGAATGGAACCTCTCCCTTACTGTATGGTGAATGGTGACTTTACATTAGAGGATGCTCTTTTCGTCATTTCAACAAATATGTTCGAGGGTGTGCTTTCATTGGAAGATCTCTGGAGAGATTGCTTTGGGTACAGGAGTCAAACTCTCTCCAAATCAAAATTTATTACTTCATGTATGAATTTTCTTCTGCAAGCGTTTGAAGTGGGAGGTTGTAGATCACTATTGGATTGTAGACAAGCCTATTTCCAGTCTAGAATCAGTGGCCACAGACATTGCTCCCAACTCGTTAATTGAAGGCCAAGCAAGTGTAATGGAAAAAATGGGTTGCTGTTCATAACGAGGGTCAGTCAAGGAAGTCCCGAACGGCAACAAGTCCCTAACGGTTTTTGTATCCTCTACCTTCATTGCTGATTTATTTTGCACTCAATTTCAATAGAATGCCTGCTATGGACTTTGACACTTTTTTTGTGGGATTTCAGAGTTTCAGATGGTTCAGAAAAAAATAGTGGATTATTTCAGCGTTCAGAAGTTTTTGCCTTCGAAAGCAGGTGTTTGTTTATCTTTTCCTTTGCTCCGATCTTTTTTTCAGTCATGCAACTTATGCGTCCTTGCTTTTCTCATTGAGTGTACGCTTCCATTGTGTGTTCATTGTCTTCATTGTCCTGCTGCTCATTGTGACATGAATACCCCTGCAGATAGGGAGGAAATGGACGTGAAGAGGCAGAGAGGGCGGCCGCCGAGTGGCCCACGCTTGTTGCCTTATGTGCCCACTACGGACATGCAACGTAGACTAGAACAAATGGCCTCCTTGGCTGCAGCACTCACTAGCCTTGGGGTCGATTTTTGCGATTCTTTGAGTTACGGATATGCTCCACGCACCGCCAATCGCGCAGCTCATGAGAAAGGTGGCATGCGGGTACTGAACGATGCTTCACCAACACATTCTGTCCGCAGCCTCTTGTCCCACTTTTCCTTTGCAGTTTGATTCATTGCATGCTGCTTTGGGTGCAGTACCCTCCCATGTCGTGAAATAAGCTTGCACTTCGTGCTGTGGCGATGGCTTCCTCGCAACGGTCTTTGGCACCTCTTCTTGCGTAACCCCGCTTGAACAACTTCCATTTGCATTGTCTTCACTATATCAGAGTTTTTCGTCTCTTTTTCCTTGGATTCTGTGGTGTGTGCGTTGTTTTGTTTTTGCATAGCTGCTTCCTCTGACTGATGTGCGCACTAGGACTCCCGGTTTCCTGTTATGGATATGAGTTCTTCTCTTGAGGTGGTGTAGTACTGTGACGTCCTGCTTGGATGATCTGTTGATAACAGGAGATGCCGAAGGAGGACAAGGAGACTCTTCTTCGGTGTAAGGCGATGTGCAAGATGGGGGAGTGGCAGCCATTGATGGTGACCTACGATTTACGCCAGGGGTATTGCTCTTAATCCCCGTTGGCAGAACTTGATTGGAAGCGAAGTAAGAATTTGAATCCTCGAGGCTGGTCACCATCCCACTCATGTAACGATTGAGCTTCATTTGGTCCTCGTAAGCAGCTCATTGGTTGTATTATTTTCACGTCTTGATGGAAATTCCGTGCATGACACTTTGAAAAAGATCGACAAGGGATTTTTGCTGTAGATTTGTTGTGGAGGCGGACGAGGATATCAAAGACATGACGTTCATTGCTGAGTATACTGGGGAGGTGGACTACATGTGCTGCCGCCATTACGATTCGGGTGACAGTATCATGGGCCTTCTATTCAGTGATGATCCTTTAAAAGAGCTTGTCATTTGTCCTGATAGAAAGGGGAATGTAGCTCGGTTTCTCTCGGGCATCAACAATCATACAGAGTAAGTGATGAGTAACAGTATGGAGAGAATCTGCACTACACTAGTGGGTTTCAGAGGCCCAATTAGTTTCTTTTGCAGCACTGGTTATCTCTTCAATCTAGTGCTAAACCTATTGTGGCCCATTGACGTTTTGATCTCACCATCGTGTACATGTGGCTTTCCCATTCTTGCCGGCGTGCACACGACGTTACGGCCACGAGTGTTTGCTATTGATCAATTAGAGTGGTCCTTTTGTTCATTCTAGTATGAATCCTCAGATTTCTTCCCTTAGACTTTTCCCCTCCTACTGACACTGCGTCATTAACCCCCCTGAAAGGATAGCTCGTGTCTTTCGCCTTCTGAAGCTCTTAACTGGTGTGTATTTTGTAGTGTTTGTTTATTTATTTATTAACTAGTGTTAACTCGTACTTTGTGTGCTTTTTTTAATTTCTTAGAATGCTTATGAAATACCTTCCCTTTTCTATGTCCTAAGGTTCCAGTTTGATGAAATGCTGCAGGGAGGGGAGGAGTAAACAGAATGTTCGCTGTGTCCGTTACAGTATCAACAGGGAAGCAAGGGTGATCCTCATTGCCATGCGGGACATCCTCAAAGGCGAACGTTTGTACTACGACTACAACGCTTATTACACCGAGTATCCAACCCAGCACTTTGTATAAGACAAAATCTGCTGTTGGCCAAAGATCTTTGACTCACAACTTAACTGCGACATCAGTTATGCCTTTTTCTTTACAACTTCGACAACAATCTTCACCGAACATTTTTGAGAACTATTCCGTGCAATACGGTGACTTCTACTTCACTGCGTTCAGATTGGCGTTCCAATGTTAGAATGCTGAATTGAGATTCTGCAGGACTTTTAGCCAAAGGCGCATCCAAAGATTCGGGACTTTCTTTTTTTGCACTACATGACCTTTTACCATTGAATGACGTTGTGTTTATTGTTGAAAGCTGCAAACTGCACACTGCACTGAACACAATGTGGTGAACAGTAGTAAAGTCTTGATAGCTTTGAATTATCATGACTTCTTGTTCCAGCTTCATGGAAATTGCTTTCTTATGTATGCACTCTTGTTCCCCTGCACGCAATTTCCCGCTTTGGCTTTGGAGAGTTGTAAGCTTCATTTGGGGGCGCTCACGTGTTTGACTGTTTTGGCTTTGACCATTTCATGAAATTTTCAGTAGTTGACAAGAGCTGAAAATTCTAAGCACTTTGTGCTATTTTTTGTTTGATGGCAATTGAAAGATGACCCAATTTAGTTGGCACAAAAGACAAAAAAAAAATTGAAAAAAAGTATTTTCTCTCCAAAAATGTTGCCCCAAGATGGGTAGCAACCATAAAATGGTCACTAGAGCATGGGGGTAAGGCTTAAGTGTCTAAAGGGCCAATAAGGGCCAATAGTGGATACTTCCTTGTTTTTAGGGGGTGAACCCCATTATTTTAGAAATTGTTTGGATGATTGCATGTAAATTATATTTGTAGAAAGAGGAAAGAATGACAAAGGCTATCAAATAGGTGAATTGCCACCCATATACATGTAATTAGTTTGGGCTTCAAAACTACCTTCACCCCTACAAGCCAACAAAATTAATTTTGCTAGACCCCTTGTAATCAAAGCTTTGAACACCATTTTAGAGTCCAACCAAATTTTGAGTGAGTCCGTTTTGTAGAGATTCTCTTTGTGCATCCTTGGGAGGATAAGTGTACAAATTCGGGAGAATAAAGTCTTATTTTATGACTTTCTTTTAATTTGGCAAGCTTCAAGGGCCGCAAACAGGTAGAGAGAGCCTTGCCACCACCTACTCCAATTCCACCACACAAGGTTTGGCATGTAAATTTGCCCAAGCAATAGTGGCAATGTTGGCTAATAGGAATATATTTAGGAAGTTATTATAAATAATTAACTATGCACTTCCAAATCACACCATTTCTTTTTCAATTTAGTCACCCAGGGATTTACAATAACTTCATATTTTTTTTAATATTTAGCAAGGAGTTCCATGATGTTCTTTCCTGTAGCTAGATTTTTCACCAGAACGATTCTACAAAACTATGATTTTCTGTTTTCGTTATACAACATTATATTCTGAATCTCAATGAGTGCATCCATACTATTGCAAATTTCATAGTATATCAAAAATCACGGTATGATTTGGGATAACATGTTGCTTCAATTTGCCATAACCCAAAGTGTCAATCAAGAAGTGAAGTCATTGGACAACGTGCCTAAAAGAAAACAAAGAACAGTGTGTCATGAAGACTTTGTCCTAGGTAAACAACAATATTAGTTTATTGATAGTGGGTGGTGGGAAATTAACCCCTAAACATTCAAAGTCATTTTTAGAATTGACAATTTGGGAAAAATCATCATAAACTAGTATTTGAAAAATCATCATAAAGTAGTATTTTGGAATTCATATGCAAATAAAAGTTGTAGATCTTGGAATTTAGATTTCATTTGTACTATTACATCCACCAATGTTATTACCAATATTTTTTCATAAATTTTAAGAGGAAAATTTTAAAATTTCCTCTAAATTAGATTACAAGCAAAATATTATCATTTTTTGAGTACTACTTGTTGGAATGAATTTGAAATGAGATTCTCTTCACATGGTGATTTTTTGAAATTTTTGAGTTTTTTAAACCTACAACTTCATTTTAACAAATTTCATTTTTAACTAGAGTCAATACAATTTTGGCTTGGTCAACCACTTGGCAAACATTCACATTTGTAATTTTCAAAAGAAATACGTACGCTGGTAATACCAAAGCCAACCATTAGATAGGATAGCAACTTGATAAAGTACCTTTTTTAAATTAGGATGGCTTCCTTCCAAGCAGTACACTAAAATTGGTAAATAGTGCTGGGTGATAATTAGTGTTGTTCCCTGTTTTTTACCTCCAACACTATTTTTCAACTTATGTGTAAATAGTGTTGGGGCACTTAATTGCTATCATAAAAATCTGTCCCTTCCCTGCAAAACTGTAATTTTTGCCCCCTGCCGTAAAAATCTGTCTCTTCCCTACAAAATTATAATTATTGCCTCCCACCGTGAAAATCTATCCCTTTCCAAGAAAACTGTAATTTTTGCCTCCCATTGTGAAAATCTGTCCCTTCCCTGCAAAACTGTAATTTTAGCCTCCCGTCATGAAAATTTGTCCTTTCTCTGCAAAATTGTAATTTTTGCCTTCCGCCGTGAAAATCTGTCCTTTTCCTAAAAAACTGTAATTTACAATAGAGCTAAAATAGTGTTAGAATGGGGTAATTTTCATCTAACACTAACTTTGCAAATCACAATTAGTGTTAGTGTTGACAATTAGTGTTGCCAACACTATTTACCAATTTTAGTGTAATGAGAAAGAATCTTGAATTTCAATCTATTAGTCATTCAAAAATTAGACATCGGAGTGCTTCAAGGTTAAATAAAAAATATCCGTTTATTAATAGTCAGACACAATGACTAAACCCACATCCCTACTCCAACCAAACCCAAACTACATTGTACAATTATGTGTAAACAACAACATTAGTTTATTGATAGTGAATAGTGGGGAAATTAAACCAAAAAAAAAATCCATTTATTGATAGTTGGACACAATGAATGACTCCACATCCCCATTCCAACCAAACCCAGTCCACGTTGTGTAGTGGGAATGTAGTTGTCGATAGGATAGAAACCGAAACCAGTTGTTGACTTTTCAACTTTAATGTGTCACCATCCCATTGGCAAGCCATCACCATTGCCATTACAAGTTGAAACTCATAACGTTCTTTCCTTTCAACTTGCTTCCTACACCCTTGGATCATGAAGATCGAAGGTTGTGATTGAAAAATGTACAACTGGTTATGTATTAGATAACCTATTTGATAACCTATTACATAACCTATTTGCCACTAGCGCGCAGCTCTTCGGTTATCTCACTGCGAGAGAAAGATGCCACAGTCTGTGTCCAAAGTACGAACGGAGCCTATAAAATAAAATAAAGGTACCAGAGAATTGGAGCATCGTGCATCCCCAGAGTAGAGTAAGTTCCTTTGTGAATTGATTGGCATATGAGTCCAAGGCGGTGTTACGAGCTCCCCGGCCTTTCCAGAATGCAATGCAACTGCAACTGCCACTGCCACTGCAATGATATGCAGGACCTTTTCCCAGTGGAGTTTGGTATGGCGAGGATGATTGGCCTTGCGTGACATTGGCCTTCGTCTTCAGCGCCCCAGAAACGACACAGGATCACGAGCTTGGGAATTCTCAGGGCACATGTTTGCCTGTTGAGACCCACTGTTTTGTATGATGGGTCCAATCACGTGGAAACCAACAATACGACACCTTGGAAATCGATCGGAATCTTGCTTTGGCAGATTGACCTCCAATGCCATGGAGAGGGAAAAATTGGGACGCTCAATAACTGCTTCCCAGTTTCAATGCATTGCAACCAACTTCCATCAAGGGCGTATCTTTCGCAGCCGCGGACTGACAGCGTGAATGGGGCCACTGGGATTCGCAAGATTGGTGGATGGATGCGTACGTGGTGACAAGCTAGCTTGGTTCAATGACAAAAATACTACGATTCGCAGTGGGAGTCGCTTGTCATGAGGAGCCTGATGAGGCACTGCATTTGGCACCATTATTTTTTTTCTGTTCACTGGGGGGAGAACGAACTCACTCATCACTCCGGGAGTTCAGTCAACTACCTTACGAAGCTAGTTTAACTGTAGTCAGCTCCCGGCCAGGCTACCCTCACCAGTTCCACTTTTCCACATAAATGAAGGGTGATCTTTGGGATTCTTTTCGAGCACAAATACAAGCATCATAACCTGGGCGGTTCCAACAACTTTTCTTTTTTTGGCACAAATGAATGAGATTCAATTCATTGCAGGAGTAAATTTAAAAACAGCCACCAACTGAAACAGCTGGGAAGGATCGGACTATCGGAGAGAGAAAAAGAAAGACTGAATCAGAGACGTAATAACTTACCAAGGGCATCAATTTTCAACACGGATTCTCGGTGACTGGCAGCAGTCCCACGGGCCGGTTCCCCATGGCGATCGCTAACCGCCGAGGGACCCTAGCCTAATGCACTTGGTGGGTTTCACTACGTTACAGAAACCAATCATGGAGTTTTATGTATCACCGATTTCTTGATCTTACCATGTTCAAAGATCCTGAACTTTTTTGGTCAGTGTCCGAGGATAAATTTGTCAATGCAACCAAAATCTGAAGTTCACTATAACTCTTACACAATTATTCCTTGCATTTTTACTTGATTAATAGTAAAAACAATTGAAGTATTGATCGATAATTTGGCAGAAGTTGTCATTTCGAATCGGCTATTTAGAAAAACGGCGCGGCTCTGTATCTAGCTGCCGATTCTTCCCATAACTTGCGAAGGCGAGTCAGGTTACGAGCCTTCTTTCACGGCGTGGATTTTTCAATTCCAGCCCAGAGCTCTCGATCAATGCGAAGACAGTTTGCAGAATCCTAAGTCTATCTATTTTCGCTTCTAATATCTTGGCCCACCGTGGCTATGCGGAAGAGTGAGGATGCTAGCTAGTTGGTTACACAGTTCGACAGATCGACCGCTCAGTTGCTGCAAGCCATTATCAATGATTCTTCAAGTAGTGAGTATATATTGTACGTCGCGGGCTCCACAGATTGAACTCAAATGTCAGGCAAGCAAAAGAAAATGCCGCTCAGGTTTGAAAGGAGAGCAATCGACGCGCTGGAGTCAACCTTTTACTGATGCATCGAGGCCCACCCGAGCAATGTTGTTGCAGGGCTTCAGTTGATTGAGAGCGGCCTGATAACATGGCTACACTGAATAGTGGAATGAGGTTGCCCCTCACTAATATCTCGATGTTTTACACCATGTTACGGAGTAATATTTCCTGTTACTGTACAAGGATGCAGTAATTTTCATCGATCCAGAACCATGTGAGATAACCGACCCATTTTCAACCACTTAAGCAATCACACATATTTGAAGATCACACGTTTTTTGAGTGCAGAATTTTCCCCATGTACAGAAATAGAGTTTGGAAGCATTGGATGTTTTTCAAGAATTTTATTAAAAAAACATAATTACTATGAATTTTTTAGTAGATGATTTTCTTTGAATTATAATGCCGAGCTATAATGGTGATATGTAACTTTCTATTTTTGACCATACACTACTTGCAAAAATCAACAAAGGGCTAGTTGTAATATTGACAACCTTGCAACCAATCATAATGTGCCACTACAGCTCCTTGAACTACACCACAATTTCATAGAAAGAGAGCATCCTATACATTGGAAATGGGTGGTGGTTAGAAATGGTTTGGCTACTATATGAGGTAAATTTTGGAGGTAAGGCAACGTGATTGTTAACCCCTCAATGCCCAAGGGGCTCAAAAGTAGCTTCACATAGTTTGAGTCTAATTCAAAGTAATGTAACTTTTGCATCTAATGTCTAAATTCAATGAAATTTGTTGGAGAAGTTGCAGATACTTTTCTAGTTTATGTGGTAAAAATTTTAGATCAATCCAAGATGTATTAGTTTCTTGAAATTCAATCGAAGTTCACAAGTATAATTTGAGTTCACAAAACTACATGATGGCTGCAACTTTGGGGGCTTGTATCTCCTTCATACAATGTTTTTCTTCAATAAAATTTGTTGGATTATGTTCTCCTTAAAGTCTAGTTCTTGTAGTAAAAATTTCATATCAATCTAGGTTGTTTTGAATGTTTGGGAGTAATTTAAAGTTCAAAACCCTAATAGTTTTTCATTATAGTGAACTTTGGCGGTCTATTTCTTCTTCCTACAATGCCCTTTTTCAATAATTCTTTTTGGGAAAGTTGCACATACTAGTTTAGTTTGTGTCAATAAAATTTCATATCAATCCAAGAAATAATGAGTGACTGAGAGGCACTTTAATAGAAGGAGGTTCAACCTTGGATGTAATTTTTGGCAACTTTTCTTGACATTTCAAAGCCATTTTGTAGGCACAATGAATCAATTGAATGATATTTTCTTTCACCAATATATTTGTATGCTGATTTTCAAGCACTTTGTAGTTTAAAGTTTTTTCATTTGAGAAGGTTTAGAATTCAAATTTCACTTCCAAATGTTTTTAGAAAAAATTCAGCATCCTTTTTCAACACTAAAACATTATAATCTTTTGATCTACACAGTCAAATGACTTCAAATTTGATCCATGCCATCTACAACATGTGCACTACAAGATTGTACAGTTAAGATCTGTATAACTTAGTAACATTTAAATTTATAGCACTTCAAAAGCTATGATATTTTTATATCCAAAAAGGCCTTGAGCCTTGAGGAGTTAAGGCAACCTAATTTTATTTATGTGTACATACAAAGGTATGGAGAGGGCTAATGAATTCAAAGTGCCAAGGTATTGCAATTACACAACATGAACAATCCTTCTAGTGGGATCGTATTGCTTCTAACAAAAATAGAGATTGTACTAGTGAGGTGTTATGCATATCTTCTTTTCTAGGCATATGAAAAAAGATATTTCATCTTTAGATGAATTATTGAACAAAAAAAACAAAACAATTATAAAATGTTATCTATTATAGAAAATCATGTCAAAAACTATGCTCTTACATAGCTACAAAAATGTTTGGTTGGGCCTTCCTTCTATTTTTTGTTGTTTTTGATCACTTCCGTTGCATAGTGTACTTAGTTGTTGGCATTGTATTACTGGTTATTTATTTTAAAATACAATCTCTATTTTCAAATAAATTTATATATTTTAATTAATAAAAGCTTCACTACAATATATAGTTAATGGAATCTCAATCCAAAATCTTCATCAACAATCAACAAGGTAGAAAGTGGTCATTGAAAAGCCACCTAACATTGTTTTCATTAACAATGATGATGTTTAACTCTTAAATTTTTTTGGTGCTTTAGGATGAATGCAAGAATTAAAAATTAGTTAGAGAGTAAAAATAATTTTAGGAGGTTTATGCATATTTGTCTTGAGATATTATTACCAAAAATTTCAAAAAATAATAATTGAATACTATTAGATTCTTTGAAGATATACCCTAGTGTAAAAGTATACCCCAAATTTCATGGAATAGAGGGTTGTTGATGGAATTTTGAACCATAATTTTTTTGTATATTCAAAATTGTGAAAATAAAAAACATTAAAAAAATTAATCCTTTTAGACATCTTTTTGTATTCAAATGAAAATGTTATATATTCATAATTTATTTCAATTGTTTATCTACTATTGAAGGTAAAAATTTCAATGAATTATTGGATCTAAGATTAATACAAGAATTTTCTACATATCAAAATTTGGAGCAAATTTGGTAAACCTAGTAATAAAATGGGAATAGTTGATTATTTAAGATAGATTGTTTTATAAGTTGATTTATAGTTGATTGTTATTCATGGTTTATTTTGTTTTTCAATGTGCTAATGTTGTGTATTTTTTAAATTGGTGTAAAAACTAGTTTTATTTTTCAATGTGGTAATTAATGCTATGTATTCTTAAAATTGGTTTTAAAAATATTGATTTTGACAAAGTGTACATAATGCACTAATCTTTGAAGAATCTTTTGCACAAAAGATGTGGATTGTATTATATATTTACCTTTACAACAAATTTTAGTTTGTTAGAATTCATTTGTTTTAGCCCCTACATAACATTTTAGAGCAATGAGAAGGTGGCATTCTCTCTATTTGTTTACAATTTCAACTTATTTAGGTTGAAAATGTGAAATTATTATACAAAGTGTATTAACTCCTAAAGTCTCAAAAGTCTCCCTCATAGGACTTTTGAATTTAGGCTAGTATCTATGTTCTTAATTTCTAGCATGATTTTCTTAAACCTTTTTTCAAGATAAGAAATTGATTAGCTTTTTGGAAATATGATTTTTATTTCAATCAGTGCTTGGAAACAAAAATTATACCATAATACTTCCAAAATAGGCAAGAACAAGTAGCAAAAAGAAACAAAAAAAACTTGAAATAATTTTTTTTAAATGTATTTCTTATATACTATATGTTTTTTTTGTGTAGAAGGATTTGATTCATTCCATTTGGATAAGTGATGTAAAAGTTATGAAGCTTATGTGGGCAATTTTAGCAAATTCTTGAAAAGATCATGTATTGGATTTGTTTTTAAACTCAATTTTAACAATTTAAAAAAAAATTGTAAACACGGTTTAGATTTCTTTCTAGAACAATCTTGCCATTGAAATAAGTGCGTTTCAATTCCATTTTAGAGACATTAAAAGTTTAGTTTTTCCTTCTAGAGTAAACCGTCATTTGCTACACATATCTAAAAAGGGACAACAACCGTTGCCATTTACCAAACACTAACCACACGATTCAACTACCAATTCAATTGCAATGGGAATAAAATTTTGTATTATTGCTTAATGATTTCACACTATGCAACAAAGGGTTGCAAGGAAGTTTGAACTAGATTTTAGCTTCATTGCCTTTAAATTGCAATAAAATTTGTAGGAAGAATTTTTTTGGCATTCTATTTTTTAAAAGTGAATCTTAACATGAATTTTAATAACCATGTCAAATTTCAAAACATGTAAGTCTCTATATTTATGTAGAGAAGAATTTGAATTTTGTATGAGCGGTGATTGGCAAGTTCATTCTATTGTTTATCCACATCAACTTAATAATTTAATGAATAATAAAAATGGGGAGGGTTGCAAAGTCTTCAATTTAAAAAAACAATAATTTACATTTTATAGCACAAAATCTTAAAATTAAAATTAAGAGCATTCAAAGCCTCGTATTCTAGTTACACTAGGAGAAAAAAAAAATTCACTTTAACTACTTATATCTTGTGACCATTACAATCAAAGTTTCTAGAATTTCTTTTAGACATTCTCATACTAGTATAGTGCACAATCCTATGGTTGGATGTGAGAAAAAAATTGTTATTTGCATTAAAACTGGCACTTTTGATTGTTTTTTGATGGAAAAATGGCCTTAGGACTTTAGCAAGATAATCTCTGCAATTATTTGACTATGGTTCATCAAAAAACACTCAAATTGGGCCATTGATGGAAAAATCCCCCAAAATTGAAAAATAAAATTTTGTTGCATCTTATTGTAAGATCTAGTTGTAGACTACTTCATTACTTTGTAGTAAGAAAATGGGAGGTTTTGATTGCAGAGTTTGCAAGATTATAGTATTTCAAGTTAGAAAGGGGGGGGGCATTCTAATTCCGAGTTGCTCTTATTCAAAGAGGCTTTTGCACAAGTAAATTTCAATTTTTTTTGCTTGAACTTTTTATATTGTTTGAAATTTTTGTGACAAAGTTGGTCACATGTTCAAAAATTTCATAACATTTCAAATTGGAAATATGCACCAAAAATTCCAATAGTGAACTAGCTTCAAGAAAACTCTTATACAAAGTAGTTTTTTCAACAATTTATGGCATATACATATAATAATCTCTTCAAAAATGTTAATGGTGAAATTCTAGGTTTTAGCTAGCCCTAAAAGGCAAGGGCAATTAACCCCAAAATTTGTGGCTTTGGCAAGCTTGGCTGGAACATCCAAGTTGAATTCAAGAGTAGTTGAGCATATTGGGTGGGAGGAGGTTAAGTCATGGTTTGCTATGCCTAATTCATTATAGATGTCTAACATTGAACAAGTTTACCACATGCCATGTCCTTTAAACACCCACATCTTCATTGTACGTAAAAATGTTCCCTTGCTCCAAGAAATATGATCTTCTAAAATTTAACATTAAATTCAAGGACATCTAAAGTATTGAGGAACTATCTCACATAGCTTTGAAAGCCACTTATTTAGTTATTTAAGATGAGAAGATAAATTGTTTATATTAGAGAATGGTAGGAAGTAAACAATCCATATAGGATATGTAAATTAGGATTGGTAGGAGCTCAACCACTCATAATTAAATCAAATTTAGGAAGTGTGTTCAAAGTACAATTTCAAACCTCATTTAGGTATAAAAGAATAACTTTTTTGAAAAAAATTGGACTAAGTCAATGGATAAAATCAAGCTAAATTTCATCTCCAAAAACTTGTTTGAGATTTAGAGTCTCTAATCAAAAGTTGTTAACAAATTTTAAAGAGGGACTAGCGGTTGGCGCTTGCTATGCTACGCATTCACCATTAGAATTTCATTAGAATTTTTATGTATTAGATAGAATGCAAAACAAAAATTTCAATAAATCTTCAAATAAAAATGACAAAAATCTTTGTATAATTTTTTTTATAAGTAAGCATATATTGAAATGTACAATAGAAATTTATTGAATGATGAATGAAATACATGCAATGGTAAATACTATAAAAGATACACATACATTAAAATGCATTAGAAATTTGACTCCATTGTTACAAAAAATGGCAACCCAAATTGAAAAATTGAAAAGAAAAACTTATAAATCTCAAAAACTTTGTGAACAACTTAATTGTTGTGGAATCCAAAATTGAATAAATTTTTCAAAATTGTTTGGTAGTAGCAATAGAAAATTGAAATCATGAAAGCTCAAAGCTCACAAAATCACAAAATTATAGAAGTACAAAGAATTGTAAAGCCAAGAAAAGCAATGAATTTGCTACCTCTATAATATCATCCTATGGATCCTCTTTAATATCACTATATTATTTTTATAATATCACCCTTTGTAAAAAGTGATATTACAAAAGTGATTGCAAACTACTACTCTATTTCTGTAATATCACATTGTGTGAAAATATGATTTCTATGTATGCATGATTGAAAATATTTTTATAAAATATTTTAAATAATTATTTTAAAGACTTATTAAAATCATTATCATACATTCTATTCAAATATATCAAAAATTTTACTAATATGTGATACAATGAATGCGTAGCATAGCAAGCATGAGCTCCTAGTATTAATGGTAGCATTTGTGATATTACAGAGGGAGTTATGATTTTAGTAGTATGATTGAATGGGACATTTTCTTTGACATTTTCAAACATCCTCTCTAAATTTTGTCCATAAATTTTTCTTGGAGACTTGAAATCTCAAAGAAGTATTTGGAAATGAAAATTAACTTGATTTTTCATATTGACTTAGTTCAAAGTTTTTTGAAAAGAATTACTCCTTTATGCCTAAATGAGGTTTAAAATTGTATTTTGAACATAATTCTTACACTTGATTTAACTATGAATGATTGACCTCCTACTTTATTTCTAATTTACATATCCCACATAAGATGTTTTACCTACTACTACCCCTCTTGTAAGGTAAGAAGTCCATAAATTGACAAAGTTCTAAATGTGTCCCTTATTTAGGAATGAGTAACATGTTCCTTGAAATATCTATTATTGGCATTGATGAGGTAGATAGGCTTATGGACAATTTATGGACCTCCTATATTATAAACAATTTGTCCCTCATCTCTTTTCACACACAATAAGTGGCTTTTAAAGCTATGTGAGATAGTTACCAAATACTTTGATTTCTTTGAATTTAATGCCAAATTTTCTAAAATTATATTTCATGGAGCAACCATCTCCTTCATACTCCATCCTTGTACTTTGTCTTGAATTTATTGGTCCTACAAAAATGTTAGAAGCTACTTGTTTTCAATATGGGTTAGAAATCTCGCCCAAGTCTTGCCTCTATTCCTCCCAACATTGTGATGAAAATTTCACTCTAGTATAAATATCTCTACTTGTATTGCCCTCCATCCATCAAAAAAGACATTTTTCCCAATATCTCCTTGTGGGCAAATCCAATTGTAAAAAAATTGGTAGAGCAACAAGGTATTCATCATCTCAACATCCTCAAAAATTCAAAAAATCAGTAGTGAATATTTTTGTTCTTAGTGAGCTATCCAAAATTACTATATTGCCAAAAAAAAATTGCTTGGTTGTTTAGGGGATAACATATAAAATTGTTTTTTTCCAAGAGTATCAAAAGCATTGAAGTGTGTAAGGTGAATGAGTAAAAAGCTCCTAAGATTGTTTGGTCAAGCTTTAACTCCTAAATGCCCAAGGCCTTTTTTGAGATTCTAGAAATTTACTCAAAATTGAACAAAAAGCCAACAATTTGATAGGTCATATCAATTTTTTTAAATTGTAATTGTACAAATTCAAATTAGACATGTTAGAGATCACATAGGAAAAGAAAACACAACAATATAATCACTTATAGATTGAAAGATTATAATGTTTGATCATGAGGGTGTTAAAATTGCAAAAGTGATTTGAAGTCTTTCAATCCTCTTTTCACATGTCAAATCTAAAAACTTGGTCACCAAACAAATATGAGGATAAAGGGCCTAACATGCATAACCCCAACCCATTCATGGCTTCTCACAATCTATTCTACAATTATTTTCTAATATGAATTTCTAATGTGATTTTTTCTCCAAGATCTAGTATATTCAAGGCTCATTTCCAAGAGCCTTCAACACTACAGAAAGTCAAGATTGCAATGGAGACACCCCTACCCAAAATCTTGAATAGAAAAATCATAATCAATCATTTCAAAAATAGTTTCTTTGATGCTAAAATTAGACTCTAGTTTTTTCCAAAAACACAAATGACTAAAAATAGCAACTTGGTTAGGTTTTATTTAACTTCAAAGTATTTTCGACACCAAAATTTGATGCCTTGTGCATTTAGGGGTTAACTTGTATTTTGAGCTCCGCTTTGGATAGTGTGCAAAATGAACTTTGTTTACAAGCCGGGTGGAAATCAGCAGCTGCTCAAAAATTGATCTCATGTTGAATTAATAATCTTATTGTTGAATAGTTTAGTTTCACTGAACATTATTAACCTTCCCTGGGGGGGTCCCCTTTTGCTCCCCAAAAATCAGGAGCCCTCAACAGTAGCCTTGCCAATGACATACCGAGCTCTGACAACTTGGTGCTACATCATCTCTGCCCAGCCAATGACTTGTGCAGCATTATAACTAAACTCTCCCCCAGGTATATAGGAGGGAATTATACCTCCACTTGGGGGACGAAACCAAGCTGGTTAGCAATGTTATGCATGGAATCACTGCACTCACAGTTTCAAATGTTGGTTGGTTTCATGCTTGCAGCAACGGCCATGGCACCTGCCATGATCAGAGATTCAGAGCAACCTTCTTATTCTTATTATGGTTAGTAGTCTAGTTCCCTCTTTGTTCTCCCCATCTGCCTGTTATTCTCTGGGGCTCTGAAAGACCATGTACCGTGGCTAATAATAATAATAACCTTATTCTTTGAGACAGAGTCTTTGACTCAGATTACTCCATTAATTTGACTCACCGTTGCCCAACCACAGTTCTGTAGAAAATTGGACAATTTCCTAGCTTCTAGAAGCTAGCTCAGGCTTTTCAATTTTTACCCGGAAGTTCTCAAGAAGAGTGAAAATTTTATTGGTTGAAATGCTCCATTTTTAAAATTTAATTTGGCAATTTTCCAGAATTTTTTTTCCATTTGGCAATTTCCCTATATGTGGAAAATGGGGCTAGCTTTGTATTTTTTTTGGAAGGGGGGCATTGTCTTGTTTGTTACTTTCAAGTATCCTTGGCAAGAGTTGCACATGGTCAAGCATCTACCATCCTAAGGCCTTTAGAAAATGTAGCCTTTAGAAAATACAAGGATCGAGAAGAGGGTCTAAGCATTTTCTGAAGGTTGGTTAATATAGTTAGTATTGCAAATCAAGCAATCTCAATACCATGATTACCATCATTCTCAAGTGCCTTGAAAGAGCAAGATGCATTATTCACACTAGGTACATGTAATGCATTCAAATACGAAGAGGAGTTAGCATAGAAGAAATAGTACTTGTTGTTCTTCTAGAGAAGGATAGCATCACAAATAATGTCATCTACCTCCTCATTTGGACCTTCTAATGCAATTCACAACATTGTTCATAGATTTTTATTGCAAAACCTATTCCTCACTTATATTTTAATTAAATTATACACACTAAAGCACACTTGCATGTCGTTTTTGAAATACATTGCACATGAGTTAACTTAGCAAGGATAAGGAGGTTAGGGTAATGGGTTTGCAAGGCTTGATTCCTTGTTATCATATCCCACAAGTCTGTGAGATAAGAGCCACACACAAATACTTCCAACCCAACTTACACAATACACACAATGCACAATGGGAAGGGGAGAAGAATTTTGTAGTTGGGACTTGAGAGAGTGGATAGGAAACTTTGAGTGTTGGGAGTGTGGACATAAGAATATGAAATACTCATGCTCTCAAAGCTCCCAACTAATGTAAGTCATGACGTTTCCTAAACCTTGAAGTGATTTGTGGCCAAAATCAATCAATCAAGCCATCAACAACCACCAATGCCCTAGTGAAAAAAACACTGTTAAACAAAAAAAAGAACAATAAAAGCTAATAATTAAACAAAAAGTTGAATGCCAGTTACATCAAATGCTAGTAAATGTAAGGTAATTTGAGTAGTATTTTTCTATGCACATGATAACAAAAAACTCGTAGAAAGTATGTACTTAGTCACTTGCTCGGTGGAGAAAAGGCCTTTAAATTGATTATTTTCTTACATGCTCCAAGGGCAGCATACCAAAATGTTGAGATTTATTTTTTCCTACCTAGTCCATTTCCAAAAATCCTCTTTTTTTCATTCAGAAACTCATCTTAAACATTTATATGTCATTTGGAAATCTTCAAAAAAAATTGGCTAGGTTGTAACTAAATGTTGGTACTCCCTATACATTGCGCCCAACTACTTGCTTACTCATGATTATAAAGTTAAGCCCTAGAAGGACAGGCTGGTCCATGAAGAAATCATCCTCGATTTTGATACTATGTAAACCATTTGTTACAAAAAAAGAGTATTCATTGGAAGTCAAAATATAATGAAAGACCTTGCCATTTTGCACAAAATCCCAAAGATGAACATTTGCACTTTTGTCTTATATATAGAAGGGTACTGTCATCCATTGGACATTTGGTGTTTGGGGTGTTGTTGTAGAGTTAATCCTTAGTGCATGAATCCTTTTTTAAATTTTTGCATATTTTTGCTTATATCTTTGTAAGTTTGTATTATATACTTCAATTTCATCAAATTCATCATATAGAAAGTGTTTTTTTTAACCCCTAAATTTCCATTGTCCCCTTAGAGAACAAAATAGATTTCTTGTAGGCTTGTGTAACCTCAAATTTTGAGGTGATTTTTCGAAACTTTTTTTAAGATGGAAAAACACGTTAGCTTTCAAGAAATATAATTATCATTTTGATTGGTGCTTGGCATCAAAAATTATGCTACAATAAGCTTAAAACAGGGGAGAGTGGGTAGCAAAAAAAATTCACAAAACCTAGAAATAATTTTCTTTATAGATTATATTAGCTTTTGGCGCTTGCTATGCTATGCATTCACCATTAGAATTTTATAAGAATTTTTATATATTAGATAGAATGCAAAGCAAGAATTTCAATAAATCTTCAAATAAAAATTACTAAAATCTTCATATAATTTTTTTATAAATAAGCATATACTAAAATAAACAATAGAAATTTAATGAATGATGAATGAAATACATGCAATGATGAATATGGTAAAAGATACACATACATTAAAATGCATTAGAAATTTGACTCAATTGTTACAAACAATGGCAAACCAAATAGGAGAATTTAAAGGGTAAACTGGTAAATTTCAAAAGCTTTGTGAACAATTTAATTGTTGTGAAATCCAAAATCGGTTCAATCTAATAAATTTCTCAAATCATTTGGTAGTAGCAATAGAAAATTGAAATCAGAAGCTCAAAGCTCACAAAAGCACAAAATCATAGAAATGCAAAAAAGTATAAAGCCAAGAAAAGCAATGGAATTGCTACCTTTATAATATCACCATATTGATCCTCTTTAATATCACCTCAATTGCAACAACTATATTATTTCTATAATATCACCTTTTGTAAAAAGTGATATTACAAAGGTGATTGTAAACTGCTACTCTATTTCAATAATATCACACTATGTGAAAATATGATTTCTATGTATTCATGATTGAAAATATTTTTATATAATAATTAAAATAATTATTTTAAAGACTTATCAAAATCATTATCATGCATTCTATTCAAATATATCAAATTCTTACTAATATGTGATACAATGAATGCGTAGCATAGCAAGCATGAGCCCCTAGTATTAATGGTAACATTTGTAATATTATAGAGGGACTTATGATTTTAGTAGTATGACTAGCAGTTGGTGCTTGCTTTGCTAGCATTAACTATATTACTTTCATCAATTTGGCTTTATTTTGACTCTAATTACATCAATCTCTTGAAGTTAGATTAAATTGAAGCTCAAATTATACTCAAATTGTTCAAATAAAACTCAATGTTCAAATCACCATTCAATACATGAATTCAAGTTTACTCCAAATGAATGTAAAGAAAATACTTTGAAGGTATTGTTGAACTCAAGAACACCACCACTTGATAAACTTCTTCACTCACAAACAATGATGATCAAAATTGAAGAATTGAAATGCAAATTTGTCAAATTGTAAATACTTTGTTGTAAAATTTAAAATTGCTTCAATTTAACAAAGCTTCAAATCATAGAATTGTGGAAGTAAAATGAAGTGTGAAGCCAAGAAATATTAAACCTCCATAATATCACATTTTTACACTATGTGATATTATAGAGGTGAAATGGCCATTGAAACTCAATAATATCACATTGTGTAAAAATGTGATGTTACAGACGGATTTGACTTCTATAATATCACACAATGTAAAAATGTGATATTACGAAAGACCTTGTGATTTTAGTAGTATGATTATTATTGTCTGCATAGAATGCTTTGATTCATTCCATTCAATGGATTGGTGATGTGATAGTTATGGAGCTTGAGTTTTGTGAGCAATCATAGTATCAAGAAAATAAAGTATTGGATTCATTTTTTAACTCAAATTTCACAATTAAATTTTTTTCCTTAATGTTAAGTATATTTTGCAAAATAATCTCATCATTGTAATTAGTGTGTTTTAATTCCATATTAAAGCTATACTTTTTGTAATTTATTGATCTTTCAAAAGAATTTTTGTTTTGTTTTGGACCTAAAAATGGTCTCTTAGGTTCTATAAAGGATCAAATGATATTTCAAATCGATCTTTTTTCAATAAGAGTAAATATCATAAAGACCAATTTTATTACAACTAAAATAATGAAAAATTAATTACATCTTTTTTTTGGCTCCACCATTAGGCAAAATATTTATTGTTGAAGACCTTATTCTCATGATCTTTTTGATACAAATAGAAGTTAGCTTCTCTTATTCCAAATTTTCTATGATTTTTCAAATTGTCTCAAAAGCTTTCTACCACTATGTCATTGAGTACCTACACTAGGTCTTGGCATTATGAATAGTATTTTTAATACATTGATATCATTCTTTAAATAATTTCTATTTATGGCAAGAAAATTGACTCTACGATTGATATTTGATTTGCTAGATTTGAGGTTTTAAAACTTTATTCTACTTAATGGTTCACATCATTAAATGTTGAATTTTTTTCAAAATATAATAAAACCAATATTAGCAATGAAATCATTGCATCAATCATTAGTGTTTGATTATTTATTTATTAAATTATGTCATGAATGTTGAAGATTATCAATTTCAAATCTTCTATTAACCCTAGACTAACAATATTGTCTCCCATGACTACGGTAATTTCTAATTAGTGGAGCAATACTTAGGTGCATCTTTGTTTCTACATCCAATAGTGAAGTCATCTATTGGGGCATTTTAAATTTGCAATGTTGTTACAAGATTAAAAATCATTCATATCTAGCAAATGGCAAAAAACCTTTCTTTTGTGAAAATAAATAAATATTTGTGATTGCAGTTGAATACCCTATAAGATTTTTTTGATTCACAAAAGAACATACTAAGTATGTAAAAAGTTAAGAGCATTTTTTTTCACATCCAAACTTTGCAATAGTTTAGTATGCTACAATTCAATAGAACCTTTCAAATATTTGTAACATATTGTTGAGTGCTCCATATGATTTTGGACAAAAAAACAATAGTATATGTTCCTATCAAATAGGCTAAAGTACAAGACTTGTAATATAAAACCATATTTTTTTATATGATTAAAATGATTGAGAGATTTCTACATTCCAATACTAAAATTCAAACTCTTTATAATCACATTCTATGCAACAAAATCTAGATAGAGTGCACATGCTTATAAAAAAATTTAGTATTAATATAGACATATGTTAGTAATGACATTTAATGTTAAAAGGTATGTATAACCTCTTCTAATAGTTTTTATAAATTAATTCATAAGACACTCACTAGCACCTCCTTATCATCAAATGGGAATATACATTTAGCAAGCATGTTCTTGTTGTCTTTATCACTTTTGGATATTCCAAAGAAAAAACTTGATGAAAACTTCTCACAAGCCACAAGGGTTCATCAAGAATTTGTTGTGAGTAACTAAGGTAAATTAACACCATCGATAAATTGTCTAAATTATTTTTGGATCTTATTTGGATGCAAAATGGGATTTCAAATTTTCTTTGCACATAGTTTTTAGATATGAATAAACTATAGATTTTTAAAGTGTTAAAAATATGAGTATCTAAAATTTTGATCCTGAGCTCATACTCAAAAGGAGCTTATATTTTAGACAAGGCTTTGGGAAGGTTTTGCAAACAAGTCACAAAGAGATGCAGTTACCATGAGAAGACAAAGTCTTTAACCCCTAAAGTTCCTTGACTATATTCTAAACAAAAATGCTCCAAAATTGCCATTTCTAATACAAGTACCAAATTTTTGAAATATATCATTTTTGGACACATACAACCGTAAGATTGTGTAGTATTCTAGTTTGAGAATATGTAAAAAAATAATTCAGAAATTTCTACCATACAAATTGCAAAATAATAACATTTGAAGTGGCAAAAATCCTTTTTTGGGCCTTGCAAAAGAAAGGGCAGCTGCACTTCACAAGGTCATATCATTATAAAAAAAATGTCCAAAATGGTTGTTCTTCTTTGGATTCATTCTTCAAGGCAAGTTGGATACATGCTTAAAAAATTTGAGACCATTTGGAATTGTACAACATACAAGAAAAAATAATAAGTAGAAAGAAGTAGAAAATGATTCAAAATATAAATTCATAAAAAATTATTTATGGAATTAAAAAATGCCAATCCAATGGTTGTAATATTGTAATAAACAATCTACACCCTATGATTTTATTTTATTTCCAAAAATATTGAAAATTGAATTAAAATAAAGGACTTCAAAGTTTATTTTTGTGTAGAAAATCCATAATTGCACGCAAACAAAAATTACTCATAACTTTTGACTCATTAATCAAAGTGGAATTATTCAAAGCTTTTTATGTAAATATAAATCTAATGAACCAATTTCAAATTTTTATTTATAAAAAAAAGACTTTTTGATCTGCTTGAGCTGCCTAAGTTTAGAAACAAACTACATATTACGCAATAACTTTTTAACCATGAAGTCAAAAAGTTATGAAAATTGTTGGGCTTTAAAGCTAATCCTTGTCCACATGTGTAAAAATCTCAAAGAAAATTAAATAAAATCTCTACTCACATGTACGTACCTCCAAAAGTTATGTTGCCAAAAATAGAAGGTTGGTCTTTTAGGAGTCAATCTTGTAATGTTGATGCAAACACTAAGTGTTTGATGGATGACAGAGAATCCTTTTTTGTAAGACAAAAGTACAGATGTTCATCTTTTGGAATTTTGTGTAAAAAAGGGAGGTCTTATAGAATAGTTTGACTTCCAATAAGTGTTCTCAAGTGTTTTTTAAGCAAATGATTCACATTATAGTATAAAAAGGACAATTTCCATGATAACCAATCTGACTATTCAAGGTTAAAAGATACCTTTTTTTCTCAACTTGGTACAAGTACCAAGTCTTTTGTGAAAATGACACAAACAAACCCAAGTGGAAACTTACTACCACCTTTACTACCAACACTAACCTCCTCCCCATTTAGACTCAGGATCTGTGTTAGCTTCTACTCCATCTCCAAATGATTTTCTAGTTCCCCTTGAATTTTTTTCGTCCCCAAATGATCTCCTAGTTTCTCAAAAATGATCATTTATGTTCTTGAAGATTCAATGAGTGGACAACACTAAACTTCCTTAATCCTTAAACGACGAGCTAGTCACTATGGAGATCATATGTTTGGATACCGTGTGAATTGCTAGCTTAAGAAAGAAATGCAAAAGCGCTCATTAGAAGACAAACTACTCTAGAAGACCTCCCCCTTTTTACACCAAATTCCAAGGATGAATAGTTGCACTTTTTGTCATGCACAAAGAGATTCTTTGTCATTCATTGGCCCAGAAAACATCCTCCGCATTGTCTTAATGGGTTAAAACACCTAGAAATGAGTTGAAATAAACTTATTTTTAGGCATTGTTTCCAAACCGCATTTTCAATTTTTTTTTTTTTTTTTCCTTCTTCTTTCTCGATGCCCATGAGAAAGCCGCCACCTTCCAAAGAAAACAAAAGGGAAAGGAATAGCGGCTCCAAAAAGTGGATTCCGGATCCGATCCGTGGCAACTTTTGGATGACATCGAATCATCCGAAATCTCCCGGGTCATAACTTACACTATCAATTGCAGCTGGGACCATGTTGCTATGAGAGCTCCCCCTGCCTGCCTGGGCTGCATTATTATTTCCCATTGCAGCAGTGCCCAGGGATCCGTGGATCGGTCGGGCTTCAGTCAATCTGGCTCTCCCAGGGCTGAGTGCTTGGCCCCGCCAGAAATATGATTCGTGCAGATGAACGAAAACGGAGCCCCCAAGCGTTATATGCCAATTCCTCCACTGCATGACAGGGCCCCACCCCTGGGGGGCCGGGGGGGCCGGGGGGAGCCCCGCCCAAGGAGCCGGGATTTTCCATGGCATCAATGTGCACACCTGGGTTGTACAGAAAATGTGGGGTTGCCGTTCACGCAGGCAGGCCGGACACCACTAGGAGAATGGGGTCACTTCTCACGGTGACTCTAGTGACAAAAACGACAAACAAATGGTGGCGGAGGCGGGGGCAAGGTTGGGGTGGCCCCTAAAGGAAAGCAGGGGATGGGGAGTACTAGCATGTGAGTATACAATTTGTGAGTTTAGGAGTCTATGGGGTGTCACTCATTAGTTATCTAATACATAACTGGTTGTACATTTTTCAATCATGACCTTTGATCTTCATGATCCAAGAGTGTAGGAAGTAAGTTGAAAGGAAAGAAAGTTATGAGTTGCAACTTGCAATGACAATGGTGATGGCTTGAATGACAATGAGATGGTGTCACATTAGCATTGAAAAGTCAATAACCGATTATGTTATAAATACCTTTTACAATTATAGATGTCTGTTATAGACTCTTTTTATATTATAGAGTACCTTTGTTATAAGTACACATGTTATAAACACCTTCAAATGATTGTAGATACATACCTACAACTAGGTTCAAGGCTCATAGACTCATGTCTTTAAGCTTATGCATTGACATTACTAAATAGGAGACTTTGTTACCTAATCCAATTGTTAGCTGATATGTGAATCCTAATCTGTAAAAAGGGGTGGTGGAGGAAGGCTTAACCCCTCACCGCCCAAGGCCTAACCATGTCAAAAAACAGTCTTTCTTTTAAGTGTTATAAGTCTAAATGTGAGTAAGTTATGAAAATCTCAACCGTACAATCTTGTAGTGTGCATGTTGTAGATGGTGTACATCAAATTTGGTGTCATTTGACCGTATAGATTGAAAGATTATAATGTTTTAGTGTTGACAAAAGATGCTGAAATTTTCCTAAAAACACATTTGGAGGTGAAATTCGATTTCTAAACCTACTCAAATGAAAAAACTTTAAACTACAAAGTGATTTAAAATCAAAAGACAAACACTTTGGTGGGAAAAAAAATCATTCAATTGACTCATTGCATTTGCAAAATTGTTTTGAAATGTCAGAAAACAGTGAAAAAAGAAGCAAAAAAACACATCTATGGCTGAACCTACCTCTACTAAAATGCTTCTCAGTCAATCATAGCTTCTTGGATTGATATGAAATTTTTACCACAAGAATTACACTAGTATGTGCAACTTTTCCAACAAAAATTATTGAAAACAAACCTTATCTGAAGAAGTTATAAGCTGCCGAAGTTCATTGTAATGCAAAAATGTCTAGATTTTGAACTTCGAATTACTCCCAAGCATTCAAAACAACTTGAATTGACATGAAAATTTTATCATAATAAGTAGACTTTATGGGGAACAAAACCCAACAAATTTTATTGAAAACTAACATTTGATGAAAAAGATACAAGCCCCCGAAGTTGCAGTTATCTCATTGCAGTGGGGTGAACTCAAATTGAACCTGCGAACTTTGAATGGCTTTCAAAAACTCATTACATCTTGGATAGATCTGAAAATTTTACCACAAACAATAGACTATTATAGGCAACTTTTACAACAAGTTTTACTGAATTTGGACATTGGATGAAAAAGTTATAGCACTTTGAAGTTGACTGCTAGACTATGTGAGGACACTTTTGGTCCCCTTGGGCGGTGAGGGGTTAACTAAGAATAGTACAAAAGAAACACAACACCAAACTAACTCCATCAGACCAAGTTTGGGTGCTTCAAGGAATTTTGTCTTATGTTTTACAAACTCTGGCTCAAGGTCTTTCATTGCATGCACTTCACGATTAACTCTATTGGCCATTGGTGGAAAGTACATAACATTCAATAGCATTCATAGTGACTGCCTTTTCCTGTCCACAGTGCTCATCTACAATATTCTTTCACACATCATTATTCTATACTTGAGTACCAATTCAGTGGCAGTACATTTGTGGTGTGCTTCATTCTATGCTAATTCTAGGACTGAACAAATAGCAAAGAAAGATGGCCATTAGTAAAACACCCAAAGAATCCAATGAACAATGTACCAATGTAATTCAACCATTTGCCATCAAGAACTTGATTAGAATGTTCTAGTGAGAAGAGAAGCTCTATATATACAAATGGGGTGGTAGGAGGTAGAACAACCCATGTGGGATATGTAAATTAGAATTTGTATTTTTTCAACCACTCATAGTTAAGTCAAAACTAGGAATTGTGTTTGAAGTAAAATTTCAAACCTCATTTAGGTATAGTATGATAACTTTTTTCCAAAAAAATTGATCTAAAAAAAGTTGACAAATTAATTCAAGTTTCATTTCCAATTTTTTTTTTGAGATTTTAAACCTCCAATAAAAAGTTATAGACAAAATTCAGAGAAGATGTTTGAAAATGTCAAAGAAATTTTTTCCTTCCAACCCCTCTCTAAAATTTATTCATAACGTTTCATTGGAGACTTAAAATTACAAACGGTTTTTTGGAGATGAAACTTAACTTAATTTACCAACTTTTCTTAGTTCAAATTTTTTTGAAAAAAATTATTATACTATGCCTAAATGAGGTTTGAAATTCTACTTCAAACACAATTCCTAGTTTTGACTTAACTATGAGCGGTTGAAAAACTACAATTTCTAATTTACATATCCCACATGGATTGTTCTACCTCCTACCACCCTATGTATATATAAAGACTTGTCTTCTCTTTCTAAAACATAGAGCATACATGGCTTCCTAAACTAGGTGAAAAAATTAAACTTTAGAAAGTATTAACCTCAATGAATTCCTCTCCATTTTGTTTGAAGTTGCTATTTTGGTTGCAAGTTTATTTTATAGTACTTGATTATCCACTAACCGCAATATGCAGTCGTGACTCAGAACCCAGCAGTGAGTTCTGACAGATTGCGACAAGTGTCCCCTTAGCTACTTTTGGGGTGTGGAATGTTCCACATCATTCCATCCGGGGAAGGCAGAAGCTCTGACTGCTACTGAATGTTATGAAGTATGGTAGTATGGCCTTAAAGCGACCATTTACGGGCTGGTCTCCCTTTTTTGAAGGTTTCCATGAATAGAAATATTTTCGAATCATTTTTCAGAGAAAGAAAAATGGATGCGGAACATCACACAAGTGGTTTCGTATTTTTTGAATCATTTTTGAATTATTTATGAATTTTCAAAAAAAGTTGTTGTAGGCACCTATTTGTGACCCTAGGTCTTCCAAAATATGACCACTTGCAACTTCTAAAGTGATTTGAGTAAATGAAGACCAACAATTGGCTCTTGTAATAAATAATGCTTTTCTCAATTCTTTGAATGGTTTGAGAGGTCCATTTAAGGACCACCTACTATCCATTTCAGACCTAAATATAGGGGCAATTTGAAGAGGCCACTCACTTTTAGAGCATACTACCTTAGAGCCCTTTCTAGCTCCATGTGCAAGTTTATTCCATGTATAAGGGGGGGGGGGGGGGCTTCCCCCAAACTACCACTTTTTGCTACTATGCCTACTTAATATTATTAAACCCTTCAAATTTTCATTGATTTTCTTGTTGGCAAGTGAAAGGAGGTTCCAACAAACCAATAAGTGTAGCATTTGGACATTGTTTGCAAAAGTTAGAAAGGGTCAAAGATTTATTGATAGAGGTTGTGTAATCATTTCTTCCACATATATAGGTATATATTGATTTTGGAAATGCACATGTAGTCATAGTGGTGGTTTTAGACATGGTATGATTTTTGGATGTTTCCACCTTAAATAACTCTAAACTTTTTAAACTAGCATAAATTAAAGACATGTTCCTATTGGATCATGTACGTAGGAACAAACAATTGCATGAGAGACTCCAATATTATACATGTCAAGTAAGAAGGCGCTCTATGGTGACCAATGAACAAGAACATTTGGTAGCTAGTGTAAAATCAATTGAATGAAATTAGTATATTGCCATCTTAGTTTCAATATTTTAAATCATATAACTGAACATAAATCACTTATGAAAAAGAAAAGACAATTTTTCATCCTTTCTCTACTATAAACAAAACAAGTGGATTTTATTTGCCCTATACAAGCTCTCAACAATTCATAACTAGGTACAATGAGTTAGAATTGGTTCTCATATTCAAAATTTAACATTAAATTCAAAAAAATAAAAAATCTTTAGCAATTGCCTTAGATAGCTTCATAAGCCATTCATTGCAAAGAAGACAAGCTCTTTATACAAGTGGGGTGGTAGAGGTAAAACAACCTATGTAGAATATGTAAATTAGGATTAGTAGGAACTTAAGTGCTCAACCCCTTATAGTTAAACAAAAAATAAGAATAATGTTTAAAGAAAAAACTTAGACCTCATTTAGACATAATAGAATAACCTTTTTCAAAAAAAATTGGACTATGCAAATAATGTGGGAAACCAATCTAAATTTCATCACCAAAAATGGTTTGATATTTCAAACCTTCAATCAAAAGTTATGGATAAATTTCTTAGGGGAGGTGGAAAAGACATTTTTTTTTGACATTTTCAAACATACTCTTTGAATTTTTTCTATAAATTTTTTTGGGAGGTTCAAAATCACAAAAGTATCTATATTAATGAAAATTAGCTTCATTTTCCAACTTTTCTTAGTTCAAAATTTCTGGAAAATGTTTTTCTACTATGTCTAAATGAGGTCTAAAGTTTCGTTTCGAACACAATTCTTGCATTTTTGACAATGAAAAATCAAGATCTCATTTTCAAGTTGTCCCATATCCTTTGAGGATTCATGACAGACAATGGATTTTATTATAAAAACAAACTCTTCACTCTTCATTCTCACTATATGTCAATGATGTAATTCCTTCATTTGATCAAATTTTTTTTGGGTTAATTTCAACAGAATTCTGTTGTTTAGTGACCGAAACAACGGGACCGAAACAACAGAATTCTGTTGAATTCCCTGCGTTTTCTACTAATGAAATAGACTTGGATTGATGTAATCAAGAGTAGGGTACAACTGGTGTTGAAGAGAGTGAGGAGCAACGGCCCTCGACTCTCTATTTATACTAGACTTTTGGAAACTTCCAGAGTAAGGTCCTAGAGACCTTGGGAAGCACCCATGGGACCTTCCGGAAGCTTCTGGAGGCATCTAGATTTGTATGGAAGCTTCCGGAAGTTTGTGGAAGCTTCCGGAAACTACTAGAATTATACGGAAGCTTGTGAAAGCTTCCGGAAACTAGTAGAAGGTTCTAGATACTAGTAGAAGGTTCTAGAACCTTCTAGAAGTTACTCTAAACTAATTAACGACTAAACTAATCAGTATTAGGTCTCACGGGAATCCGTGGGGTGTGGATGAAGTCCGGTATGGTACGTCCGTGACATCACCCCCCCTTTAAGGTACGAGTTCCACGAGTTCTCTTGTGGGCCAATAATAAAACTGAAAAAAAAGAATGTTCACGTGGAATTCACGTGGACCAAACAAAAGAAAAGAATGTACAGAGTACGGAAAAACAGCATCGAATGTCGGTGCTGGTGGCGGAAGGCGGCGTACGGAATATCGTTACGGTTGTCGGAGAACCGTTAGCAGTGAAGAATGTTTCGAAGACGGTGAACGGCGGTGGGCGGCGGCAGGAACAGTACAGCAGTCGATCAGGAACAGTAGGCGGGTAGTATAATAGTATAGTTCAGTTGGGTGGTAGCATCGGTGACATAGCGGTCGGATCGCACCGATTGATGTAAGCGGCGCGGATTCGATTCCGCTTGCGTACTGGCCCCTAACCCTAAAGAGACTGAGCTAATCCTTGACTGTTGTGTCATTGGTACCCCTTTTTTTCACTGTTTCCTTCCAAAACTTCTGCATTTGCACTTGCATCGAGAACAAGACACAAGACTCGGTGCTGGTGTTGGTCCAGACGTGTTGGACTCAAACATCTTTTGCACTTGGTTTTGTCGGATATTGACGATGGAACTCCTCGATCATTTTAGGAGCATTATCAAAATGAGTAGCAGGCTCCCAAGTTCGTTCGCTTACTTCATAGTTTTGCCAATGTACAAGATACTCCTATTTTCTTCGGTTGATGCGGGAATCAAGGATCTCAGAGACTTTAAATTCTTCTTCTCCATCAATTTCAATTGGTGGCGGAGGTGCTTGCAACCGTCCTAGAATAGTTGATTCTTTGTAGGACTCAAGCAAGAAAACATGAAATACTGGATGAATTTTCATAGATGTGGGTAGGTCCAATCGATATGCTACCTCATTGATTTGTTTACTCACAAGAAAAGGTCCAAGACGACGATAGTCGAATTTATCACTAGGTCAGTAAGTCTTCAGATTACGACGGAGAAGCCAAACTTTATCTCCAACTAAGATCTTCGGATGTTCTTTTCGAGACTTGTTTGCATTCATTTTTTGTCGTTCTTGAGCTTCTACAAGTCTTGCCTTCATCTCTTTGTGAATCTCCGAAAGCCTAGAAACAAGATCTTGCGCAGCTGGATTCTCTGCCTGATTAAGATTCAAAGAATCAAATCGTGGATGATAAGTATAGTTTGCAAAGAATGGAGTTTGCCGGATTGACTTTTGAAATATATTGTTGTAGGCAAACTCAGCAACTGGAAGCAGGTCCACCCAATTATCTTGATGATAGTTGATGGAGCATCTCAAATATTGCTCCAACACTTGATTAACTCGTTCGGTCTGTCCATCTGTCTGTGGATGATATGCCGATGATATCTTGATCTTCACTTCTAAGATCTTGAACAAGGATTGCCAAAACTTAGATGTGAATTGCGTACCTCGATTAGAGATGATATCATCAGGAAGCCCATAATATTTGTACACATTCTCTATGAAAAGTTTTGCCGTTTCCTCACCCGTGACTGTCTTGTTGCATGGCATAAAGTGTGCCATCTTTATTAGGCGATCGACGATGACGAAGATGGAATCAAAGGCTTTGGACTCTGGAAGGTCCGTAATAAAGTCCATGGATATAGAAGACCATGGCTTGTCCGGAATTGGAAGTGGATGTAATAACCCATATGGTCGATGTCGAGGGATTTTGGATCTAGAACAAATGTCACATGTCGTGATGTAATCTTTGACAGATTTCCACATTTGTGGCCACCAGAAATCTCTTGAAATTAGCTCCATGGTCTTGTTAAAGCCAAAATGTCCCGCCGTTGGAAAATCGTGTCGAGACTGGAGCACCCGAAGTCGGCATGGACCTTTAGGGACATATAATAGTCCTTGATAGTATAAGAGTCCATCCTTGAACTGGAATCTTGAATCAGTATCATCTCGGGGCATTTCACCTCTATGTGATCTATGGATCCGTGAACTGGGAGTAGGTAGATTCGGGGAATCCAAATCTATAGCCTCAGAAGTTTGAGATTTCGTGACTAAAACATCTCTAGAATCAAGAACATCAGAATGACTCTTGAATTTCAAAGCCAAAGGATCAGAGCGTAAACTTACGCGAATATCTTGGAGAAATGCTGCATCCACCAAAGTTGTAGTGCGCGCGGCTCGGAGCAGAAGTTGTTCAGGCTTGAGTAGGGTTTGTTGTTGTTGGTTATACGCTGCATCGCCTTCCCTTGGTGCAAGATAAGTTCGTCTTGATAAAGCATCAGAACGAACTTGTTGCGAACTAGGCCGATATGTGATGATGAAGTTGAAGCGTGATAGCGATATGCTCCAACGTGCTTGTCGCCGATTTAGCACTTTTGCTGACATGAAGTACTCGAGATTCTTGTGATCGGTGTAAACTGTAATTGGATGTTGATCTCCTTCAAGGAAATGTCGCCATTCTTGAAACAAGTCGACAATGGCCAATAACTTCTTGTCATGAATCTCATAGTTGATTTCTACAGCCGTGAATTTTGTCGAGTGGAAAGCAACAGGATGGAGGCGTCCATCTTCTCCATGTTGGGAGAGAACCGCTCTGAGGGCATAATCAGAAGCGTCGCTTTCAAGGAAGAAAGGCTTCTGAAAGTCAGGATGAATCAAGATTGGCGCCGAAGTAAACGCCTTTTTCAAGATTTCAAATGCTTAGTCTGCTCCCATACTCCATTCAAGCTTGTCCTTGCAGGTGAGTCATGTTAACGGAGCAGCAATCTTGGAATAGTCTTAAATGAAGATTCGATAGAAGTTTGCAAAGCCGAGGAAACACTGAACATCTCGAATTGTTGTCGGTCTCTTCCATTCAAGAACTATTTGAATTTCTTAGGGTCCATGGATAAACCCTCTCTAGAGATGATAAAACCCAAAAATTTGACTTAGAGTTGGTGAAAGACGCACTTTTTTAGCTTGGCGTATAGCCCAGTATTGCGTAGCTTCTCCAATACCAACCGAACATGTTTCTCATGATCTTCTTCATTCTTTGAAAAGATCAGAATGTCATCAAGATAACAAACGACAAAGTCATCTAAGAATTCTCGGAAGACGTCGTTCATTAGATGTTGGAATATGGCAGGTGCATTTGTAAGACCAAAAGACATGACATTGTATTCAAAGTGTCCATACCTTGTTCTAAATGTGGTCTTCCATTCGTCACCTTCTTTAATGCGTACTAGATTGTAAGCTTCACGAAGGTCGATTTTGGTATATACTTTAGCTCGACCCAGTTGATCAAGAAGTCCAAAGATTAAGGGCAGTGGATATCGATTCTTGATTGTAATCTTGTTTAGTCCACGATAATCCACGCACATTCAAAGTGAACCATCTTTTTTCTTTACAAAAAGAATGGGAGCTCCCGCAGGCGACTTAGAATGTCGGATGAAGTTTTTGGCAAGGTTCTCATTGATATATTCTCGCAAAGCTACGAGCTCATTCTGAGAAAGACTATAGATTGGTCCAAAAGGTGGTTGAGTACCTTCTTGAAGATCAATTCCACAGTCGTACGGCCGATGTTGAGGAAGTATATCTGCATTCTTCTTTTCGAATACGTCTTCATATTCTTTGTATCGAGCCGGAAGTTGACTAGAAGCTTGGACTGGTTCAGATGTAGGAATTGCATAGATAACAAACGTGGTTCCTGTCTTTGCAGCTCTCATGAATGCTCTAGCGCCAACAAATAGAGGGATTTGGGCTCTAGATGCCTTGAATGGACGAGGATCTATTTTTTGGATTTTTGAACAATAGGTGTATTAATGCTAGAAGGGATATCACTACTTTTTTGTTGAAATGTCAATACTCGAGTATTCCAATCAATATCAAGGTTGTATCTATCAAACCAGGAAAGTCCTAATACAAAAGGGTTAGACGGGGATTTAATAACATTAAAAACTATAGTACTTTGGTGACTTTCTACAAAGATATCTAGTGATTTTGTTTCTTCAGTTACATCACCAGATACAAGGGGTCTACCATCAATAACCTCTACATGAACAGGGGATTTTTTTGTGACTAAGGGCAAATTATGCTTTTGCACAAAGTCTTTATCTATAAAACAGGCTGAGGCTCCAGAGTCTAACAAGGCTTTTGTTTTAATACTAGAAAGGCCAAACTTTAATAATAGAGGTACCAAGAAACAAGGAGAAGGTTCAGAAGATAGGATAGGACCTATAGACTGCGTATCGCTCGCCAGCCGCACGGTCCCTATTGTGGCTAGGTGTTGTCGTTTTCCTGGTCTTCTACCTCCTTCACTACCAAATGATCTGCCGAAGTATATCGGAATTTGTGAGGCTTCGAAGTAGAGACCTTCTTGTGGCAATTGTGTACTCTATGACCTTTCTCGCTGCAATATAGACACAAGTCTTCCTTACGACGGCGATCTTTCTCTTCTTGAGAAAGCTTCAAGACCTTGGAAGCGTCAATTTGCATTGGCTCGGGAAATGATGCGTTGTTTTGACGTATTGGCGTTGCAGCATCAACTCGAAACGGTCTTGATGATGATCAACGCTCTTGTCGACGCTCAAAAAGTCGATTGTCACACCGCACTACTTGTGTAACAACTTCTAAAAGTGTAGTTGGATCTGAAAGATTCAACAACAAGTCCTTGACGTCGTCTCGTAATTCCCAACAAAAAGCACTGATAAGGGCTTTGTCGTCCTGATCCACGTCACAAGCAAGTTGTCGAAATTCTGTAGCATAAATGGAAGCTGCACGCGATCGTTGTTGCAACGAACGAATTTTCGTTGTTGCAGTTCTTTCTTTGTCCGTTTCACCAAAAGTATTGGTGAATTCGTCAAGAAAGCCATGAAAATCTTGAAGTAGTGGAGAATCTTTCTCCACAAGTGGTGAAAACCATGATAAAGCAGATCCAGATAGTAACATACCAATAAGTCCTACTTGAGTTTCTTCAGTAGGATATCGCAATGGCTGCATACGGATGATTAGCCGGATTTGATTCACAAATCCTCGAAACTTTGAGCGGGTTCCGTCGAATTTGTCTGGAAGTCCAATCCTTGGCTCTTTCGTTGTTTGTGGAGCTGGATTTGTGACAGCAGCTGTAGGCCTTAGAGATCTTGAAGTTGAAGCTTGAAGCTGCTCGAATGCATGTCTCAAGTTGTTGTTTTCTTCTTGAAGTTGCTGCAGCGCGCTCCACATTTCATTGACTGAAATTCCTTAATCGAAGCTAGTGTCTCCCATCTTGAACTCAACCAACTCCTACAAATAGATATAGAACCAAAGTTCCCCTCGAAAAGTCCTTGGTATGACTAATGGACGAGAAGATCTCAGAAAATTTTGATATTCAACTTCTCCGCGCACTCGAACAAAGACGTCCCTCAACTCAGTTTTTGATTTGCAAGCTATGAAAACTTCTAACGACACTGGTATAATTGGAATTGGAGGACGATCCAAGTCCATACACTACTTACATCAAAACTCTGGGAAAAACAAACTTTCAAATATAGAAGATCTGAACAAAAAAAGAACAAGATTCGGAAGGACTCTCTTCAAACTGTTGCAGACGCAGCTCTTGGACGAAACCAAGATCAGAATTGAGGGGAAACCTCAAACAAGAACTGAATCAAGACTAAAATGGAGGGGATTCCTCCAACAAGAGCTAGAAGAAGAGTCAGAGATGCAGAAATAGACTTGGATTGATGTAATCAAGAGTAGGGTACAACTGGTGTTGAAGAGAGTGAGGAGCAATGGCCCTCGACTCTCTATTTATACTAGACTTTTGAAAACTTCCAGAGTAAGGTCCTAGAGACCTTGGGAAGCACCCATGGGACCTTCCGGAAGCTTATGGAAGCCTCCGGAATCTAAGAAGGTCAAGTGGAACCTTTCGGAAGCTTATGGAAACTTCCGGAGGCATCTAGATTTGTATGGAAGCTTCCGCAAGTTTGTGGAAGCTTCCGAAAACTACTAGAACTATACGGAAGCTTGTGAAAGCTTCCGAAAACTAGTAGAAGGTTCTAGATACTAGAAGAAGGTTCTAGAACCTTCTAGAAGTTACTCTAAACTAATTAACGACTAAACTAATCAGTATTAGGTCTCACGGGAATCCGTGGGGTGTGGATGAAATCCGGTATGGCACGTCCGTGACACATTATGATCCAGAGCCACAATAGCTCAACTTGCAAGAATCCTTGACATACAATTCAAATTTTTCAATCCCTTAGAACAAAAGAACTAGATAGGTATAGATGACAAAATGATTCCACACTCCAAAATAATTGGACCTTCAAGGAGAACAAAAATAGGCATTGATGGCACCTTTGCTGTCATTCCGAGGATCCTACCTAAAACACCTAAATCAAACAATATTCATGAACCAAAGAATATTCCAATAGCCACATCAAAATCAAAAAACGAAGTACTTAATTTTATAGAAGACAATCTCACTATTGTTCACTAGTAGGATGAGTGGTAGGTGGTATAAGAAACCACATGATACAAGATGGATAGAACCAATGGCATAGTACAAGATATTGTTGATGAAAATGGCTCTTAAACTTTTAAACTCCCAATGACCGACTCTTACTAGGTTTCAACTTCACCGTGAGAACAAGCGAGTCTCAACCATGTGGGCCATCAACCCCATTTTGTCATCACAATACAAAATGAGGTTAAGCATTGGTTTAACCTAAGCCGCTTGCTACAATAAAAATTTACAATGAAAGACAAGTCATAAACCACAAACAAGACTTCTTTCAACTCTAATTCCAAGTCTCCAACTCCAATTCCAAAGTTGAACTTTGGGTGAGTGCCATTGTTGCTTTAAAACTCCAAATAAAATGAGTGATAGCTTTTTGAAAAACTAACATAGATTTTTACTTTTTCTCCAAATTTCAATGCATTCTAATACTCTTTCCATTATCTATGGTTGTTCAAAGGTTTGATCTTTAAAAATAAAGGCTTTTTATTTCAACTCTTACAACTCATTCATATAAACTTCAAATTGAATAAATAACAGTTTTATAGAAAGCTTATATCATTCTTTATACTTCTTCAAAGTTTCATGGCAAAAAAAACCTAGTCGTCTTCTATGGTCATTTAAAGTCTTTGCCCCTTCTTATGGGAGATAGCAAACCTTCCTCCACTCAAACTAATACAACTTTTGAATATCAACTTCAAATTAAGCAAGTGAGGGCTTTTTGAGAATACAACATCATGATACTTAACTTTTTAAATTTCCATTTTAAAATTCATCATACACTACATACAATAGCCCTCTAAAACTTTCCACAAAAAAAATTCTCTAAAGAAAGGATAGGAGACCCCTCTTTAAACTCCACTTAAGTTTCTACCTCCACTAAACAAATCAAGTAGACATCCTAACAATTTATCAAACATTCTTTATCATATACTTAATAGACCATACATTCTTTTTTATCTTCATCAAGAAGATTTATCATTTCTAAGTTCAACTAGAACTCTAGAAGATAAACTGTCTTCATTTCCTTTCACTACAACTTCATATACATAAATAAAAATTAACTTCAAATATGTAAATAAAGAACTAGGATCTAACATATATCTAATAGAGGTAAAAAATAGAAATACAAAAAAACAATCATTCAATCTTTCAATTGCAATTCTTCATCTTGAGATTTTAAAAAATCCTCTAATTCAATATACTAAAATGAAAAATGAAAAATAAATAACACTACTTCAGTTTGATGAAGCTCTTAAGTGAATCCCTCTTCTTATATAGATGACCTGCACCTCAATGAGAAAGCATCACCTTAAAGCTACTCAAGATATTATAAAATAAATATTTCTACATTATGTATGTATGTACAATACGATAATGTCTCTTAAAATCAAAAAATATTTAAGGGCATAGAAGGTAATGGTTTAATTGCATCACTCTTTTTTCTTTTCACGTTCATTTGATGCTCTAGCTTGGAAATTGCAAAGGGCTTTTGTTTCTTTGATATGGCTTTGGTAAGGAGTATTAAAAGATTTTGTTTTATGCATATTTTTCCTAGTTTAGTCCATTCTTTCAATTTTCCACAGAGGTTGAGTTTGTACTTGCACCTCATTTTTGTTGCAAACAAATTGTGATTTGAATTACAACCTAATTATTTTACAAAGCAGCAAGGCTTGCAAGGTTCAGGTCTGCCTATTAGTGGCCTTTAAGAAAGTGACATCTCAATTTAGGAGATTACTAACTATTTTGGACCTAGATTTGACAAGAATGGGTGAAAATTCTTGCCACTACAAGTGACTCCCAAAGTACAGTTTGACATTATTGACCTCTACTGTCGCATTTTTAGAAGGACCAATATTCTGAATAGCACAATTTCTTTGGAGTTCACTAGAGGAATTGTTGCAAAGGCAAAGGACAAAAAAGTCAAGTAGGTAGAGTATGTTGTGTACGTGAATTCAAAGAGACGTAATCTAGAGGCATCCATTAGGAATAAGTTATTGCAACTTAGCATAGTTCAAAGAAAAGTTTTTTTGAAGTCACTGCTCATGCTTGTTGCAGTTTGTAGTGAGGTTCTTCCTCTTTCAAAGGTGTTTCAACATCCTTTTATGAATTCAAATGGAGTTGGAGAGGAATCATATCCTATGTCTACTTTTACCATGGAGCAACTTAACAAAGTTGGTTCAGTCTTTTGGGAGTCAAACTCCATCCATTGCTTGCTGTTTCTTTCAAATTTTGCATAGCAATCACAGGCTGCAGAGTAGTCTTTAAGGAGTCTAAGGATGGAATGCATATCATCAACTAAACATGGAGTCATTTTTTATTTTAGTTTCTAAATAGTTGGGGAAGAGCTTCAAATTAGGGTTTCTAATTTAGAACAACAATTGCAAGTAGAGGAAAGAATTGTTAGCAAAAACCAATTGAAGCAACGGGAAACTGAGCTAGAATATGAAAGGTGTATGGAGAGCACTACCGCATGTGAGAAGTAATATGTTGCTCTAGTCAAAAGTCAATCCTATATAGAGTCATTTGTTTATTTTAGTTGGATAGTATTTAACAAGACTAAAGATTGGTCTTCTAGATTCCTTTAGTCCTACACCAATTCAAACTTTTAAAGACTAAAGGACTTCAAAAAACCCAGTTTAATTTATGTAGAGAATTGTCCATTTTGTGGCGAGCATTTTCATTGCAATGACATTGTGGTATCTTCTTGTGGCCACATGTATCACCCCTATTGTATGAATAATCATTTCTTGAAGTCCAATAAATGCATTGCTAAGTTTTGCAATGAAGAGTTCAATGCCTATTAGCGGTTGTCATTTAGGTTTGTAGAGCCACCAAATTCTCATTCCAATTTCAATGTCATCCACAACAACCCATGCTCTATAGGTACATCTAAGATTCACATTGTCATTACTAGAGTGCTTTAACTCTGCATCCTCAAATGTGTTGTAGTTGATTTGTCTTCCTTTTTAGGATTGCAAGGTTTTCATTCAAAACATTTGTAGACTAATTCTTGGTTTCTTGCAATCCATTTCAAAAAAAATTGGCTATAATTTGTTCCTCCCTTCCTTCTATAGTACATGTCATTTCAAGGAGCTAAGCTAAAGGTTCCTTTCTCTCATATAGCCTAAGAATGTTTTTGTTTTTTTAATATAACCTCAATGGAATGTTCTTTAATTTCTACTAGTATATATGCCCTGTGCAGTTGCCACAATCAAAATTAAAGTAAAAGTATTTTTAAAAATTTATTCATAAAATTTTGAAATTCAATAACTTTCACACCGCATGTCCAAACACCACAAAATAAAGCCTGTGCACCCCTCCTTGTCGAGGGCTTTCCGACGGTATCAAGAACGCAACCGAGGGACATACGGTCCAAGAGATCTCAACATGACAAAAAAATAAACAAAACAAAACAAAACAACCAAACTTAAGGTATAGATGTGGCTCATGATATTATGCTTTCTACCTTTTGTGTCCTTTTTCTATTTTCAAGAGAATTCTTGGGAAGGAAGGTTTACCTATGAGGCCTTTACCAACATAGTTTGTAGAATTTCATAATTATCTTTGTTAGTAATATCTAGGAAGGTTTTCCTAGGAAGACTTTCCCAAGAATGTTTGCATGATTTTGTAGTTCTTTTTGTCAACTATTGCAAGGAAGGCTTTCCTAGGATGCCTTTCTTTGGAAAGTTTGTTGGATTTTCTAATTGTCTTTGTCAATAGTAGGAAGATGTATCCTCATTTCTAGAGAATATGATATTTTTTGAGCAAGTCCTTATGGCTTACAGGATGTTGATGCTCTTCTAGGAGATATGTTCTATATTTGGATCAAGAATGTTGGGCAATGACTTAATTCTTATATTAAATTTTCTATTGTGTCTTACATAATTATAGATATTTAGTCTATAGCTTGTACATCTTTGGCAAGACCATCAACAATAAAGAGGAAGTACAACGATTAGAAAGTCTACAGAGCAACTTACTTCTTCAACGGCAATCAATGTCTTTTGAAACAACCCAAAGTACTAGAGATCATTTATAGGCTGCTTAAGATGTAGTGAATTATTGAATCTGCAAATGTTTTGAAAAATTCATGGTTATACTTGAGGTATAATGTTTTACCTACAATTCCTTTGTCAAAATATTATTCTTAGCTGTAAACAAACTCTACATGATTTTATTGTGTTCATTATCATAGATGAAAGTGTCATTTTGAATTTTGGATTTGGATTTTGATTCCATAGTAAACTCCTTTGTTTATGAAGCCTTGTGGTATTTGTAAGAAATGCGTTAGTGAAATTTTGGTTTGTCCGATATGCTTTGGAATTGTAGAAGGATGTAGAAATTCCAAGCTAATTACACCTTTAAGGCCTATAGCCTTTAGAGATGCATTCAACTCTACTATATAGCTAAACGTAGAGATGCCAGCCGAGAAGGCTAAAAGACATAGGAAGAACAACACCAATATGGAGATATTTAGGGGCCAAAAGTCAAAATTGCATTTAGAATCTAAAGAGAGTTCCAAAGACTAGGAGACTTTTCTCAATACCTTTGCTACAACCATCATCAACAAGCCTAAATGACTATGTGCATCTAGTCCTATAGCGGAAACATCAAAGGAATGTTTCTAAAGTTGAGATGAAAGATCACAAAGACTATGATGTAGAAGATGATGGTAACCATGAACTCAGCCTACCAAAAATAAGTTCACAATATCAAATGGAATCAACTAATGGGCTAAATTTACTTAATATTGAATAAACTTCCAATGCCTCCCTACTTCATGAGGAGAAAAGCACTAGGGATACCGCAATTGTAGGAAAAAAACAATCTAGTTCACATACAATCATACATCTACAAGGTCTGGAAGCAATGGAGGCACTAGCTGTGGAAACAAGTATCAAAGTACTACCAATAACTACAATTAGCCCAAAAAATCACAAGAAACCATTTAAAATCCACCCAGACAAAGAAAATGTTACGGCTCCTTATTGATTAGCAGTCATAACCTCAGTCACCTGCTTTAGTATGAATTTGGAGAGGCAAAGATAGATCTTGACTATCTTTTCATTTTCTAATTTTCTACCCTTGTCATTTGTTTCGGACTTTACATTGAAAAGAGGAGTTTCTATTTTGGAAATCATTGTGTCTCTTGTGTCAAAAAATTGTTTCATTCATCTACATTTATGCTCTAAATTTCTACAATTTAGTTGACGTATAAGGAACAATACAATTCTACAAACAACTCTACAATTCTACAATTAGTAGGGTCCAATGAAGGTTGGAGTTGTCATATCCTACATTTCTTGCCAAATTTAATGGCTAATGTCTCACACCAATTGCTAGTTTGGCCCAATATAATGAAGATGGTTGTTCTTTTAAGGGGCTTGGTTGCCACTACTGATGGCTAGCAAGGCCTATATTTCTTCTTATTTTTTCTATAGGCTTATCTAGCTATAGTTTCTCTAGAACCTTTGTATATTTAGGTATGTGTTTATGTTTATCTTATCTTTCAAAGTAGGTAGAGGTTCAAAACCCTCAAAGTAGATTGACGTCCAAAATCAATTAATTTTTGGCAACCTTAGTAATGACATGAAGAAGCTTTTGTATTCAAATCTAATTTTTTTTTGACTTGAAAAGACCCTCAAAACCCTAGGTCCACAATAAACTAATCCTTTTTATCCTCAATTGTTAATGACATAAAGAACCTTTTATGTTCAATTTTAATTCAGTTATTGAATTGAAAAGACCCTTAGAGTTCTAGGTAGAAGTTGAAAAGCAACTATTTTTGTTAAACCTTCTAGTAGGAATTTCTTTTAGAAGCCATTTCTAATTATGCATGTGATTATATCACTACAAGAGAAAGGGGTGTTTTAAGTATAGTCCCAGTAGTATTTTTTTTTAAGTAACAACCTTTAAGTAAAATTTTTAATAAAATTTTATTAAAAAGACTGTAATTTTACTAAAAACTCTACTTAAAAGTCATTACTTAAAAGACAATACTACTAGGACTATATTTAAAACATCCCTTTTTCTTGTAGTGTTAAAAGGTTGCAACTTTCTAATTATTCCATATTGTTTCTTGATTCATTCTAGAACTTCTATAAAAAGACTCATCTCAACTAATGGGACAAGCTTAGAAACTAAAGGATTGTCTTCTCGTGCTAAGTTAGTGGTGGGAGGGAATTACCCTTGGTTTTTGAGACTTTTGTTGGAACTTAATTTTTGTAGGGGATCTATATCAATCTATTTTTATTTCACTTTGCTAATTAAATGAAGTATTTTATGAATCCTAAATCAACCTATTTTTAGGTCACTTGCTAATTAAATGAAGTAGTTCTTGAATGCATTTGAAGAACCTATTGACTTTAAAAAAAAAATCTAAATCAAATATTAAATTCTTTTAAAGTAGTCATGGTCCCACATTATAGTCATGTTATTTGAGATACAAGTCTAAAGCCAAATTTTTAAAAATAGCCATGGCTCTACATTGTACTCATGGTATTTGAGATATAAACGTAAATCCAAATTTCTTAAAATTCTATATCAAGTATCAAGTTTTTTTGAAATAGGGTTGGGATATTTAAGGAACAATTGGTTTAAATTGATCCCTACATTCTAGACACTCTAAATATAATCCAAAATCTTAGATGTGGATATTAAGCACTTCCGCAATGACATTCTACTCTTGTGAAGGACTTTTCCAAGTTTTGAATCTTAGTGCCAAGGTATACTATTCTTAGCATTATTTTAAAAATTATGATATTCATAGAAAAATAAATTTTATGAAAGAATATAAAACTCATTCTAATATTTTTTATTTTGAAAAAAAAAAGATTAATTTCAAATATATAGTACTATGTGAGAGAAATATGAAATTGCCAAAATGCATATTTTAGCTTAAAAAAATATTAGTGAAGTTTACCAAATATAGTCATAAAATATTAAAGGTTGATAAAAGATGATTGAGATCAAACCCTAAATCTAGAGAAGCTGAGTGGTTCTAATCACTAATCACTATGATTAGTGAGTTTTTTTTATTATGATTAGTGAGTCTTGAATGGCGGAGATTACATGTCACCACAATATCTCTCTAACTACTTGAGTACAATCTAAATTGCAATATTTGATTTGATGTCCTATTGTTAGCTTGGGAGAAAAGGCAGTTAGATGATTTTTGTTTCCGCATGCAACAATTGCCAATTCAAACTATACGCACATTAATCCAATTTCTTCACTCCTAACCTCACTCTTCTAAGACTCTAGATTGTTCTTCTGCAATTTTTGCAAGTCAATGATTGACTTGTTGCTTCTCACTATTCTCAGTTTAGGTACTTCAAGGCTTCCGGTCAATTGTGCCAAATTTGTGGTGACTATTGTGCATCGCTTTGGAATGGAGATTATTTTGTTGGTGCTCCCATAGTGCATTGAAGTCGTTTGATTTGTAGTCCATTTTGCTTTAAAACTAGATATTGTCAATCATGCATTTAGTACACTTGCATTTTAAAGGTTTAGAGAATGGCATTTTTTCCATGTAACTTAGTGTAGTTTAACCAGTTGCCTTGTGTTGTCGTCATTAGTCTATATGATCACTTTCCAACACTCTTCTTCCAATGAGTTTAGGACTTGGCGCGTCTGTAAGTTTACATTAAGTTCTTTAGACTTTGTTCTTACAATTAGCCATGAGGACACTTAGTTTTAGCAGGTACTTAGAAAATTTTATCTTACTGGACCATGTAAGACATGCAAATCGATGGAGCTATAGCTTAACTTGGCAATGTACTTACTATTGTACATAACAAATATATGATGGTAGAGAACAAGGATTTTGTCAAATCTTAGCAAGTATCATAAAGTGGAAATTTTTACTTTTTACTCATGTAATTTTTGCAAGTCCTAATCACTAATTGGACAACTTAGAAGGTTGAGCATAGTAGCTAATATTATAATAGTTAGGATTTAGCAAAAGCAAAAAAAATAGAGTCATTTTACCAAAGAATACATTGTTGGATACCATAAGCAGACTCTTTGCAATTTTTTTGGAAGATGATCTTATAAAATTGACACTATAAGTCCTAATGCAAAAGTGTTGTACTTTGAAAATCAACATGCACTTCTTGTACAAGATTCTAGAGTAATACATTAAATAACCATACCTTATATTCTTCATCTCTTACACAATAACATAGCCGGTTATCCAACTCATGCTTTGCTTCATTTAGACCGAAGTTGAAGTTGCCTTGCATGACAAGCTATAGCAATAGTGACAAAATTGAATAGGTTGTTAGTTGAAAAGCAAGCTAGTTCAGTAATGTATAGAGTAATTGAAAGAGAGATTCAAATTCATGGAGTATCTTGTTGTACTTTGTGGAGAACTTAGCCTCGATCAATTGTGCTAGTGATATCAACTAGCTCTTGTGACCAATAGTTTATAGGAGGAGGGGATCAATATGCCTAATGCCTACAAGGGATTCTTGAAGAAGGTCTTTCTACAAGTTTGTACTAGTTCTAATTAATATTTTTATTTAATTTTTTTGTCTTTCACAAGAATAAAAAAGGGACACTAGATATTTAGAAAAATTCATTGTACAACACTAGAAAGTCCATATACAATTCTTAGGGAAGTCAAAGGATGGCTCATAAATCAATTGAAGGAAGTGAAAGGATGGAAATCAAATCAACTCCAGACAAGACATTGACTTTGTATTACAACAATAAGGATTGATTTGTTATTGTATGTGGACTTAATGAACATGGTTTAATTCTTGGGCAAACTCTTACAGAAACACAAGTCACAAAGCAAGAGTGTATAGACATGTTTAGGGATAGGAAATCAAACAATGGTTATAAAACCTCAAAAATCCAAAGTTCATTGACCATGTCAACTAGCTATGGAAGAGGGTTCATCAAGTTGATAAGCCTATGAACAACAATGTTGGCTTTCACTTTTGTTGAGGGTTTATATATGAGCATCATAATGGATTAGGCACAGTGGATTGGGTAAAATTTGCCGTGACTACAATCAATACCACAAAGAAGGTGCATTGAGATTGGGCTCACACATACCCTTCAATTACTATAGACTTGTTTACTAAATAGCCTATGAATGCAAATTTTAATGAATTGTACGTGCCATCTTTTGGGGAAATCATTGCCACCAAATTTCCTTCAACTTCTTCTGAGGCTATAAGTTCACAAATTTCACTCTTCTAACTTCATCTTTATTTTGGTTTTTATTTTAGGATTTTGAACTCTAACTAACTAATTCTATTATGTGTTATATATATATTTTTTCAAATTCACAATTGTAATTAACAAGATCTTTTCAATTTTTTTACTTTTCAATATTTTGATTATTAAACATTTAATTTTGTTGTATTTTTTTATTTTTTTCTTGGTCACAAGTGTGTTCCATTGCATCCTTTCAATTTTTTACCTTTTAGACCTCAAATTTTATTTTTAGTCATCAAACTCTAATTATATTTCACGTGTTTTATTTTCTATTTTTAAATTTACAATTATGATTGACAACACCCTTTCAATTTTATTGGTTATAAAATCTCTAATTATGTTTTGGGCTTTTTATTTTTGCTTTAGTGACAAGTATGATGTATTACATGTGTAGGACTGCAGGATGAGGCAAAAAAAGAAGAATAGACAATGATAAATTACAATCAAATTCAACTAGAGACATCAAGGTAAATAGCATAGGGTTAAATATGAGTATGTCAAAATCCATGTTTCAGGTGCATCAATGGAAGTACACACTCAGAAAACCGCTCTTGTAAAAATTTCAACTCCACAAATTTCAAATGTTAAGTTTTCAAATGTTCTCAACTCCAAAACTTCCAAATATAAAAATTCCACCTTTGAATATTCCAAATGTTCAATTTCCAACCGCAAAAATTCCAAATGTAAAAAAATCCAATTTTAGAAACAATTCTATGTCTAATAAAAAATGGCACCAAAATATGTGAGACTTTTCCTGTTTTTTTCAAATACTTTGAAAACATTTGAATACTCCTTTAGCACTAAGCCATGAGTAACATGAGTAATTTTTTGATAGTTGTACTATGTTTTCTCAGGGCCTCTAGAGATTCTAATGAAATGATTTGTACATGCACTCTAAGCTTCCCTAATGCATTTCAGCTTTCCCTAATTGACATTGAGCAGACAATAGACATGAGAATCAAGGCATCAAAAGAAGAGGAAGCAAAGCTCAAAAGTGTTATGGGATGACACTTGTTTTGATGTGGAGGTTGTCATTGCAACAATGAAGAATTTAATGGAAAATTTGAGAATACAAAATTAACCTTGGCCAAATCAGATACAAATGATAATAGATGAGAAGTGAAATGGCTCAAATTAGCCATAAAATCTTGTAAGACAAAATTGAACTATAAAAAGATAAAGTACAATGGGGTGTCATTTGAATGGCGTCTTCAAGCAAACTTACTCACAAAGAAATGCCAAATGTAGCGTTGCATTCCAAATGTGTATATGGTGTAAAAATACATATTTATATGTTATTTTGATAAATTTGATTATAATAATATAGAAAAGAAAATGACATCATTCTAAGTAACTTCAAGGTGACGCTTTCTCATTGGTATGTGTACCATCTATTTAAAAGAAAGGAATCACCTGAGAGCTTCATCAATTTGATGTAGTTTTTCTTTGTTTTTTATTTTAAATTGTAGTATGTCAAATTGGAGGGGGGTTTTCAGTCTCAAGATGAAGAGACTCAACTAAAACTTGAATTTGAATTTCATTGTCGCAATTTTTGGATCAACTTCTTCAACTATTGGATTTTGTCTTGTCACATGAATGTCTTTAAGAAGAAGTTGGGCCTTCTTAATTGCCAGAGCAATTTTGCATAGATCAGCAATGGCACATGAACTTTCAACATAATACTTGAACATTGGTAATCTTGTTGTAGGTTAGATGTGTTGAATTCAATAACCAATATGTGACATTTGAAAGATGATTTAAGGGTTTAAACAATGATCAATATTATTGTATGGTCAAGCCTATCAAAAGAAGTCATGACTACTAACATTGATTGGAGGGGCTGGTTAATCCTTTATTAAAAGTAGATCATGCTGATTACATTACAACCACTATAAAATGCATTCTTAAGTTTCTATAAATGGAGTAAAGCTTCTTTTGGAACTTTGATCTTTTACCTCTAATGGACTACTATTAGTTTTTTTGTATTGTACTTAAGAGTATTTTCAAATTTTATTTTGTGTAATTAAAATTTTAAAAATTAAAAAATTAAAAAAACTTGTTTTTTAGTTAAACTTTGAAACCATTTGGCTTCAAAAAAAGATAAGGATAGGTTTGAAGACCCATCCATGTAAAGGAGGGATACATGCTCGTCTATGTAGCTTTGGTATCTAGGAAATGATATACAAAGTTTCCCGAGGATGTTTGGTGTGGAGTTTTTTGAAGATTGATTTTGAAAAGATAGATGTTGTATTTGAAGAATTTTACAATGAAATTTGGAAAGTTGTGTATTATAATGTATTATTTCTAAAGATTTCTCATTTGTTTAATTTAAAGTTGTCATTCAAAAATTGTACTAGTTTGAATGAAGGAAGATTTACTACCTCTTATATAAAGGGGCAAAGACTTTAATTGGCCATAAACGGCGAATAAATTTTTTTTGGAATGAATTTATGAGGAAGTATAAAAAAATTTGTTGACTTTTCATAAAGCTATCACTCATCTTACATAGAGTTATTCTGAGAAAGTTTTGAGTGTCAGAGTGAAAAATGATTTGTTGCCTTTAATTATAAAGGCTAAAACTTTAGATGGCCATAGAAATTGGATAGAGGATTAAAATGATATAAGATTTAAGGAAAAAATGAAAAATTGTACTAGCTTTACAAAGAGATATCATTCATCTCATTTGATCTTTTGAAAAAGCAATGACATAAGACCGAAGTTCAATTAAAGAGTTGAATTTAGAATTGCAATGCCAAGGTTTGAAATTGGAGAAGTTAAAGACTTGCATGTTGTGTATTGTGCTTGTGACTTTCCTTTCATTGTAAATTTTTGTTGTTGTAGATAGTATGGGTTAAATCATTATTTAGCCTCATTTTGTGTTGTAGCGATGAAGTGGAGTTAAGTTCTTTGCTCATATGGTTGGGATTTGTTCTATTTTCATAGTGAAGCTAAGTTGATAACTAGCAAACCATGAGTTTGAAATTTTAGGAGCCATATTCATAGATAGTGTCTCATGGTATACCATTGGTTCTACTTGTCTCATATCCTGTAGTTTTTTATTCTTACCTTGATCCGTGAACCAACTAAAATCAAAACAGGATTGGCCAACATGGAGCAATTCCACAGTGGTATAAAAGATTCAACGTTTGGGACTAAAGATTTATACGACAACGTCTATTTTTGTTCCTAAATCATTCTTGGTCGCAGCTAGGATTCTAGTAATTTTCCAAGGCAAACATCTCTCTACATAACATATATTTCTTGTTTTTTTTTACTTTTTATTTTTGGTTTTATAATTGTCTTAATTATATAACCCTAATTCTAATTTTTAATTCAAACTTCAACTTCTAATCTAATATTTTTGGTAAAAATTCAAAAAATTTGGAAAAAGAATAAATAACTAATCTCAAATTCAATGGCTTTAATTTCTCCGTCTTCATTCACTATAATCATAATGTTGTAGGCTCCTTCAAACTCCATTTTGATTTCTTCATACTTGAACATGGTATTTTATAGACTCAAGCAAAAGACTCAAAATAGCCTAAGTCTCTTTCTTTTGAATTCCTCTTTTCCTTTTGTTTTTCAATTTTTTCTAAAACTTTCTTTTTTTTAAGATATTTTTTTCAAATTAAATCCTATCAAATCTAATTTAAAATGTTATTTTTATTTTTTCAAGAATCAAAAAAATACTTGAAGACAAATTAGTTTGGTTTCCATTAACTACTAACTAATCTATAGAATCTCCAATAGTCTAACTATTCTCTAATTTATTTTTTCTATTTGTCTTTCATCAAAGTCCAACCTTCTTTAATTGGGTTAACTATTCCTTAATGATTGGTTCATATGCAATTTGAAATTCTCACTTCTCTCTTTAGATACTAATTGTCAAACTCATAAACTAATGTCTTGTTTACAACTTCACCTTAATAGCACGTTGTTGTGTTGTACATACATATATAGTGTAAAAATATATATTTTATGTTATGTCGAGTAGCTTCAAGGTGATGCCTTCTCATTGTGGTGCAAGCCATCTATATAAGAAGAAAATTTACTTAAGAGCTTCATCAAATTGAAGTAGTGTTATTTGTTTTTCATTTTAGATTTAAAATGTCAAACTAGAAGATTTTTTTGAGTTTCAAGATGAAGAGTCTAAACCGGAGGCTAAATTTGAACTTTCATTATCGCAACTGTTGAGTGAGCCTCTATTGCCAAAGGATCTTGCATCGCTGCATGTACGTTCACAAGATGAAACTGGGCCTTCTCAACCATTGAATCAATCTTGTGTAATGCAACAATGGTATGAGAACCTTTAGCAGGATACTTAAGCATTAGTGATCTTGTTGCAGGTTTGATGTATTGAACCCAGTAGCCTTCAAGAGATATTTGAAGAATGGTCTGAGAATCTAAATGACGACCAATATTATTGTATGGTTAAGCCTATTAAAGGGAGTCACAACCACCAATGATGGTTAGAGGGGCCAATCAATCTCTTAAACCCTCACCGCCCAAGGGGACCAAAAGTGTCCTCACATAGTCTAGCAGTCAACTTCAAAGTGCTATAACTTTTGCATCCAATGTCCAAATTCAATAAAACTTGTTGGAAAAGTTGACTATAATAGTCTATTGTTTGTGGTAAAATTTTCAGATCTATCCAAGATGTAATGAGTTTTTGAAAGCCATTCAAAGTTCGCAGGTTCAATTTGAGTTCACCCCACTGCAATGAGATGGCTGCAACTTCGGGGGCTTGTATCTTTTTCATCAAATGTTAGTTTTCAATAAAATTTGTTGGGTTTTGTTCCCCATAAAGTCTACTTATTATGATAAAATTTTCATGTCAATCCAAGTTGTTTTGAATGCTTGGGAGTAATTCGAAGTTCAAAATCTAGACATTTTTGCATTACAATGAACTTCGGCGGCTTATAACTTCTTCAAACAAGGTTTTTTTTCAATCATTTTTGTTGGAAAAGTTGCGCATACTAGTTTAATTCTTGTGGTAAAAATTTCATATCAATCCAAGAAGCTATGATTGACTAAGAAGCATTTTAGTAGAGGTAGGTTCAGCCATAGATGTGTTTTTTTGCTTCTTTTTTCACTGTTTTTTGACATTTCAAAACAATTTTGCAAATGCAATGAGTCAATTGAATGATTTTTTTTCCCACCAAAGTGTTTGTCTTTTGATTTTAAATCACTTTGTAGTTTAAAGTTTTTTCATTTGAGTAGGTTTAGAAATCGAATTTCACCTCCAAATGTGTTTTTAGGAAAATTTCAGCATCTTTTGTCAACACTAAAACATTATAATCTTTCAATCTATACGGTCAAATGACACCAAATTTGATTTACACCATCTACAACATGCACACTACAAGATTGTATGGTTGAGATTTTCATAACTTACTCACATTTAGACTTATAACACTTAAAAAGCAAGACTGTTTTTTGACATGGTTAGGACTTGGGCGGTGAGGGGTTAATGAAGGCCGATCATACAAATTATGTTGTTGTGATTATCAAACATATTCTCAAGTTTTCGCAGATGAAATAAAAACTATTTTGGAACTCTAATTTTTTACCTCTAAAAGACATTTGTTTGATGTTAAACTTTATTTCTATATTTAAAGTATTTTTTAAAAGTTATATAGTGTGATTATAGTTGTAGAAGGAAAAGATGACAATAGTTTGCCTTTTAGGTGAATTTTAAAGTGATTTTTCATCAAAGATAAAGATAAATTAACAATTATGAGGTCAAATATGGTGGTTAATAATTGTAAGTTAACCTTGTAAGCAAGTTAAAGGTTGATGTCCACTAGTTGAAGAACTTAAATATTTGGAGGGCTATTGTGTGTAGTGTATGATGAATTTTGAAATGAATATTTGAGAAGTTAAGTATCAATGATGTTGTATTTCCAAAAAGCCCTCACTTGCTTGATTTGAAATTGATATTCAAAAGTTGTACTAATTTGAGTGGAGGAAAGTGTGCTACATCCTATGAAAAAAGATAGAGACTTTAAATGACCATAGAAAACAAACAAATTTTTTTGTTTGTCATAAAATTTTGAAAGATTATAAGAAATGATGTAAGTTTTCTATGAAGCTATTATTTGTTCAATTTGAAGTTCATATGAGTGAGTTGTAAAAGTTAAAATTAAAAAAGGTTTGATGCCTTCACTTTTAGAGGTCAAACTTTTAGGCGGCCATAAATGATGGACAGAGTATTAGAATGAATTGAAATTTGGAGAAAAAGTAGAAATCTGTGTTAATTTTTCAAAAAGCTATTATTCATTTCATTTAGAGTTTTGAAACAATAGTGATACTCATTCAAATTTCTACTTTGGAATTGAAGTTGAAGGAAGATTTGTTTGTGACTTGTGGCTTATCTTTCATTATAAACTTTTGTCGTTGCATGTGGCTTGGGCAGTTGAGTTAAACTAATGCTTAGCCTCATTTTGTGTTGTAATGACGAAGTAGGGTTGATGGCCCACATGGTCAAGACTTGTTTATTTTTACAGTGGAGTTGAAACCTAGTTTGAGTTGATTACCAGAAGTTTGAAAGTTTAAGAGCCATTATCATCTACAATATCTCGTGTATGTCATAAGTTCTATCCGTTTTGTATCATGTGATTTTTTATCCTCACCTTGACCTTTGAATCCTATAAAGCCATAACAAAATAGACCAACAGAGAGCAATTTCACAACAGTGTAGAAGATTCAATGTTTAAGATTGAAGATTTGTTTATAACAACATTGTCGTGTTGTGAATTTGTATATAATATAAATTTACACCAATATATTATTATAATAAGATTTTATAATTCGAGAAGAAACTTGTTGATGACGCTTTCAGTGGCTTCAAAGTAAAACTTATAATTGACAGAGAATAATATAAAGAGTTCAACCTTAAATTAGCTTCATCAATTTGAATTAGTCTTTTTGAATTTATAGGATTTGTGATTCATTGTGAAGTTTGATTTTTAAATGTCAAATTAAAGAGTTTTTATGAAGTCGTAAGATCCTAAGTCTCAATTAGAAGCAAAGCTAATGCTTTCTTTGTCTCAACTACCGGATTAGCCAGCTCAGTTGATGTTAACAATACTAAAGCAAATCCGTCCATGAAAAGAAGGTGGGCCTTCTCGTCCACTGCAACAACCTCGTGTGGAACAGCGTTGGCACGGCAATCTTCAAAGAGATGCCCATGTTTTGGTGATTTTGCTTCAAGTCAATTGTATTGAATCTAACACTCAAGATGTGACTTTTGAAAACAATTTTGAAGGCTTAAATGAAGAGTAGTATTATTGTATAGTGGGAGTGTTTATTTATTCACCTTTGGTAAATAATCGTACACAACTAGGTTCTTATTCAATTTTAGTTTTTTATGTTGTTGGGTGCCTATGTGTCCATCCACTATGCCTTCCAAGCAATGGATCTTTGTATAATGCCTACGTGTATTTAATATATGCAAAACATCCTTAATTACAATTTAAAATATAAATAAACGAGAGATTGAACAAACTTTGTTAATTTACTATATTTAGCAATTTCATATTTATTTCTTGTAAGTATTAATTTTAGTTTTCTAGATTGATATCACACGTAGAATTTGAGTTAACCTTCCTACAAAGAGTTATTGATGGATGAAGTTTAACCACTAATCGGCTTTTCAAACTTCATCCACGGTTTTCTCTTAATTTATAATTCAAATTCATTTTTTAAACTTTTAACCCTTGGATTTTCAATTCTATCTCAGTTTCTGTTTTTGTTCTTTTTGGATGAGATTTCCTAAGTTTCATCCATTTCAAGTTCAAAACTTCACCTACTAATATGTTTCTCATTTTAAATCGGTTTTCTATATATTTTATCTTTTCGGAAACCTCTAAACCTCTACTATCAGATCCTAAATTCAAATTGAACCTGACTATGAGTTTCATTATTCTAACATATTTCTAGGTTTTGGCCTTCATTAATTTTGTTAATTTAACATAAAAATAAATAAAATAGAAGGTTTAAGATTATACCTTGGGATATGGCTCATTGTAGTGGTACCTTTGAGCCTCCTCAAAATTCTCCGCTTGAGCTATTTTTAATTTTTAATTTATGAATTTTTTGAGGTCTTTTATAATTTTTTTAATATTTTTACAAAATCAACATAAACTATTTTCTATCCTTCCAACCTTCTCTTTCCACCTCTTTCTTTCCCTCCACCACTATCTTATCTTATCTTGAATTGACTCAAAATACTTGAGAATTTTCTAACCCCTATTCTATAATTTATGTTGACTATTTTGCTACTAACCCTTTTTGTCAACAGCTTTGACTATTTTTTCTATAGAATTTCTTGTGCACCTTCCTAATCCTCCCCTTCTACTAATCTTTCTTATTTCTATGTTCACTCCTCATTCTTCTTTTCCCCTCAATAAAATTGAGAGTTTTTAGAGAATTTTGAGAGTTTCTAGAGAGTTTTCTTTATTTTTTGCAGGTCCTCTATTCTAAACTACTCTAATCTTTCCCTTTTCCTCTTACTAAATTATTCTCTACTGCTAATTCTCCTTCTTGTCTATTGTCTAATTCCTCCTTCTTAGTATAGATTCTCCCTCCTAATCCATAAAAAAACTATAAAAAACCAACTTAAAACCCAAAATATTGGGTTGCTTTGAGGAGACATCCTGCCAAGCAGGTGGTTTTTGTGAAGAGAGGGCAGGAGGATCTAGGAGGAGAGGATATGGAGAGAGAGAGAGGGTGATATGTAGGAGAGAGGAAGAGGGGGATCTGGGGAGAGAGATGGGGAGTATAGGAGTAGGGAGAGGAGGAGGAGAGAAGGTGAAGGATTAAGAAAAAAAAATTTGCTTTTATTTTAGTTTGTAGGTTGGTTGGGAGTTTTGAAGAGAGAGTTGGTTGGGAGTTTATTGAGGTTAACAAAAAATTTCTATAAAGTGTTCTAACACGGAATTTGAACAAGTATGCAATTACTATGAGGTTTTGGATACTAAAAAAAATTATTCTAAGTCGACTCTAAAGCCAAAGGCAAAAGCTTTGCCATGAGTTTTGGAATTCTATGTTTCCTATCAAAGTGCACAAAGCCAAAGTTTTGCAATGGTTTTTAAAAAAAACACTAAACTCTAATAATTCGAACATATGCATGGCCAAAGCTTCGCCGTGTAATTGAATACAACCAAAATTCTAATACCAATTCTTCCCTACAAAGTCAAAGCTTCACCGTCCCTCATGGGACAAGGAAGATGAAGATGCAAAAAAATGATTAGTGTAATACCAACTACACACAAGTTAGTACACTTAAAATACTATAATACATTAGTACAACCTTAATCACTTCACAAATTAATACAATTTTTTTTAGTCCACAAAACACTTCAAATAACATTAAAGGACTTCCTTAAGCAGCATTTCCAGTCATAAGGGAAGTGGACCTCTAGGATTAATACAATAGTTAGTAAACTCAACAAAAACTAACAACAATTGCACCAAAAACTTCAACAACCACAATACAAAGGTTAGCAAACTTTGAAGGGACTCCAATGTACTTTAAAGCTTCAATAAAGACACAACTAGGAGCTTAAAAATTCTCCCAAATACACACATTGTAACAACCTGGCTCAAACTTGGCAAAAAATCCAATTAAATGAACCAACATGGATACATGGCCAAAAAATGGCTACAAGAGGTGAGAAGAGAGGAAAAGGGGTGCCTTTTTATACTCTTCCAAGGGCACCCACCTCCCCTAATTTTCTCATGGTAATCTTATCATTTAAGATTTTCATCCTAGTTTTCCAATTTTGACTTTCTACGTTGGTCCAAAACTCTAACTTTTGGAGATTAACTCAAAATCACAAATGAATTGCACCATTGACTTTAGAAGGCCATTTTTAATTCAAGGAAATCCCTACCCCTTTTCTTATGCTCAAAACTCAACAAATCCTAGTGCCAACTTAATGACCAAAAAGGATTTAAAAAATCCAACTTTTGATAGTTGGATTTTCTAAGATAAGTGACTAGCCTAAGATCTTAAGTAGGTATGAGGGAGTAAGAAAAGACCTAACTTGGGCCTCATTCCAACTTCGTACGCTCCCGATACGCTAGCTCATACTTTTACTTTGCACAATGATCAAAGGAGATTCAAATTCCACCATCTCCTTTAATTATCGATGCTCAAGGAATCTTTTACATGAAGAAAAATCTTGCTGAGCCAATTTCATTTATGAGTTCCTAGTATGAAACTGCCCCTAGAACACCCTTCTTTGACCGTAGATTCCTCTACAGTCCCATCTTGAGTTTGTAACATTTGCAAATCAACAATTGGGATTTTTATTAAAAATAAAATATGATTTTGGAACTTGAAACCTCTCCCTGGAAATCATCTTAGGGTTCTCACCTAGGTTCCCTCAGACCAATTAGACTATAGTTTATCACATATAGGGTAAGTTTAGTTATTTTGGCCATTTTCACTAACTATTTATAATTTACCCTATTTCCCAGGTTTTATTGTTTTAACCTATTTTCAACCAGATTTTGATTCTATTTGGATAAAAAAACCCAATTCATGACCAAATATTATAGTGGTATGTAACATACCTATTTTGATTTTACACTCTTTGGAGGGCTTTTTGTATCTAAAATTGTACTTAAAATAATTAAAAACGAAAAAAACAAAACAATGAGTTCTAAGTGACAAAATGGAAGCTTACGCATAGTTAGGCCAATTAGAAAAAGTCCTAGCCATCAACATTGGTTGAAAGGGCCAGTAAATCTTTTAACAAAGGCCGAACGTGCAGATTATGTAGTTGCTATTGTTCAGTAAATTCTAAAATTCTTGCAAATGGAGTAGTATTCTTCTTTAACTTCCATTTTTACCTCTATTTGGCTTTTATTCTAGTGTAATAGTCATTTCATATTTTGTAGTTCATCCATATATTTAGAATTGAAGAATAAAAATTTAAAGGATATTTATCTACTAAAATTTATTTTTGGTGGTAGTTTGGGCCTTTGGAGGTGAATTAAAATTTCTAGAAAAAAAATTTCATGATCAATGAGGGTTTGAAGATCCATGGTAATTGTACATGGGTTGTCCTCCCTACCCTAGGGTTTATTTAGTAGGTAAGTCCCATTTTTTCCTTTGCCTAGTCAGATTTGTGTATGGGAAAAGGAAAGAAAAAACCAATGACTTCGAGGAGTCATAACTTCTGATGTATCTTGAGTTTTGCAATGAAATTTAAAAAAAATTCTTGTAAAGTTTCTTCTCTTCCAAAATTTTTTTTTTTTTTTTGAATTTGAAGTTGTGAGTGAAAAGTTATAAGCGAGTGAATGGAAGAAGGTCTGCTACCACCTATATAAAGAGGAATAAAGATTCAAGCAACCACCGTGACTTATAAATTTTACCTTTCTTTTTGAGATTTGAAAGCATTAGATTAGTCTTCTATAGCTTTCTAAAGGCTCAATTTTTGAAGCATTTGGAACATTTTAAAGAAAATTATGAGAGTTTGAGTGAAGGAAGGTCTAGTGTCTTTCTACTTGGAGAGATTGGGCGAAGTTTGCAAGTGGATGCATTTGGTGCATCCAATTTTTTTTCTATTTTTTTGCTTAAGTGTTGTTTGGAGAAGAGGATCCAATGTGAATTTCTTGGTTTTTGTCTTGGTGCTTTCCTCCGTGACAGACTTTGTTCCATTTTATGTTCGAGGTTAGGCATTTTCAATTTTTATTTATATCATAGTGGTAAGGTCAGGTTATTGGCCAGCGAGACCATTGAGTGTGCACCAAATAGGTGGTGCTTAGTTTCCCCTTGTACTAAAATTAGAGTGTTGACCAATAGACCATAAGGTTTGAAGTAATGCAGGTGTAGGTGCAAGTTGCTCTTACCCTATAGATAATTGCAAGTATCCAAGTAGTCATCAAAACTACTTAAAAGTGTTAATATTTGAAGCTTTGGGCTGGCGGTAGATACCAATGAGGCTTGTAAGTCTAATCAACATTGAATACTACCAAATGCCTCAGGTCTTAAGTCCAAACAGGGTTGTTAGTCAAAAACAATCTATGTTTTGATAACAAGATTGGTCTTAAAAAAACTTATTTCTTGTCCTCATCTTCCAACCTTGTCATTTTCAGTTGCAATCAGATACCTCATGTATTCCTAAAGCAGATTCTTTTCACCCCGACAACATTTCTTTTGTTCTTAAATCATTTTTGGTTGCAACCAAAATTTCCATGATTTTCCAAAATAAACCTCTCTTTGCTCAACAACATATGCTAGAAAATTGGACAAAGTTTAAATTTAATAAACTAGACTTTCCTTTTCATTCTCTAGATTTGAATTTAAAAATTTAACTTCTCTTTAGAAAATTTTAGAACTCTGGGTTTTCTTTTCTTTTGGCCATAGGACTTAGCTTTAAAATAAAATATAATTGAGAAAAATCCAAAAGTCAAGACCTCTAGGGTATCCTCCTAATTTGGTTTTGTAATACAATATGTTTGATGTGAATTAGCAACCTAATAACTCAATCAAGGTACCAACTAGTTGGTTACCAACCCCCTCTTTTGACCTAACTTGACCAATTGTTAGCCTGATGTACTGACCTATATTGGTCACCTGGTTGATTCTCTGATTGATTTCTTTGACTATATATACTACTTCTAAATTTTGGTGGTTGTTGCCAATTTTTTAACCTCTACATCAAACTAATTTTTGGGGTTTCCTTTGGAATCCACACAACTAAAAAAAATATTGAAAAGTTGTTACATTACAAGAAAAAGGGGTGTTTTAAGTATAGTCCTAGTAGTATAGTCTTTTAAGTAATGACCTATAAGTCATCTTTTAAGTAAAATTTTACTAATAATACATGTATTTTTAGTAAAATTTTACTTAAAAAACGACTTATAGGTCATTATTTAAAAGACTATACTATTAGGACTATATTTAAAACACCCGTTTCTCTTGTAGTGTTATTAAGAGCAAAGCTTCACTAATCGGGGTGTTTTGGCCCCAAATTTGGAACAATAAACGGAAATAACGGATAAAATAGGATTTTTGAAAAATTAGACAAATGAGTGAAGCTTCACCGTATGGTGGATCAACACTAAATTCTTTGTCAATAATTTGATAGACTTATTAGTAAAAAAATCAAGAGCTTTGGATCTAAGCCACTTCTCCAAATGACACCAAACTTTTTGCTTGGACCATGTATTGCCAATGATTAGGTGATAGGGGGATTTGCAACAACTAAAATTTGTGAGATTCCGCATAAAGCACTTGGTGTGGAATTGTTAGTAAACAAAAATTCAATGAACATAAAAACAAGCAATTGTTAGTAACAAACTAGAGGGAAATTTTCTTCAACCAAAGTTGCAAATTTCTACACAAAAAGCTTGTCAAAGTGGTTAGTAAACAAAAACTTAAGAATAAAAGTGCAATAATTAGTATAGAGCTTTAAAATATAAAAAATGCAAAGCTTTTCAAAGAGACCCCAACATCCTTGAAGAGGGTTTCAAAACACATAAAAGGAAGAAAATGGCTCCAATGTAATTCCAAAAGCAAGTATTTTGGTTCAAAAGACCAAAAATCCAACAACATGGCCGTGTTTTGGCCAAATACAAAAATAAGGAGACAATGGCCTTGAATGGCCAAACAAAAAATTGAAAAGAAGTGATGCAAACTGAGAAGAGGGGAGGTTTTTATACTTTTACAAGACCTCCTTCTCCACTCATTTTACCTAAAACTATCTATAGAAAAATCAAATTAACTATTAAAATTCTACCTCATTACTAAGATCTTTCTAACTTTTAGAGAAATGCTCCAAATGCCAAGCAGATTGCTCCATTGTCTTCAAAAGATCCAAAATCTTGTAGAAAGCCTTGCACCTCTACTTCCAAGCCATTTTACAAGCGGAAACCAACGATTTGCAAACCAATGGGAAAGGTAGAAAATCCAAATGTTGGAATTTGCCTTTTCTCAAGATTTTGACTAACCTAGGTTGTTTTGAAGGTTTGAAAAAGTAAGAGAAGAGTCCAAGTTGACTTCATTCAAACTCATATCCTCTTGGAACACCAATCAATTTTGTATAAATCTTGTAAATTTGTTAAAAGTAGTTGTCATTGCCAATTTCTATACTTTTCAGTGTTGAAATGTTTTAAAATTTGTTTGAGCATTTATTTAAGCTAAAACAAATTATTCTAATTTTTAGTAGGATTTTATTGCTACCTAGATAATTTCTATGAATTTTTCAATGACAATAAATGTAGTTGACTTTTCATGGAAATCATATTCGTTAAAATGAGACAATTTGTAGTCTCATATTATCTTTGACTTTACAATTGGATGATAATAAGTTTTTGATATTGAATTTTTTTGGTAAACTAAGGCTTCAATATGTTAATACATTCACAAAACTTTGATTTTATAAAGGTTGATATATTCATAGATTTTTAATTTGTTAAAGTAGAGGTCTCAAATAATAGGGCTGAAATTTCAAAATGTTCATTTTGTCTCAATTTAACAAATATATCTCATTTCCAACTTATTTTTTCAACTTATTGGCTAAAATGCACAAGTTATAGGACATACGTTTTTTTTTCTAAAAATGTTGAAAGATAAAGAAAAGCCTACATTTTTTAAATTAAGGCGCATTGAACTTGCAATTGGTAAGTTATAATTTCAATTTTGGTCAATGCACTAAGAAATTGTAGTTTTTGACAATTTCTCTTGAAAAACACCCCTAGTCCTTTAGGGCTTGAAGGTATTACCAATGATATATTACATGTTTAATTGAAGAAGAAAAATTCTTGCAAATTACATTCAAAATTTTAATGTCAATGTAATATCATTGAAGCTAATAGATGTCATAGCTTTTGGGCCAACTTTGGCTCTTAGAAAAGTCATTTGAATGACATGGCAACCCAAAGATTCTTGAAGGCCTTTCATTCTCTTTCGTAATTTAATTTTCTAATAACATATTTAACCTCCAAAAGAACCAAATTGCATTTTTTTGGCAACATAGCAATTTTGGGTAGCTCACTAAGAATGGAATTTTTTTTTTTTTAATTTTCACACATGTAGATGAGTTTTTTCTTTGAAGACCAATAATTTTCATAACTTTTGACTACATGATTAAAAAAAATTTGTATGATGTATTTTTTTTCTAGACTAGGCAATACAAGTAAATAAAAAAATTATTTTTTTCATAAATAAAATTTGAAATTGGTTCTTTAGATTTATACTAGCGTTTGGCGCTTGCTATGCTACGCATTTATCATTAGAATTTTATAAGAATTTTTATGTATTAGATAGAATGTAGAACAAAAATTTCAATAAATTTTCAAATAAAAATGATTAAAATCTTTGTATAAGTTTTTTTATAAGTAAGCATATATTGAAATGTACAATAGAAATTTATTGAATGATGAATGAAACATATGCAATGGTAAATACTATAAAAGATACACATACATTAGAATGCATTAGAAATTTGACTCCATTGTTACAAAAAATGACAACCCAAATTGAAGAATTGAAAAGAAAAACTTATAAATCTCAAAAACTTTGTGAACAACTTAATTGTTGTGGAATCCAAAATTGCTTCAATTAAATAAATTTCTCAAAATCATTTGGTAGTAGCAATAGAAAATAGCTCAAAACTCACAAAAGCACAAAAGCACATTTTTATAATATCACCTTTTGTAAAAAGTGATATTATAGAAGTGATTGCAAACTACTACTTTATTTCTGTAATATCATTAAGTTTTATCTCATTGGGCATGATTATGTTTGTGAAGACAAGCCTACAATTTATCCATATTTGGAAATATGAAACAAAGGAGTTGATGCCACCTAAAATTGTAGACAATGGATATACGTTACATACTAGAACATCCTATTGCAAAATTTGCAACATCAAACTTTATAGCAACTTTGTAGTTTGTTCTTTAGATTCCAAAACTTGAAGGAAAATGTGACCATCTTCATAAATTTGTGACATATTTCATAACGCTATGCATAAGCTTTAGGCTTTAGTAGATGAGAATGTAGAGAACCCAAACATTTGTGCAAGTGTAGATTTTAGGTCATTACCAATAATACTCATAGCTTTTACATTTAGTATCCAAATGAAGCATTCTTTGGTGCATTATATAGAATTCATTTGTTGACAAAAACATGTTAAAACTAGGTCAGTCTAAACACTTGGACCTCTCACTTCTTCCAATGGAGCTCAACTTTGCAAAACAAGCCAACACAATTCAGAAGGTGCTCAACAATGATTCTCTAGAATGTCATGAGTCAAGGAGAGTTGATCTGAGATCCATCCTGCCAAACTTGAAGAACAGAATGAATTCCATCATCTTACTCCAATCCATAGTCTAATAGCAAAGGCAGTATGTGTAGTTATAATGCATTTGATCATTGGATGAGGAAGTGTTCAAAAATACAAAACAAGTCATTACAAATTTAGTCAAAAACATCCAAGATATTACCACAAAAGTGAATTGCATACATTGAATGCCTCCAAAAATTGTTGGCAATTGTCATATTGTCATCTTTTTTATTTCCTCATATGAACATCCAAAAAAATTTCAAAATGTAATATAATTGAACATTTTCTATTATCAATGTAAACAACAAATGTTAATTAAAAATTCATCAAGTCAATGAATATCTAATGCATCAAGCCAATGCACAATCTTACATCTAGAAGCACCTAGTTGAGTCGACACTTGAGTAGCCAAAGTTTTCTAAGTTTTTTTTTTAACAAATGAAATGGAATTTCATTGCAAGGAAAAGGAACAAAACTACTAGCCATAGATGGCGTAATAGGAGGATTAAGACCAATACCAATACCGAGGAATGACCAAACTAATGGAAGGCAAGGAAAGACCTCCAAGGAGGCATAGCATGGAGACAAGCCATGTGGCCTCTTATGATCCACCATGAGAGAGGAACCAACCAAGTTGCCATCCCAAATGAAGAAATCAAGAAGGCTGATAAATAAAATCATTGTGGAGGCCGAAGGTTATATAGTGCAGTTGTTCTATGTCCATGGTTGCAAAAATGTCAAATTTGCATCTACGTTTGACAAAGGTCACAATGAACTGTTGTTGAACTAGTAGTGAACTTCTCCTAGGACAATTGATGGAACCCTATTCTACTCATCCATAGTCAATGAGGCCTTTCCATTTGCGCTAAAGTTGCTTCTCTATAGACCATATCTATTGATTGAAAACCATGTCGTTTATTTGGATCCACAAGGACCAAAGAATGACTGTACAGATTTCCAACCATATGTGTTTAAGAGGATTGAACTTGCAAGGGATGCTAACTAAGAAGATTGTTGAACTTTTTGGTCATAAGGCCAAGAAAATTGTGTAATATTGAAGGAAAATTTTATAACTTTTAATTCTTTCCTAATTTAGCTAAGAATTCCGTTAAAGGGATGTTGATCGCATCTAAGATCCATTCAAATTTGTGTAGGTTCCAATCTAGCTAATCAATTCATCCATAGAAAAAGAGAATTTGAATTTTTCTCAAACCTCTATATGTGGCTACTATTCTCATCTTATAGGGTTTTCCAAGTGGATTGTCTACTCAGCTTGGGCCTCACCTACCATTAGAGATATGAGGATTTGAAAGTTTGGTATTACTTCCAATTCGGGCGTGTTGTCAGGAAATGGTTAGGCAATGGCTGGCGGGCCTATCTATAGTGAAAAAACGCTTGAAACTTGCACCATTGCTTGTGGCAACAAGTCTTGTTCATTAGTGTATCAACCAACCAATTTTCTCTCCATTGCCCTTGAGTACAAACTAGTGATTAACTCTCTCTTTTGAGCCTCAATTAAGGTGATCACAGCTAGCCAAGCTTGTGCCTTGTGTTTCCTAAAGCCAAATCTATCACCTATTCAGTTAGAGAAGAATCTCCCTTCCGCTCGAGCGTCTCATATCTTCCTCAGCCCGTGTCTATACAACTAAGAGGCTCTAGATTTTGAGAAGCATGGGTTGATGGCTTGCACAAACAATGACCACCAAAATGACTCAGCACCCACTTCCTTGGACATGCTTGGTTTAACTAAAGAAATTTTGTGTTGTAGCTTTTTCCATAAGGACTTAACTCTATTCCAAAATTTGGATTCCTTATGTGCTTGGAATTGGAGGACTATGAAGTACTTAAGGATGGAATTCTAATGACCTCCTAAGTAGGACTAAAAATGGTTGAGTCCATGGCATAGGAGGTGATGGAGGTTGGAGGTACTTGGCTTGCAGACCTTGACGATCAATTTGACCATAAAGATGATGTAGGTGTCCTATAGGTTAATTGTATTTATTCCCCCCTCCTCTAAGTCTTAATAACATTGGATCTACGATACTTTTGTTTGTGCCCTATGCATAAACCCACTCTACATGAAGTTCATAGTGACTAATGTGACTTTCCTAATGCCATCCAAAGTCCCTCCCCATATAGAGGCAAAAAACAAAAACAAAAAACTAGCAAGAACATAGTTCAAGATGACACTTCTACTTCTAAAATTAATTTTAATTGTATACTAGTGCTAAAATTTTGAAGTATCCTTTCTAAGAAATTTTTTCACTCAAAGTGAGGAGATACTTACACCAAAGGGCATATTTAAAAGTTTACTCGCCTCATCTCCCATGACCTATACCATTTAGAGTAGATCTGTCAAAAGTAGTCGAACTGCTAGAGTGCAAGAACTTTAGTATTCTCATATTTGGACCTATTTAGAATGAGCATGGGGGCATTACAAAACTATTCGATGATCTCTATCATGGCCCAAATTGAAGTTTCCTCCCCAAGGAGGGTGAGGGATATGACATTAGCAAAATGGGCAATGGTTTGTTGTTTGGTACCTCCTAAGAATGTAATTCCACATACAACTCTAGTCTCCATTCTTTGTTTCAATATCACATTTAGGACCTCTACCACCATTAGAAAGAAGTATGATACAAAGAGACATCCTTATCTCACGCCTCTTTTAATATCAAACATGGTGGATTGTGAGTACATTTATATATATACTTGCTTGAATGTCTAATATGAGCATCTTAGTCATGGTGATAAATCCTTTTGGGATGCCAAAAGCAACTATTGTATGTGAAAGGAAGTCCCAATCTACTATATCAAATGCCTTGATAAAGTCCAATTTGAGGGGAAAAAACATTGATTGGTCTTGGTCAATTATTTCCATGAGCATGGACTGGAGTTGGATCTGGAAGGCCTTGGCAAATACTTTGAATGCCACGTTGAAAAACGATATTGGTCTCCAAATAGACAAGCTACTTCTTATTCCACTCTTGTGGATGAGCATAATGATGCCTTTGGTGACATCTAGTGGGAGTTTCTTCTCATGCACCACCTTGAATATCATTGGCACCTAAAAGTTGATAAGATCCCAATACCTCTTATAAAATTTGGATGTAACTCTGTCAAGGCGTAGAACCTTTCTTAGACTTAGTCTTTACAATGCATCGTTGAGCTCTTTTAAGGTTAATGGCCTAGATAGGTCACTCTTCATCGTTTTGATTAGCTTGTCTTTAATGGCTTCCAATGAGAAGTTTGCCGCATTTTTGGTCTAAAGTTTAATTTATATTACCCTGTAGACTGTTTTGTCTGATCCCAAGAAGTGTAATCATTTAATTGAAGATTTCTTATTCAATTACTATGTACAAATTTGCATTGAAGTGATCAAATTGAATACAATAATAGATATAGATGAATAAGCAAAATATGGATGTAAGCATTATTTCATCCAAAGTTATGCACATTCAATAGTGACAACCCTTGATAGCTTGTCATGACAAATAAAATCCATCCCAAGTAAAAAGCCATCCATGATAGCTTGTCACAACAGATGAAACCCATCCAAAAAAAAAGCCATTCCTAACTGAATAGCTTATCACGACAGATGAAACCCATCCAAGTAAAAGCCATCCATGATAGCTTGTCATGTCAGATGAAATCCATCCAAGTGAAGCCATCTCCTGTACATACTACTGCCAATGGAGCGCCATCAGGAATCAGCCTCATGCTGAGTCACCCTGATCTCATGCATATGCTTAAAGAAGGTGCGCATGTGACCATGTGATGGACCAAGCCTTGAACTGAATGCCCATGAAATTTATGCAGCAAAATCCTCCGTCCGTCAGGCCCCCGGGGGGGGTGGAGTGACGGAGGTGGTGGACAGGAGGATGAAGTTATGGGCTGGGCAGCTCCGCTGAGCTCAACTTCGTTTATACTATGATACTATACTCCCTTAACTCCCTCGCACCAACTGAGGCAGAGCCGGGGTGTCGGAGGGCCCTGCCTGCCTGCCTGCCAGCGCTCTGTCTGACTCTGGAAGGAGATCTGGTCCATATGGGAAAGCCCTGCCAAATCAGCTGCAGCACTCCCTTTCATGGGAACTCGATCCCTCCGCAGTTGGGGACTGATGTTCCCTGAACTGCCCCCCTGCCTCTGCCTCTGCCCCTGCCTTGCTTGAGGGGATGTTCCCCACCAAGAAACGTCTGCCACCACAAGGGAAGGGAAGGAAGGAAGGAAACACTCACCCCCACACACACATACACCCCAAAAAAAAATCCACACGAAAACCACTGAAGAAAAATCACAGGAAAATCACTCACAGGCGTTCAGTTGGGTATTAAGGTAGAACTACCCATTACCACCATTTACCCAATTCTCCCACCTACAGGTTCCTCCCATTTCCGTCACTGGCCCATCTTATTACCACAATCTTACTCATCCATGATCATGATGGCAATGCACTGGGGAGGAGACACATCAGCCCACGCTTCAACAATGGTCTAGTCATGCTTTACCAAGGGTCTACTCACAGTTTTACATTTCAGCTTTGAAAAATCACAAAAAATTCAATTCTTGTCAAAATGTCTTCATTTTTTTGGCAATTGACTTCTCTCAAACAATTCAATCTCTGAAAAATATGAGAGCTCATAAATAGCTTCTCCAAAGTACCTAGATAGCAAATCTGTATGGTAATGGGTAGTTCTACCTTACTCACTCAATGGAATCACGGCTGTTTTGCTGCAAACGCCTTCAGTGTTCCAGAAGTTTGTTTAAGTTTTTACCAACTGTTTTCCTTCAACTCCCCAAATTGAAACCGGGTTTTCAAAGTATGGATTTTGGTTATTTTCTCTACTTTTTTTTTACTTGAAATAGAAATTTTGTAGACTCTTTTGGCTAGTTTTTCTTTTGTTGATGGGTGTTTTAAAATTGCAACTGGTTTTTCCTCCTTGTTGCATTCGTTAACTTTAAACTAATTGTTGGTTCTTCCTAAACATAGGTTGGGATATCAAGTTACTCCATTTGTCTCTACATGATCTTCTTGGTTGGACAAAATGTTGGGGATTAAGGTTGAAAGTAACCTTATTTTGGCTTATTTTTAAGCATTTCAAGGGAGTTGCTATTCATTTACTGGAAATGATCATTTTTGAGGTAATGGAAGTATCATTTTAGGATGAAAGGAATATTGTATTGTCACTAGCACTTTAATGATGCCCCTGAAGAGTGAGTACTCAACTTCAATATTCTTTGCTTTGTATGCTCTAGTTTTTCTCTAAATATTAGTGAAAATCATTTTAAATTATTTTTTTGATGAAATCTTATGTCTTCCACATGTTTTGAATTTATTTTTTAAATAGGTGAAAACTTGACATTATTATGAATTTTTGAAAAATAAGTGAATTTTTTTTGTTTCATATACCAAATACTTAAAATATCTAAGAATTTCTCCATTGCTAAATATTATAGTGTAGAATATCATGGAGTAAACCAAAACGTGTATCATTCTATAACTGTAAAATTTTGGTAGACCATCCAAAGTACAAATTGTCATAAAATATTCAATTTTTGGAATTTATCAAATTTGAATAGAAATTAGACTTACTAAGCTTCATCTCATTATTCCGACTCAAATTCAAAAATATCAATAGCAAGGCTATATAAGTTGTCAAAATATACAAAAAAAAACATCTTTTTTCATCCACTCTTTTACCATCTTCTTATATAGAAAGGCCAATAAAACTTTGATATAGGGATTTACAACACTATACACTATATACATTTAAAGAGCTCAAGAAAAAAAATGGATGAAAAATCACAATCCTTCATCTACAATTTTATATCTCAAATCCATCCACTTTTGTACTCCAAAAGCATTAAAGGATTAAGAGAAGTAAAAGAATTATTTTCCAAAATACTTCAATTTTTATTGTAGAATCTTGTCCTAAGATAGCATTGCTACAAATAAAAAGGTATGATGTGACATGTGATGCTTTTTTATTTTTAAGAATTCATTTTTTAGAAAGTTGGTATTTAAATGTAGATATGGTTGTATAAGTATCATGAAACCATCCATTTTGCTTATTTGAAGTTCCAAGCAAGCAAGAAATGACTTGTGCTACTTTTCAATAATACAATTTTTATGGGCTACTTGTATGTATGTTTGTATAGAATATAAGTTGCATAAACTAAAGATGTGATCACACAAATACGTGGTTAATTATAAACAATTGTCATTGACCAAATTCTCATTTAGAAATAGAAAGAACAACCTTTATATTTGCAAACAAGTCACACTAAGTAGCAATTGTGTCTTTTGCTCTATAAGTTTTCTACAAGTGAGCATGAATTCAACTCCTCTGGTGTACCAAATAAATAAGATCATGTTTCACAAATATGAATATTGAATATCTTCAAATTTTATTATTTGGAAATTATTATTTTTTATCTATATAATGATAATGTATATGAATTAGATCATGGGAATGATTGATAAGTATTAGCATTCCAATATAGATGTACATTAACCCCTAAAGGACCATTGTCCCTTCGGGGGACAAATTGGATTTCGGGCAGGTACCTACGGGCTGAAATTTTGTCATGATCTTTTGAATTTTTTTTGGAAGATAGAAAAACTGATGAGCTTTGTGGGAATATAATTTTTTCGCATTCAGTGCCCGGAAACAAAAGTTATGACCAAATAAGCTCAAAATAGGGGACGGGCAGTCCGGGCAGCAAAAAAAATTTGCAAAATTTTGAATTTTTTTTTTTGAATTTTTCTCTTGTAGATTATATTTTTGTATACATGGGAAGCTTTGATTTATTCCATTTGGACTTATTATGAGAAAGTTATGGACAATCTTGTTTTTCGGGTAGTTAGAGCATCTTCCTGAAAAAATAACTTATAGAATTCATTTCTGAATGCAATTTTTACAATTTTTCTGAAGAAAAAATTTTCCATGATTTTGTTTACTTGCTAGAACAATCTCGCCATTGGGATTAATGCATTTTAATTACATATTAAAGATATTAATAATTTAGATTTCCTTCTTTCTCATACCTACTTCTACTTAACAATTTTTTTAAGCATGAAAATTAAGTTTTTTTTATGAAATTTTTTTTTTCCCTAAACTCTCAACTGAATTTCACACAATATGGATTTAAAGCTCAAAACTATGTAGTGCAAAAAATTTAAGTTAAAAAATTTCAAAGTAAAATAATCCAATCCCGCAAGGTGCTGAAAAAATTGTTTTTTTCACTTTAAACGCAAATATCTTTTAATCTATGTGGTCAAAATTTCTGAAATTTTTTCCACACATTTCCATACTAGTAAGGTATAAGATCCTACGGTTGGATGTGCAAAAAAAATAATTTTCAAATTTTTTTACTCTATGCTACAGAAATGGCAGTTTTGAGTGTTTTTTGGCAGAAATAAGGCCTTGGTCCTTTAGGGGTTAAATTGGTATTCAATATTGTATGTAAAATAATTCATAAACTTATATTTTAGTCTCCCTAAAACATGTTTTAAATACTTTGCATTATAAATATTTAGTAAAATCATTTATTATATTTTCACTCCTTATAAGTTTATTTGTATAAATTGACAACTAACAATTGAGAATCATTAATTTAAGCCATCAATAGAACTCATTTGTAGAAATGATATACATGCTTGCAATGAATCCACATACATGTACCTAAATAGAGGTCAAAATTAGTTATGAACATCCTTTGTTTCATAATAATAATTGGGGCAACATCATGAAAATTAGTCATATTAGAATGGACATTTTGCACTCAACAACAAAATATCTATACTATTAAAAGAATTAGTACTAGACAATTGAAAGTAAAGAACATAGTATTTATAGACCCGTGCATACATTCATTTCACTATTTGATATCAACTTGTACATCAACTAAGTTGCTAATAGGCCTCACAATAAGTAGAAAAGTAATGTACATTTCTCATCAATAATAAATATTTATTTAGTATTACATTAAATTCCTAAAAAGTGCTCAAACAAAAAAGTTGTCAACTATTCAATTAAATTCAAAACTACAAAAAATCTTGTCACATTTTCATCCCTTAGGGCACTAATATTCCCATTTATTCACTTGTTCATTCAACAAGAAGATGGGAGCATTTGGAAAGTCAATCTATTTATGGGTTCAAATGTTCAAACTTCATTAATCACAATAAAGATATTCTTTTGGAACAACATTGACACAAATTTTCCAACTCAGTATTTCATTTTTATAAATTGCTTTGCAATATAATTATTGATCTTCATCTTATCTTGTTTTTCTAAAACTAATTTCAATCATATAAATGGTTAAATAAACCACTTTTTAAGAATGTAGTCCATTCCAATTTAGATCTTAAAGTTTCAAAGATAAATAATAAATTGTATAGAAAGGCTTTATTGCAATGTTATAGTATCCATGCATTGCCAATATTTAATAAGATTATATATTGTGTAATTAAACTTTATAATCATCTTACTTCTACAAATAGTGTTTCACAAAACAAATAAAATCTCAGCCTATTAGATCATTGTATTTTTGTTTTATTCTTACTTTTTACTATGGCCAATTCAAGACATGGCCACCCAAACCATTGATTGTTTTTTTAGAAGTCAAGGTTTTAATGACACATATATAGTTGTTTTTAATTTATTCAATTATAAATGGAGCTTGAAAAAGGTATTTTATTATCAAATTTACTATGATAATATTTTTGTTTTTAGCTTTTGATTTTAATTCTTTTAATCCCTAACAAACTAAGAAGACCACTTTGGACTTTTAGAAAATGTGGGCAAGCTCTACTGACTTCATAATTTGGAATTTTTGCATGAAATTTTAAGAATAGATGCTTCTCATCATAATATATACGTGAAGCTTTGTTCCATGTGATTCCAATAAATACTGGCAAAGTTAGAAGTTTTTTAAAAATTTTGATGCCAAAGAGTGTAGAAAAAAATATATTCTAAAATATATTAATTATTTTTTGAGATCTTTTTGATATCTAATAAAAAAATGAACCATTGAATTCCACATAATGAGGTGAAACTTGTGTTTAGTTTTTTTCTAGCAACAAAAGTAGAAAAAACATATGAAGTTGTTTTTTTCTTTCAATTTTGAAAAATCTTAAATAAAAATAAAATACACTAATTATTTGTTAGAACATTCTTACCATTGAGATAAACAATTCTAAAATTCTTTCCAAAGTTATTTGCACATTAGTTATATCTTTTATTTGGTAACAATTTTCACTTCATAATTCTTTTATAAATGAATATGAAAGTTTTTTTGGTTAAATTTTTTTATATACATTTTTTTACATGTTTTACAATTCATTGCATTGCATGCACAAATTATAGGACATAAATTTTTTTTCTAAAAATGTTGAAAAACAAAACTTCACTTGATTTTGGAAGGATTAGAGAAACCTACATTTTGAAATTTAGACACATTGAACTTGCAATTGGTAGGGATATTCACTCTTTAATTTTAAAACAATGTACATGTACAAGTTAACTAAGAGATTTTAAGGTTGTTTTGATAAAAATAAATAAATACTTATGAAATTTTTGACCTTTTAGGGACAAGTATTTTGAAGCAGTATTGGGCCTTTAAACATAGTGATCCTTTAGGAAATAAGGATTATTCTAATTCATTATTTCAATTTTCTTACTAAATATTTACATAATAATTTTTGTATTTAATGATTACATTTAAGTAGTTCATTTTTCTATAGTATTGGTTATATTAAAATGGTTTACATTGTTTTTTATAATAAGTTTGGGCAACAGAGTTAAGTCTACCATGGTTGTAATAAAAAATAATGAGACCTCAAAAAAATTTACAATCCTCAAAATACAAAAAAAAATATTCTTGAAAATTGGTCAAGATCTCATTTAGAGAAATCTAATTATTCTATGGTCATAAATATTTTATAGGCTTATTGTGCTACAAGTTCTATTAACTATAAGCAATGATTTTTTACAATAAAGAATAAATAATATTATCTATAAATGGACTTTTATCATATTAGTGCATTTTGTGATTTTTTTAGCAACTACCAATCCTACACCTAAGTAGCTTTAGATTTTTTCTAATCTCTATATAAAAAAGACATTTTGAATATGCACATCAATGATTCATCAAATCAAACACTATAGGCCACTTTAAGCAATATTCTAATTTCTCTTTTTTCACTCATAGACATTGATTGCCTTCTACCAACCCCCTTTCATTGCATTCCAAATACAACTAGTATCTACACATAGCAAGTTCCTTTGAATCTTTAATTTCATACTTCTATATAATTGTGTGCTTTTAACATGTCTCTCAAGATGATTTGTTAAGAAAATTGTCTTTTTATTCTCTCTACACTTTTTTGTCGTTATTTTATTAGAACATCTCACTACTTTGTCTTTAATTCTATGACATTAGAGTTTTATAAAAAGACCTATGATAAACTATGTTTGCTAGTGTAAACATTAAACTTTTGATTTTTTTAAATATAATTTTGTCTTTTAAAATTGTCATTTAAATTAGAAAAGTGTATATTTTTACTACTACTCAAAGCATGACCACCAAACCTCTACAAAATGTCTTTATCATCCATTTTTTCTTCTTCAAAGGTTGAAAAAACTCATGAAAGTAATTTACAGTGATAAAAATCTTCGACTAAGGGCCTAGTGGGTATGCTTTGAAGAACATTCCATATGCATTGGAATGTTGAACAAGATATTAAATTGTATAGTACTACTAAAAGAATATCTTTTTACTACTTTCAACATAGATTGGTCAATGTAACTCCCTTGGAAAAAAAATTAATGGAAAAAACCTCTTGTCATTATACAAATGTAAACATAGTCAAATTGCAACATTAGAATGTTAAAAAATTGTTCACATGTTGGCCATGTTCTATTCTAGAAGACGAGTCATTTTCATGCACAAAGAACTAAACTCATCTCATCATTGTTTTGTTTTTTAAACAAAAACAAGTAACTCAAGAGTTGATAGCAAGTCTATAAATGTAAGCAAGCCTTACAATAGACCATAATAATGTACTAAATTTCAAAATTGTTTCTCCTTGACTTTTAGTTTCTCTTTGAAATACTTATGAGTTTTAGAAAAATCATAAGAAAGGTGCTATTTTATTTGCATTTGATGGATGAGCACGTATAAATAATCAACCCAGTGTTTCCTATAATTGTGATGATTGATCATCAAGGAAAAATTACAAAGATATGATCCTCATGTAGTTGGTTCAAGCTTTAATTTTTTTTAAATATTATTTAAATATTTATTGATTTTGATACTTTCTACCATTATGCTAAAATATAGTAGAATAAATTGCATAAAATTACCAATAATACTCTATAAAATGTAAAAATTTCATAACTCCAATAAGATATATGATTTCTTCTCTAAAAAATAAGTATAGATATTCTCATTCTTAAAAACAGTCACATAGAATGAAGAACTTTAATCATTGCAATGGTCATAGGCTCAACGTCATCAGAGATTCATTGTGATGGATGGACTTTCAAATAAGATAATTGAACCCATTACGAGACAAATGGGAGTGAGCCTAGTGTGGGCAAAATTATATTAGTGATATACATTTCAAAACTTAAGGTAGTCTGCTCAAAAAGCAACCGCATTCCAAAAGCAAACATGGCACATAGGTACATTTTGCTTTCATCAATGTCCCAACAGTGTACATTCCAGGAGGTGGTCACTTTTTTACTGACCACTGCATTTCAACTTCAAAAATTCATCACTAATGTCTTGGGTCAGATGCGAATTCCTGTTTTTTTGGGGGGTTCCCTCCTATGAAAATTTTACCTAAGAATGTTCCAAGCAGTCTAGCTTCCCCCAAAAGGCAATCCGCTCTACAATGGTCGCTTTGAGATAAGAGCAGACTAACATCCCTTACAAAAGATTGTTCTGAGTTTCTGACCCCCGCCACCTGCATTTCACAGGGTGCGTACAGATCAACGAAGAAGAAAACAAAAAAATGGAGCCCCTGTCTGGGGCTGGGACTAATCCGTATGTGGAGACATGGCGGCTCCCAAGTGTGTTACTCTGCCTCCGCCGGCGGTACCAATCCGCCAGTCATGGACATAATCAGAGTTTCCAAATGTGAGACATAGCTGGAGGCCAAGCTGTGCGGACAAATACATAGCTGGAAATCCCGGCCGGACCCATACAGTGCTGCTTTAAAATAAAGCTCCATTTCAAATCCTGTTAGGGTATAGCCAATGCATGACCCTTGAAACACGTGACATGGGGTAGATTGAATTTTTTTTTAAAAATGGGGGTGGGTTCTGGCTGTCAGAGCATCATGCAAATATATTGGGAAGTAAGCTAAACAATTTAACCTGAAGCCCACCGCATCGGAAGGGGCTCCCCCAAGCGTGATGTCTGCACCCAACCTACTGCAGCCCGGGAGTAGGGGAGGGGAGTTGGAGGGAGGTTTTGTCCGTGTCCAGTCACGAGATCTAATATCAGAGTTTCCAGATGTGAGACCCCAGATTGCCCCCAAATCAAAAACAAACTTTGACAAATAAAAATAAATTTTAAAAAAATCATATTTTCTTATGGGCAAGTGAAAGGAGGTTCCAACACATCAAAAAACACAACATTTGGATACAGTACACAAAAGGTACAAAGGAACAAAGTTTAGTTCTTAAAGGAACAAAGTTTAGTTCTAAAATGGTTTTCTTCCACATAGGTACATCACTGATTTTGGAGATGTACACAAAGTCAAGATGGCAGTTCAGCATCACTGGCGCATTTTGCGGGGTGCCCACCTAATACACAGTTACATGGGCAACATGATGCCCCCCAAAACAGAAGCCTCTGACCCCCCAAAACCACACAAGCCTTTGACCCCGAAACCACACAAGCCTTTGACCCCGCAAAAAACAGAAGCCTTTGACCCCTGAACAGAAGCTCAATCTCGAATCCCTGTTGTAATTTTGCCTCTGAAACTCTGATTCATTTGTATCCCAAAAAAAACAAAAAAACAAAACCCCTCAAATCCCAGTTGCCAGTGCACGCACATACACACAGCCTTTGAAAATGCAACCCAAGGGGAGCTTGGAAATTTTCCTCATGCTGTCAGAGCATGCACATCAACTGCGCCCTGAATCCTGGAAGCCGGGTAAGTTCAGCTGAAGATCACATTAGCACGGCTCTTTTCTAGTCTAGCTAGAGGAAGCCTCCACCCCTCCCCCTCCACCCCCCAACCCGGCCGGCCAGCAAGGGCTCTCAAGTGTGGGTGTCTGCACCTGGGGGCTACAAGGGTGATCATGAGACGTATCAGAGTTTCCAAATGTGAGACCAAGCAGGACGGAAGCCTTGCGGGGGCTAATAAGCCTACGCCCGCTACCACTACGCCCCGCCCCACCCTACGCTACGCCCTCACATTCCCCGAGGCCGAGAGGCGCTGAAGAACGGCTGGGCTTGCTCAATGTCCATAGGAGTGAGCAAGGGACAGAACAGGCAGGCAGGCAGGCCCACAGATGCGCACAAGGGAGCTTAGCAGTAGTAATTTGTAATACAGGGTGTGGAGGTTTGTTTTTTTCGCGTCCACGATCCGATTTTCTGCAAGTGCAGGCAGTCGGGGGAAGGGGGGGAGGATTGTACCTACTTAGGATGATACCAGCCCAGCCGGTGGGTGCTCTGGCAACCGAATCACGCACACAAGCCAGCCCATGATGCTACCTCAGTGCAAGCGCTCCCCTAGCTAGCCTTGGCCTTCTTCTCATTATCATGAATCCAAGGGGTTTGAGTTTGTTTGTTTTTTTAACTTACTGCCACTGCATGGCCTCCCTGCACAGCATCAACTGCAAATGGAGGCCATCGATGATCATTGAAATTTGATCACCTCCAATTGATGCCCCACTCCACCCCTACCCCCACCCCCCCTTGGGGCCACCCGGGACCATCCTTGCGTTGCCAGTTTCACGGCAGGGGTGCAGTAATAATAAGTTGGGGGAGGGGACGTGAGAGGGGGCATTTGTGTCCTTTACTAACTGAAATCCTTCAGTCAGGCTCTGCCGGAGGCGAGGGGACGGAAGGGGTTTGTTCTCTGTAAGTGCGCCAAAATTTTGAAAAATGGGGAATGGAAATAAGTTGTGGGGACGAACTGCATTCAAAATGCATGCAGGGGAGAGCCAGTGAGAGGAGAGGGTGTGCCCCTGTGGAGGGGGGGGGGGGCAGGAGGGGTGTCAGGTTTGGGGGTACTGGAAGATTCCCTTGCTTTCCTTGTTGCAACCCCCAAGTTGGAGGAGTTGATTTGCTTCGGAACTCTCGGAAGGGCAGGCTTCCATGTGGAGTTGGGGCTCATAAAAAGTCCATCAATCATCGCTGGATGGATAACTTACTGGTTTGGGGGGGAGTTCCCATGGCACCGATCATTGATGGTGAGTCATGTTTTTTCTTCTTCTAATGTCCTTCTCCCAAAAGGTTGAAGCATCAGTTGTCAACCACGCCCAGTGCCCCAAACTTGTGGGGTGCACTATTTCCAATCTGAGGCTGAAACTCAACTTAGGCTTGAAAAATGTTTTCTGTTTTGTCCTTTTCAAGGTTGGGACTAATATAGTCATGACACATGTCTAAAAGCAGTGAGCAAGGAAGGAGGGAGCAGTGAACAGGAAAGTAGTTCTTCAATGATCGGAGTTACAATACTCTAGACATCAACTGTGGGTCGACAATGCTTTTTGGCTCTCAAAATTCTCTGTAACTTCAAATTCAAGAATAAAATTGTGAAAAGTTAAGAATCCTCATATTTCCTATCTTCATGGGTGGGAAAAAATTTCCAACACCTCAAACTCCTTACCATCTAGTCAAAATTTGCTTAAGTGATCCACTACTGGTGCTTCTACCCTAATCATTGGTGAACTTAACTAGCCCCGACTCTACATGAAAGCCAACCCTAAGTCTCCTTATTGAAAACACCAAAGATCCACAATTGCTATAATAATCTTTTGCCTTGAAATCAATGTTGACAATAGCAATCTTTATACTTTGGGGTGGGCCTTTGGATTTACACCAAGTCTATATACTACTAAATCAAGCAAAAAAATGTAGAACAGTTGGAGAAGAAAAAACAACTAGGATATTCTACTACTAGTAGCTCAATTTTGAATCCCTCTACATATTAAAAAGTAGACAAGCTTTTGAATTATTGGTGTTCGTAAAATCAATACTATATATTGCAATTAAACTTTTCAATGTTAGATTGTTTGAGTCTAAAAACTTTATAAAGAATAAGGATTTTTAGATCAATAGACCTTATTTTATTTATCTTCTAATTCATGAATTGTGACAATTGAATGTAAGGTAGTTATGAACAATTTTTTTAATTAATAGAAATCATTCATTTTATGGCAATGTTATTGTTGCAATTCTAGTGGTATTAAAAACTTAATCCAATTGGCATGAAGACCACTATTGTCAATATAACATACAAAAAGCTAATAATATGCCATACTACTATCAATAAATAGCACAAAGTCATGTCTTGTATCCAAACCGTTTTGCCAACTTTGCAAAAGAGAACATCTTAAACATTTGAATACCAATTTAGTAAATCAAGTTAAAAGAACAATAGAGATTATGATTTGTATTATTTCAATAAAGATTCTTAAATAAATTATATTTTATTCATATAGTGCATCTAATGTCTAAGCTCAATTTTGGTGATATAAGAATTTTCCTCCACAGTCATACCAAAGAGGCATGAGGTCATTTATGACTATTTTGGTCTTGGATTTTAATATAAAAGCTCTTAAATGAGACTAATTTCTATTTCCCAACCAATTTGAGTGCTCATATTTGGGGGTGGGGCTCTAATGTAATGCCCTCCACTAAGACTTTTTTTTTCTATGCTCCTATAAACACTTAGATAACTTAGGTAAAAGGTTCATCTCAAACATATTTTCCATTCCAACTTCCAAACAATGAGGGATGAGCTCATGGCAATCATTCAATCTAAAGCCATCACTCTTGGATAATTGAGGTTTGAGCTACAATGGGATACACAGTAACTCCAATCAAAGTTAATTTTGAATAATAGAAATGGAACAATTTAGTGATAACAATATAAACTTCTTCTTTAATTTTTGAAAGAGAAACATCACAAAAGTGATACTTCAGAACCTTGAATTTGGCGCCATTTTAGAAAAATTATGTGACCATTTTATGTGAGAAAAACCCCATGATGAATGCTTTTTGTGTTTGTTTTGGAAGAGAAAAAAGAAGGGATTGGGGTTCTAATCACTCTTCTAGGATATTTGGGCAATACACTTCAAAATATTATTATTAATTCAAACTTTGTATGGAAAATATAACCCCTAAAGCCCTAAACTATATTTTTTTGGCAATGTAGTGATTTTGGGTAGCTCGCTACAAATGAAAATTTTATTTTTATTTTAAAAAAAATTTACAAAACATGTGCCCAAGGAGTAGCTTTAAGGCCCAGTAGTTTTCATAACTTTTGACTATATAATTAAAAATTTATTGTATGATATGTAGTTATTGCTTGGTAGGCAGCCTAGACACCTAGAACAACTTCTTTAAAAAAGTCACGTTTTTAAGAAATAAAACTTTGAAAGTGATTTTCTAGATTTATATACGTGTGGAAAGCTTTAAATCATTCCATTTGATTAATGAGGTGAAAGTTTGTGGGTAGTTATGGGATCTCTACTCTAAGATAAACTTTAAAGTCCTTTATTTAACTTAATTTTCAATATTTTTGGAAAAAAACCCCAACATTAGGTGTATATTATTTATTACAACCTTACAACTATTGAGATTGGCCTTTTTCAATTTCAAAAATAAATTGTTAATAATTTTAGTGTTTCAAATCATTCTCTGTTTTTTTTTCTACTTACTATTTTTTTTCTATATGTTGTATGATTCCCAATAATATGAATTTTTTCAAGCATGCAACCAAATTGCTTTGAAAAATGATTCCCAAGAAGCACCAACAACATGGACATTTTTTCATACAAATGTGACTTTGTAAAGTGCAGCTACCCAGTTTTTTGCAGGGCCAAAAAATGTTTCTTTGTAACTTCAAACACTACTATCTTGCAATCGACATGGTAAAAATATCTGAAAATTTTCCCACATCTTCTCAAGCCAGCTTACTACAAGATCCTACAATTACATGTGTCCAAAAATGTTTTCTTTTTCTTCTAAAATTTGGTACTTGTACGAGAAATGGCAGCTTTTGTTTGTTTCTGGCAAAAAACATAGTGAAAATACCTTCAGGGAAAACACTTTCACTTTCATTTTTTCCTCCTATGTTCACCTATGTTCCAGAAAAAGATTAAAAATCATTTCCAACCCCTTCATGAGGAGTTCCCCCATCCTGCCCACCATGGGGTTCATGTACCTTAGAACTCTTTTAGGCAATATGCAATGCTCGTACTGTACCCAATGACAGAATGCCTGCTGTCTGTCCTCCTTCATTCAGTTGTGAGCAGGCCAACACGAAAAGAATGCAAAAAGAGAAAAGATTGCCTGCTGTGAATTCCAAAAACAATCCAAATCAAAGTATGCTTTGTCTGTTGTCCGTCTTTTGGATGATCGCAATCAGATGAGCTCCAGAAACTGAACACCTGTAAATTAGTACAAATTCAAATTACTGTGCCATGCATCCGACAAGGCCTCCTCAAGTTTTCATGTAATAACTAAGTCATGGAGGGGTTGTGAAACGTGTGAAGGTTGGATGTGTTTTAATTGTAGACAGGGAAACGTCACTCTGATGTGTACGTAGCTGTGATGCAAATTATTTTGAATGAGTTTTGACGTGTTTTAATTGTAGACAGGGAAGGGTCACTCGTAGCTGTGATGCAAATTATTTTGAACGAGTTTTGACGTATTTTAATTGTAGACAGGGAAGGGTCACTCTGATGTGTACTTAGCCGTGTTATGAATTATTTTGAACTAGTTTTGATGTGTTTGTTTTTGTCGACAGGGAAAGGTCTGATTAATTTGTACTTAGCCGTGTTATGAATTATTTTGAATGAGTTTTGACGTGTTTGTTTTTATCGACAGGGAAAGGTCTGATTAATTTGTACTTAGACATGTTATGAATGATTTTGAATGAGTTTTGACGTGTTTGTTTTTATCGACAGGAAAAGGTCTGATTAATTTGTACTTAGCTGTGTTATGAATTATTTTGAACGAGTTTTTGACGTGTTTGTTTTTATTGACAGGAAAAGGTCTGATTAATTTGTACTTAGACATGTTATGAATGATTTTGAATGAGTTTTTGACGTGTTTGTTTTTATCGACAGGGAAAGGTCTGATTAATTTGTACTTAGACATGTTATGAATGATTTTGAATGAGTTTTGACGTGTTTGTTTTTATCGACAGGGAAAGGTCTGGTTAATTTGTACTTAGCCATGATACGAAGAATTATTTTGTGCCAAGGATTGTGTTCAATAAGTTATAGTCCTCTTGCACAACCAAAGTGGACTGTGCGCATTGTTGTTATCGTACTCAGTCAGTAGCTCACAGGATTAGTGCACCGTGCACTGAATGATGCTACTCTTGTTGTTATTATTATAATTATACTTTGTGCACCATACAGTATCTTGTCACAATCCCAGTCATCCACAGAGAATACAGCTGCGTTTTGTGCTGTCAGGGTTCACAGCTATATTATTGTCAAGGGAAGGTACTGGTAATCCTACCAACAAGCATACTAAATGAATTAACTGCCAAAGTTCTTGGATTATGTTGGGGGCAAAAATCTAAAGCCTCCAAAAGCAACATTCCAACTGACTGTGAATAGTGAAATTAGGTTGCTCCTCAGGAGAGTTCATCGGAAAGTGTGTGCAAGGAGGGACCAAGAGTTGGAGTTGGAGAAAAAAATGAGAAGAAACTCTCTGGAGCACCCAAATTGCGGTGTGATGGAGTTTGGTGTTGTGTTTCTTTTGGACTTTTTTTTAGTTAAGCCTTCCTTTGACACCCATTGTATGAATCGGTGTATGATGAACTCTACTAATTTCATGATATTTCAAACTATTAATATAAACATTTATTGCTATTGTATAACAATGCAATAATTTTCATCACCCTCAAACCATGTGCATAGATTGGTTCATAGAGTTGTATGGGCCTCTATGTGGACAAGTACTAAGTCACGAGGTAACTTTTCTTGGTAAGGCAACCTAATTTTCATTATTAGCTAAAGATTATTTACATTTATCTACTCAATATTAACGGACATTAGCTAAAGATTATTTACACTTATCTACTCAATTCCAAGATCATCATGATATTTTCCAAAACATTTTTTTTTTCCAATACAAGTATTTGTTCCCACAATTTAGGCAAATTTTTTTGGGCATAGTCACATCATCTTTACAAACAATCCATAAACCTTGCATTTGTTATACTAAAAGAAAGCAATAGCAATTGCCTAGGCCTTGTCCAAGTGTATTCCTATGTTGCTTTAGTGTAACTCTTTGTAGAAAATGCCCAAACAATTCTTAGTGGAATTGCAAATTAGTTGTTGATTTGTTCATAGGTTCAACATTCTTGCTTTCATCTACATAAATAATAAAGATATTTACAATTTTCATGTTAAAGAGGAATAGAGAAATCCAATACCACCATTTGCAAGGTCAATTTTGGCAACAATATAAAATTCTCAATTGATCCACCATGTCACCCACACGCATGTGTTTTGTATGCTTGTAATGAATAGGAGACATTTGTACACTATATTGAACCGCTCCGTTGTGTTGTGGCATGCTAATAATTGGAAACTTCAGAGGTGCTAAATAGGCTTTGCACTTGTTGAAATGATAAACATTGGATGCTTGTCTTTCCAAACTAAATCACTCAACTTTTGCAATTCATACATTCTCCACTCTAATGTCCCTTGGATACTTCTATTGGAAACTTTAGTATTCTTCAACATCTTTGGTCTTCCAATTTAGTTGCAACAAAGTCCCCATGGCATAAATGCCTCTATACAAAAACTCCTTCATAAACCTAATAGAAGTAAAATAATTATCCACATTAATTACATGCCCTTTCTCATTATATCCATCCAATAAATGCAACTCTATATCATGTGCTAAATTAAACTCCTTTGCAACTAGCTCCTCTCCTTATAGAACTTGAGATTTTCCACAATAGACTTCAAAGTTTTATAGATATTTAGAGACTAAGTCTTGCCAAACATTACACCTTCACCCCTAATTTTTGGCATTCCCTAGGCATGTTCTAATGTGATGGACAATACAAATCCTTGTACCTTATCATCATTTCATCAATTTTCACAATCTTTCCTACTTTCCAAGCCCCTCTTCCAAGCATCTCTAATTGAATTAAGCATCCATGATTTTTGTAAGAAACACTTTTCTTACAACCTATTTTAGTGAGTATTTTTACTTTTGGAATAATTTTTTTATAAAAAAAATGAAATATGGATAATTTGTAAAGCATTAAAAATAATATGCATCTAAAAATTTGGACTTAAGAAAAGTTTATCTCTAAAAACTATGCACAAAAAAGCATGATGTAAAATATTAAGAAAATGAACACTTTGATGATTGATTTTTATAAAATATTAAAATAAAAAAGATAAAATAAAATAATACATTTTTCTAATTTGAAGGTGCTCCTTCACAACCATTTTCATCTTAGAGAAAACAAATCGTGTTCTTTACGTTTGATGAAAGATAATGCACTTTGAGCATTGTGGAAGGTGGGCAATTTATTATCTTTAGAAAATCTCTTTGAGTACTTGTACAACTTTAATAGATGTCTTTGTATCCCAATTTTGAGATTCAAATTCACGTTTTTTGGTCAAAAATAGTACTATCTCCCCCCCAAAGGCCCAAATAAATATCCAATAGGGAATTGTTTAAAAATAGTAAAATAATTTTGAAAAAATGAAAAAGATTACACAATGTCTATAACTACTAACTTTACCTTCATTTCAAATTTCATATAAAGCTAATGTGCAACGCAAAAGTTATGAGCAAAAAATAACATGTCCAAGGTAAGGGCACAAAAAATAGGACAAGTGTTTCTTGCAATCACCCTCTACCACAATTTTCCCATCTTATCATATCTAGGCAAACTCTTCACAATTACATATGAGGCTAGATTTTTAAGGTGTAAACAATTAGTCAATGATTGAAATTGGGTCCAAGTAATAATTCTTGATATAATAGAACAATGGATACCAAGCCTTCCTTGTGCCAATAACTCTTTTGATTAGGTTGTCCTTTCATTCCCATATGGAATAGCACAGAAGGCTTTCACCCAAAAAATGATCAAATCCTTCCAATTTGGACCACCCGTGATTTTCCCATCCATATCCATTTGGGTAACATATGGTTTCATTTTTAGTATAATGGTGTGCAATACAAAAGGGAGAAAACATATCTTGAATAAATTCATCATTGTAGAAAGTTTGTTCCAAAACAAGTTCTTCCTACATGGTCTACTAAATTCTACCAGCTCCAGGTCATATGTTATAGAATTTTTGGTCCAAGTGACATCTCTATACAAATGCTTTATACCTTGTCGTCATGAACCAAGCCACTATTATCATCTCCCTCTATACTTTTATAATTTGGTTTAGAATCTTTACTTCTACAATATCCAATATAGAAAGTTTGGAAGGAACCTTTGTATGCCACCAACATTTAGGGTGTTTAAATGAGAAGGTACCATGGAAGTACACATCATTATTGATAAAATGGAGAACTTCGTTCAAACCCTCTCTACCATCTACCTTATACCCTATTTCATCATGTATATAACAATGCATAATATTTGGTGACCACAAATTATATTTTCATATTATTTTCTATTGTTCAAGTACAAATGAATAAAGGGGCTTCCAAAATTGAGATTCTATTTTGCATTTTTTCTATAATTGATCTAAAACTATATTTTTCTTCATACACATTGACTCTCCTATCTCCATGTTTGAAATCATCAATTCCAAATGCCTATAATCTTCGCATGAATCTAACAACTAGTTTTCTATCCATCTAACTACTTGATTCTCTATTGCTTTGGCACAAAGCTCCCCTAATTTGTATAAGATCCAACAAAAGGTACTACAAGAAAACAACGTCCAAATTGACACGTCCGAATTGACAAACAATGTCCAAATTGACAAAAAAATGTCCGAATTGACAAAAATGACAACATTCCCTTGTAGTGAGGCTCTCAATCTAAGCCAATAAAGTCCATTTGTGCCCTTCAATTCAATGTTCTTTGCCAAGTTTAGTCACCCCCCTTCAATCAAGCTCCTAGGCCAAACTCCATTGGAGCCAAATGTCTTCACTATGGTAGTAGGGCTCTCCACTTTAACTTTCATGATTGTATGACACTTCAAGGTCATGTGGGGGCTTCCTCCTTTGATTGTTGTCTCAATAGGGGCTTTGCTTGTATACTTCTAGTATTATGCCTTGCTTGTATCTAAAATTTAGTTTTTTAATATGCTTGCAATTTTTGCAATTGATGAGTGTTACTATAGTGTGTAGTAATTATGAAGGTCATTATAAATTTTATAGGCTAAGAGCATCTTCTCCCCTACAATTCTCTTCATCAAAGTTGTCTTTTGAAAGTTCCTTGTAGCTTGACTCCCTACTTGTAATTTCAAACTCTTAACTATCTAGATATTATTGGCTTTGATTAAGAAGAGTTTGAAACATAGTGAGTCAAAAGGTTCATCTAAAAATGTCTTCTAGGGTAGAATTGGTTGTATGGAGGTGAAAGCGACTGTGTCGGTGAAATTCTTAGGGGAGGCAATGTGTTTATTGGGGAAATCTAGGTTGTCTACAACTAGGAGACCATTGTGGAGCCTCAAGCTAAGTTACAAACTACAAAATTGAAGCAAATCTTTGATGAGGGAGAATTTCCATTTTTTTATAGTTGTTTGGTACAATAGAAATGATAGGAGAATAGGTCTCCAATAGCAAAGTGATCAAACAGACCTCAATTTTTTTGCATAGATAATAAAATTGCTAAAAAAATTGCATTATGAAAAAAATTGTTCCAAGAGAAATTCCATAGTGACTCAAATTATTCAAAGAAGAAATCCACAGTGGCTACACAATTTTTGAAATTTGAATTGCATTCACTATATCTATGATTCTATTAAAAATGGCAAAGCAAATGAAATTGTTCAAAGAAGAATTGCAATGAATTGCTTACCCTTTTCCCCTTCTACTTTAGTGCATATTTCTTCATTTGCCTTTATCTTAAAAGTAGTGTTGGTGATGTTGTCTAGTCGTAAGCACTTGATGGTTTCGAACACTCTCTTGTTAATAGTCCTCCTTTCTCTCCACCGTAGCACCCTTTTCACTTGATGACAATAGGGATGCCTAAATGTGTTGGATGTGGGCTCTTTGGGCAAAGCTTGTATACCACAAGAAACTGGTTGTGCTAGAAGGTATCAAGTTATAATAAAGCTATGAGAGTTTGCATTTCTCTCCTTGCAAGACCAATTTCCTTCAACCCAATGTCAGATCTCAAAAACAACAAGAGAGACTTGCTTCATCCATTTTCTACACTCCTCACTAGATATCACAATGTTTCACTAGCATTTGCCATTACTTTAAATTTCTAGTGTCACCAATTCGTGCTATGCTTCAAGACTTGAACTCTTTTTTGAGGTATTGGAGCATCCAAATTAGATATTTGCATTGATGATTAGGATGTGAAGGTTGTTGTCATATAAAATCACCATTACAATTTGGTGTGAAAGATTCTAATTTGCATGTAATTTCTAGTTCAAGAAAAAATACATTATAAGATTTTTTACATTTTTCTTCTCATGATTTTCATCTCGCTCTCCATTGTAATTTTGTCATGATTTTTTCCCAATCTATGTGGCTTAATTTGCTAAAAGACTCAACAAAATTTATATTTTGGCAAAAAATACAAGCAATTAACATGGCTTACATTATGTATTGGCAACCTCATATGTGGCTCTTTCTTTGTACACAATAGATCCCCTACCCTACAAGCCCCTCCAAACCCTTTGAAGACCCCTTTGCTCTTGCCTCTAAAGTCTTGTAGTTGAAAAATTTGTGCCTTGTTGGCTCTATTAGAGTCTCACTTGCCACCTTCACTCAATCAAGATCCTCCCTCCAAACTTCCCCCTTCTCTATCAACATTGGACAACATTTGTTGGTCTCAATCAAGGCATTTAGTTGTTGCGTGCTTCTAATGCTTGAATACTTTTGGGCTCCATAACTTTTGCATTTGAGTAGTGATTTCCAAAAATAATCTACTCTTAAATAACTTGTAAGAAGGAGAAGCTTCACTAAAAAAAGTCAAAAAATAATGTTCAAGTCTTTTTTTTGCAAGCCCTTTCCCAAACTTTCAAGAAGCCCCATGGACAAAGTTTTATTGTCTTTATGAAGGGTTAAAATCATCTCTAGCATGAAGTCTACTATTCTTTCTATTTCCAAAAAAGACAAGTGTGTTCTTTGTAAAATCTGAAGAAAACATAGGTCTTTTTCAAAAATAGAGGTAGTGATGATTACAACTAGCAAATCAAACTTAATTTTTATTAAGTTACCTCCTAAAGGACCAAAGAGCCCACTTTTGGCTTTTTGAGAACTTTGGTAGGTTCTATTGACTTCATAATTTGGAATTTTTGTGTTAATTTTTTAGAATGGATGCTACTCATCATCATCTATGTGTGAAGCTTTGTTTCATATCGTTCCAATAAATATTGCAAAAGCTGAAAAGTCTTTTAAAATTTTCATGTCAAACTAGGCGGCAAAAAATATACTCTAAAAAGTTTAAGTTATTTTTTAATATTATATATATAGATAGATAACTACTCACAAAATAAGAATGATTCAATTATGAATAATGAGGTAAAAGTTATGAGGAGTTTTATTTTACGAACAATGAAGGTAAAAAAACATACAAATTTAGCTTTTGCTCTCAATTTAGAAAATTTTCAAATGAAAATGAAAATGTAGGATATCAATCATAAACTAGAACATTTTCACCTTTGTAATTAATAATTTTCAATTTCTTGTAAAAGTTATCAACATATTAGTTTTTCCTTACATTCAATACTACCTTTCACTTTACAATTTTTTTAAAGATGAATACAAAAGTTCTTTTGGTTAAATTTTTTTTTGCATGTTTTGAACCCATTTTTCAATGTATTGACAAAATGCACAAGTTAAAGGACATGTGATTTTTTTTCCTAAAAATGTTGAAAGACAAAACTTTGTCTTTTAGAAGGGCTAGAAAAGCTTGCATTTTGAAGTTTAGGTGTATTGAACTTGCAATCATTAGGGATATTTGCTCTAATATTTTAGGACAATAATAAGTTGACTAAAAGACCCTATAGTTGGATTTGCTAAAAAATAAATATTGATGAAGATTTTGATCTTGCTTTGGAGATGAGTATTTTGAAGCAGTTTTGGGCTTCTAAACATGATGGTCCTCTAGGGGTTAAGTGGTTAACCCTTGAACATCGAGACAAATGTTTGGCATCCAATGAATGACAAAGAATCTCTCCATGTAGAACAAAAATGCAACTATTCTTCCTCAAAATTTTGTGTGGAAAAGGGAGATCTTGTACAGTACTTTGACTTCTAATGAGTGCTTTTGCAATTTTTTAATCCAATGATTCACACGGTCATGAAAACTGATGATTTCTAAGGTCACCCCGTCGTCCTTTTAAGGGTTAAGGAGATTGCTAGTAACTTCTAGTGTAGTTTCAGGAGTTATTACATAACAAAGATGTTGAACACATGAGTCTTGTTGCTCCGATTGGCCAGGCCTTCTACATGTGTGAGTGAACATACTCCATTGCAACTCAGGGTTTTCTGCACTCATAAATAGTTGTTAGTTATGGAAGTGCTGATGACAGTGATGATCTTCCCCAATGCAAGCAATCCTTCCCATTTCCTTCACACATGTCTAAGGGAGCACACTCAAATGCGGCTACGCTTGGAAGAAACACTCAAAACGGTAGCAGAAAATCTTCAGTCGTCATGTTGCAGACACGGAATCCACCTTGGTCGCTAATATAAATGATGATACAGTATTGTGAAAAAGCTTCTTCAAATGTTCGGTCCCCAGCAGGCTGTACTGTACTCAATCAACCACTGGCATGTTCTCAATTTTTTTCTAAATTTAGCAAAGCTTTCGACCTGGAAAACATTCGTAGTCATAGTTATAGTGTTACAAAAGAAATGGGATTGAATGCCACCCACAGTGCTAATTCAATTCGTGTACATTTAGCTGAGTGCTTGTAGTGATTTGAGCTGGTAGTGAAAATCACAGTTGGGGGCAGGCCTCTGCTTTCAATGACTCCTGAATCCCATTCAACAACCGCGATGCAGATTCTCGAGTGAGCACGTTCATTACCGGCAGCCCCAAACCAGCTCATCACGATCGGATTCAATTTGCTTCTGCAAAGTGCAAACGTAGCAAATCTTGGTGTACCGGTAAACTCCAATCTTGGCATAAAATTAAATCTCAGAGACTGAGGCAAAGCCCGGCCCAGGGGAGTCGAGCCCACGATCGGGGTCGTCAAATCCAAATTATATCTTCTGTTTCAGTTGTATCGAAAAAACAAAAGTACGTCCGGTTTTTTTTTAAAGGCACACCGTTTCCTTCAAAAAAACAAAAAACAAAAAACAAACGGAAACAAAAGAAAGAAAAAGGAAAAAGAAAAGGATAGAAAAAAAGTACGGAGTATATCTTAATAAGTATTGCAATTAAATCAGAAACAAAATTAAAAAGAAAATGCAGGACATATCTCAGTGACTGATGAAGTTATGCCCATAAATCGGATATGAAGCCGATTGGAAGTCCGTCCGGTCAGACAGACACTGTGGGCCGGGGTGTAAGAGCAGCTCGGTTATTATAGTTAAATGTTGGAGACTGTTCAGTTGGAGCACGTTAAATGCACTAATAAAGTATAAAGTATATTATATATTTGTATTTATATTTATATTTATATTTATATTTATATTTGTATTTGTATTTATAAAGTATATTATATATTTGTATTTATATTTGTATTGACACAAATGAAATGGAATTTCATTGCAAAGAAATAACAGGCCACTTGTGGCTGGCAGGGGAGGACCGAGCCCAGACCGGACGACAGAGACACGGCGCAAAGCAAAGAGGGAGGAGGGCAAAGAGAACACAGCACAGAGCGGTGCCGCCCTCACGGCCATCAGCCCTCACGCGCTCACGACCATCAGCAGCCCAACAACCACGCCGAGCCTGGCGGCTGAAACACAAAACCTTGCCAAGGGCCGAATGGGTTGCTTCAGCGTGTTGCTGTGGGGCTGCTCTTAATCATCTTCGCAAACACCTCCTTCCTGCATCGCCTCTTGATGAAGAAGTCAAGACACTTGCTTATCGGCCTGGGCGCCCTGGTGGTAATGCTGTCTCACTGCCCGCGGTCGTAATATAAATAATAATAATTTAATAATAATAATGCCACCCCCTCTCTCCCTCTCTCCCTTCTCCCTCTCTCTCTCTCTCTCTCCCCTTCCAGGTATTAAATGAGACTTCAGGCAGGTCCCAGGCCTGAGGTCCCCTGCAGCAGTGACTGTACGCAGTCCAGTCCAGCCCGCCTTGGGAGGGCCGCCAACGGAAATTAATAATCCCTCCCCCCCCCCTCGTTCCTGCCATAAGTACAAACACCACCACGGGCTCGTCATCCATAGTTGCTACAAGTTCCCTTCCCTCCCCAATCTCCCACATTCCTTCCTTACCTTCCTTGCAAATTATTGGTAACCTTGCTTGCAGCAAGGCCCTCCGTCACATTTTTTTTCGTCCCAGCCGGACTGACTTTCAGTTCTCCTGTCTGTAATGAGGAGCTTGTTGTCCATATACACGTAAAATCAACACAATGCTGGCGACGTAGCTAGTGTGGTAAATCTCCAAAGAGACGCTGTCGGATTAGTGAGTGGGTTAGTGGGTGTAGTAGCCATTTGCTCACATTTGCAGTGAGAGTTTGTGTTGGAAGGAACCGTGGGTGGTAGCGGTAGCTTGCCAGCCAGCCAGCCAGCCAGCCGTAGTAATAAGTGAACCCAGGCGCCTCATTGTCGTGGGTGATGGATCAGTAGCAGGGAAATCAAAGCTCCATGATCAAGTGAGATTTCTATTCATTGTATTCGATATTGCGAGAGAGTGGGAGACTGAGAAGGAGGAAGAGCTGGGGCTCCCCGAAGAGCCTGTGAAATTGGACACATTTTGAGTGGAATCATTTGGTGGTAGTACTATTCGTGATTTGCTCTGTGCGTGGGTTAATGATCAAGGCCCAGAGCAGGAATCTTGCACGTATCTGGGGATCCTCCCCCATTCCAGTTACGTGCGTGAGGGGTAAGAAAAGAGTGGTGGAGTGCGCGCGTGAAGAGAAAAACCACCGTGCAATTTCACGAAAGAACTGAATCCACCGCTTTATAATATTTTTGGGTGGAATCCCGAGTTGGTAGAGATCATACAAATATATATATGTATTTTTTTTTTCGGAGGTTACTCAAACAAGTGAGAGTGACGGAGAGGACGAAGTTAGAGAGGCGTAGGTTCGTTGCAAGGAGATTTGAAAGGAGATCGATTCTTATGTTAAAATAATCCCCTTTCTGTAAGATTTGGTTGTTCGATTATTCTCCCTTTTAAGAAACTCCCTTGTGAAGTTGAAAGGAGGAGAGCTTGAGTGAAAAAACACAAGGAGAGAGAAGAGTTATGACGCCTAAGCAACTGAGAGGTGGTTACAACTGCAATGTGTTTTGTAGTCAAGGTCCTTTGTCATCATCACCACTGCTGCTACGTGTAGTACACGCAGCTTGACGATTTTCAACCCGGGTTTGCAGAAATTTCAAGGGATTGCAATTTGCCTCCTTTGTGAAAATTCGGATTTGGGAACTCAGGTTGACTTGTGGCAGCCTGGGTTTAATTAAACTCGTGATGATTGGTAACGTACCCCCTTTGCATGCAGCCACCTCCTTTCCCTGAAGAACACCACAGCTTTTGTGATTGCAAGAATTTTCGAAAGAATCCTCATTTTTTTCCCAGTTCAGCTCATCGTGCACACCCAAGTCGGGACACAAGCAGTGAGTTCCATACAATCACCCTCCCACAGCCTTTTTGATTCCAGTACCCACCCTCAAGTACCCCGGCCCCAACAGAGGCCTGCAAGCTTGGATTTTTTTCCCAAGCTTTTTTTCGGGTGAGCATTTACAGCTAGTCTCTGGCCCTAGTTTTTCCAGTTTCCGGGTCAACCGGAAGACCCACTCCGCCCCAGGAATCTGGACAGATTTCATTGCAATCTGCATTGTGGGTGCAGCCAGCGAGCTGCAGGCGTGCAGTGAATGTTCCCGAGAGAGAAGCAGGGGATATTTGGAGAAGAAAAGCTCGGAATCGAATCATCCAAGGCGAGGTGGCAAAAATTGGCGTTTCCTCCTCAGTCATGTCGAGTTTGTTGGACCGGCAGCCGTCGTCGCCTGCCATGAAGCTGAAAATTTGGTTGACCCCACACTCAGGCGATTGCATCAGCATTCTCCATGAGCCCAGGACAGCACCTCTTTACTAAAAATAGACAAACGCCCCCAACTGAGATTGTTACAATCAATCTGGTGGAACGCGTGGCCGTCGATCTTTCTAATTAAAGTGAGCAGCTAGCAGCGGCGTCGTCATGGCGGAATTTAGACATAGACTTTGCAGAGCGCGCGTGACGAGTTCGCGACGACGGCCATGTGAGTTCGAGACGGCGAGCGTTTGGGTGCTTACGGGATGCGTGATGGTGGCGTTCCTGGCGCAGATGGGGAAGTGTGTGGAAGCGTCGGCCGCGGATCGTGTGTACCTGGAGTCGTTCGCGTTGAAAGGGCTGTTGTCGTTTGAGAATACGAGCGCCGTGACGAAAGATTGGGGCCAGCTGCGTCGCGGCCTCGCGCCCGCGGCGGTGGTGTACCCGACGGCCGTGGAAGATATCGCCACGGTGGTGGCCGCGGTGGCACGGGCGGATTCCGGTCTCACGGTCGCGGCGCGCGGCCTGGGGCACTCCATTAGTGGCCAAGCTCAGGTACATACCAATTCGTCACCGCCGCAGTGGCCCCCTTGCAGTGAGATTCGTCACCTTTTGGGTACGCGAGGGTGTCATTTCCAGTAGATTTCACAGTTGCAGAAATTACTTTACCATTTGGAGTCTAAGATTGTGGCAAGTACGTGGGCAGTCTCTCAAGACAAGACGTTAACAATCTCCAAAGCTTTGAGATTTGCAGCTATGAGATACCCCCGCCGCTTGGATGCCACAATGTTAGCAAACACCATAGAATTGAACTCTGCGTGCACCTCTTTCGTTTCGAGATTGTGGCATCCAAGTGGGCAGTGTCTCAAGACCTCACGTCAACAATTCCAGCGCTTTGAGATTTGCAGCTATGAGACTCCCCCGCTTGCATGGATGCTGGACACAATGTTAGCTAGCAACACCATATAATTGAAATCTGCGTGGAACTTTTGGGTGTTTTGTTTTCTGAAATTTGTGGGTTGGTTGTGTGTGGTGTCTCCAGGCGCACAATGGCGTGGTGATCGAGATGACGGCCATGAGGGGCATCCGCGTGATGCCGCAGGGCGACGCGGCCTCCCAGGGCGTGCCATTCGTGGAGGCCAGGGGGGGCGACGTCTGGGTGGACGTGCTCACGGCGTCGCTGAAGTTCGGGCTGGCGCCCAAGTCGTGGACAGATTACCTCCACCTCACCATTGGCGGCACGCTCTCGAACGCCGGCGTCAGCGGACAGACGTTTCGCCATGGCCCCGAAATCAGCAACGTCCTGCAGCTCCAAGTCGTTACAGGTACTTACTCACGCACTCTTCCCAAACGCATTGATTCAATTCATCAGCGCAATTCACGCATCCTTGGCCGTGCATGCGCGTCCGAAACTCGCTATACATCGGGTGTCTGCCATCCCGACGCCCACCTTTCACCTTCCAACCCCAAATCGTGAAATGGAACCAAAGCAGTGGTTGATTCAGAGGCAGGTTTTTTATTACGATCAACGATTCAACGATTAAAGAGCAGAACGCGTGGCTCACAGGCTCGAGTAACAGAGAATTTGTTGAAGGTAGCTTGGTCATAGAGAAGCTGTGAGTGCAACCGTGAAGCTGTGATTAATTGAATCCCATTGTGTGTGTGTTTGGTTTGGTGCAGGCAAAGGCGATGTATTGGACTGTTCGCCCACTTTGCACCCGGAGCTGTTTTTCGCCGTGCTGGGTGGTTTGGGTCAATTCGGGATCATCACGAAGGCGCGCATTGTGCTGGAGCGGGCGCCGCAGCGCGTGCGCTGGCTGCGCGCACTCTACACGGATTTCGCTAAGTTCAAGCGCGACCAGGAGTTTCTGATCGGGAGTGCGACGCCGTTCGACTACGTAGAGGGCTTCGTGGTGGCGAACAGCGCGAATCCCATCAACGGTTGGGCGTCCGTCGCGTTCGCCAATGAGATTATTACCGAAGCCATGATCCCGGCGCACGCGGGGCCGGTGCTGTATTGCCTGGAGGTCACCAAGGCGTATTCTGCGGCCGACCTGCCCAATCTGGACCAGGTAATTGACTAATACTGAGTTTTCTTTCAGTTTGGAATTTTTCCAAGTTTTTTTCTTTACCTGAGTTTTTGGAAACTCTTTGGGGGGCGATGGTATTATTCTGGTTTATCTCTAAGATGGTGATCTTGGGTGCACATACCTTACTGAAAATATGGGTTTGAGTCATGCATTACACTTCAGGTATGTGCATCCATAGAAAACACCTAAAATTTTTAGCATGCACTCCTTTCAAGTGGCTTCCATGTGGTGTGCTAAAAGTTGCTTAAGCTTCCTCTCTGAGGTGGATTGGACACTTACGACCTCAAATGTGTCTTAGAATGCAATTGATTATTGTATGCCACTGTAGCACACATTTCCCCTGGAAATGGGTTTATTTGCATTTTGGAATGGCTGGCGAAACTTGTTATGCACTTGAACTGTCTCTTTTCTTCTTTATAAGGAAATCAGTCAATTCAAGGGTGGGCTCCATGATGATAGCGTCCTCACTTTGTCTTTCTGCAGTACATGTGAACGAATGATCATGATCTTGCTGTGGAGATTCAGTGGGTCACTAGGTTGGCCTTTTCATAAAAAAGAGGTGACTTCTAGAAAGGCATGTGAGCATCAAGGCATGAAACATGCCTGCCATGATTTTCAGTTTACTGTCTATCATGGCTTGAAAAAAACGCAGCTGGTATAATCGATAGAGTGGGAAAAAACAAACACAGAGGTGATGCATTTGGACCAATCACCTACACTGAATAGTGAAATTAGGTTGCCTGACCCACTCCAAGAAGGTTACTTTACAAGCCATCAAAGTCGGTCAACAGCTATTTCTACAGCTATACATCCATTTGTACATCCATTTGTACACATGGAGGTTCACGAGTCCCAATTACAACAAACATCTAAATTCAAAAGTAGTGCATTCTTGTAGAGGAACAGCTAATATTTATGCAGTGTCAAATGTCGAGAAATTCGTGAGGAGGCAATCAACCTAATTTCGCTATTTTTTTTAGTGTAGATTCTCGCATTCGATTCCCGACCCTCGGCGCTTCTGCGTCATCCCCGCAACATAGGGAATGTTTGCGTACCATTGATTGCCTGATGTATACGTCACACCTTACCGGACTCTCTCCCACTAGGGGATTGGATATTCCGCCGGCCATATCTTCCGCCATCCCATGATGAATTAGGTCCATGATAAGCTCACTGTCTTTTTGACGTTTCTTAATGGGTGTCGTTTCGTTGGCTGTTTTGTCCAGGTGGTGGAGAGCATGTTGGCACCTTTGAGCTTTGACCGCAAGCTGCTGTTCCAAACCGACACCACGTACTTCAAGTTTCTCGACCGGCTGCACGAAGTGGAAAAGGAGCTGAGCTCGGTTGGCATGTGGGACCAAATCCCGCATCCGTGGCTTAACATCTTTGTGCCCGCTTCGTCGATTGAGCGCTTTGACAAGCTCGTGCTGAAGAAGCTGATGACCCCAGATTTCAGTGGACCCATCCTTGTCTACCCCCTGAACAAATCCAAGTAAGTCCAGTCACCGTCATTTAAAATTTTTGGCTCCTCAATTAATTGAATCTGCGTGATAATTTGATTAATTAAAAGTCGTCTGATGAGTAGCAACTTAGGTAATTTATCAGGATACTGTGGTGCATGGACACATGACTCGATTTGCTGGAGTGTCAAACCAGAATCCCCAAATCTTCCTACTGGGTAGATTTGGTGACACTCGTTTGCGGTTGCTCCATTTATTCTACTTAGTTGTGATCCATGATATAATGTAACACCAACATAATGTGGCATGGAATGACAAGATTTTTAAAAAATAATAATAATAACTGGGCATCTTGGGACTGCCTTGATTTGCTTTTCAGTGAATAGACGCTCAAACAATAAGTGAGATGCATGAGATCCAAAGCTTCATCAATAGGTGCACTACTACAGGGTGTCCATAGGTCTATGAAATAGTGAATCACACGCTAATTAGAATTAATGGTGTAACTTACCAAACCAAACCACAATTTGAATTTTGATGCAGCAGCTGCTGCACTGGTCAAGGAATGGTGTTTTTGAGGTTGACGAAGTTGAGAGTCTAATTTTTAATTTGAAACTGTGGCACAGGTGGGACAAGCGACTCTCGGTGGTGATCCCGGAGGGACCTGAGGAAATTTTCTACCTGGTCGCATTCTTGAGGAACAAGCTCCCGGACATGGCGGGAGGGCCAACACTGTCCACGATGCTCGAAGACAACGACAACATTTTACGTGTTTGTGAGACTCTGCGTTGCAAGCAGTACTTGCCTCGGTATCAAGACCGCGTGCAATGGAAGCGCCACTTTGGTTCCAAATGGGACTTGTTTGTTCAGAACAAGCAGATGTTTGATCCGCGGGCCATTCTCTCCCCGGGGCAGAACATTTTTGCCCGCCGCCGGATCAGCCTCAGCCTCAGCAATTACTCCTCACCTTTGCGCGACACACAAGAGTGAAGCCGAAGCGGACGGATTTGCCATAGCGTAATAAAATAGGCTATAATTTTTTCTTATCGTGGTGGCCATTCACGGCCGGGGTAGCGAAGTACGAGATCCAGCACTGGTCCTGTTTGTTTTTTTTATAAATTTTGGAGCTTCTGCTGTTGCTGCTGCTGCGGCTGCTGCTGCTCCTGCTCCTGCTCAGAAAAGAAGGTGAACAGATTCCCTTGTACATAGTGGATTGTAAGAAGGCCAACGAATCAATTTGTAGTTTACCCATTTCAAGCAGAAAGAGAAAAAAAGGCAGTGACTAGGTGAGGTGGGGAACCTACCCATTTGTGGAAGTACATTCATATATTGAAGGAAGGACAAAATCCCCAACTGAAGCTTTGATGATATATTGTGTGTGCACTCGGTTGGACTTCAATTGCACCAGGCACAAGTGGATGAGCTCTCGGGTGTGATGACAAATTCAACCGGTGTTTTCACACAATTTAGGGTTTTAAAACTCCCCATGTTTTTTTACTTCGGATTCCCCAAGGCCGACTAAGTTATTGAAGTGAAGCTGGCTGGCCGAACGGGGGGGGGGGGATCAGATCACTCCATTGTAAGTTGTAAAAGAGACACGTAAGGTTGACTCCATTCCATTCCCTTCAATTGTGAACTTTTTATTTATGAATTTTTGGCTGTCGAACTGATCAAACAAGTGCCTACTCTAGTTAGGATTCGTGTGGTTATATGAAGATCAAAAGATTTGATTGATCATGGTTTCCATGCAAGGAAATAGCTGATGATGACCACAAGAAAAGTGGACTTTTTTTCCAGGTTTTAATGACTATGCAAATTTGCTTGTGAATTGGGTTCTGTTTGTTTACTTGGGTTTTCAGTTCATGGAGCCAAAGGCGCAAGTTTTGTGAAGATGCTATTCGTTCCCCATTTGCAGTGTGCGTAGGTCTAGCATCCCCACCAGCTCTTCTGTTTCTCTATCTGTTTACTGAGCTTGGGACATCAAATAGGGATGAGACCTCGCGAGTTCTCCATATGAGCCTCTAGATACAAAACTGAAGAAGAGTTTTACAGAAATCTGTATATTTTAGAGATACAGATTTTGGATAAAGGTTGGTGGGGTGAAATTTCTGTATCTTTATCTGCATATGAGGTCCTCTCCCTAAAGCTTTAAGGATACGGAACTCACTGGTGGAGATGCTCTTACATTTGAAGAAGGTCATTTCGAGTGTACAGTACAATAAGTGAACAATGAAGCACCACATTTACCACTTTAATCCATAAACGATGGTGTGGCCATTTTCTGGTCGATGAATGAGAAAGAATCCTTCTGTATAGGACAGAAGTGCAACTATTCATTCTTGAAATTTTCCATGAAAAGGGGAGGACTTGTATAGTAATTTGACTTCCAATGAGTGCCTTTGGATTTTCTTAAACCAACTATTCACAGGGGATGATTTTCAAGGTCACTAGTCCATTCTTTAATCCCTAAATGCCCAAGGCCTTTTTTGAGTTCTTAGGAATTTGCTCTAAATTGAACAAAAAAAAAATCTTGATAAGTTGTATTAATCTTTTTTGAATTGTGACTATACAAATTCAAACTAGACATGTTAGAAATCACATAGGAAAAGAAAGCACAACAATATTACTTACAAATTGAAAGATTATAATGTTTGATTGTGAGGGTGTTCACCCCTAAAGGACCAAAGGGTTTTGTAGGGAGACATTGTCAAAAACTATAGGTTTTGGGTATGCTATTCAAAAATAAAAATAAAATTTTTTGTTTGAAACTTAACCCTTAGAAAACTAAAGTAAAATTCTTGAACAAAGTGTGAAAAATTTCAGCCCATTTGGCTACGCAAATTGAAAGATTATAACATTTGAAGTGAAATGGTTTTTTTCATTTTGACAAAACAAGGTCAACAAACTTTGGGCCCTCTTGAAGTACAATTTTTGATTTACAAATAAATGAGGGTTTTGACCATTTACATGTATATGATGTTAGGTTCACTCACAAAAAAATTTAGAAGCAAATGTAGAGTCTAGCTTACTCTAAATCACCCTACAATGCAAAAAAGTTAAGTGAATTAGCAATATACTAATAATTTTTTTGATGATTTCTTGTGCAATGAGGAAATTTTTTATTTGAAATCTAAATGGTGAAAAGTTAGGGACAAAAATTTGGAATACGTAGAAAAAATTTCAAGAATATTGACTTCACAAATTGCAAGATAATAGGACTTGAAATTAGAAGAAAATGTTTTGTTCTTGAAACCATCCGAACATAGCTAACAAAGTTTGACTCTTCTTAGAATGAGATTTGAAGACTAAAATTTGTCTTTTTATAGATGATTGAATGCCATATTTTATTTGTTACATACCAAATTTCAAAAGTTGATGAGCTTTTTTGCAAAAGATTTCCAAAAGATTTTATAGTTACCCAAGTTGCCTCAAAAGTTTAGGACAACACAACTTTTGATTTGGGTACCTAATCGGAAAAAATAATTAGTATTTCATTGAAGAGGTATATGTTCACACATTGCATCCAATTTTCATGAATATCCAATCAAAAATAATTTTGTAGAACATTCTCCAATATTTCTTGTGTACGTTGAATGAACACTTGGAACTTTAGGGTAAAACCACAAAAGTGATTTGAAATCTTTCAATCCTCTTTTCACATGTTAAATCTAAAAATTTGGTTACTAAAAAATATGAAAATAGAGGGCCTAACATATGTAACCCCAATCAATTTATGGCTTCTTTAAATCTATTCTACAATTTTTTTTAAATGATTTTTCTAATGTGATTTTCTCCAAGTTTTAGTGTATTTGAGGCACACTTTCAAGAGCCCTCAATACTATGGAAAGTTAAGATTGCAATGGACACCCTTGCACAAAATCTTAAATAGAAAAATTATAATCAATCATTTTCAAAATTAGATTTTTGATGCTAAAACTAAACTTCAAAAAGAATTTTTCAAAAACATAAACTATTAGAAATAGCAACTTCATTTAATAAATAGGCTTTATTTAACTTCAAAGTATTGTTGACACCAAAATGTCATGCCTCGGACATTTAGGGGTTAAGGCTTAATCCTTAGAAAATGGATTGGTGACTGTGGAAATCATCCCTTTAGATACCATGGGAATTATTGGCTAAAAAAATGAAAAAGTACTCATTAAAAGTCAAACTACTACAGGGACCTCCCCTTTTCACAACAAAATTTTAAAGATAAATAGTTGCACTCACTATAAGAAAACAAGGGGTTCTGCAACTACTATTTGCAACTGGTTTTGTAGTTGCATGAGCCGTTTGCAACTAGTTGACAATTTAGAGTCTGCAGTTGTAATGGACAAGTTGCACTAGTTGCAAAGCAGTTGCAAAAAATTTCAAAGTTGTTTCTCATTTGATAGTATACTTGAAAGTTCGTCGATGAACTCTTTTGACGTGGTTGCTTATGTGGAAGTTATTTGTATGCAACTTGTTTATGACTGGCATGCAATTGGTTTGCAACTAGTTTGTGATTGATGTGTAATTGGTTTGCAACTAATGTGCTTGGTTTGCAACTTATTTACAACTTATCTATAATTCATAGACTTGTAGATTTTGAAATTTTAATCTCAAAGATTTGTAGATTCAAAATTTCAAATCTATATTTTTTTCAGATCACCAAAACTAAAAATATCTAAAATTTTAAATATTTATAGATTTTTGTAAATTATAGAAATCTATAAATTATAGAAATGTATAAATTGTGGAAATCTACAAATTATAGAAATCTATAAGTTGTGGAAATCTACAAATGATTGAAATCTATAAGTTGTAGAAATCTACAAAGTGTAAAAATCTACAAAATACATGAATATTAGAATTTCATTGTCAAAATTCATAACACAAGAATGTTATAACTTACAATTCTTATATGTCCAACCTAATGGTATTCTTGACAATTGATATGGGACAATTAATAAAAGACTTAATAGTAGTTGCAATTGTAGTTTAGTTGCACTATAGTTGCAGTCTAGTTGCATTACAATTACAATCTAGTTGCATTGCAGTTGTAGTCTAGTTGCATTACAATTACAATCTAGTTGCATTGCAGTTACAATTTAGTTGCGTTGCAGTTGTAGTCTAGTTGCATTGTAGTTGCAGTTTAATTGCACTCTAGTTGAATTGCTATCAAATTTAAATTATATGCAGCTGTAGATAGACACATCAGACTCTATAGAATGTAAAATTGTCCACATCAACAATGATGTGATGAATATTGGATGTAAAATACCTCACATCAACTCTTTTGTTACATTCCCAATACATTTTGCGACTACTTTGCAACTATTTTGCAACTACAGTGTAACTATGTCAAAGTTGGTGCAAATATTGAGGATTGTAGTTGCAGGACAGTTGCATAGGACACATAGTTGCATTTCAATTGGTTGTAGTGGACACATTTTTCTTCTAGTGACTTCTATCCTATATAGAAGAATTCTTTGTCATCTATTGGACACAAAACATCCATGACATTGTTTATGGATTCATCATGCAACAAAAAAATATTATCAAATGTGTATACATTAATTTGTATATACCATAGTTCTTTGATAACTCTATCACCACAAGACTACAAACCACTAGTTGAGAACGTAGGAATTTTAACAGAATTCTATTGTTTTGGTCGCGTTGTCTTGGTCACTGTTTTGTTGATTTTAACAAAAATTTGTTAAAATTATTAGATTTTTGTTGAAAGCAACAAAACAATGACTGAGACAACGCGACCAAAACAACAAAATTCTGTTAAAATTCCTGCATTCTCTACTAGTGAACACAATTTGGTAAAAACATAGAAGCACACTTTGGGTACCCAAAATATATGTCTCCAAGCAAATTATAGTGAAACTAGTGTGCCTTGTGTTGTTGCCACGATCAAAATAAAAGTAAAAGTAATTTTAAAATTCTTGTAACTCAATAAAAAAACCCTTCAAAATTCAATAATTTTTATAATATAGATCTAAACGTCACAAAACAAAGCTCATGCACCCCTCTTTATAGAGAGCTTTCTGATGGAACAAAGTACACGATTGGGGGATGCATAGTCTAAGAGATCTCACAAAAACAAAACAAAACATAAGATTGCCATTTTTTTATAGTAGTTTGACAAAAAAAAAAGGGATTTTGTTGGTTAGTACTATGAGAACTATGATTAATTTGTAGCCAAACAATCTCAACCATTGATCGTCATTTCATTAGCAAAAGATATTATTGCAAGTGCTATAGACTACTTTCAAGTACTAAAACAATACTATGTGATTAAAAAAAGGACAATCTGTCACATAAAATAGATACAACAAAGTATAGATTAACAATAAATAAAAAATCATGAAAAAATCCTTTAGAATTGACAATTTATAAAGAATTGATGATAATCATATTTCACCAAAAGAGTGAAGTTGAAACCATCTTCAATGTTCAAAAATGCACATGCCAAGAATCCCTATTTGTATGAATGTGGAGGACATAAACTAATGTATTTTTAGATGTCTCTTAGTAGACACATACTTGCCTATTGTGGAAATAAACCATAAAAAATTCAATTTTTAGATTATTAAATTTGGGTACTCTCCAATTCTACCTCCTCCCCTAAACCTCCAGTCGTAACAAATAAAAAAAATTGATTTTAAATACTAAATTATTTTTTCAATTTGAAAAATGATGGAATTAAAATCAAGTGAGCCATCTCCAATAAATATTTCAAGTTCATTTGATTAATCCTTCAAAAATTATAGCAAATGACAACTCCATCATTCTAAGTGTGACAAAAAATAATACTAGTCTCTTGCAATAACCGTACTACGCTTCTTCTCAAAACATAGTAATTAATGAAGAAGTTTAGTGTTTATTAACCCTTAAACATTGGACCCAAAAAAGAGTTTGGTTTTCGGGGAATAGTGAAGACAAGTCTTCCAATTCTCATCTGAACTGCAACATTGATATCTTTCTCTTTATAGCATAGAGATGCCTAAATTTTGCATTTCAAATAATAATTTCAATAAATGTTTTGCATAAAAAAATGCATTAGAATTATTACATAATTGCATTGATATAGCCCATTGCCTTGTATTATAATTGAGATTAAAAAATAAATAAACTTTCAAGAAATCTGATTTTTATGAAGATTCATTAGTTTAAAAAAAAATTATGTTCTTTTTTAGAGGGGCCAGCATGGGTAAGCAGAGTGCACATCATTTTGCTTAAAAAATTTTGCAAACTTCTTCCAAACTCAAAGCTCTACTCAAGTATGAAGTCCCTAAATCTTCCATGTAAACTAAATTTGAATTATGGGTCTTAAAAGCCAAAGAAAAATCCATTATAAAAAGCCCATGAAGTCTTCAAAAAACATTATACCCAACTTTGCAAGCTTTGTTTTCATACATGCTTTGCCTCAAGCACCAATTTGTTAGTATGGAACCTTTGTACTAGTTAAAAATAAGGTCATATGGTTACAAATTCTAAAACATGATTTTCTACTAAATTAATAGCCCTTTTCTTAAAGAGAGTTAATTTTTGACAATTTTGTAACTACTTGCTAATTTCTAACACTAGGAATTTAGGAGTCATGGTTTATAAGGAGAAGTAATATTTAGCAATTTTTACAAGTAGTAAATTTTCTTTTCGCTACTCTCTTTTTCACTACCCAAATTACAATGAACAAGGTCAACTAGTGGTTAGAATAAGATGGATTTGTTTATTTTCCAACTTATCAATCAATACCCAAAATTTTAGGGAAAGTGCTAATAAATTTGTTTCTTAAAAACTATTCTATATAAAAGCACATTTGTAACATTATTTAAGATTGGTAACTAGAAGTAAAGTGTCTTTAATCCTTAACCCCTAAAAGTTTTCAATGTTTTTAGACCCAAAACATTGAAAACTTAAAGTACTCAAAGCCAAACCAAGGCTAAAATCTTCATCTATATTTATTCATTAACAAATTCAACCATATAATCCTTTAGTTTACTTGTTAAAGTACACCCTCCTACAATTTCAAAATAAGAAATTTTACCAATTACAAGATCAAGTTTCTTGAATTTGAAAAAAAAAAACATTTTCAATTCTTTCCAAATGGTTAGATTTCATCTTTCAAACATTTTACACAAAAATGTGTAGATCCTAAGACTTGATACTCTCCATAATATGTTGAAGAAATAAGTTGGAAATACATACAAAAAATTTCAAACAAAAAATACTCTATATTCATGTTTATAAAAATTGTAAGTAGAAAGAACTAGAGTATGATTTAAAATACTAAATTGTTAAGACTTTAGTTATAAAATTATAAAATGCCAATCCCAATGGTTGTAATGTTGTAATAAGCAATATACTCTCAATGAATTTTATTTTTTTTCAAAATATTAAAAATTGAGTTAAATAAAAACTTCAAAGTTTATTTCAAAGTAGAGATTCCATAACTCCCCGCAAACTAAAACTCCTCATAACTTTCATCTCATTAATAAAAATGGAATGATTTAGGGCTTTCCACATATGTATAAAGCCAAAAAATAAATTTTAAAATTTTATTTTTTTAAAAAGAGTTTAAAAAAAATTGAGCCACATGGGGTACTTGCTAAACAATGAAAATTACATACCATACTATAACTTTTTAACCACGTAGCCAAAATTTATGAAAATTATTGTGTCTTAAAGCTACTCCTTAAACACATATTGTGTAAAACTTTCAAAGGAAAAAAATAACTACGAAAGGAATTTTTATTTTCTTTCTTCTCACACTATGTGCTCAAGGAGTAGTTTTAAAACAAGTTTGCTCTATATTGCCAAAAAATGTCGTTTGGTCATTTAGGGGTTAAAGTCTCAAAATATTTTTGGAAGACACTAGGGATTTGGGGTAGGCTTACATGACCTCAATTTTTTACATGATTTTCTGATATTTTTTTTGTCAAAGAAAGTAATTATGGTTTGAAAGATTGACATGAATAAAACATTTGTTGGGAATTGCTTGACTATCTAAGCTTCATAGACTTTAATGATGAATTTCATCATTGATTTTTCTATTAGGAAGTAGACCTTATAATAAAGAATTGACATGTTCTTTTATAGACTTAAATGGTAAATTTCATCATTGGTACCTCCATTAAGAAGTAGACCTTATAATAAAAAATTGACATGTTCCTTCATAGACTTAAATGGTGAATTTCATCATTGGTACCTCCATTAGGAGGTAGACATTATATTAAAGAACCAACATGTTCTTTCCCATAAGAAATTCTCAAGTCCTCATATAACAACAAAGTAGTGTTTGCATCTACTACCTTAGTTGAGTGGATTGTGGTAGTAAACCCCTTAACAATGCCTAAATTTGAACTCATGACCACCTCACTAGAGTGCTAAGGCCAAAACCATTGAACCAAGGCTACATATGCCTTTGAAGATATAAAACTCATTAACTTTATAGGAACATTTTTAAAATTTCAATTGTTGTTGGAATGAAAATTATGTTTTTATTTTTGAATTTTTATTATTAGATTTTCATCCTTATTCTTCAATATAATTTTTTAAAATTCAAAATCTTGAGCGCAAAGGTTTCAAATTAAGAGGATTCAAAGCAAGATTCAAAGGCATGTAATCTAATCATAGAAGGTGAAAAAAATTCAATTTTCTTCACTTTAAACAAAAATATCTTGCAATATATGCTGTTAAAGTTTCTAAATTTTCATTTGCATATTTTTATATTAATCTAATACAAGATTTTGTAGTTAGATATAAAAAAATTAATTAATTAATTTTTATTGGTCTTTGTAATAGAAATGGCAATTTTGACTATTTTTATGAAAAAAATGCATTGAGACTTTTGAGGTCAAGGTTCATGTAGTTGAAGATAATTATTCACTAACAAGGACAAATATTTGACAAAGAAGATCACTTGTAACTAATGCAAGTTGTTCTTTTGTTGTAGATGCTTATCCAACATTTCTTTAAAATGTAATCACTTCAATCTTACAAGCATCTACAATGAAGTTGTCATGTCTAGATACCATAATTGTAAGACAAGTTGCTACAAATTAGTTTTAATAATAGATGACAAAAACTTTTGGAAAACTATTTTTTCAAAAAATATGTATACAGAGAAAAAATTATCTTATGGAGTACTTCTATTTAATTTATGCATACATTGAAGTTTGTTTTCTAATAAATTGGAGTATATGATCAAAAATTTATTAGGTGCAATTCATAGCCTCTTACTTTTGAGATACAATATTTCTATTAATTCACCATTTATTTTGTGAGTTAATAATATTCTAATAAAACCTATAAAATATTTTTGATAAAACGCACATATTGCTAAGCATTTAAACTACATAGTTTTAATTTTGAAATAAGAATTGGTTTGAAGTCAGTTTTAATAGGCTTACACTTCCTTTCTGGCAACATTATAAGATTATAAAATTCAAACTATAGATCCCCTTCTATACGCACTTCCATTGATGTTGACCAATTCTAAAATTTTAAAATCTTAAGTCTTAAAGCCTATAAATGTCAAAAAAATATTCAAAGCTTGTAATTTTCTAATTTATAAACTGCATATATAAAATTTATAATTTGTAGACTTTTAACTTGTATCTTTGTAAATGATTTAATTTATAAGTTTCAAGACTTTAATGTTTAAAATTTTTAGCACTTCAAATTTTCAAACACTACAATATGGTTGGATCTCTTTATATATTTTTATTCATAAAGTTTATTATGCTAAGTTTCAAAATATTAATTTTTTTTTTAAATTCAATTTTTTTTCTTTAATAGTAAATATATTTGACCAAGGATTAAGTCAATATCACTTTAGTGTAACTACTTTGAATCTTGAAATTTTGTAATGTAGCAACTTTACATATGTTGATTGTACTTTCATTAATTATTTTTCAAATGTTTTTGTATTCATTACTATTAACTTTACACTCAAATTAGGAGGCCCAAATTAGGAGGCCGTTAGTGCCTCTTTTGGGTGTTTGGGTGCATTGTGACAAATTGTGTCACAACGCATCCAAAAAAATAGTTTAATTATTTTTTTAACAACCCCCTCCCCAATTTTAAAATATTTATTTATTAATTAATTCCCTCCCTCCCCCCCCCCCTTTTGTAATTTTGAGAATCTATATTGTAGGACAATCAATATAAAACAATTCAATACTAAAACCATATCTTGTATTCCATATTCTGTATATGTATCCTATATCCATATCTATTTTTAATATTTATACAATATATAGTACTTATATCCATATCTACATTTGATACTGTATTATGGATTCATATTTGGATGGATTAGATTAAATCTCACAAAGATCAATAGCTTATGATTTTTGAGAAATGGTCGGCATTTTGGAGGGGAAGCATTTTCTTAAAAAAATCAATAGCTTGTGGTTTTCTCACGGGTTTTTTTGAGAGAGAGAGGGGGGGAACTAATGCAAACTAGGAAGTGCAACCTTTTTTTTAGTGGATAGTTGGGTGATGGAAGTGTGATGAAAATATAAACATGTATGTTAAAAGTATCCATCTGAAGGAAATTTTTTCATTGTTAAAGTTGAAAAAATTAACCATCCAATGTTCTTAAAAAGGCAACTTAATAATTCATTGGACTACTTCAAGTAATATCTAAAGGCTTAAACTTCACAAAATCTTATTTTAATGTTGATGTTTGGGAAGGTTGTAAAGAGTCTATCAATACTTAAATGGATGAAAGACAATAGGTTTAAATTGAATTGCAACTACAAAACACCTTAGAAATCAACCAAATTTGATCATTTGGGCATTTAGAAGGCTTATAGTAGAAACACAAAATTGTCTTTAGGTTGGACATCATGATAAGCTGACATTGCTAGCTTGAGGATTTGCATCCTATGACCTAAATCTCCAATTTGGACGTGGTCCCTCTCACAAAAACAAATCCCAAGCATTTCTAGACAATGCATTAAAGTATGGTTTTAGGAGTAGTATTAACAAGTAAATCTAATTCAAAAGTGAAACTAAATTCATCACTAAGATTCCTACTAACACCATTATCAATAACAAATGAAAATAATTGTCACCTGTGAAATGATGAGGAAACAAGGACTATAGGTATTTGATGAATGACTTTCGAGGTTATTGGGAAAAAAAATGAACCTATTTATGCAAGACATTGATCATTTTGGCTGAATGCCTCATCCTTCTAAAGTTAAGTCACTTTATGATGGATGTGGGACCTTAAATTTGAATGGATAAAACTCAGGTAAAGAAAACGATTGTTAAGATTGTTAAAAAAATGATCTTAAATACTTCACTAGCAATTACTTTAGAAACAACGTAAGACCTACTATAGGGTGCATTTAAAAGCTAATCATTTAAAAAATATTCAGGTTATTTAGCATCACTTTTTTAAAACATATTGTATTATAATTACTACGTAATACATAATAATGATCCATACTTAATACTTAATTTGTAAATCCACACAAAAGGTAGTAGAGGATATTTTGTTAAAATGGTGGTATTCTACAAACTTGCCACTTTTAGATTTAGATCGTGAGGTCTAAAATCTATGCCAATCTTAAAAATTGAATGGAAAAATAGCATACAAATATTGTCATTTTAACAAAATATTTGTTTAGTCTAAAAGAGAGGGGAAGAACCCACGTGAAGAACTTCCATTTTCCATCTAGAAATAGACAAAATAATGAACATTTTATTTTGAATTGTTATTTACTCATTTGCTTCAATTTAGATCCATGGTAGAAAATTTCAAGGACATGTTGCATAAGACAAATTTAGCCAATATAATACTACTTATAGATTCCTTAGTTTTTGTGGGGATTTTTTTCCCTTATCATTAGATATTTTTCAGCTCCATTGGAGGGTTGTTTTAGGCCCTATCCCAATGCTAGGGACTAGCCACTATTGGCCAAAATTTAAGATAATAAAATAATAATAATAATAATTTTCAAAAAATATTTTAAAATTATTATTTTTTAATTATCTAAAGTGGCAATTGCTTTGCCACATTAGGTTGTTGTTGTGACCAAGTTCCCACAATTTGGAAACTCGTGGGAACTTGCAACCCTTTAGACTAGTAGGTGAATTTCATCTAATGACATGTATAATTCATTTGTATATGTTGTATTAATCAATCCTAAAACCATGTATTAATTTTAAACTTATAGTAAGGACATATTTAAATGCTTCATAATTTAGTTTTAACTACTATAGGGTGGAGGAAAATGGGCAAAAAGTAGAAGTAGAAGAAAAAAAATGTGGGCATATTTATTATGAAATACTTTGTAATAGCTAACACCCCCCAAAATGAAAAGTTTTATTGTATGCATATATAGATCATGAGGTATAGTAAAATACCGAGGAAAATAATTTTGCATTGGATGGATATGTACATTCTTTGTTGAGAGTAATTCATCAAACGTTTTTAGTCTTTGTCATCCTCACTAAATTAAGAAACAAACTCTTTCAATAATGACAAATATTATTTCTATATAAAGCAATTGTACCTCAAATTGACACCATTTTAAGTCAATCTGTACAAATTCTTGCCTAAAATGTACTCCTATTCATAGAAATGCCCATTTTAGCACTTTGAAAATTTAGAGTTCATTCCTATGGTGTCAAAAAAATGCATTTTAAGAGAACCTAAGATCCCCTTGACTTCCAATAAGACTCTACAATTTTTTTCAATATATATATATATATATATATATATATATATATATATATATATATATATATATATATAAGTTTTCAAATATTGGAAACTATGTTGAATTGTTTAATGTTCTATTGATTTTAGGTGTAAGGCAGGAGGTCTATAAAGTACCCATTTTAAGAGTTAATAATTAATTTGGGGAGGTTAGACTTCTTGAAATATTTTCCAATAAATTTTCCTTAAAAGACAAATGGAATTGGCATCTAATCCAAGTTGTTTCATATTTTTTGAAACTTCATAGAATTAGTTATGAAGTTGAAACACAATAGTCTCTACAAGCATCTATCTCCTAAAATGTCACTACTTGTACATTGTTGGTGTAATGAGGAAACAAAATACACCTTAATATTAGAAGAAACTTTGAGAGTTTAGTGTTATATGGATTTAGCACCATAATTACCATACCCCACCACCACAAAATGTCACGTTCAAAGGCCTCACATGAACGTGACATTTTGTGGTGGTGGGGTATGGTAATTATAATTGCCCTATACTTAAGGTAGAGGTACCTATTTATGATAGCCCCCTGGCAATGGATTAACCCTTGAATCTTCAGCATGTGTTTCCTAAAATCCAGATCCTTCTAAATTCATTCCAATCAAACTATTACTTAAAAAGAGATCTTTGTAAACTAATTGATTGGTAGTGGAAAAGGCCTAGAGCTCTTTGGAAAGGAACACGTTCTTTGCCCGTACCATTGAAAAAATTATAATAGTCAAACACAAAAATCTTTCAATTTTGAGAGGCTAGATTTGAGGCACTAGGATGCTAGGGGGTTGGTAGGGTGCATTGTTCATTGAAAAAGATCCTCTATTTGTACCGTCTCGCCCACACATCTCTCTTCCCTCCCTGATAAGGAAGAAGTGACAAAGCTAGCAGTAATAGGTGAGTCCATGAATCTAGAATGATTCTCATATATGTTAAAATGAGACAATCTCTAGTCTCATATAATCTTTGATTTTACATTTAAATGGTAACAAGTGTTTGATATTGAATTTTTTTGATGAATTGAGATTTTAATATGTTAATACATTCACAAACAATTGATTTTGTAAAGGTTGATATATTCATAAATTTTTTAATTGTTAAAATAAAGGTCTTGGATAAATGGGCTAAAGCCTCAAAATGTCCATTTTGTCTCAATTAAACAAATATGGCCACAACGGATCCAAATGAAAAATCCACATTTGTATTGAACAAAAGATCCATTTCTCAGAATTTTTGCTTTGCCATTCTTCCTCATCCTTATGTTTGTACACATAGAGCTCCATTTTCTCATCGAAATTTCCCAACAGGCTGAAAGTATGCTGCTTCAATTATCATAACTACAGGAGGTATCTCTGCGTACCGTCACCAGCGACGACGGAGCCCACCAACTGAGCGCTGGTGACAAACCGAGCTCCACGAGTTTCACCAGTGAAGTGTCTGCATTCTGCAACTGAGATGTCGTAGAAGTTGCAGATGAAGTTGCAGATGAAGTTGCAGATGCAGATGCAGATGCGAAGCCAAGCTTACACCTCGTGACTGTCTCACTGATGGCAGACTGAGTGTACAATCATAAGCCTCCACCAAAACAAAAGGGATTGATGCGAAACGATTCAAATTCCCAACGCGATCAGATGGAACAATCTTTCTCTCTGCCAACTGGATCTTTCTCTCTGACTTCTTCGGAACACGCAAGTTCGAATGTGGCAGTACAGTACAAGGAATCGAAGGGAGGAGGTCCATGAATCGTCCACCGAAGAGCTGAAACTGGATTTGGGGGGAGGGGAAGCTCCTTGAAATGTTTTCCACGCAATTTTCCTTGAAAGACAAGTGGAACTGGCATCTAACTCAAGTCGTTTCATGTTGTTTGGAGCTTTGTGGAATTAGTTATGAAAATTTGAAGTTGAAATGGCATAGGGCTCTACAAATCACCTACCTTTTGAAAGGTATACTGCTCGTACATTGATGAAGGCTATGAAAAAGCAACATGTACAAATAGTGTACATTTTGAGGAGGTGGGTGGTGTGCACTTTGAGAACCCTCCACCTTATGGATAGTTGGATTCAATTATTAGATGAATTTTGTCCCATGCAGATTCAACTAAAAGTTTATAAACTTCCGTCAAGGAAGCTCTTTTGTAGCATACGTAAAAAACTAGACAAATTTTTCGAATTGCAAATTGTGTTGGAATCATAGTGAGGAGTGATTGATCATTGTAACAAATGTATACCTCCATACCTTAACTCCTAAAGCCTAAACTACGTTTTTTGTGCAACATAGCAATTTGGGGTAGTTCACTACAAATGAAATTTTTATTTTTTCTCTGAAATTTTCACAAAACATGTGCCCAAGGAATAGCTTCAAGGCCCAACATTTTCATAACTTTTGATTCCATAGTTTAAAAAGTTATTGTATAATATGCGGTTTTTAATAATTGGTGGATAGCTTGGACAACTAAAAAAACTCCTTTAAAATTCAATTTTAAAATAATAAAAACTTGAATTGATTATCTAGATTTATGTATGTGTGGAAAGCTTTCAATAAGTCCATTTTGATTAATAAGATGAAAGTTATGAGGAGTTTTAGTTTGAGGGTAGTTTGCAAGTAGTTATGGAATCTGTACTCAAAAATAAACTTTGAAATCCTTTATTTTACTCAAATTTTTAATATTTTAAAAAAACATTAAAATAGTAGGTGTAGATTGTTTATTACAACATTGAAACCATTGGGATTGACATTCCTCAATTCCATCAATTCCATAAATAAATAGTTAACAATTTAATATTTTGAATCATTCACTACTTTTTCTACTTATTATTTTTTTCCTATATGTCGTACAATTCCAAATGATTTGAAAATTTTCAAGAATGTAGCTAGCTTTCTTTGAAAAATGAATCATAAAAAGAACCACAATTTTGAACATTTTTTCATACAAATGTAACCTTGTGAATAGTAGGTGTAGATTGTTTATTACAACATTGAAACCATTGGGATTGACATTCCTCAATTCCATCAATTCCATAAATAAATAGTTAACAATTTAATATTTTGAATCATTCACTACTTTTTCTACTTATTATTTTTTTCCTATATGTCGTACAATTCCAAATGATTTGAAAATTTTCAAGAATGTAGCTAGCTTTCTTTGAAAAATGAATCTTAAAAAGAACCACAATTTTGAACATTTTTTCATACAAATGTAACCTTGTGAAGTGTAGCTACTTGGTTTTTGCAAGGCCAAAAAAAGGATTTTTGTCACTTCAAACACTAATAACTTGCAGTCTACACAAGGGAATTTTTTGAAATTCTTCCCACATCTTCTCAAACCAACATACTACAAGATCCTAGGATTATATGTGTTTAAATTTTTTTTCTTTTTAAAATTTGATATTTTTACTAGAAACTAGTGGGTGGCGCTTGCTTTGCTACGCATTAACTATATTACTTTCATCAATTTCTCGTGTGATAGAATGTAGATCATTAAAGTGTGTATAATCTTTAAATGAAAATATTGACATCTTCATACAATATTCTTTGGAAATACATATACTGTGCAATAAAAAGTAATCAAAAAAATCTTTATATCACAATATTCACAAAAAAATCTTTGCAAACATGAAAACATTGCAAGGACATCACTACTTGATAAATTCCTTCACTTACAAATAGTGGTGATCAAATTTGAAGAATTGAAATGCAAATTTGTCAAATTGTAAGGACTTTGTCAACACTTTGTAAACACTTTGTTGTAGAATTCAAAATTGCTTCAAATCATTTGATAGTAAGAAAAGAACATTAGAATTGAAAACATTCAAAGCTTAGAAAATCATAGAATTGTGGAAGTAAAATGAAGCATGAAGCCAAGAAATACAAAACCTCCATAATATCACTATACCTCTGTAATATCACATTTTTACACTATGTGTATTACAAAGATGAAATGGCCGTTGGAACTCTATAATACCACATTGTCTATAAATATGATATTACAAAGGGATTGAACCTTTGTAATATCACACAGTGTAAAAATGTGGTATTATGGAAGGCCTTGCGATTTTAGTAGTATGATGGCAATTTTGAAGCATTTTTAGTGAAAACATAGTCAAAAACCTTTAGGGGTTAAGTTAGTCTATTTGTTTGCTTTATTTTGTTTGTTGTGATGAAATCTCCTATATTGTGGCTCCCAAGTTACATTCTTGGTACTTTCAGAAAGCTCAAAAATGCATGTGCTTTGTTTTGTGGCATTTGAACATATGGTGTCAAAATGATGGATTTTTTTTGTTATTTTAAATTTTTTAAAATTTAAAAATACTTTAAATTTTATTTTGACTTTGGAAATTGCACAAGGCACTTTAGTGCATGTGAAATTCAAATCATACAACAATTTGGATATTTTCTATAAACTATCTATCATCTAGAGTTGTCACCCTTAGTTTGTTGAAATTACATCTTACATTCTATTAAATGGGCACAATTATTAGAAGCGAGCATTTGCAATTTTTGTAAAGATACTAGCTTGATCCCACACTACTTGAACTCTTTGTATCATTTCTTGCTTGTTCTTTGGCCTCCTCCGGTGTTGCAACAAATCTTTATCTATTTTCCAGGGTTTTCTGTCATGGTGAATTAGGAAGCAAAACTAACTTCTTCGTATTGTAAGCTTGCCTCCACTTCTTTGGATGTTGTTGTATGATATTCAAGTTCACTTTACTATAACTTTAATGCAATTTGTGGTTTAAAACTCTATGCATTTTTGAGCATATAAGAGCATCTTGAAGTTCATGGATTTTTTGACTATCTAAATCAACTAGGAAAATATATGTAAGATTACTGAACCCAACTAAACAATGCACTAAGGTATGAGCATCCACTCCCACATCCATTATCATCACTAGGTAGAACTACTCAAAAATTGTTTACTAATCAAATAAATTGTTGTTTTCTTTGCAAGTATAAAGAAGCCCTTTGGAAGAGGAAATAAAATGCTTTGGCTTAAAAATATAAAGATATTCACTTCCAAATTTCATTTGAGAATAGTGCCAATAATTGACATTAGAATCACTTATAAACAAGTACAACATGATGAACATAAAAATCCTAGATTGTACTAATAATTTTTTTGTATCTTCCTTGAATATGCATGCTCTTTTAATAGATGAAATTTTTCCTTCAACACCATTGAAAACACATCATTTGAACATAATTTTGAACTCAATTAAAATAAGGATTACCAAAAATACCCAAACTATAAAAGAGCACTCCACATAGTCATATAGTGACCTTTGCGTATACTTTTTACCTAAAATGCAATGATTCTAGCATGTGAGTATAGATATGAGCCTTGAGCATATGTATAAGTAGATATCCTACAATCATTGAAGGTACTTATGGCATAAACACCTATAATACAGATATCTATAATAATGAAAGGTTTCTATAATATAGGCACTTATAATATAATTGTATAGTCTTTTAGGGTCATGGGTTCATGCTCTTAGGCTCACATAGTAGCAACCGTCTTAGTCCACTTCATCCCTAGAAATCATGTAGAAGACGCACATAGTTCAAGTAGTGTCACTTATAAAAAAATTATTGACTTTTGACCACCAATAAAGAATTCAATAACCAATAGTTTCTTGGTGTAAAACTCTTGATTTTTTTCTCATCTTTGTGATTGCAAATTAAGCATATTTGTCTTTGAAGGTGCACCCACACTAACACAATTGCATTTGAGAACAAAGAATTTGAGTGGGATTTTTTTTAAGAATATCTATGTTAAATATTTACAATCAACCTTTTGTTTTGTTTTGAATTGACATTTTTAAATCACTACATAAGGATGTTTCTTAAATAATGAAAAGATTAACTTTAGTTAAACACCATACATAAGTACATGACACAATTTTTTGTCCTTCATTCTACAAAAATACATTTCACTTCTTCATTTGCTCTAAATGAATTGATTAGTAAGTATGGCTTTGAATTGGAGTGCATCCATCAAAATCATGGTTCTTAAATTGTCTTTGTTGAAGATTTTCTGAAGGTATGACCGACCCAAATAGAAAAAGTTTATTGCTTGGCTATTTACACATTTACAAAGTGCCCTCAATGATAGTAGACAATTATTTGACTCCGGCACTCTAAAGTATGATTTGGGTAGTTTTGTAGACTTTGTTAAACTGCTACCAAGCATTTCGTATTGCAACTCAATTTAGGTGAACACCCAAAACCCAAAAAGTCTTGTTTGGGAAGGATGGAATTACAAATTGTACTAATTCTAATATAATTTATTTTCAAAATTAAAAGTGGGTGATGAATGACTTTAAAAAAATATTGAAACAAAAAATGCACTACACATCCAAAAATTTGCTAATTTTTGGCCAACTACTTTGATGATAGGGCCACTTATTTTGGGGTCACATATAGAGAAAATCATATAACATTCTAATTATACTCTTACAAGTTTGTACCTTTTATTTTGAAAATTAAAATACTATCTCTATTGATTTGAGATTGGTTGGGTTTTAATATTATATATATTAGGAAGTTGTTGATGTTATCATCGGGAGATTGAATTTTGAAGAAATTTGCAAAACCATACAAATGCTTGAATTTTAATTTTTCTAAATTTATATGAATAGTTTTCACTATGTCATGGCAAGAATTCTTTCAACAAGTTGTTGATGGCTTCCAAACATTTTCCTTCATGGCAACAATAAATTTGAAGCATTTGGTGCATGCTCACCATCAACCACTCAATATTTGATAGGAATAGATCAAAATGTTGATTGCATTTGGTAAGCCAATTGTAACAAAAAGTGGTAAAAAGAAGCATAGCTGATTTTAATTGCAATTACTTTATTACCAACTTTTTGTACAGTATTGGCATGGAGTAACAGTTACTACCCAATAAATTGGTTGAATCTGGTTACAAAGAACAACTTTAGAGGAGGCCAAAAATTAAATTTTAAAATTTTAAAATGAAGTAGAGGATCCTAAATGTACTAATTAACCTTTAAAGGTTTTTGACTATGTTTTCACCAAAAATGTTCCAAAATTGTCATTTCTAATACAAATATCAGATTTTTAAAAAAAAACATTTTTGGACACATAAAAATTGTAGGATCTTGTAGTACACTAGTTTGGGAAGATGTAGAAAAAAATTCAAAAATTCTCACTCTGTAGATTGCAAGATATTAGTGTTTGAAGTGACAAAAATCTTTTTTTTGTCCCTCCAAAAAATTGGGCAGTTGCACTTCACAAGGTGAGATCATTATGAAAAGATATCCAAAATGATTTTAACTCTTTAGATTCATTCTTCAAGGCAAGTTGGCTACATGCTTGAAAATTTTAGATCATTTGGAATTGTACAATATATAGGAAAAAATAATAAGTAGAAAATGATTCAAAATACTAAATTATTAACTATTTATTTATGGAATTGAAAAATGCCAATCCCAATGTTTGTAATGTTGTAACAAAAAATCTACACCCATTTAAAAAAAAAATTAATGTTTTTTCAAAAATATTGAAAATTGAGTTAAATAAAGGACTTCAAAGTTTATTTAGAGTAGAGATTCCATAACTATCCGTAAACTAAAAGTCCTGATAACTTTCATCTTATTAATTAAAATAGAATGATTCAAAGCTTTCCATGTGTGTATAAATCTAGGGAACTAATTTCAAATTTTTATTTATTTTAAAATTGGTTTAAAAAAAAAATGTTGTTTGGATTGTCCACCAAATGTTGAAAATTACATATCATATAATAATTTTTTAACCATGTTGTCAAAAGTTATGAAAATTGTTGGGCCTTCAAGCTATTTCTTGGACACATGTTTTGTGAAGATTTCAAAGTAAAAAAAATCCCATTTATAATGAGTTGTCTAAAATCGCTATATTGCCAAAAAAAATACAATTTGATCCTTTAGTGTCACACCCCTATCTCCTTGGGGTGCTTGAAGTACCTTAGTGAACAAGGGGGACCTTAAGGTGACTTCCTAAGCCTTGCAAAAGTTTAGGAAGGGAAAGATGAGAGACTTCTAAGCAAATAAAATGCGATAGCATTCTGAATTAGAAGAGAATGGTAGAGTATCTTACATTTTTGGAAAACTTTTAAGTAGAAGCTTCTAACTGTCTAATGAACACATGATTTGAACTAATTAACTAAAACTAAGTTATGGCTGTTCAAAGTTGGTAGTGTCCTAGTGGCATCGGGATATTTAAGGGCTAGGAGTGAGAGATTTCCAATGAATCCTTTAAGAAAATATGGCATGTAGCATATTATTGAAAAGCTAAAAATATAAGGAGTTAGAATGACAAGCATTATGAGGTTCTAAGCTACACGTCTTAAATTGTGGCCAAGAGAAGGGCCATGGCAAAGACGTGACACCGCTCCTGGTGGACTTGAATCTTTGGAGGGCCATAGCTTTATGAAAACTTGTCCAAATGAGACAAGTAAGCAATCCATTGGTATTTACTTGTTGCTTAGATATTCAAAATGGGCTTGTATATAGGATTTAATGCTTTGGCTACAAAGTTACGTTGTTTGGAAGTTTAAATATGGTTGTAATTTGGTGATTTTGATTGAAAATGGGTGGTTTTCCAAAAACAAAGTGGATTTTAGAAGTTCCTTTGGCCCTCAAAGGAGAGTCTATTGAATTCAACAAGAGCCCTATAGGAGGGGTTTGTTCCCTCTTTACTCCTTTTAGGAGCCTTAGTGAGTTTTAGTGATTAAAAGTTAGTGAGGTTGGTGAGGTAACAACACTACTGGTTTCCAAAGCACTATGAGACACTTGTGTGTATTCTGTGGCACCAGTTGGATGGAGTCTCACTCCTTACTAGGCCATTCCCAATGAATCTCGAGTTGTGAGTTCCGAGTAGTTACAATATGAAAGTAACAAATACACAATGGGCCTAGTATGAAATTGGGTGACATTCAAGGGTAGCTAGCACTAGTGGAGGGTATTGTGCAAAGTATATGTTAACAATTTAGGGAATTATGACAGCAACATGAGTTGGAAATGGGAATAAATATTGTGAATGCGTGGCATGTGTAGCAGTAGTTAGTTGTGATTCAAGTGATGTTGGAATTAGAGTGTGGTGAGTCCATTAAGTTGTGAAGGGCCTTTAGAGGTTGTTTGGTGTTTTAAGGTGTTACTAAGGTTGCAACATTTAGGAATTAAAGGTTTTAGAATAAGAATTGTTTCAAATTCTTTCTAATTCAAACAAGGTAGTCATTAATACACATATTAAATACAGTAATTTGTTATGAGAATTTGAGTAACTTACTATATTCATTTTAGTTAGTTTTATTAAAGCTAGACTTGGATAATTTGTTTGTGATTTGTAGAGGGTAGCCTACTAATTTGTAGGAGAATCTATCAAAGCTAATGTAGAAGAGTTATAAAGAAATCATTCATTGCAAATAGAAGTTCTTTTCAATCCAACTTATTTGCAATAATATTTATCTACAATAAATTTTTTGACAAAAAACTTATAAATATGTCAAATATTTAAAGTATCAAAAATATTCTTTTTAATCTTAATGTATGCTCTAGCTATACCTCAAAGCAGTTGTTCTAAGTATAAGTTATACTTAATTTTGTCTAGTTGCTAAAAGGTAGCATGTTGCAAAATTAACTCCTACAAATATTACCTTTTACTTTCTAAACATGAAATCCTACAAATTATGTACACCTACAATCATTAGTTAAAAAAATCATAATTAAAGCATATGGTGTCTAAAAAACATGTGTAATTATTGTGTGAAAATCTCTTTTAATTTCCAACAAGATCCCACCAGTGACGACAATGATAACAATAACATTCATATCTTAAGCTATAATGTTTTGTTTTGTTTTATTTGTTTGTTACAGTGACATCATTCTCTTGGACCATATATCCCTTGGTTGCATTTTTGGTACCTTTCAAGAGCCTTTAGTAAGGAGGGGTGTACATACCTTATTTCATGGTATTTAGACATAGGGTGTGAATTGAAAGATATTGAATTTTGAAGGTTTTATGAATTAAAATTAAAAAAAAAATTTGATTTGATTTTTACTTTGGGAATGGTACAGGGTACATTAATTATTAAGATAGGCCAATCCAATTCCATATGTTGCCTAATTCTATTCCCTACATTTGGCCCCAATTTTGTTCATTCAAACATCCAAATTAGCCCTCCAAAGTATCCAAATTCCTTCTCGATGTGGATAAAATCAATGCATTAATACCAAAATGGATAACATGTCAATTCTTGATTGGTGGGAATTTAAATGCCAATAAATACATGAAAAGATTTTTATGAGGTGTTTATGGGATGTTTATGACTTCACTCTATTAACAATTTTGTAATTTTAAGGTACACTACTTTAGAAATTTCAAGTAATTATAATTTTAATCGGAAAACTTATAATTCCACTTGAATTTGATCCATGAAACAAGCACACAACTCTAAAAAATATGCTCCCCTCTCCAAGATATTCACATTCCAAATCATGGTAGTATTGTGGTAATAGATTTTTTTTTGAAAAGGAGGTGACCATTAAAAAACCAAAGAAGACAACTCCAAGGGTGGAGAACAAACAACTCAACTAAGGAGGCAAGTTGAAGGAAAGATACCACTTGGGCTTGTGGAAAGTACCATATCAGAACACGTTCTTGCACCATGCAAGGTAAGACAACCCATTGTGGTCAAAATGAAGAGTTCGACTTCATGTTGTTGTTGAAATTTTTAAATTTTTTTTCCATATTATTACAAGTCGGAGAATAGTAAGAGCAATTGAAATTATTTTTTTTTTTGACAAAGTATGAATGTGCTATGAATTTTTGAAGTGTTCAATGCATCATGGCCCCAAAAAGTTTGTAGACTACTTTAGTACCAACAAAATTTAAATCCATCATGTTCTTTTTGTTCACCCATAGTAAAGCAGTCATTGTATTTTCTAATACAGAAAGTATAAAAAGTTCATTCTTACAATGAATTCATATTGAAAAGTAGGAAGTTCCTTATGAAGTTACTAATCACTCTATTACTGTCACGTAAGACATGCATTGTGGTCAAAATTTCACATATTAAAATAAACCATGATGGGGTCATTCCCTAGGTGTCTACTATGGGTCATTTGACCACGATGGGCTGTTCTACCTTATATTGGGTGGTTCTACACTTGTTCTATAGTGAAGGTACTCATAATTGATCAAATAAGGAATTTGGGACATGATGAGGAGCAGTGGAAGGTGAAGTAAATATTGCACAAGGTGCAGTAACATGAATGATGGAGATTGCAAAAAGTTTGGTCATTTTTGTAGTGAAAAAATTTCGGACACTATGATTTTTGAAAGACCAAAGTTGTTGTCGAATGTTTAGAGTTATCCAAAACTGCTCACTAACATATTGGAGTCTATTTATAGTGGCATAATTCTTGTGACAGCCAATCAAAAAAGGAAGCTTCTTGTAGCCTTTCAAATATTAAAAAAAACAGGAATGAATCCCACCCTCTCCAAATTTAACACACCCTATTTATTGCTTATGCGGTCTGGTTAGGAATGGGTACCTTTACCATACACTTGTTCTACACTTGTCTACTATACCAGGCATGCTCAGATTCTTACAGCGCATCGTCAACTTAATTATTAGTCAACATCTTCGCAGCTCCCCAAGTCCCCAGGCGTTTCAATTATACAAATGTACCACAACCACTTTGCAGATCATGGCTGAACTACCTGCGCTACAAATCACCTTCAATTCCAGTGGACAATTGAGCATCTTTCATGCTCTAAAGCTCAGTTAGTGGTTGAACCACCCATAGTTGGCCACTTAAGCAGTCCCATGCATGTTTTGGAGCAGTAGGAGGCAATGTAAATTTTCTGCTATGGAAGAAGATAGAAATCACAGGGATTGCAACTTTTTTGGTAATTTTTATGCATTGAATTGAAATGACTGAATTTTGGAAGCACAAAGTTGGCCTATATCCATATCCAATGTACGTGTAAACTCTTCCAATTCTCTTCATTCAAGAACTACTTTCTCACTCACTGCTTCCTTCTTTCTTGCTCACGACACCAGGACCTTGGTAGCCCCAACCTTGAAAAGCAGGAAAAAAATCACATTCCAAGCTTGGGTTGGAAATAGCTGCACCCTCCAGGTTAGGTATGGATCACTGTTTGGGAAAGGGTGGTCCTCCCATATTGCGAGCGAGCTTCCCGTGTCCAATTCCCAACAGACTTTTTCAAGCTACCAATCACTTCGTATTTGCGCACTACATGCTCCAGTACTGACCAGCCATTGATATTTACAAACGGTTGCATGTAGACGACGAGGGCCTAGGATCGGAGCGTTCAATCGATTGTCGATGGAGTAGACGGACGGACTGGGAATCTTGAAGGAGTGCGCGTCCATTTAAAATAAGGTTTGTAGCCCCTTCACCATCCCAACACTTGCAGATCAGATCGAAACGAACTGTCTTTAATGAATTGAAGTTAGTAAGGTGGGGGTTTCGTCAACTCTGTAGACAATGGCGACGACGGCCATGGCCAAACAATAGTCAGTTGTGGTGATCGGTGCAGAAGCAAGCACTGGAATTTGTAACTGGGATCTCAGTTAACTTGCGAGTGCGTGACTTGCAGCTAGCTAGTGTGCAGATTAGCCGCCTTTGTACAAACGATGAACATGGATGGTTACCCAGTTTCATTCTTTGTGTGTGTTAAAGAGTTATTAGTCTCCGAGTGTGAAGGAATTTCGGCACTCTCGGGTGTGTGGACATTCCTTGGTTAGATAATAAAAGGCTCAGAGGGAATGTCGGACTGGCCTAGTGCTTTGCATTTAAGGCGAGACTCTGCACAGATAGACTGTGATTTTGGCAACATTCCTCAATGGCGGCAGAACATGTACTGTGGATTGCGAACTGAACTGCACACGGTTTCGCTCAGCAGTACACTTTGCCGTGTGCATTGCATGTTGGGTCGACTAAGCTCGAGATGGCAATCAGTGATCGAGTCATGTAGCTGAGTGCCAGGTATTTTAAATCTCAAATGTAAGTGGTTGATTCACAAATGACTGAGAAAACGTCAATCTCGTTAAATTTACCAGATTCCACCACTTTAGGGCTGATGGCTTGAAAATGAAAAATCTATTATCACCTGTCCTAGATCTTTATGCAAATGAACGTCACAATTCGGGAGTGTTGAAGCGCGTCAATTTAACGAAATTGACGATGAAAGAGTCAGTAACCTGCGTTAGAACCTTCGTCTAATTACTGAAACTAGCCTTGAAACTCAAGACTCAGCATAATGATTGCGGAGTGTGGGCTTTTACAAGGGGTAACTGCAAGGGTAGGTGGACGAGCGAGGTTGGAAGCGTGAATTCGGAGAGGCAAAGCAAAAGTGTATTTGATGAATGGTTTCAACCTCTCTTCACGTATCATCAATTCCCATAACAATATTCGCAAAGCAGAGACAGGGATGTCAGCGTAACCAAGAACCATGTGGGTGAGACCCAATGGTCGACACACGGTAGACGGAAATTCCCAAATGGGGAGAACAAATGGTTCACCCTAGATTATACTCCCTCCGTCCGTAAATGAGTATCCTGTTTGGACTTCATGCATTTATAAAGTTGTTTGGAGTAGGTCGTTTGGAGTAGGCTTTTTTTTTCTGTCCAATTTTACTTCGGTTACAATGAACACATGCAATGTTCTTCATTGATTCTGGTGATATAAACTTTGGACCCTTTTTGAATTTGTCCTTTTCACAACAGGACCAATGAAAATTGTAGATACTTATCTCAGGTGGGAGGGACTACTTATATCCCTGCGTCTCCTGGCGCTCCATGGTGGCGTCTCCTTCACGGCTTTTGCTCTCATGGGCAAGAGGGGAAACTCGAGGTACAAAGTCTCAACTGCAAACCACAAACCCTGGCTCTCCCAAGAGTTAATTTTCTAACCAAAATGAGCATTCAGTCTAGCGCTACTGGTCAGTGTAGCTAGCGCTCATTCCTGTCAAGTTCCCTCGTAGACTTCGTGACGATGCCGATAATAGTAGCAACAGTGGCGGTTCTCCTTGAAAGCCGGTATGAGCGCCACCCTATTCAGCCCGACTCAGAGATTGCTTTTGCTTGCAAGCTACTGCATACTCTTCAACGTTGCGTGGCCGCTCTTTCAGAATCTACTGTACAAGGAAGCGGACACTGAAATAAAAATATAAAACTAAGTAGTCTCCGTCCATGTCGATCCGTCCTCGAGTCTAAAAGTAAAGTCCAAACAGGAGCTCGGCACTCGAGTAGGCACCACGGCAGAACTTTCTGCCTGTATAAGTCCTCAGAGCTGAGTCATTGCATCAGACGCTTCTTTACCGCCAGTTATTTTATTTCAGTTTTGCAAAAAATCATATGCATGCACAAGAAGCGGCTTCCAACAGATTCTTCGGAATTCGAACCAATCTTAATTTTATTTCTATCAGATTTGCTTTGGTAGAAATCTTTTGAGCAAGATCTTTAGTCAAATAATTAGTCAAATAACAACACTTACCTTACTCTGTGATCACTTTCAGGTATGGTGAGAAACATGTACTCCGTATGTGATAGTTCCTATGCATGTACTACGGTATCTCTTGGCTGTAATTAGACTCAAATGGACGGCTCATATTGGCGGAACGTACGTCGCGAACTGCAGACCCATATCCGCGAATGTTCTCATTTGGAGGTATCCTGTGTGCAACAGAGGTCCTCAAGTGATTTTGGAAAAGATAATGTTCCTGAAAACACTGCTAAATGCGCTGAAATTTCAATTCAACACTGAGATTTTCACATTCTTCGTACCCATACTGTAATTATTTTTGGGTACAGTAGAATCATTTGCTATAAATATACACTCAAGAGAGATCTGAGTGACCGATCAGAGTATAGGGTTGGAACTTTGAAGGTCTCCCTGACTTAAGATCGGAGTTGCTGCACGGAATCTGGGCGTTTTTTTCGTAGCTTTTCAACAGTTTTTTTCGTAGCTTTTCAACAGACTTTCCAGTAAATTGCAACAGTTTTCAACAGGCTTTTCAGGACATTGCAGGACGTCTGTATAGATAACTTGAAGCGCACGGTTGAAGAATACTAAAACCCTTGAAGAACGCTGGCGCCAAAAAGCGGTCGATGGATACTTCATTGTCCACTGTAGAACAAAGGATGCACCTATTGGTCCAATAATCGGAGCAGTAAGGCTTGACCTCAAAGCCACGGAGTTCGAGGACTGTCGGTAAAAAGTGGGTGTCATGCTCTTATCATTCGGAATCAAGTCCGACTCATTTTGTAGATTTCGACTGTGTTTTGAACTTCAGAAACTTCTAGCTAGCTGTGTAGCTTTGAGTACCCTGAGAGTGTGAGCGTGGCTTAGTTTTGCGATTGAGCGGCCACATCATCTCTAGAGGTGTTGATACATTGTCATTGATGTGAGCTTCCGTGATTTCAACAGTTCACTTGACATTGTTGCAATCGAAATTCAGGTGCGGCGATGGCGGACTGGGCAGTCGCCATTGTCCAGCGAGAGCTACCAAGGCTGGGATCGGATCTTTGCAATGCGTGGTGGTTCATGGCGCCGAGGTTCCTCAACGTCTCGTCCTCGGCGCTCTTCTCTATCGTTTTTGCGCTCACTTGGTTGTACAATGTGCTTTCCAATGTCACTATTGATTCGACGACTTCCAATTCGACGAACACATGCTCTTCTGCTGTGTGCAGCAGAGGTCGTACCGTGAGGCTAATCGCATCTTGTACAGGAGCTCTTGCATTCGCCGCGACCGTGACCTTGGAGAAACTTTACCACTTTGACGATGGAGAGCTTGTTTTCTTCTTCGCGCAATGCTTCACATGGCTTGCATTCACCGCAATTTGCACTTTGGAGATTCGTCAAGCGAGGTTGGTGGCTTTCAGAGGCTTGGTGCGCGCGTGGTGGACGATTGCGTTCCTCCTCGCGGCAACCGAAACGACGGCGCTCGTGATTCAGAGATTCGAAAAGAAGTGCCCAAATTCATGCTCAACGGTTGCACTTGCAGCCGCGATTGTGAACCTGGTGGCGTCTTTGGTGCTTGTCGTCACGGCGGTTCTTGAATACCCTGGGGAGAAATCAAACCCAGTGCACTTGAACGGCGGCGCCGAGACAACGGTGCCTCTCTTGGAGAAACAGGGGACACAGCAGTATGTTGGCTATGCGGAGGCCAGCAGGCTGAGCAAATTGACATGGCGATGGATGAACCCGCTCTTGCAAAATGGCTACAATGCGCGGCTCGAGGTCGCCGACGTGCCGAATCTCGCGCCTGAAGAAGGCGCGGAGCGTCTCTACGAGAGGTATATTTCTTAATTGCTTTACTTAAGAGGACTGAATTTTTTTGGTATATCCAATTTTTCTGGCCTAATCTTCACCTGTCGCGTGAATCATAACATTCTTAAGGAGCAGAGCCATGGCACCTTCTGAGAATAGTGATAATTATGATCGAGTTTTTACAGAGCAAGTTCATGCCAACTCATAACATTCTTGAGTAACAATGTCATGGCACCTTTGAGAAGTGTGCCAATTAAGAGTTTTTAAGAACAATGTCATGTCAAGTTACAGCAAATCATGCAATACTGAAGCTCTGACAATGACTCATTGGCCGGGGGGGTTCTCTCACTTTGTTCCAATGGACCCATCCCAACTTTGCAAAAAACAAGAAATCAGGGACTCTTTTTTCATATGTCATGGATTCCTTTTCGTGCCAATTCAGAAAGTGCTGAATGAGGGTTCAACCTCCAGAATGTTAGGGACATGTTCTTTTTAGAAAAAACTTGTTTCTCCTCAATCATCGGTTGTAAAGGTTACTAGTTTTCACGGACGTAAGTATCCAATATTTTTGGCATTTCGTTTGAGACTGTTTGCAAAAACTTCGTGTAAAAACACCTTTAGGTACGAGGAGAATTGGAGCCAGAGCGATGGCCGCAAACGTGTGCGGGCGACGTTGATGTGGACTTTCAAGCGGGAATTTTTGAAAACAGGCGCGCTGGCGCTTTGCCGCGCGTGCGTGATGTACATCGGCCCGTCGCTCATCACGAGGTTCGTGGATTTCAAAGCTCAGCGGGATTCGGACTCAGGGTTATGGCGGGGCCTTGCGCTCGTGCTCGTCCTTGTGGTGGCGAAGAGCTTGGATGTCACGGCGTCGCACCACTACAATTTCCAGTGCGCCAATTTGGGCATGGCCATTCGGTCGACGCTCATTACGGTGGTGTACCGCAAGGGCATTCGCCTCACGAATGCGTCACGCTTGGTGCATGGCGTTGGGCAGATCGTGAATTATATGTCCGTGGACGTGCAGACGCTCTCCGATGCCATCTTGCAGGTCAGTGTCCGTGGACACCTCAAATCGTAGTATCCACTTTAGTTCATCAAGAACCAGACGAACTAGTCATGCTTTGCCATTGGATTTCGTGACATCTATTCATCAAGGAGAAGCGTTTGATTCGACTGGCTTGAGAGATCTCTTGAAGATGTTGGCGTCCAGCTCAGTTGGGCACTGTGTCAGAACTCTATATCAAATCTTGATCTCTTTTTTTTACTAACATCTATCCAGGATATCATCGGACAATTATAGTCGATAGATAAGGCTTATATTCTCAGTTCAATCCTGAAAACATAATTGAATATGCAACTTGTGCCAATCTGATGTAGAGATTTGAGCATTCAACTATAAGAGTTTGATATATTTCAGAAGATCCCCGGATACTTTGGGGGAAGTTCGTCAATAGCTTGTCAATTTTTTCTATTACTTTGGTTTTGCGAATTCTGAATTAATTAGTGACAAACAACGGCGTTTACTAATGTATCTGTTACATTAGCGTATTTTTTTCCGGAAAGTGGTGCAATTTTTGGTTCACGACGCAATCTCAATTCCATGTCAAACTTAGTTTGCAGACAATTTTCTCACTCTGAAACATGTTAGTTTAATGAATTCAACCATGGGAGATCATTTTGACCTAAGGACAGTCACTATCCGACATTCTCTATTACTTATCGGGTTTTCATTGATATGCTTATAATATATTTCCTTGTACTTTTACTTGAACAGACTTTTTTATGAAATTTATCTCTGGCAAGTTTTGATTTGGATTGGCAATTTGGGAAATTGGAATTGGTGGAGATGTTAACAACCTGTTGGTAGCTCGTGTTCATTGCTGCAGGTGCACTACTTGTGGGTGCTGCCGATCCAAGTTGGAATTGCTCTAACGATTTTATACTCGGTCGTGGGGTGGTCGATGTTAGCGGGCTTCCTGACGATGGTGGGGATTATGTGTTTATCAACATGGAGCTCGCGCATGCAGCGCAAGTACCAGGGATTCATCATGAAGGCACGGGACGAACGCATGAAGGCAACGAGCGAGGCGTTGAATGCCATGAAGGTTAGTGTCCGGAGAAATTCATCTGAACCGAACCAACCAGTTTGCTATAATTAACCAGTTTGTCATTTGGAGGCTTAGTTAATCTTTCTTATGAAGTAAAGCTTGATAATTTGCCTATAGTTATGCTTTTGAATCGACTGTTCGAAAATATGTAACTAACCACCCGGATCTCTTATTCATTGATGAAGGTGATCAAGCTGCAAGGTTGGGAGATGCACTTCCAGGGGCACATTGAAAAGCTACGTGCTCAAGAATACCAATGGATCCTCCAATTCATGTACCAAGTGTTGTCCACGACCTCCTTCATCTGGTGCGCGCCCATCATCGTCTCTGTGGCGACATTCTCTTGTTGTGTGTTCCTTGAGGGGACCGAGTTGACGCCGGGGCAAGTCTTCACCGCCGTGGCCACGTTTCGAATACTGCAAGAATCGATACGAGGTTTCCCCCAGACCCTGATCGCGGTGAGTCAGGCGCTAGTATCGCTGGAGCGCCTGGAGAAGTACCTTGGGAGCGAGGAGCTTGATATGAATGCTGTGGAGAGGGGTCCCATTGATGGAAACTTGGCAGTCGCCGTGCGCTCTGCTTCCTTCTCGTGGACTATACCTGATGGTACCTGGGTTTTTTGCACGTTTGAGTGGGTCAATGTGGACTATTTTTTGGTTCGATTGTATTAATGTTCTGACTTACGTATATAATGCTCGTGATATAGAGTTTGACCTTGCTTGGATATATTTTTCACTATGACAGTTGAGAATTGTTCATTTTAAAATTCTTGACAGTTGGGTCTTTTAGGGACTGGCGATGAGAATTCGTCGTCGCTGCGCGACATCGACTTGGAGGTGAAGAAAGGCGCGCTTGTTGCAGTAGTTGGAACTGTTGGCTCTGGAAAGAGCTCGTTGCTGGCGTGCATGCTTGGTGAAATGCCTAAACTTTCGGGAAAGGTACTCACGATTCCACCACATCAAAATCAAGCCAATCGTAGTGCAAGAGATTTTTAAGGGCTTGATTGGACTAGGTACTGGCAGTCAAGGAAATCGTTATCAGAATCCAAATTTGGTAATCGTGATCGTGATTGCCATTATCAGACATAATGTCAATGCGAATGACTTCTTAAAATTGATGTGCATTTGAATCGCATTGGTTGCATTTTTTCTAAATCGGATTCTTTCGTTGGTTGGAAGTATAATTAAGAAGAGCTTGCATTGGATTCTAATCCTCCTCCTTTCAAATGCCTCATTAGCTTGAAATTCTTACTGTGGCAGTATGGATTGGTAATGTGTGCAGGTTTGCGTAGCAGGAAGCACCGCGTATGTGCCGCAAGGCGCGTGGATTCAAAGTGGAACCATCGAGGAAAACATATTGTTCGGGCTGCCGGTGGACCGGCAACGCTACAGCGAGACGCTGCGCATCTGCGCCTTGGAGCGGGACCTGGAGCTTTTCGAGGAAGGCGACCAGACTGAGATCGGTGAGCGAGGGCTCAACTTGAGTGGGGGCCAGAAACAGCGCATTCAACTCGCACGTGCCGTGTACCAAGACTGCGACATCTACCTCTTGGACGACATCTTCAGCGCCGTGGATGCCCACACGGGATCTACAATTTTCCAGGATTGCGTTAGGGGAGTCCTCAAGAAGAAGACTGTCATCCTCGTGACGCATCAACTCGATTTCCTTCATCAAGCCGATTGCATTCTGGTGAGATTCTGAATTTTATGTCAGTATTGGGTTTTGTTTGGTTACAATCTGATGTTAAGAAATTCCTGAGCTCCATGAAAACAATCCGTTAATTTGACCAACTGGGTTTAAATTGGGCAGGTGATGCAGCATGGCAGGATTGCACAGAGCGGGAAATACGACGATCTTCTGACACCAGGTACCGCATTGGAGAAGCTAGTGATTGCGCACAATGATTCAATGCAGTTAGTGGAGAGGCCGGTGGACCTCGACGGAGAACCCTTTCTTGAGGCGCCAGTGACACCATATGAGGTAATTCAATACTATTACGGATGGTATCATTATTTGGTCACGGGGCGTGTGAAGTACTGTTGAAAAGGTCTTGGCGAGGAAGTTTGCCACGACGCAGTTTTCGCAGGGTTGTCCATTAAATACTCCTCCGTAAGAGTTATCAAATTTCAAAGTAATATTTTTCATTTCAATATCTACTAAAATTAGGAAAACAGGCACTTGGGTACTGTTGAAAAGCACTCAAGGTAGGATGCATCATATTTGTTGCGCATGATGTGCTTAACCCCTGAGAGAGCCAGTACCGACCGGGTGAATGATGATTGTTTTCAAGAGCTTACTGTGGGAGCTTCAGAAAACGGATGGAGTACATGAAACACATTTAATTCTATTGAAATAGAATAATTTTGATGTGATCAGCTTCTTCATTAGGTGCTTCGTGATTTTTTGAGCAAGGTTCTGAATCAGTGCATGTTGAGATGAGAAGAGAAGGGAAAACTCAAAAATGAAGATCGTATGTCCAGAGTCTTCATATGCCATAATTGATTTAAACCTCGAAAGCTCCAGATCTACATTCCCCCTCCTACCAAGCCTTGGGGTATCGCCATAGAGAAGGATTTAACACAGGTTAGACTGTCATAGCTGTGTAGCAATGAAATCATGAAGAGTTTGAACTCTCTGAAGCTTGTCCAACCTTCGGTACTGAACGATTGCGTTGGAACACTTTGTGCAGCCTGGAGCGAGCTTGGAGCGGCTCTCGTCCGTGAAGGAAACAAGCGCCATACCGAATGTCAGAAACGCATCTGCGAAACAAGGCTCAGCGAAGCTCGTGGAGGAGGAGCAGAGAGAGATCGGCCAAGTGAGCCGGTCCATATACTGGCTCTACTTGACGAAAGCGTTTGGGCCGCGGTTGATAGTAACCTTGCTCATCGTCCAAACGCTGTGGCAAACCTTGATGGTATCGTCGGATTACTGGTTGGCATTCGAGACTTCCGACGGGCAGCAGGGCTCCCTTGATCCCGTTCGATTCATTCGCGTTTACGCTCTTCTAAGCCTCGGATCGTGGCTGTGTGTGTTTGCACGCACCGCTTTGATCGTCGTGCTCGGTGTGAGTACCACCCAGCTGTTTTACCTCCAAATGCTGCGCTGCATCTTTCGTGCTCCCATGTCGTTCTTCGATTCCACGCCCTCAGGTCGCATCCTTAGCCGGGTAATTTGTCCTTCCTTCTCTGTATGACTCTATCTCCTCTTGCAGGACATTCTTGAGTAGTGGAATTGTCAGTGCTCTTAAAGTCTAAAAGATCACTAAGCTAATTTGAGAATTAGTAATGTCTACTGTCTGGTAGCCCCAATACAGCAACTTTAGAACCAGTTGGCACGTATTTTTTGATTGCAATTTTAGAACCATGATGACTCATGCGTCGGGAAGTTTGCTTTGCTTTCAAATATTGAAATCAGCATACGAGGCTTAGCAAGATTTCACCGAAGAAAGTAAAGGTCAGAGGAATACTGAATCTTGGATATCCCGTGGGATATCCTGATTTTCCATTGGATAGCAGATGGGCCCAAGGTGTGAGGAGATGGTTTCCAAAATGCTATGTGTTGCTGACTCATTTGAATACATTCCTGGGGCTGTGCTAAACACAGTGTTCTTTGTTGCTGTTGACTTGTGCAGGCATCCTCGGACCAATCTACATTGGACATCTGGTTGGCATTCTTTTACGGCGCAGCTTTAGCCATTTATTTCTCTCTGTTTGGAGCGATTGTGGTCATGTGCCAAACTGCGTGGCCGATCATATTCGTCATGATCCCACTCGCATATGTATACTTCCTATACCAGGTATGTGTCATTTTCCCACCTTTCATCAGAGTCTTTTTAGAGCTGCATGGACGTATATAAGGTAAAGGACACTAGAACAGTTAAGGACCTGATCCCGTGTCGTACGCTGACCTTGTTACAGAAAAATTGTGTATTCAGACACTTGGTTGGAATCACATTAATAATTGGTGTAAGCATGACTTGACTAAATGTCTAGACCACTCATCCTTGAATTGAAATGGGGTTGTCTACTGTCACTGAGTGTGGTTTATAACCTCCCGCCTATCCACAGCTCTATGCATCCCCCACGCAGGTCAAATGTGCGTTAAAAATGCAAATAGTATCCTCCACTGTGAAATCATACCTGTTAAGATTACGCGTGGATTCGTTCTAGGCATACTTCATTGCGACGTCTCGAGAGCTGACAAGAATGGACTCCATAACAAAGGCGCCCATAATCCATCATTTTTCGGAAAGCATTGCGGGGTTCATGGTGATCCGATGCTTCCAGAAGGAGCAAGAGTTCTCCAAAGCGAATGTGGATCGCGTAAATCAGAATGTCCGCATGGTCTTTCACAACAATGCTGCGACTGAATGGCTGGGGTTTCGTCTTGAGATGATTGGCACTATTGTGCTGTGCAGTTTGGCTTTCTTGCTAGTCGTGTTGCCTGCTCGCCTTACTCCACCACGTAAGCTCGCTCTTCAACTCTCCATCTGCTATGATAATCCCAGTAGAACTTACCCCCAAATATGTCGTAGAATTTTATTCACATTGCAATTGGTAGAGTATGTGTTAGAAATTGTTTTAAATGGCATTTTAATTGGCAGGGTTTACAATACGGCTAAGTTTTCTGGGAGGGGTGGTTTTACTAGTGAATTTTCTTTCAAATGGAGCTTGAATCAACAGGGTAAGTTGCGTTTCATCCTGCAAACTTGATTCGTGAGAAATGCCTGACGTGGATTTTGTGTGTGATGAAATCAGAATTGGTGGGACTGGCGCTCTCGTATGGATTGTCTTTGAATGTGCTCTTGTATTGGACTGTGTGGCTTGCTTGCCAGCTCGAGAATAAGATGGTATCAGTGGAGCGTATCCAGCAGTTTACAAAGATTTTACCAGAAGCTCCACTTATTGTTCAAGAATGTCGGCCAGCTGCCAATTGGCCATCAAGAGGGACCATTGAAATAGATAATCTACAGGTTAGCTGAGCCTCCAAGCATGCTATTTAAACTGGGGTTTTCTGGATTGCTGCTGCTGCTCTTGTAAATTGCGTTCTCGTTCTGCTTTTAAGTTACTCATGTTCTGATCCTTCTCATTCTGATCGTGCACATTAATATGCTTCTGTCAACAGTTGCGGTATCGACCAGGTACTCCACTCGTGCTCAAGGGTATCACATTGAAAATCTCAGGTGGTGAGAAAGTAGGCGTCGTGGGCAGAACGGGCAGCGGTAAGGACAATCAACAGCGCTCTTGTGCTTATTTTTGGTTTTGTCGCCAATAATGTTTGGTTCTTGATGAGTTTCAGCTTCCGGCTTCAAGGTCTAAACCCTATACAAACCCTGCTGAACATACATGAGTTGATTCATGAACCAGTTCTTAAGTTTGGAACTTTGTATGTTCATGGCAGGCAAGTCAACACTTATCCAAGCACTGTTCCGCCTTGTCGAAGCCTCGGCAGGTCAGATTATAATTGATGGCGTTAACATTGCTACATTGGGACTCAGCGACCTGCGCTCCAAGTTCGGCATTATACCGCAAGAGCCCACACTTTTTGAGGGCACAGTTCGCGCAAACATCGATCCTCTTGGATTCCACAGTGATAATGAGATTTGGGAGGTGATCAGATCCTCAACCATCAACTCTAGTATCACAACAGTTTGTATTTTATGAGTTCATCAGATTCGCGACCTTTCAAAACTGCTAATTAATTCTGCAAGGTGCACTTCTGTCTATTTACGTGGGTTCCGAAATAATGTGGGCACGTGGGCACCGTATTTGTCATCGAATCATAATAGAGTGAATTATGGTGGACATCATCAAGTCATTAGATTCTAAGTAGGGATGCAAGATGATTGGTACTGAAAAAAATCGGTCGAATTAAAGTGGACCACTCTCAATAGAGTGAGTTCTAATGTGCATTATCTGTGGTTGCTTGCAGTGTTTGAGGGCATGCCAATTGGAAGAGATCGTACGTGGGAAACCAGAGAAACTTGACTCACCGGTAGCAGACGATGGAGATAATTGGAGTGTGGGGCAGAAGCAATTGTTCTGCCTGGGGCGAGCACTTCTCAAGCGAGCCAAAATCTTGGTGTTGGATGAAGCTACCGCATCTGTAGATGCTCACACAGATTGGCTGATACAGAAAACGGTTCAGGAGGCATTCGCAGATTCCACTGTGATTAGTGTTGCGCATCGCATTCCAACAGTCATGAACAGCAACAAAGTGCTCGTGTTGGACGCTGGTAATCATTCAGCCTTCAAATTTTGATTTGCATAATGGTTACTCCAGTACTTTTGCTCTTGAGGAATATTCACTGAGATTATGTTCATCTTTCATAAGAGTTATCCTTTAAAATGTCTATGTGGAGGTGCTGGCCTTATGTCACAAATATATTCTAGAATTGTCCATCAAGTTGACCCTGATTGATTCTCCTGGTTCTAGGAAGGCCTTGTTCGTTTTTAGATTAGGATTGAAAACCGTATGAATTCAAGGATCACTCAATTATGTATCTTAAATGCCCTTGCCAATAAATTCATGTTGTTTGTCAACAGGGAGGGTGAAAGAATACGATAGCCCATCACGGCTGTTGGATGGTAGTACACCATCATTATTTGCGGCTCTTGTCAAGGAATATACTACGCGTAGACAGCATGACGCAGTTGAAGAGTAGAGAGAGGGCATTCAGCGTTGGGCAAAGCGGCTGTATGATTCAAAGCAAAGACTTCGTGACACAGATTTTCAAGAGCATCTAAAGCGACGGCGATTCCTGTGATCGTCCTTACATTTTTTGAGCAAAGTTTCACTTGATTTGACCAAGTTAGATTATGACAATAAAATCTGATTTATCTAGAGACTTCATTCTCAATCCTCGATTCATCACACACCTCTTTTCTTTCATTGCCACCTGGTGCATTGCGGTTGCATAAGAGGAGAGGAGAGTCATAACCCCAATTGTCCCTGCTACTACGATTTCTTTTCTTGATTGTAACATCGATCTAAGCAGAGCAGCACAGAGCAGTGCTGCTTATGATTTCTTCTGCTTTCAAATGTGAGAGAAGCCCTGTTTTGGGGCCGCGAGGATCTGAAGCCATCCCTTGGAACTTCTTGAGGCCGGCTGGGGATATTTATAACAGCGATTTTTCTTCATCAGAGTGATAATTGTGTAATTCTAAATGGATCAATAATCACTTCTGCAAATTTGATGAAAGACTCAACAATCGGGACAACAAATAGAAGGGATCAAATACAAATTTGCACGGCCTTGTTGTCGTTCCTAAAAATATTCCAGCAGTGCAGAATTCAAATGCTTTCTGAAATAAGTATGAAAGAGGCTCTACATTGCTTTCTAAAATAAGTATTGAACAAGTGATTCTACATTACTTTCCAGAATAAGTACTGAATGTGTTTTAATATGACTTTCCAATTACCTCTATTGAACCTAAAAAAATCTTGTAATTTTGTTGAGTTGGGATTTTGGGATTCTCATCTACGAAGAATGGCAAGCCAATTCCTGTACTATTGGGATTTGAAATTTAGCTCTAAAGACATGGACACGACATTCCAATGAGCCATGAGCTTATTGTGTGATCAATTGTTGGAGATGTTCTCACTACACTAATTTGTCATATTAGTATGTATCACAAAATGAACTTATATATGGCTACAGCTTTTTATAAGGAAATAATACCAATGACATTTGTGATGATTCCTTAACATGAATAGTATTATGCTAGGTACTACGTCTTTTAATGTGATAGTGAATGTACTCCTTATACACATGGCATGTAGTCATAAGAACAAAATACTTTTCATCAACTACTCATATACATCAACGTGTCACCTTAGTTGTAGAAAACTCAATTGTACGCATTGATATTAAATGGACCATTTCAAATTCGAAAGAAACAAAGTAATTCTATGAAAATTTTTGTGAACAAAAGAATGGAGTTGAAGAAAAAGTGTTGGAAAAAAAGAACTCATAGTTCTATAAACAAACTACCCAAGACATGAAAAGTGTTTAAATGCTCATAACATAACTAGACTATAAAACTATCGTGCTTATCACAATCATCGTACACCACAAGAATAAACATGGAACCATTCATTGTTTGTACTACAGTCTCAACACTAGTCTTAGACAACTGTAAATGAGATATTGTAGCATCTTCACTACCATTGATGACAATAGTATCATTTAGGTGTCATCTTGGGTCAACTAAATCCATTATAAAAAGTTTGAGCCCTAATGAGGACCATTAGTTTCCAAATAGCAAGGAATAATGACCAAAAAAATGAAAAAATGAAAAAAAAAATCCAACAAATAGCAAGGCTTGGATGGTGTAGGACGAGTTTAACAAATATTTTTTTAAATATTAAATATAATTTTGAAATTAAATCCAAAGGTATAAAACTCTAACAACTTAACCCTGGAGCATCTGGGTTCTTCTCCAAAATTGACGATTTGGAGAAAATCATTATAAAATGCTATTTGGAAGAATATTTTAGAAATGGTTTACAAAGGGAAGTTGTAGATTTTGAATTTTAGATTCTATTTGTATGGTTAGATTCACCAATGCTATTAGCAATATTTTTCTATAAATTTGGAAAGAAAATTATCAAAATTCCTTCAAAATTTGATTATAGGCAAAATACTATCATTTTTTGAGGAAAACTTATTGGAATGGATTCAAAATGAGGTTCTCTTGACATGGTGATTTTTTGAAATTTTTGAAATCTCTACATCTATGGCCTCATTTTTGCAAACCTAGTTTTGAACTAGAGTCAATGCAATTTGACTACTTGATACACTTCTACATTTGTAATTTTAGAAAAAATTGTATTCTAGTGACACCAAATTCAACCATTAGATAAGACAAAAACTTGATTAAGTATCATGAAAAATTAGGATGACTTTCATCCAAGTAGGAATGAAACAGAAACATGAACTTCAATTTGTTCATTGTCCAAAAAATGTTAATATAGCACTACTATTACTACATCATACTATGATTATTTTATTAATTTCTTTAATTTTTAAATATTTTTAATTATAAATAAATAAATAAGTATTATTAAATAATTTGGTCAGTACTACACTTATTCACAACTTGAGGAACTTTTTCTTAACAACCTTTTCAAGGCCTAAAATTTTTCCTAATGAATACCTACCAACAAAAGAGCATATGATTATAAAGAAAATGCGTACCTTATTTTCAATTCAACACACATAACATTCTTCAAAAAAGACATTGATAGATAGAACATTACAGAGAACCACATAATCACACAATGCCCCTTCTTGAGCCTTGTCCAAACTCATTGCAAGTCTCTATTGTCCCAAGTCTATAAAGTGAGATCCAGGATTTACATCCTCAAAGAAAATTTGAGTCACATCATCTATATTTATAATACCCAATTGCATCATACATTTGCACAATGTTGAGGCGTTAGTATATTCCATACATCCTTATCAAACAAGTAGAACCCACAAAATTGATGGAATATATTGATCAAATTGTAGCATAGACAACATTGTGCCAGGAAGCGTATTTCCCAATTGCTTCTTCATTTTGAACTCCAAAATGTTGCAACCCTCTCAATAAGATTTTTATGAGTCAAAATGATTCAAGTTTTGGCAAATGGAGTACTGTGCTTGACATATTCCTCAACACTTTATTTAATATGTTGAGGGATCATATTTTGATGCACACAATCAAAGTAATCTTTGCCTTTGTACTTGATGTAGTACCTCGACATGCCAATGAATGTGTGCAAACCAATATTGCACAATGTTTTGCTATGACATGATGCTCCACCAAAATTGCAACAACTTTATCCCATCCAAGATAAGCTTTGATCTATTTATTGTCCACAACTAAAAAGGATGCCATAATCCAACATACCATTTGCAAGTGCAATCTCAAAAACACTCCACTTCTTTCAATGGAACACCCTCCAAATATGCAATCTTTTTCAAGAAATTATTCTACTTTTTTTAAAATACTCAAGGGCTACCCCAAAAAATGGTAATACTGAGATCCAATTGTTTGGGCTATGCCAAAAGATTTTTCATTGGAGTTTTTTAAGAACTAGGTTTTTGATTTTTACATCTTTGTAATGTTTTATGCAATTTATGGACCACCTTATTCTTGGGATACTCCCATGCTTTTCATTTCTAAGTGTTTTCCTCTACCCTGGAATAGTAGTAAGTACCATAGGGAAAAAGGGCAACTACTACATTTGAAATTTAAATACTAAGAATTCTTGGGCTTCCTACCTTCAGCACAATATTTTAAGCCTATTCATCATGCCTTGAATCAAATCCTAAATAAGACTCTAAATCATTTGCCAACATTCATACAACATCCACAATAGCCACAATTATCTATACATTGCCATTAAAATCAAGACATCAAACACTAAAATTCAAATGAAGAGAGTAAATGTCCTACTTTCACCTTGTAGCACAACACCCTTCACAACACTTTGCACTTTGTAGCACAATGTACTTTGATGCACGATGCACTACTAACAAAGAAAAACAAGCTAAATCAAAATTAGAAATAATAAATGGGTCAGCAAATTGATTTATGACCCTCGCTCCCTAAACAAAAAATAGACAAAACCAAAATAAGAACAACAAATAATGACCCTCAAATTGTCTCTAGCAATGGCAAAGCTTCACAGTGCTACAACATGAATAAACTCCAAGATCTTAGCAATTAAACTCAACAACACAAATGAAGCAATGAGAACAAAGTCTACACATTTACTACAAAACAGTCAAAACCTACTACTAAGTACTTTGCCTTCTCCAATCTTAAACAATGACATTGCCAACTTTGTCCCTACATCCTATTCAAGTCAATCTCTAATCTCTCATCAATCAATCAACATGATCGGCTCTTTTTTATGGATCAATGAAATTAACAACAGAAGTAGGAGTAGATTTTTTAAGATTACAGCAGCTAGCTCTTGTTTTTTGGAGGAGGGGAGGCCAAGCAAGACTAGCTACATCTTTTCAAGGGATAGTATTATGTACAGTATGTACACATGCAATGGGTAAAAACTTTCTTCCCTTGTAGAAAGTTATAACCATACACAAGTTCATTTTGTAACATACACTATTATGGCAAATGATTGTACTATATTTCTTAAAAAAGAACTCATGTAATTCCAATCCTTTTATATGGAGCCAAAAAAATCCAATTATACAACTTGACATGATTTCATTTCTGAAAAAAAAATTAAAATAATTTTTCTACTTGTGGTGATCAATTGGGATAAAATAACTTTAAATCAATCCAGGTATGAGCTCTTCAATTGTTTTCAATTTTGCCTCTATGCTAATGAAAATTGTACTTAGTTTCAAGTAGAATTGGTGCAGGTTGGGGATTGAAAAATTATGTTTTGATGACACAAATAGATAAAAACATGAGTTTTATATACATTGCAAGATTTCACTCACTCTTATACAATTATAAAAGATTATTTTGGATCACTATTATTGTTGTGTAAACAACTATAACAAGCCATGAGCATCCTAAAGGACAAGAATAGTCCTCCCCTATGGTTCATAATGAAAATGTAAATGTTCTTACTTTTATTGTCAGTTGCAATATGTATTCAAAACTTTCATCGCCCCAATTATTGACATGCATAAGCTAATGCCACTATAGACAATGCAATGTGACTATAATTTTGAAACCATTTTTTTTCTCAAACTATGTTTCTAAATTTCAACATCAATTTCTATTAATTTGGTCATACCTTGAGAGCTAATAATGTGATTAGTCAATAGTTGGAAATATTTTTTTTAAAGCTTTGTCCTTTGTTTGAACAGCCACGTAGAACAAAACTTGGAAATTTATCATAAAATGACATGGAATCTTGTTTGGCACCTTTTTGTGAATTTGTTTGTTTAATCATTTTGTAAAGTGTTTCAAATACTACAAGCCTACAAATTGGTCAAATGGACAAGACCACTTATCGTGTTTATTCATTGGTGTATTCCCATATCATCACGACTTCAAGCTTTTATGGTCTTCTAGGCTTGTTTAGAATAGTGTAAATTGACCATAATAAAATTGTGCTTCTACAGTGAAATTATTGGATATGTGATGAAATGAGATGGTAGATGAAATAAACATGTTGGGTATCTACATGGCATCCAATTGGCCTTCCAAGCATTGGATAAGTCTTTTTTAATGATAACTCCTAAATAATTCAAATTTCAACTAAAATTCATGCAAACTATGAAAGTTAGAAGATTTGGGGTGTTTTTGGCTAATGAAAGCTACAACCTCCAATTAAAGTTGTTAAGTTTTAATTTTCAAGTAACCTAAGTTGTAAAGTAGTATGTGCCTATTCCAAAATGATTTAAAAAAATCTCTTTAATTAGACATTCCTATCAAAAGTTACAAGTTACATATGAAGTTTACCTTTAAGTTGCTTTAAATAAACTTCATCCATCAATTCCTACTGACATGTGGGTCCAAATCAATTTTTAATTTTTAATTTTAGTTTTAGATTGTTTCTAGTTTTTTGATAAATGAGATGAAAGTAATGAGGAGTTTTAATTGTGAGTAATTTGAAGGTAGTTATGGAATCTCTACTCTAAAATAAACTTCTAAGTCATTTATTTAACTCAGTTTTCAATATTTTTAGAAAAAATAAAAACATTAGATGTAGATTATTTATTATAGCATTACAACCATTGGAATTGACATTTTTCAATTCCAAAAAAAATTGTTAACAATTTAGTTTTTTGAATCATTGTCTACTTCTTTCTATTTACTATTTTTTTTCATGTATGTTGTACAATTCCAAATGATTTGAAATTTTTCAATCATGTAGACAATTTACCTTGAAGAATGAATCCAAAGAGTTTCCACCATTTTGAATATGTTTTTATACAAATGTGACCTTGTGAAGTGCAGCTGCCCATTTTTTGCAGGGACTCAAAAAGGATTTTTGTCACTTCAAACGCTAATATCTTTCAATCTACATGGTGAAATTTTTTGAAATTTTTTCCCCATCTTTTCAAACCAGATTACTATAAGATCCTATTGTTAGATGTGTCAATAAATGTTTATGGTCAAAAATTTGGTACTTGTACTAGAGATGGCAGTTTTGGAGCATTTTTGGTGAAAACATAGTTTAGGGGTTAATTTCAACTTGCTATTTTAGGGGGGGATAGTGATTTTAAGATGTAGAGAATGAAATTAAATTTGTAAAATGTTAAGACACTTTGGGTTTGAACTTTTCAATCAAAAGTTATAGGTGGGTGAAGTTTTGCCTCTAAATTGCGTTTTGTGGAACTTTATCTAGTAGTTTCTATTGATCTACAAATCTAAGTTGACTTTTACTTTCAGAGATAAATTTTAAATTTATTTATATTTTTAGCTTCCTTTTTTACTTGATTTGGATGATTTTTGGTACTTTTCATCCTAATTTAATCCTTTTGACTACCAAACTTCATCCATATCTATCTATTTTTGTTTATTTTTAAAGTGCAATATGTGTAAGGAAACCTCTAGAATTATCTAAGTGATTATGAATTCAAAATTTGTCTATAGTGAACTCTTAGGGGTTTAACTTAAACATCTAAATTCTAATTTAACTATAGTTTCTACAAGAGAATAAATGACAAGTAGCAAATTTAGGCACATACCTTTGACTCTATTTGCACCACAATTTTGTCTTCTTCTATGAATATTGTGATTGTGTCGTATGACTTGTCTTGCTTCAATATTAGTTGGATTTATTGGGTTTAGCTGCTTTAGCATATTATTTAAATGACAAGTTTTACAAAGTGTATAAATTATGTCTATAAGCTAATTCTCCTCCTTTGGCCTATCTTCTTTTATTCTCCCTTTCTATTTGCTTTGACTAATTAGAACTATATTTAGAATAACCTTGAAGTTGCAACAATTGTCTTCCACAAATTATTTTCTAACTTACTTAGGAATCAAACAAAAACCATAAACTAAGTTTTCTAAAGTTGTACTAAGTATATACTAAGACATTAGCACCTAAGTTGGTCAGCTATCATACTACTAAAATCACAAAGCCTTCCGTAATATCACATTTTAACATTGTGTGATATTATAAAGTTCCAGTGATCATTTCACCATTGTAATATCACACAATGTTAAAATGTGATATTACAGAGGTAAAGTGATATTATGGAGGTTTCATCTTTCTTGGCTTCACACTTCATTTTACTTCCACAATTCTTTGATTTTCTTTTCTTAGTGCCAAATGATTTGAAGTTTTGTTAGATTGAAGCAATTTTGGATTCTACAACAAAGTATTTGCAAAGTCTTTGCAATTTGACAAATTTGCATTTCAATTTTTCAATTTTGGTCACCATTGTTTGTAAGTGAAAAAATTTATCAAGTAGTGGTGTCCTTGATGTTTTCATGTTTGCAAAGATTTATTTTTTGAAAATTATGATATAAATATTTTCTTTAATTACTTTCTATTGCACAATATATGTATTTCCAAAAAATATTGTATGAAAATGTCAATATTTTCATTTAAAATTATATATACTTTATTAATTTATATTCTATCACATGAGAAATTGATGAAGTAATATAATTAATGTGTAGCAAAGCAAGCGCCAACCACTAGTGTATATTATAATAATAAAAACTTTGTTTAATTCATGGCTAAATCTTAATTAGGGGTCAAGATTTTCATCCTAATTACATGAATTCTCCCTCATTTTTTTGAGTTTTATTTATTCAAATGTATTTTAAAGTCCTAAATCCCAATACTTGGGTCACTCACTCCTAAATTGTCTCCATTTGATTTCTAAGGAATAACATGTAAAACTCTTTGGCAAGCTAAAGTCATCACCTGAATAGCAAGGATTTAAATAGCAAGAAGAACACCACCATCAATCTTAGAAAAGGCAAATTTCAAGGCATAATTTGGTTATCAAGTGCAATTAGAGACCTTCACTTTCATCATAAAGAATAGAAATGGAAAGCAGTTCCTCCTTTAAAAGAGACAACCTTTTTCAAATATCCCACAAAGCTCAATTGCATCATGGTACTTAATGATTGTATAAATCACTCCCAAAATGCAATTTTTTTAATAGTTCTTTTAATATTTCAAAAGAAGAGATGCAAACATCAATCAAATTCATGTACAATATTAATAGACTAGTCAAATAGCATGCTTTTCTATGGCAAATAAATTTGGAAGGTCTCCTCAACGTGTTATTATAGGCTTTCTAGACAAATGCAAATGCTTCGACTTTGATATAAAAGAGATAGTAAAGCATATATTTGAACATATATATGCTTGCAAAATTTGGTATTCATTCAAAAACATAAAGATTGCCCAAAAATATTCTAGAGATCTTTCTTGAAAGGAAATTCTTATTGGCATCCATCCTAGTACCCACAATATTGATGGTAGTTACGCTGTGACTTCCTTAGACCATTGTATTCCTAGAGATGGACTCTAATTGGCCATTCTTTGGCATATTTGGTGCTCCCACAACAACAAGACTTTCAATAACAACCCAGTCAATTCCATGTAAACTTGCCTTGTAGATTGGAAAAACATTACATAACATTGTATAACCAAACAATGGTCCTATGCCATACTAGGAAGGTGTTATACTTTGTTAGATCCTTAGAAGGAACTTCTCACTAAATTCAAGGATTGGAGTTGGTTGAAAAGTCAAATAAGACAATTTTGTTCATTGTAATGACTAGTCACCTTTTCAAGGATTGGAAAGGGACCTTTATGTCATTGGTAGACAATATTATGTCTCTTTGCTAGTCTAAATACTCACAAGAATCATGTTCTTTCATTTTACAATAAATAGTAATGAATGCTCGAAATGGACTTTCTAGATGAGTGGTTTAGGAATGTTTTGTTTTGTTTAGATAGTCTCCACTCTTCTAAGTGGCACCTTGGAGTAGCTCCAATGCAACCAAGGTCCAACATGCCAATAATATGATGACAAGGCCATTAAAGAATACATGCCCCAGTACAATCAGCATTGGTCTTTTTTTCTTCCTAGCCCACCCATTTTCCATCCCCAACTTGACAATTTGGCAAAATATGAAAAATTTGCAAGTTGGCTCATAATAGGAAAAAGTCCTAATTGTCATACCCTTTCATGCAAGCTTTGTTATGTGTGCCAATAAATTGGAATTTCCCTTTTTACATGAAAGATCTTTTTTAATGTAGAATCTTTTGCTTTCCTTTCAAAATGTGGAAAAGTCCACTTGAAGTTTGGATTATTGTCTTTACAATGGGTCAATTTTTTTAAAGTCTATGAAATGGAATGAGGTCTACCCCTCCCTCCACTTCAAAATCTAAATATTGTCCATGTTTCCATCTTTGCATTGGAGATGCTCTTACTTTTCCACTCAATTCACTACTAGAAAATTTAGTTTTTTCTGTTGTTTTGGTCACATTGATCCGATCAAAATTTGACAAAAATCTGTTAAAATCAATAGATTTTTGTCAAGTTTTGACCAGATCAACGCGACCAAAACAATAGAAAAACTAAATTTTCTAGTAGTGCAAGTTCCTCTGAAGTTCCCCTTATGTTCACTTAGGCTTGCATTTGGAAAACGGACCAACTTGTATTTCCCTCTTTGTTTTTCAATTGACATGGCATTTTTCAAAGAAAATTAAACTAAAATAAGCTTAATCTTTAAAGCACTCGAAAGCCCTTTGTAGCTATAAGAAATTTAATGGTTATTAATAAAAAAAACATCGACCAAATATTTTTTGATATAAAGTAAATTAATGATCATAATAGTTTGTAAATAACAATGTATCACAATCATATATAAAACCACAATTGAAAGTGATGAGCATCCAATATGGAGTTTTTTACATTACCACATTTCCAAGCATACAAAAGATTTATAGTGTGGAATTGTGTGGAGTCTTCCTGGCAAAAGTTGAGAACAAAATTAGTCCTCATTCAACCTATTGTCTTGGAAGAAGTGGGCATGGACCTTTTTTTGGTAGTCCTCATCTCTTTAGCCCATTGGATTGTGCTTCTCTAAATCTAAGGTTGTCACCTTATACCAAAAGGGCTTCAAATAAATAAGGGATGTGTAGAAAGAAGGGAGTTTTTTGATTGTGGAAGAGGTTAAGGTGGAATATGGGATTCTATCATAAGAAGCTAGTCCACGGTGTACTACTATGAAGGTCATTCAAATGTAGTGGGAGAATGCTCACTAATATGTTGCCGGAAGCTAATAAAAGAAAGTAGATCACTTGGTACACATTACAAGGAAATAGTGTTCAAATTGACTAAAGTGTCCGATTTGACACAAAATTAACAAGAAAATGTCAAAATTGACCAAAAAAATGTTTGAATTGACACATCTAAATTGACAAAAAAAAAAATTGACAATGCCCCCTTGTACTGACTTGAGTGAAGAAGACGCACTACTTTACATTGCAATTTAAGTGTCAAGGAGAAACTACGTCCGGATTGGCAAGCCCAAACAACCATGACCCTACTATTGGTAAAATGCCATTCCTACAGTAATGCCAACAACAACAAGCATCCTATAGCCAAAACTAGCTAAGCTAAGTCCTTACCATGATGAAGGGGACTAAATGAGGTATTCCACCTTATAGTTGATGCAATCCATCAAGGCCCTCCAAAGGTAGAGATTCTCTTATTTTATTGTAGGCTTGAAAAAATGTCTTAAACTCCATATAAATTGAAATGGAATGTGGACAAGAAGAAAGTCTCGCTTATGGGATATACTACAAAATTTGGTCATTATTTGATAAGGAAGGGGCACCAAGTGCCTAACCCTATGACAAAAAAGTAGAGAGGTTAGGAAGGAAGTCTTTTGTGGCTTATCTAGCACTAGGTGGTCATGGTTAATCAGTGGAGAGAATAGATTGGACAATCAATTCACGGTGCCAAATGTACCATCATTGGTAAGAGAAAATGTTTTTTCATCATTTGGGGAATTATGGAAGAGCTCAACACACATGGTAATGGGCAATTCATATTATAAATGCTCTATTTGTCAAGAGAGAGGTGTAATGGACTTGGCTCCTTTACCTTGGCACCAAAGTGAATCTTTTTAGTTGGCATTCCACCCAAGTTTAACCATGTCAAGAGGCTTTGGTTAGAGGTACATACAATGGTTCTTTGGATCCAAAGAAATGACATGGTGTTCAACAACCAAGCACAAACTATGGAGCAAGTGATGAATTAGATCTAGAGAAGGCTAATTGACTATGGTAGATTAGAATGGATCAATGTATAGAGCCCTTAACCGCATGAATTGCAAATTCAATATTAGATTCTAAAAGCCTTTTTAGACCATAGATGAAAATTTGAGTTCTTCTCCAAGATGGTGGATGGATAGCCTAGTTGGATGATGTTGGGACTAAATGTTGGGTTTGTTTTTTAGCCTCCATGAAGGCTCTGCCCAACCTAAGGTAGTAGGCTATGAAGGTCCATGTGCTTGGTTTGTATTTAGATAGATTCTTTGGGTCACGTCAAATCTTTGTTGTTTGTGTCTTTGCTTATTTTTTTTGCCAAGCCACTTGTAGTTGGCTGGCCTTGTACTCTTTGCAGTAAAAATCTATTTCATTTGAATAAAAAATAAAAACTTAAAAAGTTATAAAGTTAAATATGAATCATATAAGGTAAACCTACCTATGACAAGCAAACCACCCATGATAGGCCTTGGAAAACTACCCCATTAGAATCTTAGGGGCGCTTCACACTATGGCCGACCAAGTTGAAAGGCCGTGGAATTGAGTGGCCAAACTTTTGGTGAGAGTCCAAAGAAATGAGCAATAAATGATAGGATTTGGAGCCTTCGGCCGGCCATAAGTGTGAAGCCTCCAAAGGCCAAGTCCAAAGTTCAAACCTATCTCATTTATTCAACTTTCTATCTTTCTCTCCACTATCCATCCAATTTCTGAATTTTTTTATAAAGCCTCACCCTTGTGTCAATTTTTTCAAGAAAAAATGAAAAAAAACATAAGAAAAGAGTCAAAAATGACCTTGGAATAAAATCACAGCACATACTCTCACCACCAACAAGGAATAATAAGGGTATAAATGGAATTAAATGGACATATATAGAACAAGAAGGAAGTAGGAGGGAAGTAGGTACATTGAATGCAAAGACTTTCTTTTGTGAAGGTGGAGACTAGGGTTCAAACCCCAATCGTGACAAATAACAAATAACAAATACAATCTAACGGTTCAGATTTTGACAGTGGGCTGATTTTGTCAGATTTTTAGTAAAAAGGTTAGATGGCCTCTCGCCCATAGTTTGGGTCGCCATTTTTGTTCGACCCAAACTATGAGCGAGAGGCCGTCAAGTTTCGTTTAACTAGGTAGGTGACGGGCTGCCATGTAGGAAAAAGAGGAGTGACAAACTCTCGGCCGTGCCTCTTAGTGTGAAGGCTCGAGAGGCCGAGACCATAGTTTCCTGCAATTTCATTGGTGGAGGCCAACGGCCTCTCGACCTTTGGCCATAGTGTGAAGCACCCCTTATATCAACCCATGACAAACTTTTTCTAATAAATGGAATTAGAACTTCACTAGGTTGATTTGTAGCCATAATAAATGCCTTGGGAGATGGTCATGGAGTCATTAGTGACTATCATAGGACATTTACACCTTTCTAGTGTAAACTTGTCATTAAAAGTTATTTTTTAATTTCTCATATCATGGCCATGTTAGGAAATCTTGTAGCCATGTCAGAAAATGTTGTGATTGCTTTAGGTGTTAAGATGACCATTAAGGAAACACTTTTTGTTGCTTTGGGGTAGTTTAGAGATTCTTTTGGACCAATTGGGCAGCACACTTCAAAAATTCATAGCAAATTCATACCTTTTTCAAAAAATAAAATTTCAACCACTTCCTTCATTTCTCACATTTGTCTTTGTATGGAAAAAATCTAGTTTTTTTTTGCAAATGAAAACAAAACAAACCATTCATTCTACATGTGATAGGTAGGTTATTTTAGAAGGGCCCCAAGGGCTCTTCAAGGGTTAGAGCATCAAAAGCCATTCCCGGAAAATAGGGTTGGGGCAACCTTGTAGCTCCTGGGTTGCTTCTCTCTTCTATTCATTTCCGAGGAAGTGAACACTCCAAAACAAGACAATGTCATGCATTAATAACTAATCGGGATCAAGAGCCAATCAAAATGTCAATTGATTAGGAAAAGGTAAGAAATGGCCCATAAACCAATAAAGTGACAAGATCTAGCATGAGTCAATTAGCATGTTCCTCCCTAGGTCCACAATGGATCACTTTTTCCTCACCAACCACATCCAAGCCCGGGCTTGGGAACTTCCTAGTGAATGGATGGCAATGCTCTTAGGGCCAATTCACGTTGTGGCCATCCAAATTGAGAGGCCATGGGAGTGAGTGGCTAAACCTTTGGTGAAAGTCCAAAAAAATGGGCTTTTAATAGGCAGTAGATGATAGGAATTGGAGCCTTTGGCCGGCCATAGTGTCAAGCCTCCAAAGGCCAAGTCTAGAATCCAAACCCACAACAAGAAAACAACATCCAAACTAACACATCCATCCAATTTTTAAATTTTCTTCACACCTTCTCTTACCATTAGAAATTGGATGGACAGATAGTGTCAATTTGGATAGACCAGTGAAATTTTCCTCTCACATACTCTTATCATGGATTCTAAAAAAGAACACATTTTTGTTTTATGTTTGATTTTCATGGTCATAAAATATGTCACTATGGACATTTTGGCATTGCAAAAACTTGCAATTTTTGAACAAAATGCCCAATGATGATGATAGTAGTTTTTATTGCCTAAGGACGTAGGGTGAATTATCAAAGGGAATGTTAGCAAATTCCAAGATATAGAGGTTTTTTGGAACATGCACTTATGGGGTCATTTTAAGATCTTGATTTTCAAAAGCGGATGAGGGTGAGTCCCATCTATATTTAAGTATCTATGTACTCTTTTAGAATATGTTTTGAAGAAAAAAGATACGGATACGAGAGAAAATATTAGTGTAGAGCAGAGAAATGCAATAACTCTTTCTTGATTAGCAACAAGTAATTCATTGCAAATGGTTGATGAGTTATTTGGCATAGAATTGAATACAACTTCTATCATTGTAAGGGACTGTCTACTGTGAAGCTATTAGGATTCATTCGAGACCATTGGTTTTTAAAAAAACAAATCTTGCTTGGATGAAACAAATAGCAAAGGATTTTGAAGCACTACATGGTATTCCACTTATTCTAGAGGCTATAGATGGTAGTTACATCCCTATTATAGCACCATCTCATGACTATGTTGCATATTATTGTTGAAAGAGATATTATTCATGTATATTACAAGGGATTGTATATGTTGATTGCAAATTCTACGACTACAATTTTGGATGGACTAGACGGATTCATGATTGGGCTTTATTTCAAAAATTTGAATTTGGAAAGAAGTCTATGAGAGGTGCATTTTTACCTTACAAATTCATTGGTGATGTTGTGTATCCTAAGAGACCTTGGTTTTATTTACCCTTCAAGGGAGAAAGAGAAAGATTGCCCAGAAGAAAAATACATTCAAATTTATTCAATCAAGCATGTGGCTATGGAAAAAGCATTTGGAATTTTGAAAGGAAAATGGTGCATATTATTGAAAAGAATTGACATGCCACTCCAGAATGTACCTGACATTGTTACAGCATCTCTATGTCTCTACAACTTGTACATTATAGAAAATGATGAATTCTCCGTGAGTTGGACTAAAAAATAAAAAATAGCTACAAAATGAAGCGAATATGACATTAGGAAAAATGCAAAAAATGGATATGTTTCACTCTCTGGCATCATCATTGTGAGAAATGAGGGAACTTCAAAAAAAATCTACAAGGTGAAGAAACTCCATTCATAGAACCAAAAAAAAGAGAAATTGAGAATGAAAAAAAATCTTGCATGTGAAGAAACAAAGACAAAGAGACAAGAGAAAATGAAGAATATGTTGGTTGATTCAACTTAAATTCATCCTTTGTTAGTTGAGACTTTTTTACAAAGTCATTTGGCTAGAAATTCAAACATTCGGTTTGAAAAGTGTACATACAATGACAATGATTGTAGCTTAAATGAAGAGTAGCATACTCTAAAGCTTATTGATCGATCAAACAATCAAACTAGTGGTCTACTCTTACTAATAGCTCATTTGTTCTTCCAAAGTTTTTCATCAAACCTATGCTAGTTTCTGCCATTTTCTCAAAGATATCAATGACTCTATCATGAAAGTTTTGCTTATCTTTTAATAGTGGTGTAGAAATGGTTGTTGTAGTTGGTGCACTCTCCACATCTAGGGTTGAATTGGTTTGACTTTGTATATTATTTGTGGTTGTAGAAGAGATATGCTTCACAATCTACCTCATTTGGTAATACCACTCATCTAAAGAGCATCATAGAATTTGCTCTCTTGCCAATTATTGCTAGAAATACCATAGGTCATTTTGTCTTCTTTGTAAGCATAAAAAATAGCCTTGAATTTCTTATGGCATGGCATAGTAGTGAGGTTGAATTTAGATAGCGTGACAACTATTCTAGCATGAAGCCTCACCCAAGTATCATTCAATTCCTACAAATAAAAGATTCAAAAAAAGAAGTAAAAATGTCATTGAGAGAACAATTATATCATATGCTCTCACTACAAAACAAGGACTATATAGGATATAAATGGAAAAGGAAGGTGACATTCATCATGGAAAGGAAGTAGGTGGAAGATTTGCCCATATCATGCAAAGTCTCCATTCTAATGGTAGAGAAGAGGTCTCAAACTCCAGTGACAACATTGCATTTATATATACAATGGAAAAAAGGGGGGGACCATGGATTTAAGTAGGGGCATTGGCATGTGACAAAGGCAAAAATCTTTGGTCCCTATTGGCCCTAATCCTCAATCCAATTTTTTCGTGGAAAAATTCAAATTAGGGTTGAAAATTCTTGCCCTGTTTTTTTGGCATTTTTTACGAATTCAAACTCCATCTTCTCCTTCGATGCAATGAATTGTAGCACCCCCAAGTCCTCCCACATTTAATTTTCTTTTTCTCCTTCAATATTCACTATTGCCTTTTGGGGGGGGGGTGCTTTTTGTTTTTGAACAACCTTTTTTTTAGGAACAACTCTCTTTTGGAGGAATCCTATAATCTCACAATCTCCTCCATCGACAACCCAACATTTGTCTCTTGATTCTCTTCTATTCTTTTATCTCTAACTTGAGTTGAAAGGGGGTTGAAATGCTCCATAAGAAATTGGAGCCAAAAAAAATTTGTCCCCATCAAAGGCGGCTGGTTGTAAAAGAAAGAGTTTTGAGAAAAATTGTTCATTGTATGTACTTGTGAAAAATGAGTGAGCTAACAAACAACAAAACACTATAAAAAAATTAGAGCGATTATCTATCAAGATGCACGAGAGATAAAGTAAAGCAGTCCATTGTAGTCAAATGACCTATTGCAATTACCAAGGAAATGATCCATTGTGGGTGTTTTTTTCAAGTATGTGAGATGTGGGCTATAATGCATGTCTTACATGGTAGTAATGGAGTGAACCCTGACCTCATTAGGAACTTCTAACTTTTTTGTGTGAAATTCATTGTAAAAATTGATTTTTTAGGCCTTCTATAACAGAAAATATTGTGATTGCATTAGGTAGTAAGATGAGCATTGTAGATTCAAATTTTGTTGGTTATGGGGTAGTCTACATATTCTTTTGGGTTGATCACTTCAAAAATTCTTAGCAAATTCATACTTTGTCAAAAAAATATAATTTCAGTGTTTCTCACACTTGTACTAATGTGGGAAAAAAATTGAAATTTTTTAGCAATAAGATGATGTCAAATTCTCCTCATTTTGACCACAATGGTTTGTTTTACCTTATATATGGGTTTCTTTTTTTGCTTGATCTAAACTCACTTCGCAAGTCCATCTCAATATAGGCAGTTTTTTGACATAAGTTTTAAGGGTGACGGCTTTTGGACTGTCCCTTCCAGTGTGAACAAGGGTTGAGAGGCCAACTTTTTGGATTCCTGGAATCTGATTGGAAGAAATCAACGGACTCTCGACCTTGGGTTGTAGTGTGAAGTGGCCCTTAAGATAGAGGAACCTATTTTGGACAAGGCCCCCATTTTGATTTCATAGACTCACTTATTATGGACAGCAATTGAATGCATTGGTAATTGAAAAAGATTCTCTATTGGTACTTTCTTGTCCAATCATCTCTCTTCTATCTTGGCTTAGGAAAAAGTGCCAAAGGTAACTACAATAGGTGAGTCTACAAAATTAGAATGGGCCCGAATGAAAAATCCACTTTTATATTCATTATAGGACGAAATTTTTTGTTTTTTCCGGCATTCTTCAGCAACCTTATTTTTGCACACCCTAAAATAATACGCTCCATGACTTTCCCAAATAATACACACTGAAATGCTTAACCCTTGAGCTCCCCATAGGCCAAAATGTGGCTTCTTTGACTTGAAAGGTTGTTCTTGTTCAACTATTACGGAGTATAATCTTTTCTATGGTACAATCAAATCATTAGTCAATTTCATGGAATCTCATTTCGGATGGTAGTAGTTTAAAGGGAACGAGTTCCCAAAGGTCAGGATTTCAGTGAATTTAAGCTGGGCGCTCAAGGGTTAAGTTATCCAAAATAGGCACTTCTACCCAAATGTTCAGAAAAAACCGGCAGCTAGTTCAAAGTTAGCCAGAGGAATTGGGGAAAAACCCAGTTAGCAATTTGAAAACATCAGCAAAAAACCGGTGCCAAAATCTATAAATTTTCTATGTTGAGTAAAATAAAATAGAGAAAATAACCGGGCTCAATTCTGGAAAAACCGGTTCAATATGAGAATTGAAGGAAAGTAGCCGGTAAAACTCAAAAAGTTTCCGGAACTATGCGAGTTCTATCTTTTACAAAGAAAACAAATCCGATTGACTCCAAGTTTTTTTATAAAAAACAACAACCTGCACTCTTCATCAATCAATGTGTCCTTGCACTTAATTGAATACTAAACTCAGGAGTGGAGTGGAGAACAAACTTCAAAGATCAGTTCACCCAACTTGCACATAACTCCATCTGGGGTGCGAATCCTACAGTAATCAATGTGTCAAATTAGCACATGGCGCACATGGCGCACATGGTGCACATGATGCACATGATGCCCCGCCCATGGGCCGTCAGCTGGTCCCCAAATGCAGAGGTCACTGAAGCTTAATTAATTAGGCTTAATCTTAATTAATTAGGCTTAATCTTAATTAATTAAGCTTAATCTTAATTAGCCCAGTTGGGCCTCTTGGTCACTCCCCCATCCAGCACAATCATGGAATCATTCCCATTAGAGGGGTGAAGGCCTTAATGAGTGGGCATCTGGTCTCAATTGGCATTGAAGTTCCTTCCCTGGAGGTGGAGTGGGTCAGTCAGTGGTCACCGAGATTAGGCTCCAATTAAAGTTTCAATTTAAGCTTCCGTTTCCTGCTCCCTGCCAAAACATCACTTGATCAATCAGGAGTTCCTGCAATCCTGAGCCCATGATGGATGAATTGAAGGCTGAAGGAAGCCCTCTTTTGAAAAGGAGATTTGGAGGATCTCGGCAATGGAGCGGAGCTTAATGGGATCTGATCTTAATGGATCATGGGAAGCAATTAGAATACCAAAGCCAAGTGGGTGGAAAGCAACCCTGTTTTGTTTTTTTTCTTGTTTTGGAAAAAAAATTAAGCTTAAGGTATTGTACTTTTCATGAAAAAGTGAAACTTTGAAAGAAGAAATGAAATAAAAGTGAACAAGCAGTTGGTGGGACGTGAAACCCTGCCCGTGAAATGGGCCCAGCAGGCTGGATTTACACCAAGGGAAAACACAAGGAAATTTTTTTATATTTGTCACATAATTTTTTATTTGGAAATTTCGAATTCATATTTGCAATCAGAGACCTCAAATTAGCGAGGTCTGAAACATTCTCTAGACATGGCTCAGAATAGGAGGCATGTTTTTACTTTTATCCCTAGAGAACCCAAAATTACCTTGTTGGGCCCATTTCATGAGCAGGATTTAGGGTCGTACATCAGTTGGGGCTCCAACCCCAGGAAGGCAAGGGTGGAAAGCAAGGTAAGTAAAGCAATCTTGTTTTGTTTTTTTCTTTCTTGTTTTGGAAAATTAAGATTAAGTTATGAAAAGTGGAACTCTGAAAAATAAAATGAATGTAAAACAGAAGTAAAAGTATGCCCTGTGCTGTTACCACAGTCAATAAAACAGAAGTAAAAGTAATTTTCTATTTTTTTAAGTTCATGAAAACTTCAAAATTCAATAACTTTCTCATTGTAGGTTCATACACCACAAAACAAAGCCCGTGCACCCCTCCTTGCCAAGAGCTTTCTAACGATACCAAGAACACGAATAGGGGGCGCACAGTCCGGGAGATCTCAACGTAACAAACAAAACAAAATAAATGGCTAAATTTAAGGTATGGGTAAGATTGAACAATCAATCGGGGCTCCAACTCCTTAGGAAAGCCTAGGAAGACCATGGGAGATGTTTCGACTTGGGGATAGAGATACTATCCTTTTAAGTCCAATAGAAAAATTCACCTTTTTTCCTTCTTCTTTGACCTCCTATAAGCAGGTGTAATTAATTACTCGTGAAGCATATCTTATCATTTGAGATTAATTGTACCTCTTTAAACTTATTTTTTTTTTAAAATCAACTCAATATTTAAAGTAAAGTAGGAGGTCTATAAATTGCCCACTGAAGAATTGAAAATGAATTTTGGGGTCCATAAATAACAATTTTGTATAGGCAATTATGATTTGAGATTTCTATATTTTTTTTGAAATTTTCATAGAAGTTATAGTCAAGGAAGACCTTTCATGTGCACTTATTTTTATTACTTTTTGCTAAAGTAGGTGAAAGTTATAGTATGATTTGTAGTTTGTGACTCAACAAAGACAATCTGAGCAAGACTATTTATATTGAATCTAAATTGTTTAAATTCTACCCAATAAAGGTAGGGCATGTATTAGAGCATGCCTTAAGTGTCTTCCATTCTTGGGATTAGGATGGGGCGGTTCTATGACACCATTGGGTCGTGCAATATATGTAGAGTTTTGCTTTATAAATGAGTCAAACCACTGTTGGTGATGATCCAAGAACATAAGCACAAATCTAAATCCAGAACTAAGAGCTAAAGCCCCATCACTTGAATCTATCCAAGTTCCGAAATAGCTAATACAATGGCAAAGGTTCAATCTTGCTCACCAATTTTTGAAATTTAGGTTTCTTTGTGAGGAAAAAAATTTATGATGTCACATTAAGACTTCATTGTCCAAATTTTTAGTAAATAGCTCGGTGAGAAGGGATAAAAGAATTCCAAAATTTTTGTTTTATGTATTGTTTTTGGCTTGTATGGAGGGGACATTGGTTGTTATCTTAGATATATACATAGGCCTAAAGATAGGATCCTCACAAATTAGAGCAAATTTTTTTAATTTTATTAAATCTAATATAAGATATAAGTTGTAAGATTGATTGGGTTATAACAAAAAAAAGTGGGTGCCTCACTTAGTTTCTTATTTAGTATAGGAGAGCATTTTAAAGTAATTTAGACCAAACAACACATTGGTTCCATTTTTTTTTCATTTTTGCCGCAATTCCACATTTTCATCATTTACTATTGGTGATGGAAGTATCCTTGATTTTCTTGCTTTTCATTTTGTTGAAAACGTTGTATATTCTACGAGCTTAGCATAGGATTTCATCTTCCTTATAGTGGCACAAAATATCACTTTTGTTCAAATTTGTGGTTTGAGTTCATATATATGTATTGAATTTTTGTTTACTTCACAACAATTTTGTGTTCTTTTATATCTATTTTGTCCCCTTAGGAATCTTTGTTTTGCTTATCATTGAAATCAAGATACTTTTAAGTGCAACTAAGTTATTTCTAGCTTTGTTCTCCATAATGTGTTCACTATTTTTCTATCACAACTAAGGGTGATGGAACTCTAGTCTTCTCCTACATATCGGTACATTGATGCATTTTCACCCCTCCTCTCACCTCTAAGTAGTTGGATACATTTATTCCATAAATTGAGGTTATTTTAAGGTACAATTCCATTGCAGTCAACCAAAGTCGTATTGATATAGATATATGGTGGATGTTTTTATATGGAGGAGCTTAATGCTGAGGTTGTTGTCAAGTTTTTTAGATGATCCATCTAGTAGCATTGCCAAAAACATTCTCTAATTCTCAAGGAGTTTGTTTAAAAAAATTTGGAATTTTTTTTGTAGCCCCCCCCCAAGTATCCTTGGGATGCACATGTGTAGAAAATATAACATGTAGTGGCCCCAACATACTTCTATGTATATTCTATTTTTTTTATAAGTTCTACAATTCAAAATACTTTGAATTTTTTGGAGCATAAGATAATTTCAAAAAGCACAAGCCATGTGATCCTATACAAGAATGTAGCTTTGCTCATCTAAATCAAAATTGCTTAGGAATTTAGAGATCTCAAAAAGTTTATTTTACAACCTTGTGCCCTATAATCTTGAAAATTGTAGAAAAATTGGTTTAGGAACTTGAAGAAATATATAGCTCATAGATGAGTATCAAATCTTACAATTTTACATTTTAAAAAATTGTAAATTTTTCCAACAACTCCACTATACTATTGGTTTCTTTTTTGTTCAATTGCATTGTAAGAACATTCCAAACCTTTAATTTAAAGGTTAGATTAGTTGCAACCTTACAAATCCAAATGAATATTCAATTTCAAAGCCCTCCCAAGGTCTTTAAGTCTTTTCCAATCCATTTAGTGATTGAGTGAACAAAAGTGAACAAAATAAAGAATGAAACTCATTATGGTTCATTTTTATTTTGGTTTGAGTTCCATACTATGGTTTATCCAATCTTCCTCATTGAGATGTGAAATTGAAAACACAAAGAAAAAAAACAAGGAACAAACTAAACTATAACTCGTATAAAATACACAAGTTCCAAAAATGGTGATATAGTTTGCCCTTGTCACACAATAATTTCTTTTATATATATATATATTCCTTTTAGGTGGTGGAATTAAAAAAAATTCTTCACTCATGAAAAGTTTGAGAGTAAGGGATGTCATTTGAAATTTTATTTTCCAACAAAGTGTAAATTTGTTATGAAATTTTATTTTCCAACAAATTGTAAATTTATTATGAAATTTTGAAGTGTGTACATTGTTGGATTAACCTATAAGTGTTGCCATATCATCCCAATACCAACAAAAAATACAATGGTCATCTTATTCACCTAAAATGGTCACGTTATTATCCTAAATTGCCACAACATTTAGGCCCTAATGTGGCTTTATTCTTTGAAATTTTCATCAAAAGGTACATGCTCCCATTCTTGCCACTAGGTCACTTCTAAAATATTGCTTGCACATACACACAAAATGCCACTTCTACATCCAACAATGTCCATGGTCTCATTTGCTCAAAAGTAGAGAAATATTTCTTTTAAAGACCATACTTACAAGTTAAAAAATTCTTCATTGCATATACTAACATTCAATTAATATATGTAAAATTTGATAAATTACATGCAAAGGCTTATTTTTTCTTTTCAAAATAAAAATGAAATTTAAGTTATTGAAATGGCATTGTCTTTTCTTGATAGGATCTATACACTAAAAGTCACTAATATTCTTTTGTAGTTAAATAATGATACAAAGAATTAAAATCACAAGAGTATATGCATCATTTGTAGCCTATTGGTGTTTTAATCAATCTAATCCCAACAATGCCCATGACTCATTTATTCAAAAGTGGCTCATTTGGACTTCTAACATGGCAAGAATACAACATTCCATAGAGTGGCACAAATAGTCATATAGCATATGTAGGACCAATTACCTTAATTCAAATAATATAAAATTGAGATTCCCCCCCCTAAATATAGGTCCAAAGCAATTAGTCATGCCCAAAACGACTACAATCACATGGTCTACTTTAGAGCTTGTTTCTATATAATACCACATCCTTGCATTTTGGAAGGGACACAACCTTATCACTAAGGTTTGCTAGTGTGTAAGCCTAGGATCTTATCCCCATGAGTCTAAAAACCTAGGCATTTATTTTATAAATAATTATATTATAGACACCCTCTATGACTATAGGTACTTGTATTCTAATTAAGTGCCCGTGTTATATGTATGTATGTTGTAAGCAACTTCAATGGTTATAGAGCACCTACTTATACCCAGGCTCAAGGTTCATAGGCTTTCATTTCTAGGCTCACATGCTAACGTCATTGGCTTTCTAGAAGCTTAGGTAACGTTCTACTTAATAATTAGTTAAAATGTAAGAATTAGTTAAACAATTCAAAATATAGTATGCCAAAATCAGACAATTTTGAAATATAATAAAAATAATTTAGGCATTCATCCAAGTTGTTTTTATAATTTTTGGATGGTTGTTGCTACTTTCATCTTAGAAAAACGCATTCCCCTATATCTTTGTCTTCACCACCTATCTCTAAATTTTCTTCCTTGTACATTAGGATTTTATTAAGTGTTAAGGTTTATTGCATGTGAGTGATATGTTTTGTTATTGAGAGATTATGCTTTAGAATAATCAAAATGGTGAAGTAAACAATATTCTAAAATGTATGTTTACAATTATTGACAAAGAACATATGCAAGATGGTATAGACTAGGTTGAATTTTTATAAATTAGGCAATTTTTTGATATATATATTTTTGGGGACAAATTAGATCAGTAATTTTTCAAAAATTTAGCCACTATTTTAATTATTTTTTAATTTTCTAACCAAGTTCCTAAAAAACTACAATACAAGATATTAAGAACATATAGCTAGGTCTTTCAACTTTAGAGATTTTTTTTTCATTTTAAAGCCTAAATTCACAGGCAATTTTTTGTCTCTTCCCTTGTAGTTTTCTTCTTAATGCCTAAAGGACCAAGTTGCATTTTTTAGCAACAAAGCATTTGGGTCATCCATTTATAAATAGGCTTTTTTTTTCTTTGAAATTTTCACACATATGAGCAAAGAACAACTTTAAGGTGCAATAATTTCCAATTTTTTTAATTATTTGATTAAAAAGATATTAAATGATATGTATCTTCCTTCAGAACTTAGGAAGTGCATGCAACTAAAAAAAATCACTCTTTCAATAAATAAAAATTTGGAATTGGTTTCTAGATTTATACATTTGTAGAAAGATTTGAATCATTCCATTTTGATCAATGAGATGAAAGTTATTAGGACTTTTAATTTGTAGACAATTGTGGAATCTCTATTTTAAAATAAATTTTGAAGTCCTTTGATATTTAACTCAATTATCAACACTTTTGGTAGAAAATAAAATCATTGTTATGTAGATTATTTATTACAACATTACGACCATTGAGATTGGCATTTCTAAATTTTGTAACCAATTTCTCAACAATATAGTATTTTAAATCATAATTCTCTACTTCCTTCTACTTACTATTTTTTGGGTTGAAGTTTTTTTATGTGTATTCTCAAATTATTTCTTTGTATTATGGAGAGTTGTAAGTTGTAGGATCTATAAAAAAATTTGAATTTTTTTTGAAAGATGAGTTGAAAAATAATACTTCTTTTTCAAATCCAAGCATCACAATCTTTTTCTTAAAAGAAAAAGAAAAAGAAAATTAAAGGTCAAGGGCCAAAAAGGACAATTAGTTAGACTCATTGGGCTTATTCAACCTAGGAGGCAAGCTAAGAGAAAGGTGCCACTAGGGCTAGTGAAAACCACCAAAATAGAAGACATTGTTCAACCAGTCAAGCATTATGATCTTGCAATTGGTAAGTCTTTTTTTTTCTGAAATTTTATAAGGATGTACTTTAATAAGTTAGATCAAGTATCCCATGATTGAATTGTTAAAAATCAAATATAGATGAAGATTTTAGCCTTGCTTTACAGACTAGCATTTTGAAGCAATTTTGGACTTTTAAATTGAAAAAACTCTACGGGATAATTAAAGTTGGCAAAAATAAGTTTACAAATGTCTGAAAAAAAATAAAAAGAGGATTTAAGCCTACCATTTAATGACTTTTTTCTTTTTTGGTATAATACCATTTCAAAAATTCGACATCTATTTATAGAAATATTTTTGCCAACCCTAACTAGTAACTACATTGGTCCACAATGAGAACTTATGTGTTTTTGTTTTTGACCAAATTGATGACAATGGGTACTGCCTTTGTAGCAGTAAAGTTTTTGACAGACAAATATCGACAGTATTGAGCAAACTTCTAATTTCTAATGAGCTTGCTGTGGGTCTAAGCTAAGTTATACCTTCAGTGCACATACAAAACTTCCACTGATGCTGTGAAGATCTAAAAATCCATCATCCATCTCCCACTATCGGTTGGTAAAGTCTTCAGTTTCAATGGAGATTGGATTCTTTGTCGATCTGCATGGCAATGAAGTTACTCCGTCATTCCTTCTGTTGTATGGCAATTAAGTTATTGTTGGGTAGCTCTGCTCTCTCAAGTCTCAATGGAAAGCAAGTCAAAGCAACCCCCCAAATTGTCTGCTTCAAAGAAGAAGACAGAAAAACAACTCCCCAATTCTCAATAATAACATAAGCCTACATTTCTAGACTCCTCACAAATTAACTTCAATGTCAGAAACAAAGATTTCCTTTCTTCAGTTCAGTCAGTTCCTTACTATGGGGTGTGTTAAGTTATTTCCGCACAAACTCCACCTGCTTTAACTTGACTGAGATAAGACTGCCAGTAAACTAACTTCCAGCTTAAATGTGTTGAATTTTCCACCGTCTTTTGTGTCATCCAACATGATGTTTCTGCGACCAACTTTAGGGTGAGTATGCATACTCTTTTCCTTCAGTTTTCCATCTTTTTTCATTTCTTTCACCTTCAAAAACTTTTTTTGGTTTGTGATTTTGTAAGGATGGTGTGCATGAAGAAGAAAGGAGAGGAAACAATCAGTCTGGCTCATGCACCTTCCAGGCCTTGGTTGGTGCTCCACCTCCAGAATTGGAACTTGTACAATTGCAAAACTTGTTGCGCAAATTGATCAACTACAATAAATCGTTCAGAAAGACAAAGATTTGCATCCCTGGCAAGTTGGAAGCATGTGAAGGACAACCTGCACGGCATGTGGGTCTGCATCAAATCTATTCAGAGACACTAACAGCATGTGTGGTGTCGCCGCAGGTAAGCTTAACCTTACTCATGATTTTTTTTGGCTTTTTGTTTGGAAAAAGAGGTGATTTGAGAGTGGTATGGTATGTGTGTTTATGGAAAAATTACAGTAGTGTCTGTTTCATTTGTGAAATAAATAAACAAAAATAAATTACAGTAGCTCAATCAAGTGGCTAATAATGTTACTAGTAGTGGAATTTTTTTTCAAACTTAACTCTGAATTGAGAGCATCTCCACCCGGGTGCAGAATACTGTCCCAGCAAGAGGTTTGCTGATTCTGGTTGATTTTCTCTTGTCTCTTCAACTGGAGACTTGCTAGTTTTTTAAAATCCCGAGGCCTTTTTCCCATCAAAAAACACTCAAAATTGCCATTTCTATTGCAAAGAGCAAAAACTTTAAATATTTAAAGTTTTTTTTTCACATGTAACCATAGGATCTTGCACTAGGCTAGTACAAGAATGGATTGAAAAAGTTTCAAAACTTTGACCATGTAGATTGCAAGATATTTGCATTTCAAGTGAAGAAAACAAGGTTTTTTCACACCTTGATTGGCTAGATTTTTGGCTTTGAATCCTCTACGCTTAAAATTTTTGCACTATTGATTTTGATTTTCTAATTTTTTATGTTGAAGAATTGAATTGGGGAAAAAATTGACCAAAAAAACACTTAATTTTCATTCATTAAAAAATTATTAAATAGAAGTAGGTTCAAGAATGAAGATATAACTAAACCATTAATAGCTCTAAGATGGAATTGAAATACAATAATCCCAATGGTGAGATTGTTCTAGCAAGCAAAATTAACCTTGCTTAACAATTATTTCTGAAAAATTGACAAAATTGCATTAAAAAATGAATTTTATAAGTTATTTTTTCAAGAAGATGCTTAGATTGTCCAAAAAACAAGATTGTCCATATCTTTCTCATCACTAGTCAAAATAGAATGAATCAAAGCTTCAAATGTAGACAAAAATATAATCTTTGAGGAAAAAAGGTTTAATTTTAAAAATTCAACATTTTGTAATTTATGGAGGGCAACCCCTTGAGTTTCTTTTTGGACTCATGGTAGCATAACTTTTGTTTTCATGCATCAATTGATATGAAAATTATATGCTCCAAAAGCTAATATGATTTCCTATCTTCAAAAAAAAGTTTTAAAAAATCATGTCAAAAACTGAAATCACATGAGCCTACTCAAAATCCCAAGAGTCCCCCATAGGACTTTAGTAGTTAATGAAGGGCACATCAAAATTTGGTTGCCACATTGCACATTGCAATATCTAGCATGTTTGACTTACACTATAGTAATGAAAGATATAATGTTGTTTCCAATGTTGTTGTCCAAAATAATACATATAGTCACGACAACATAATGGGAGGGTGAGTGGTCCTGAGTATAAGCCCGAGTTTGGAGCAAATGTGGAGTTCTTTGTGGCCAAGTGACTATTGTGCTCTAGCCTCTAGTGTGGCTCATAACCATGTGCCTTAAAAAACTATGAGAATTTGCCAATATTTTGTGCATTAGTCAAACTTGAAAATGCTTTTAGTTTTTTGAATTCTAGTCTATGTTCAGGAAGAAACAATAGTTGGTTCAAAATTAACTAATGAAAATGGGAAAAAAATCAATTTCAAGTCAAAAACATTAGCAAAAAAGTAATTAAAAAATTTGTGAAATTTCTATTTTGATTGAGAACTAGAGAAAATAACAAGATTTGGTGTTTGAAAACTAATTCATTTTGGAAATTGAACAAAATTAGTTGGTAAAACTTTTTTTTTTAAACTTTCCAAATGTTGATTCTAGTATACAAAAGTGTAGGAGATCATTATATCAATGCATGGATAAAATTTCAGCCCATTTGACTATGTGGATTGAAAATTATCCTTTTTGTCCCAAAATGATCTTTTTGTTGGCTTTAATTTTTTGTCCCCAAATCATCTTCCTACTATGACATGGAAGATAGACCTAGGGAATGAAGCCTTTACGCTCTCTTAGAGTGTCAAAAAATTGGACAGTGGCTACACTAAAATACAACCTTCCTAATAAAAGAGCCTTCATTGTATACTTTATTGGATGACATTATTCATTTGGTAATTGAGGAATTTCAATTGGTGCCCAATTTTTTGGTTGTATGAGGGGATTAACTATATAAACTACATAATTTTTGCACATAGTCCATCTTGTGCAAATTGCATATCATATTGTTCACTTTGCCTACTTGTTAGAGAACATGAGGTTTTGCTTGGCAAGATTATATAAATGTAATTTATAGGTTTATTTAATAATTTTTGCATAAAAGTCATCATTAAATTATTATTTTATGATAAATCTTCAAATTTTTGAGAATTTGGACTACCCTTTGGACCTTGAAGAGGTAATAAATTTTGATGACCAAATTATGCATAAAAAATTGACTTTTTGCAAAAATTGAATACTTTGGAGTTAAAGAACAAAAAAAATATTATTTATTTGTTCAAGAGATTGTGCTTGTAGATACATAGATTCTCTAAAAATTGTTGGAAATAATTAGTCAAATTGAAATGTGACTTTTGACATAAATATGTTTGTACAAATCATAAACAATTTTAAAATTAGTATGGGAATATAATTTCTAAACTCTAAATAACACACTTGTAGAATATTTCCTTAAATTGGTTTAGATTGGTTATACATGTATTATTTGGTACATGTGTTTTAGTTCCATGGTTCTTCTATTTTCAATGCCTATTCATGTATCTTAGTTAAGGAATGATAGACAAATACACCATATGTATAAAGTATATTATACAATTTATTTGCCATTCTAAGACAACAAATTTCTCTCTACTCATTGTTCTATTACAAATTAATGCAATGATAAACAATAAGCTATCTTATTTCTATCTTTTATACAACTTCACTTCTATTGTACCACCAAGCTTTCTTAATTATTGTTTACCACTATAATTACATTTTACTTACATATGCTCTATAGCAATTATTCTTTACTAGTAGTCACAAAATAGTGTATTCTTACTCTAATATTCATCCCATGTATTTCATATATGTCTCTCTAAAATTACAAAAACACAATAGATCTAGATTTATTTTTAAAAAGTTTTTTTTTAAAGTTGCAAAGGCATCTCTTAGTTCATGTATTATTAGATATTTAGAACACCTAATAAAAATTTATTGCTTGATAAAAATCTATTCTACCTATTATTTGTTTTTAGTTTACATTTGACATGTGAAATTGATTGTTTTGAATTTGTAATAGTGCAAAAAAAACATGTAAATTATAAAATACAACAAATAATAAAATTTTATTTCTTAATAGTATATGATTTTTAAAATACTCAAAAAAATATGGATAGATTTGGGAATATAGAACACAATTCAAATATTGATTAATTGACTTAATGAGCTTTCCAAAGCAATGTTTGTTGATACACAACAAATGGCATCAAAAGAGTATAAGTATTTTATACTTTCATCCAATACATAAAATTTTGTTTCTTTCATCCATCTTATTGTTGTAGATTCTTATGTTTGTACTCTATCATTTGCATAATAAACATTTTCAAGAAGTTGTTTTGTAAACATTATGTTATTTATAAAACACAAATATATTTCACCTCAAAAAATAGATTTCTTTTGTAAAATGGATGACCTTTCAAAATTGACTTGAATAAGTAAGTTATTAAAAAATCTAAGTTAAAATCCACCATAGTTTTGAATTTAATATTTTAAAATTAGAAAAATGTATATTATAAAATTGAAAATATAAAATTTACAGTTAATTTTTTGAAGGAACTTTAAATTCTTAATTTAACTTTCTATTGATAAATATTAGTTAAAAAATTAATGGATCCACCTACACAAATATGGTCTATACATAATATTTTATGACTTTATGCTTAATAGACACTATTAAAATATTAATTTAAGTTGCATTTTGAAATAATACATCTTTACAATACTAAGAAGCTAGACTATCCTTTAGTCCTTGGGATTAACAAAATTCTAACAATATTGTATGAGATTACCAATTCAAATTGAAATTTACATTCAATATGGAAAGTTTTTTCTAGAGTTGATTCTAGAATCTATTTTAGTGATTTAAAGATATTTATTTGAGCCTTATAGGTGAGATAGATAGATTTATTTTGAGATGCTCTTTAGACCCTATCTATAGACAAGTTTGTATTTTCTAAAAACAATACTTTGAAATTTTTTAGATTTCATTTATTTATTGAACACCATATAAATGCACTATGAATTTTCAATGCGTTGTTTAAGATAAAACCATTGTGTTTAAAAAGTATAAATTTAAGGTAGGAATCTAGAGGAACCATTTTTGTGACAAAGTTGAGTAATTATCTTAGACTTAGAGTTTGTAATTACGGAACTAGTATCATTAGCAATTACCCTTCAATTTACACAAAATTTAACCAATTATGGATCAAGTGTTTGTTGAAGAAACAAATGAAAACGTGGTCAAGTTCCTATAAACTTGATTTTGAATGGATCTTTAGATATTTTGATATAAAGTGTGGACATGCATTTCCTTTGCATAAATAAAAAATAAATTCCAATTAGGTGCCTCAATCATATGCTATAATGTCAAAATAATTTGGGTTGATTCAAGCAACTTGTACTAAAGCCTTCATCTACTTGTGAAATTTGGCATGCATATAAATAACATAATATGGTATCTAATTTTTTTGAAACAATATTTTGTAAAAAAAGTTGGGAGTGCTAGCACGTGAGCGTACAATCTATGAGCCTATGAGTTTAAGAATTTATATTATAGCACCTTCTATAGATATATAGGTGTCTATATTATAGGTACCTACGTTATAAACTCTTTCCATGTTATAGTGTACCTATGTAATAGGTGCACATGTTATAAATACCTTCAAATGGTTATTGGTACACATCTATAATTAGGTTCAAGGCTCATAGGCTCACGTTTCTACGCTCATACACTAGCATAGTTGTGCAAAAGCTTCACTTCAAAAGGAGTTGTTGTAAATTCAATTGGTTGGGTGAAGACAAATATTTTCATCTAGCTAAGAGCTCTATAATTTTATAGTTTGCATTGTCAAAGGTTTTGAGAAAAATCCCCAAAATTCTAAATGTTTAGTTTTATGTTTTCATCAATTGAATTTTTTTAAAAAAAATTTCCTCAATCTATATGAAATCAATAAAAAAAAATGTTTAGTGCTTTGACTTCCTTTCTTTTCATGCTTCCAGAAATTTTCATATGTGTATCTAATATTATATAGTACTCAATGTTATAGAAGCTAAATTTAAGAAAATCAAAATTCCACTCTAATAGAGTTTGAAGTTCGCAACGTGTTTTTGGAATGAAATGGAATCCTCCCAACCATGATAATGCTCCTTCTAGACTTTGAAGAATCCTATGATAGAGTAGAATGGGGCTTCTTAGAGGGCATTCTTGCCAAAGTAGGTTTTAACCAAGAATTGATAAAATGGATTCACTACTAGAAAATTTATTTTTTCTGTTGTTTTGGTCGCGTTGATCCGGTCAAAATCTGACAAAAATCTGTTAAAATCAACAAATTTCTATCAGATTTTGACCGGATCAACGCGACCAAAACAACAGAAAAAATAAATTTTCTAGTAGCGATTAGAGTCCTATACATTGATTCTTGATGTACAATAGGTATAAACAACACATTAAGCTCATCATTCCAAATTACCAACTAAACTAGGCAAGGATGTCTCCTTTCCCTCTCCCTCAGTTACCTTTTTATTGTAGATAGTTTAGGTTACGTCTTGGAAAGCCAAGGGCTATAGGGCCAAAAATTACCAAGATCTGATCACAATGCCATAGATTAGGAATTTGTAGATGACACCAACTTATACTTGTTAGGGACAATAGACAACTTAAATACAATTAAAGCAATCCTAAATCTCTTTGTCGTTGCATCAAGGTTACAAATTAATTGGCATAAATCCAATGCCATTTTGATTGCCAACTTCCCACGCCCATTTGAATGCCTTGGGGCCAAGAGGATATTCTCCACTACTTATCCCTAGGAGAAACTACTAGATACTTGGGTTTCCTAGTAAGATTCCAAGTTTCAATAGAGGATAGGTTTAATGTTGCACTACAAAACCTTAAACAAAAACTAGCATACTAGGGCACAACCAAATTATCACTTGCTAGTAGGGTACTTGTTGCAAACCAAGTCCTACTAGCATCCATTGGGTACCTCTCATCATGTTGGGCACCAAACTTATACATAGTAACCAAAATTAGGAATCTAATTCACAATTACATTTGGTTAGGCAAAAATGAAGAGTGTAGATGTAGGTCTAAGGTTGAATGGGACTCCATCATCCAACCTATAAGCTAAAGAGGGATAAAAATAATTGATCACACACTATAGATGCAAGCATTGCTAGCTAAATTATTAATTAGACGATTGATGCCATAGAATGCCTCATGGCACATGACAAACTATTATACAACATTGCATGAGATCTATCCACCCAAAGCATGGAGGGAAGTGGCTAACAAACATACACTTTATCCTCCACGCCACTAAACTATGAGGCAATGGTTCTAAAATTTGGTGGACATTGTGAAAAGCTTGGCATCAAATAAAACAAAGCCTTGTCTTCCAACAACTAAAAAGAGTGGAGGCAACATGTAGACAAAATATCTTCTGAACATTGAGTTACTAAATGGGAACACAACAACATGCTTGGAAATATTCCATATGCATACAGATGTACATAGATCAACAAAATATGTAACATGTGGGATTTCACCCATCAAAGTCAGAAAACAAAGGGAGAACTAAGATCCACCCTTGGCTACAGTTTCACACCCTACGTACTAGAAGAAATCAAGAACACTATCTTAGGCGAATGGTCCTTAACACTCACCGCCCTTCAAACCCTAATGAGTGGGACATTTAAGTCTCTCCTCAACAATGGCTAGTCCTCTACCAATTAAGAGGCCACAATTCATATATATGTTTCTTTCATCACTCCTCTAATTTTTATAGAAACCAAATTATGGAGGAATCCAATGACCTCACGGGTAAAAAATTACAAGAGTTAAGGTTGTTACAAATGGAGGGGACCTATAAAACACAAAAATTAACCTTGACCAACCCTTTTCCAACAACATTTGGCTTAGTGTCCCAATATATGACCTTGATATTGACCCCAATAAATGGAAGTAGTGCACACAATCCAAGCTCAAAGAATTTTTCAAATACTCTACCCATATCAGATATGCAAACACTTTGCAATAGAAATGGTAGTTTTGAGTGTTTTTTAGCAAAAAAAAAAGGCCAAGGGTTAACCTTTGGTCATTAGGATTAATGAATGGATAGTTTTTAGCTTCCTACCTTGATATCCTCCCCGCTTCCATCTTTCCAAGGTTAACCCACAAAGGACAATGCAAGCCCCTATGACATTTTGAAAGTTAAAACTTAAATTTTTATATAGTTCTTGATTTTAAAATTTTTAAAATTTAAACTAAGAAAATGTATCTTCCATGATCTACTTCTTGTTCCATTTGAGTTTTTTTTTTCAAAATTGCTAAAATTGTAATTTTTGTGACACTTTCAAGATAGCATCTTGAAAGTTCAAAATACACCACTTTTGAACTTCTTCTATCAAATTTCTCTTGGTGTAATCTCAAGGAGTACATAAATCACACCATGATGTTTGTCACTATTATTTTCATTTTTCTACAAATAATTCATATTATTTTAATATTTATTATAATTATTATGCTTTATATATATTTGAAATCATATAAAATTCAGTTTAATGTCTTTAATGGCGAAAAAAGTTGATTAAATTTTAGACATAAGTTACTACATGTGAAAAATATCAAAAATTTTAAATCTATGTTTTGATGTAGAAATCTAATGAAGTTTGACCAAGAAATGTTCTTTTAAGGGTTGTAACTTACCCCCAACAACCCAACCTTGCATGGTAGTGCCTGCCCTCTTCCCTCCCTCCCCGGCCCTTTGAGCATTGAGCCCCAATGCATGCTTCCACGATTACGATCCTCTTTATTTACCTTCCTCGGGGCAAGCAGCTGTCTGCAAGCAGGGAAGGCGGAATTATCAGTGCTGCTGCTGGGGTGGACAGAGAACAAGCTCAGCTACGCCGGGCAGATGGAAAATCACTGAGCGCGCTTCCATAACTGCCGTGGCGGGTTCCTGACACCCCCAAAATACATGAATTCAAGAGAACAGCAGTGGCTGAGTGGCAAGGCTCCCCCTCCCCTCGCCTTCAGTTCAGTTGTGCGCCTTCGCCTCTGACCTTTTAAGTTATAAGTCTCTGCCACTCCGCCAGGCCCAGCTCTTGGCTTGCAGCGCAGTAACATAAGTTAGTTGCCAGACCCCAGAACCTTCAGAGAATATCATTCAGAATCGGGATGGATCGAACGGACCAGCCAGGACCGGCACCGGTAAGTTAGTAGGCAGCGTTCACAGAAACTGGCTCCATTGCTACTTCATTTCAGTAGCTAAATGTTCATTGGATAAAATCCTTGAAAAAATCAGATTGTAGCCAAGATTGCAACAATTAATAGAATTGGATCACCAATTTGCATTTTCCTCAGTCCACATTGGAATTAGCATCTATTTAGTTCATTTTGTGTCACAGTATTCCCAATAATCCTTGACAACTTGTAAAATCTTTTCTTTTCCGTTTTTTTTTTCCACTACTACTCACTCTCAAGGTAGCCAAAGTTGATGTCTGTTTGTATTGAAGGTAGCACATTGCACCAAAGTCCATAAACTAGTTCTGGGATCACTGGTTCGTAATCTACGGATCCATTGCATCTTGAAGTTCGAAATTGGTTTCCAAAGACTTTTCTTTGTCTGTACAGCAGGTTGTTTGCTTGTGAGGCCACTTGTCTCTTGTTGTTATTGGCACTGAAATCCCGCGTTTTTTCGTTTCATCTGTTCTCAAATGCAAACAAAAAGACTTTTTCTTCCTTTTTTTGCAGTGGGTTGGAGAGTTTCAGTTCCAGGTTTCCAGACTCCCCAGTTTGGACTTGGGAGTGTTGATTTGGTTTACTTTTTCTAGAACTGGATTTCGTATCATTGCCGCTGGTACTTTCCCCATGAGGCTGTGACGGAATTAGATGCACCCGCTTTAATTTTGTGCCGGCCGGTCCTTGGCTCCTTCCTTCACCTCTTCCCTTGGTCCTTGCCCAGTCGACGACTCCCCCTTAAAGGCGACCAGATTGCGCAGAGATTGTGTGCATGCACTGCCTGCAACCCAACGCCCTCTATCATAACTGCCCTGTGTTTTTTCTATCAAGGTGCGCTCCCCAAGAAGGATCTCCACCATGGGGGCCAACGACTCAAATATCCCCCCCAGCGCTTCGTCCGTCTCGGCCCAACAGGGAGTGGAGGGAAGCCCCCACTTCCAAAAAAGCCAAAAGGCTTTACGAAACAGAATACCATTAAAAAACACACACACAAAGCTAATTTTAACCCCCCATTTAATTCTCTACCCCCCAGAAATAGGAGGGACCGCCAAGTAAAGACTGAGGGCCGGAAACCTCCTCCTAATGAGAAAAAGCGGAGGGGGCAAAATCAGGGTCCTAGGATTTGCTGGACCAGGTTGACAAGGAAAAAGGTGCCTGAGGAGCAAAGGTGAACTACCGGCCTAGTAGTCGCACCCAAATAAAAATACAATTCCATCGTCATGTACATGTGGTGTACATTTTCGTTCTGAAATGTATCCCGCGGGGACATAAGGATGGGATTGTGATTGAGGCAGTAATAGGCTGGTTCACCTTCATCTCTAATAAGTGTAGGTTACAAGTGTACCCACCACAAGAAGACCCCAAAACTAATCTAATCGGTCACTTGCATATTCTTGTTGGTCAATTAGTTTGTCTACAAAGATCACGTCTTTACAAGTGTGAAACTATATGTGCAAAGTTTTGTGAAAGAAAGAAGAATATTTGTTTTATCGGACTTTTATAACATTGTTGAACACAACGTGTTGTTTCTGAAATACTACACGAGGCTTGATACCATAGTCTTAAGGCCAATAATCATCCTCTATGTGAGCTAAAGAGGTTAGGGCACCTCATGGTCGGGAAAAACATTCTTTCAGTTAGATACTCGACTCATATACTCAAGTTAAATGGGACTAGCATAATAATCAAAGGAAATCATAGTTGATAGCATTCCCAAAGTTCATTGGAAGAATTCTTTTTATGAGGCGGAAAGTGGTTGCATGTAACAATGTAGCATACCACGAGTTCATTGAAAGAATCCTTATGCGATGGAGAGTGGTTGCACACAACACTATAGTATACTTTGAGTTTATTGAAAGAATCCTTACATGCATCATAAAGTTTAAACCCTATGGTTTGTAAACAATTATCGTATGGTTATCATTGTTTCATGGGTTTGCACGTTAATTATAATTTATTGCATCATTACAATACATTACTTGCAACTGCATTGTAACGATGTGATAAATTGTAATTAACGTGTGAATCTATGAAACAATGATAACCACATGATAATTGTTGACAAACTATAGGATTTTAACTTTGTGACGTGGTGGAAAGTGGTTGCATGCAACACTACAACATGCTTTGAGTTCATTGAAAGAATCATTGCATGGTGGAAATAAGTTGGTGCGTAGAACTTGAAATACCCTAAACTCTAAAACCCTAATCCCTAAAATCTTGGTGAAGAATTTTTAATTGCCAAAGAAGGCGTTTCAACTTTAAAAGGGATAGTCACACCTCCTCCGACTCCTAGATGATTGGATGCATGGTGCTTATTGTGTGGTTGTCCATGTTTCAAGTAGCACTCATTCTCCGAGGATTTTGAAGGGCCTTTCATTTGATCTGGAGGTGAAGAAATGAGACATAGAAGAAAAACTTCTCGAGGAATTTTTTAGTTTTGTTGGCTTGTGAAGCTCCCATCCAACTTTGAAGGTATCACATTCTCCAAGAATTGCTCCAAACAAAAAAAAGGGGTGTTACACCTTCTTCATGCAAAATGGCTCACCGATGGCACCTCTTTTCTCATGCCAATTTCTCCGACTTCATACAATTTTGCTTCTACTTGGAGGAGAAGGTGTGACTACCCCTAGTGAACTCACTCGCTGCAGAGCTCAGTACCTCCTCTGCTGGGACTCCTCGGCTCTATTGTACTACAGTAGTGAATAATGCAATGTGCTAGACCTGTCCGGTTTCCGAGTAAAAGTAGGAGTCAGCTACTTTCCACCTAAATGGGAGAGTGACACCAGTCCCCCTCCAAAAGTCCTTCATTGTGACCCAACTTTTCCAACTCTTTCCGGCTGCGGCACCCCAACTTCCCCGTTGCAAACGCCATGGAAAGCGTCCAACTTCCATCAAAGCCCAGTTCCCACCTTGGCCACGAGAAAGTAGGTCTTGAATAAACAGAGCCCTGGGCGCCGGCCGGTGGGCCAGCGGAGTTCTAAACCGGGAGAAGCAGGGCCGTAGGAGATATGATACAAGCTTAATGGTGGTGTCAGACCCCCTACTAACTTAGCAAAGCGCAAATCGATGCAGCAGCAGCAGCTAGCTTAGCTGAAAACTTTTTAGCCCGCCAACTCTCCCTCCCTTGCTCCTTCCGTCCTTCCGTCCGTCCGTCTCTCCGTCCGTCCGTCGGTCAAAAGCTTGGTAAGTAACCTGTTCCAGAATAATGGCAATAAGATTCCTCCAAAGGAGGCTCATGTGTCAGATCACCGTCCAGAGCCGGCAGTCCATGTTAAATTCGACCCCCCGTCAGTGGTATATAGCTTCCGCTGCCTTGCACTCCCGAAAGCTTGGCGAAATGCTTACGTGCAGACGCTGAGCGCTGCTGGCTGGGTCACTACTCTCTAGACGGACCTCTTTTTGTAATTTGCAAGTACGATCTGCCTATCTATCTATCTACCCATCCCCAGCTAGTAGCATCCAAGTTTATGACAACGTAACATCCTGGAGATTGTCTAATTAGTTCTAGATTTTATGCTCCCGCGTCAGGGCAGTTAGTTACTGCATCTATCAACATATAACGGCGCACTGAGCAACTGGACCGTAAGCTAGCGTTCCATGGCTCAGATCTGAAAATTCCGCCCGGGACCATCTTGAAACTGTGATTCTAGCTAGAGGCGAGCTCTTGAAGCTGCATAGTGGAACGAAGGGCAAATTAGAGAGTGATCGATTGTGAATTACTACGTGCATTTGCTAGATATGAATGCTGATTCGAAGTGTCGACGCTGTGAGGGTATGCCTCTGTACATGTCACATGGTATCACATTCCCATTTTGCTAGACACTTGGGACTCTGCACCTGATCGAGACGTGGGCCCAATTTGGAAACATTTAGCTTGTGGGAGTGGGTAATTTCGCAGTTCGCCTGTTCGAAGAATGCATTCTTGCGGTTCCTTGATGCAAGATTATGACTTTGCATCCGCCCACCACTTGAAGTTAGCCCTGACATTGTCGGTTTCCAAGCTCAGCACTCTTCGTGTCGACATCGGCAGTCCTAGATGGTCACCATGGTTTTGTTCCCGGAGAAGACGACCAAATCGGCGCACAAGCTGGTGCACGTTGACAACAACCAGCTGCTATTGACAGCTCTAGAACCTTACACCACCACAGCATTGATTGAATTGGCAAGTAGGGCAGAGACAACGGTGGGGTTGACGCAACGGCGCAAGAGGAAAATCTGGGTGGCGCAACCGGGCGAGAGCATAGCTGGTGACGCCCGTGGGGACACAGTGGACACTGTAGTGGACTTCAAAGGGAAGCCAAGCAGCTGCACCATGAACGGCAGCGTGTGCATTTTCGGCAGCATCACGACGTGGACGCTCTTGGTGTGTCTGCTTGTAGTCAGCCGCAAAGGGAGCCATTACCGAGAAGAAGATGAACAAGTCGTAGATCTCGGTAGTGCGGGTGGCCTTCACCACCAAGACCATGTGGCCCTGGAATCTCTCCACCTCGATGGCGCCATGACGTTTACCAACACGACGTCCGCCGCATTCGACTTCGGACGCATCCGATTCTCCGCACCTGCTGCTGTTGTGTATCCAGAATCTGTGCACGATGTGCAAGTCACCATGCGCGCTGTGCGAAGGAGTGCAGCGGGACTGACACTTGCTGCGAAAGGCCGTGGCCATTCCGTGCACGGCCAAGCGCAGGTACGTACTTACACGCACCAGCTCGCCTCTGAATCAAATGTACCCTAGCCTGTCGTCACTGCACGCTCACCAGATCCCTTGTCATCGCACTGCTTTTCGTATAATCCACAAGTGCGGAGTTTACACCTTTAATTTGTGCACAGCAAGATGCAGTCACTGCTAGCATAAAAGTTGCTACAATATCATGTAAAGATCATCTGTCTGTTCCTCTCTAGTCTCTGTATTGAATAGAATGGCGAAGTTTTTCAGTTACCATGTCAAATCTACAACCTCCAGTTAAGTATTCGAATTCCATGGTTTGCCAGTTTGTAACGAAAATGACGAGTATGACGTACGCTCTTGCTTCACAGTTTACGAGTGAGCAGTGTCTCTAGTTCCGAGGCTACAGTGTAATCTAGAAAGCATAATACGGACTGAAGCATCGAATTATTTGAGGGGAATTATCCAGTGCTGGCACTTTAGAAGACCAACAGACGGTAGAATCAGCTGACTTGTGGTCCCCGAGATTTCAGAAATTCAGAGCGCGGAGTTGTGGCTGGCTATCTCGTTTCGCCACGTGGGGAAAGTTCTTCTCACAGGGAGTTCCCGGTGTCAAAATTCCCGGTGATTCCCACTTTTCCCGGTGTTCCCAGTGTACGACACACCGGGAATTTTGACACCAGGACTTTTGACACCGGGAACCGAATATGGGACCCCTGTGTATTAGGGTGTACAACGTGTACTGGTAATCATGGTCAAAACAGTTGAGATCGATGCAGATTGTATGCGCAGAAGATGGTACAATTGTATGGCCTGCTTAGTTCTTGCCGTAGCTGGGGGTCTCCAACTGCGGCTAGATTCCTAAATTGAGTAGCGTACTTGCACTAAATTTTCCAGAACCGCCACAAACTTCGACTGCTGCTACATGCGGAAGAAGGCTGGGTGAGTATGGGCGATCAGTCTGATTCGCTGAGGGAAGCTTGAGCATCAGGTCGGGTTAGATGACCCATTTTCATGCCCAGCCAGCCCTGGAAACTCTATTAACCTGGCTCCGACTGTTTGAAAGAAAATAGGAATTGTAATGAGTTTCGCTGCTTTGTTTCTGACTCTCGCAGTGGGGGACCAGTCTCATCGTGCTGTCTGACACTCCTGATCTATCCATGTCAAATCGCCATAATATTGGTTGGCCCCGGGGTCGAAAGATGGGACTTTCCCCGAGTCTCTGCTCCCATGATGAACCTGTTGCTCCAACGCTCGATTGAAAGCTGCTAACTTATGGCTCTTACGTCCGAAGGTGACCTGCTTGCGCAGGAGAGGAGTCAGGGAATTACGTAAATGCTCGTCAACTCCGAGATCTCTTGTACAGACCGCCCCTCTCGCAACCTAGATTTGCTGTCAGCCTGACGAACCTCATTATCACTCATAGACTGTCTTGTCTCGCTCCCTTGTCTCGCTCGCTTGGCGCAGTTTGCAGGCTCATAACCCCCAACGGAACCCGTAGAGTTGGCCATTTCCAGAGCCTTGGATATGGAGGGCGTGCATCATTACATCGACCTCCTTTTGCATTACACTACATTGTCCTATCGGGACCCGTGATTGAATATGATTGAACAGAATCCAACCATGGAGGTTGTGTACGTCCGCACCGCGTCCGTGTGGAAATCACGTACATCTATCCCTCACCAGTCACCACAGTCTCGTGGAGTTTTCGAGTTATGATTTTCACACTCGTGAAAATCATGTCCTGGTCCACCCAGGGAATGTTCTTAGGTTCCTGTCCAGTTAGGTGGACTCAGGACACGCTTTCTGTGCGAGGCTCTGTTTTCACATGATGTATTCCAGCCAGTTTCATTCCCTTAATGCAGTGGATTTGATGTGTTGATGCTGCAGGCGTTACATGGGGTGGTGCTGGAGATGTCGTCGTTGAAGGGTATCAGAGTGGCGCCCAATGGTGAGCCCGGGTGTCGGCGTCCGTTCGTGGACGCCGCGGGAGGCGCGCTCTGGATCGACGTCTTGCATGCGACGCTCAAGTTCGGATTCGCACCGAGGTCGTGGACGGACTACCTCTATCTCAGCATCGGCGGCACCCTCTCCAACGCCGGCGTAGGGGGACAGACGTTTCTCTTTGGTCCCGAAATCAGCAACGTCTTGCAACTCGACGTCGTCACAGGTACACATTGGAAACAACAGATTGAATCCCTAGATGTCAATCCAGAGCTGCTTACGTACTAGTTACATTGTTTGTTGCATGCATTCGTCAAGATTCCAACATGCTTGTCATCACAGGAATTAAGACTGGAACGTAAAGAAAACCCTAGATGTCAATGCAGAGCTGCTGCTGCTGTGGTGTAATTGATTGATCCGAGTGTTACATTGTGGGTTGCATTCATTCGTCTTAAGATGGTCGAACTTTCGGGTTGCAGGGACGGGTCAATTGGTCAAGTGCTCGCCTACGAAGAACGCTGATTTGTTTCATGGCGTTCTCGGCGGGTTGGGTCAGTTTGGAATCATCACGAGCGCGCGCATTGTCATCGAGCCCGCACACGAGAAGGTAAATTTGTACTAGTTGCTACTCTTATTTGATTGCTCTCTGTTTCGAAATCACTTTTGCTATCCAATTTTGACATTTTTGAGCTCAAGGTTTCAGTTGACCACCTCAGAACTCATTTGCGCACTTAAAAATCCGAAGTCCTAGACACTTGAAACGATCGTTTTTCAGTCGACTGTCATACTTTCGGCGCTCCGGAATCTGTGTCTTGAACGAATTTGACGAATTCGATGCATGCATGCCTGGTTGTGTGTGTTGCGCAGGTGAGGTGGATCCGAGCGATGTACACCGACTTCGCGACATTCAAGAGAGACCAAGAGTTTCTCGTCTCCCAACCTCCTGAATCAGCATTCGACTACATTGAAGGCTTTGTTGTCGTAAAGAACGCCGATCCCAACAACGGATGGAACTCTGTCCCCTTCGACGAGCAGAAGATCGACCCATCCACAATTCCTCCCGAAGGCGGCTCCGTGTTATATTACATCGAGCTCGTGAAGAAGTTCAGCGACCGCGACATTCTCACAATAGACCAAACAGTGGAAAAGATGCTTTTGCCCTTACGCTTCATCCCAACCCTAATTTTCACCACCGACGTCCCTTACGAGCGCTTCCTCAACCGTCTTCACGAAGTCGAGGTCAACCTGGCTTCCCAAGGGCTTTGGGAGGTGCCTCACCCGTGGCTGAACCTCTTCGTGCCACAATCTTCCATCGCCAAGTTCGATTCCCTGGTATTCAAGCACATGATTAATGATGACTTCAGTGGGCCGATTCTCATCTACCCTCTGAAACGAGAACGATGGGACGCACGATCTTCTGCGGTGATTCCCGATGAGAGTGTCTTCTACCTTGTGGCGTTTCTTCGGATTGCGCTCCCGTCCGGGTCGCCCCTCAGTAGCTTGATTGCTGAGAATAACAAAATTATGGAGGTTTGTGAGAACGCCAGTCTCGGGTGCAAAATGTATTTGCCCGAGTATGATGATGTCGACGGGTGGAAGCGACATTTTGGGACTCGGTGGGAGGATTTTGCAAGAAGGAAGCAAACGTATGACCCTGATTTCATTCTTGCGCCTGGTCAGAATATTTTCCCGAGGGTACGAGCTATGGGAGATACAGCAGCGCCGCAAAAGTGACGGGAACGCCGGAATTAGCAACCTCGGGCTTGGCAACCGAGCTTTTGAGATTTTGATTGTGGAGTCCGAAATCATGAGCTGACCATGCGTAGAGTGTGAGCTGCGAAATCCGGACGACATTGCACGAAGTACCGTATAGCGGACATTTGTAAAGTAAAGGCTACCATCGCGAACATAGAGAAACTATGACTACGGGAAAGGAGTTAGGGTTAGGGTTTAGACTTTTTCATGGTTCAAAACAACTTTTGGTGGCAACGTGGTCCAATTACCTGGCCAAGAGATTTGAGGTTATGAACGGAAAGGAAGAAAACTATTCTGTGATCTATTTTGATTGGTTTCTCATATCAGAAAGGAATTTTTTTGATATGGGCCGTGTCTCTATTTTCAATAGCATTCCTCTGTATAAAAACACACAGAATTTGGATGTTATCAAAAAATTCCTCAAAGGGTGAGGAACTGTGGACAAGTTTCTGTGCTTCAGGTGTTGTACAGTTGTAAAGACTGTTGTGATTTCCGCAGTGGATATCTCTGAATCGAAACCATCGGACAGCGCTCATTCAGAAGTATAATTCTCATGAGTACTGTAGCCTGACGTTACCTTACGCCCATGACATCGAAATTCATTCCTCTAACTTCAACGCAAAGCAGCGACACACTCTGAAAAGTATTGAGTTCATTTAAAGTCATGACTATCACTTTCCTATAATGAAGAAAACCAAGATTCAACTTCTAAGATTAATTGCAGAGTTGCCAAGAAAGTGAAGAAAAACAGTTTCATATTTGCCAAATAACTGACTGATAATCCGTCCAACTGACCCTTTCAATTTTAATTAACTAATGTTCAGCAAACATGTGCCTGGGGTGACCTCTGGTGACGGTAAGAAATGGATTATTGACATCACTTTGTTGAACCTGCCAGATTATTATTTTACATTTGACACACAAGGAAGCTAAGAGCATCCCCACCAGTTCTTCCGTTTCTCTATCTGTTTACTGAGCTTGGGACATCAAATAGGGATGAGACCTCGCGAGTTCTCCATATGAGCCTCTGGATACAGAACTGGAGAAGAGTTTTACAAAAATCTGTATATTTTAGAGATACTGGTTTTGGATAAAGGTTGGTGCGGTGAAATTTCTGGATCTCTATCTGCGTATGAGGTCCTCTCCCTAAAGCTTTAAGGATACGGAACTCACTGGTGGGGATGCTCTAATAAGACACCTGCCAGATTAGTTTGGAAACAGGATTTGCACACAAAGCCACGAGCATGTAAGGTATGATACGTGGGAAAAGTTCCGTGAACAAGTCTTATGACAGTCCTTGAGATTTCTGTTGTTCTCGAAGCATGGAAGGGATCATATCATAGGGTGGTTACGTCTGGCAGTGTCGAATTTGGCACCATTCATAGTGAGTTCAGATACAGGCACCTCGGTTTTGTTGCAACAGGGGTCAAATTCATTGATACTGACAATATCTGAAGTAGCTCTGCAGCAGACAACATTAGGCAAAGAAAAAAACAATAGAATACTCACAGGCGCCATGATTTGAGAGACGGATGCTTGTCTTTCGTTCGTGAAGAAGATGCGTTGTCTGCCGTAGCTGCGCGCTTTTGCTTCTGCAGCATTCTTCTATTCTTGCACTTTGCTTGTGAATTAAGTTAGAAAGAGGTTGTCTTCTGCTGCAGCAGGTGCGGGTGCGTTCCGTGTGGATGCGCTAGGATTTGCAGGAGTTCTTATTGGCCATGGAAATTGGGAGGCGTACAAAATTCCAATGCTTTGCTCACCCACAACTGAAAGCTCCAATTCGAATGAACTTTTACAATACTCACATCCTTCACTTCCAATTCACGTCCTGGAATTTTCGGAGGTTTCTAAGTCTTCTTTGGTTGTTGATTGATGCTTGAACTCACATTCGGTCTTCCGTTCACTGAATGTAATAGTAGTTGCTTCCTACAACGTCAATTTCGTTAAATTGCCGGTATTCCACAACTGTGGCACTTTCAACCTAAAACACACAAATCTGCACTTGTCCTAGTTTTTAGAGCGAATCCGCAAACATGTGAGGTAAGTCTGTAGCCCAATTCCATAGTCCAACTTGTGGGATTTTCTCAAAGATCTGCAAGGTTTACAAGTTGATTGTAAGAGCAGGGTTTTATGTACTGAAGTTTTCAGGAAAAGTAATATCCAGGTTTCTGATCAATTGCACGCTTGCAATTTCGGGCTACAGTACCTACATGCAGATTTTTTAGGGTTAGGGTTTAGGGGATCAGGGGTTTTAGGGTTTAGGGTCAATTCGATGATGCCCCTCAAATTGTTCCGGATGAACCGACCCCCCTCACTCGTCCCCCCAAAGTCATTTCAGGGTGCATGTAAAAAAAAGACCCCCTAATTTGTGATTGATTATTTTAACTACTGCACCTCTCCCAGCTAATTTGGGGCCTCTGATTGCAAATATGAATTCAAAATTTGCAAATTTAATCATATGGCAAATAAAACTTTTTCCCTCAGAGGGTCAGGCCAATTTAGTTCACGTGGAGAATTTCACATGACCATTCTCCCTCAATCGTCCACGTGGATTCCCTCGGATGAGTGGCAACGGAATCCGACCCGTGGGTCTGTTGAGTTGGCGCTGCCAACTAGGCGCGCAGGAGTGCCACTTGGTTCCATGGGAAGCCAACTAGGCAGAGTCGCCTGCCACCTGGGTCAATGGGCAAACTGGGACTCCGTGGCTCAGAGAAACTGCCACCAGTGGCTGCCGCCGACATGGCATTTCTGGTTTCGGTGGTTTTCGTGCATTGTGAATGGTCCATGTGTTCCAAAAAGAGAAAAAAGAAAAAAGAAAAAGTCCCTTAGGGGTATGGTAGAACCACCCATAGTCAACCATTTAACCCTTAGCCCTTAAATGTCGAGGCAGACATTTAGTGTCCAATGGATCTCTCCATGTAGGACAAGAAGTGCAACTATTCATCCTCAAAATTTTGTTTGGAAAGGGGAGATCTTCTACAATACTTTGACTTCCAATGAATGCTTTTGCAATTTTTTAAACTAATGATTTACACAATCATGAAAACTAATGATTTCCAAGGTCACTGTGTCGTCCTTTAAGGGTTAAAGGAGGGGTTGTTGATCGTGAAAATCATCCTTTTTGGCATTATGTGAATAGTGGGTTTAAAAAAAATCCAGAAGCACTCATTGGAAGTCAAAGTACTATACAAGTACTCCCCTTTTCATAAAATTATGAAGATGAATAAGGTGAAGCCACCCGTAACCGATTGAATAAGCAATTATGGACATCATATGGAATAGTGCAAATTGAATAAACAATTATAGACATCATTTAGAGGAGTGCAAGGCAAAGCAAATATTTTCAAAGGTGCAGAGATAGAAATGATGGGAGTTGCCATAAATTTATTATTTTTATCTCTTGAATTAAAATTACTATGAAATTTGAAAGACAAAAGTTGGTCTAGATCCATGTTCAATTTTGGTCATTCAAGAACTACTTTCCTGCTCATTACTCCCCACTTTTTTGCTCACTATTTTGGAACATGTGTTATGACCTTATTAGTTCCAATCTTGAAAATGAGGGAAAAAAATAAAAAAATTCAAACTTCAGTTGGAAATTTGTCTGAACTTTGGTTGAAAATAACAACACCCTTACTACAGGTTGGGTGTGGAACTCTAGTCAAGAATGGGTGTTCCTACCTTAGTTGCACTTTTGTCCTACACACAAGGATTCTTTTTCATTCATTGACCAAAAAATGGCTGCAACATTTTTTATGGGTTAAGCAATTCTACGCATGTTCTAGAGTAGTAAAAGGCAATGTAAATTTTTTGCCCTATAGAAAGATAGATTTGACAGGCATTGCCAATTTCTTGTGATTTTTTTCCTTGAATTCAAATTACTATGAGTATTGGAAGTAAAAAGTTGGCCTCAACCAACCCATATCCAATATAGACTTTTCCAATTCTAGTAATTTCTAAACACCTTCCCACTTACTACTTACTACTTTCTTGCTTACTACATCAAGACATGTGTCATGACCTTATTAGTTCCAACCTTGAAAAGGAGGAAAAATCACATTCCAAATTTTGCTTGGAATTCTATTCGTGCCTTGGTTGGAAATACATAGATGCATCTTATAGATTGGGTATGGATCCCTAGTTGGGAATGGGTGGTCCTACCATAGTTTAACTAATAAAAATAGTCTGTTCTTGAAGCAATCACTTAAAAAATTGATCACCTTTGAGGAGAAGCTAAATTCCTTAAAATAATTTTTAGTAAATTTTTGTAGGAAGGAAAATAGAATTGGAATCAAACCCAAGTCGTTTCATATTTGTTGGACCTTCATGGAATTAGTTGTGAATTTTTGAAGTTGAAACACAATGGTCACTCAAAACAACCACTCCTTTAAATGTACATTGCTGGTACATATAAGAAAGAAAAATGTGCCTTTGTGTTATGATAGCTTTTAGAGTATTGTCAATTGTAGAGCATATCATCTTAGCCATGTTTTAGAGTTATGAATATAACCAAATACCTTAAGTTGGAATTAGTTTCAACATGTATTAGCAATGACGCTAGCATGTGAGCCTAGAAATGCAAGCCTATGAGCCTTGAGTCTAGATGTGAGTAGATATTCTACAACTTTTGAAGGTGCCTATAACATATGTACTTATAACATAAGTATCTTGTAACCATAGAAGGTGCTTATATCACAAACACATATAATATAAATATCCTATAGCCATAGAAAGAACTTCTAACATAGGTACCTATAACATAGACACATATAATATAAGCACCTATATTGTAAATGTTCTATAATCATGGAAGGTGTCTATAACATAAGTACCTATAATATAAGATCTTGGGCCCAAGATCGTAGGCTCACATGCCAACACTACTATAGATTGTTAGACACCAACAAGTAGTTAAATGAGTGCTCCCATGTGTAGGATGTAAAAATAAGTTAAAATTAAAAAACTAATAAGCACTTTGTTTCATACATTGGATATTGAAGTGATTTGTCTTTAAATAATATTTTATCCTTCTTTGGTTCTTCTAAGCAATGCCAATAAAATGAAGTCTTCAAAGTGTAGTTTCCACTCTACTAGAAAAATTCAAAACATTCTTGAATATGATTATGATATTTTCGAGAGTACTCGATACACTTATTTAATTAGAAACTTGATTTTCAATCAATCTTGGTATAAAACAACATGCATTTTTTTGGCTAGTGTCGGCCATTGACTTGGAAGTAGTAATTAAAAAGTGTATCTTTTGCATTACATCTTATACATAACTTATTAAGATTAATATCAAAAAATTTATAATAAAATAAAAATATATAGTTTTTTCAAATATTAAAAAATATTAAGATGTTAGCATTAATACTATCTCTTGAATTGAACCCGATAAAGTGTTTGAAGACTAAATTCTTGGAAGATATATTTCAAGAAATTAAATAAGAGATCGAATAGATAGATTTATATTATCAAAGATGAAGAACATGGAATTGTCTAAAAAAAGGTGATTGGAGACAATTTTTAGATTGAAAATGACTCATTGTTGTCCCTTTTAGATTGTTTCATATATTTGGAGTTATTAAATTTTACAAATTTTTTTTGCAATGGTGTGAAAAAATTAAAAAATTTCACATAGGAATAAAAACACATTGAAAGTGGTTAGAGCAAAATCATAGAGCTTCCCATTGTTGTTTCTATAAGGGGACTATTCACATACTTTTGAATTTTAATGTGGTTCTTTTAACTCCCTACATGTTTGCAATGGAAATCCTAAAGCATTCCTTAACTCCTAATGATCCAAGCAACTATTTTCTTAGCATTTTATTTCTTTTTTGAGCTACCAATTATCAAATTTTGAATTTTTTGAAAATATGAATTATTTATAGTAAATAGATTGTGTTGAGAATCCAATGGTGGTAGTTTCATCAAATTTCAAGATAAATTCTGCCTTGTGGAATTTTTTTAAAGTTGAATGGTATAATGTAGTTCATAGCTCATTTGGAGGGGGCAAGATATGGACTCAAAAGTCAACTAACCAATGCGATTGTTTGGCTTAATCTTAAAAGGGCAAATCCAAGGAGCTCAAGGACTAAAGAGACAAGTGTTCCATTCTTGTTTTTTCACAAATTCTATTCTCATTTCAATGACCATTGTAAATTGGAAACTCTACCATGAATTGAAAAATGCTCAAAATATTGTGAAATTTTAGTTGAACATTTTCAACTCTCTTGTCTTTCATTAAATATAAAAGGTCATCATTTTAATATATTGTCACTACAATATGCTCCTTCAAAGTAGGCTACATTGTTTTTCCATTGGCCTAAATAAAACTTCAAACTTAAGTATCTACTAAACTATGAGGTAAATTGCTCAAGTTCTTGGTAATTTTAGCAGTACACCTCTTTGGATCATCACGGATTAAGATTGTGGGATAATGGATGAGTAATTCAGCATTGAAACTGTCATGATGCCAATCCTTCACAATTCTTGATACATTAGGATACAACATGGAGCAATTGGGTCCAAAATAGAGTCACAATTGGATTTCCTTTGATTTTAGATTGCACACTATTCATTGAATTTGTATTGACAATAGCATTGGTAACTATCTCTCTATTATTTTAGCCCCAAGAAATTTTTGTTGCTACATTCTTTTGTCACTTTTGTCTAAAAATTAAATAGGAATTTTTTTTCCTTATTGATTTTTAGAATTATTTTTTTGCAAGAGTGTAGGCATGGGATTTTAGATAGAAGCATTTAGAGGTACACCCACCCATGTTCTCTCTTGTATAGTAATTTTTTTTCCAAAAATGAATATATCAAAAAAATTATGGACTATTTCCTAAATTCTCATCTTTTGTAGAAAAAAATTGTGATTTTGATAAATCTGAGTTGAAAACATCGGTTTCTATATAGCGTAATCAAAGAGTTGCGTAGAAAGAGAGTGAAAAACTGCAATATCTAAAGAATTGACATAAATGAAAGTCTTCATTCAAGATCCTACAATTGATTCTAAAAAGTTGGCATGAGTGAGACTTGTGCTACATTCATATACAAAGAAGATGTTTTTCTAATTTCCTACTTCTTTAGTGAAAAGAAGTAGGTATGTTAGAGTCTCATGTAGTCTTCAAAATATACAAGGTGACTAAGAATAATTTTTTTGCATAATGACAAAAATAACTAAAAATGATTGTAAAACAAAAAGATAATTTTTAAAGTTATCATGAGAAAGATATAAATGATTAAAGTGAGATTCCAATGAGTTATGCAAACCTATTTTTTAAATGCTAAGCATGTTACAGATTTTAGAAAATTTGGTTGATTAAAGGTGTGGAGTTTGGAATGGGTGCTTCTAACTTATTTTGTCAAGTAAAGAATTATCATTGTGATGACAAAGTTATCACCACAAGAATTGAAGGATCCTTATGTATGTTGAAAATTATACAATTTCAATACTATGGGAATTATACAAATCATTTGCATCCATTGAAAGACCCTCATAGCCATTGCTTTGACAAAAATAGAGAGAGTGAAACTCTTGCCTCATGACTAGATGGTGATGCAAAAGTTTAATTAGTCTTTTTTGAAGAACATCACATCAAACATTACACTTGCTCAAATAAACCACCAAGATAAAACCATTTTTCACTCCTTAATTCAACTACTATATTCCTACACTTTACTTCTCACGATATGGAAAGCATGTGCCTAAACTAACATACAAGGAAATGAAAAAGTAGATAACCTTTCTAATTTAGGAAATTCAAAGGAATACCGTTTACTAGAGCATGACCACAAACATACCCTCTCTACTTCCTACTACCCCCATAAAGATGATTAGCCTTCCTTATAATTTGCTTTTTTAATACCTACATCTCAAAATTGGAATTTAATGCATTACTTGTACAACTATTCCCAAGCATTGAATTTTTTAAAAATCTAGATGTTGATAACTCCTTATCAAATAAATTCTAAAACGACACTTCTATTTTGAATGCCCAAATTTCACATCTTTTAAATTTTGGTATGAATAATATATGGATCAAGCTTGCAAACACCTATTCTAGGACAAACCCCCCATGTGCACTATGTAATAATTTACAACACATAGATGTACGGATATACATTCTTTATACACCCATCCAAATATCAAAGCCCTGGATATGAAATAACATAATAAAAAAAGTACATGAGCTTTAAAAAAATGATATTATTACATGCAAAATTTAGATGCTTCCTACTTATGAATGCAAGATATTTCAAAGCCCCGATGAGAACATTGTTCTACCATTGTTATACCCTTGTAACCATTCTAATTTTGAAAATTGTCATGCTAGCTTATGCCCTAAATATGCTCAACTTCCAAACATTAACTTTTCAAAATGATTCATTAACATTATTACAATAACACAAAATTCAATTCTTTGAATTAACATATTGCAATATAGATTCTTTTCAAACTCTATGGCATATAAACTCAATAAATATCACTCACTCATTAATACCACTCAAATCCTAGTTTGAATTTTACAACCACTAAAGGTAATTATTGCAAGCCCTTGTGGTACAACTCATATGCCATCTATACAACTGGGTTACCAATATCTTGAAATCTCCATTTTGGCTATGAAAAACACTCTATTTTCTAATATTGATAGCATTGCCATTAAATATGCCACTTGATTACTACTATACAAATGAAAATTAGAAACAATCAAACTTTCTCCAATATATACAAATTACCCTAAAATAATGCTCTTTACACCAACTCTATCCCAATGCTATGCTCATCACACCCTCCTTTTACAACTTTAATGAATTACCATCCATTTGGATTAATCCTTGAAGGATGCTAAGTACCAAAAATGTTTGATGGATGACTTCATTGTTCACTATAGAAACAAAATATACACCTATTGGTCCAATAATTGGAGCATTTGGGTGACTACCTTGGTCATGGGGGTGCATCCTTTTAAGGTTAAATATATGCAACAGGAAAACAACATTGAAACCACATCTCAATGTCTATCCAATGCATATTTGAAGTTGCAGTTTGAATATCAAGTTTAACCCCTACATGACTAAACTATATTTTTTTGGCAACATAGCAATTTGGAGTAGTTCACTACAAACGGAATTTTTATTTTTTTTCTTTGAAAGTTTCACACATCATGGGGATGAGTTTTTTTAAGACACAATGATTTTCTTAACTTTTGACTACATGGTTAAAAAATCATTATATGATGTGTATTTTTTTCTTAGCTAGGCAATCCAGGCAAATAAAAAAATGTACATGCCAAATTTGAAAAGCTAATGAAGATTTTAGCAAAAGATGCTTGAAAGATGCTACCAAATTGTTTGAAATTTTTGGGTAACATGATTCTTCACTTGAGCATCCAATTGAAATTTATTCTTTATTCCCACAAAGGTGGTTAGTGTATGCACCTTGTGTTAAAATTTCAAAAAGATCCATTCAAAATTGACTTTGTAGGAACCTATCCAAACATTTAATTGTCCTTTAGAGACTAAATGCAAAACTTATTCTTGTTTCTAAAATTGAAATTGGTGCGTGTAGTGAAGCCATTCAAAATTACCACTAAGGTTGCTTTGTTTTTTAATTTTGATGATTTTTTGCTACGTTGATCTTAATTAAGTTGAATTTGTTTCAGTCCATTCTACCTATAAATCACACTATTTGAATGTCTACATTTATTATTTGAAATGAAAACTATAATCATTTTCAAAACAATCATTACAAAAAATATGAGCCCTCAAAAGGCTGCGAGAGGGTTGTTCTCCAAGCTATAAACAATGAATTCCTAGTTTGAATTTTAAATATTTAAATAATTATATATATAATATTAAATTTTTATTTTATGTGGCAATAGTAGTGCCATGTTAGATTGTTGAAGTAGAAAGGTTCCCAATCATTTCAATATAAAATTTATTTTCCATTTTTCCATTTTTTTTCAAAAGTATTTATCATTGTCCCACACAATTCCAACCCTAGAGTTGGTGAATTTTTTTTTGGGGGGGGGGTGAATTTTTATTTATTCATTTTTGGCTATGTTCAGGAATTGATAGCCCTTCGAAGGATTTTATATTTTTTGTAATGGAAATTGTAAAGGGTGCATTCAATAATAAACTACACTCAATCTTCTCTAATGACACAATCTCAAGGACAAATTGTCTCCTTGCAAATGTGCTTAGAACTTGAGATGTATACATTAACCAATTAGATGTATATACAATATGAAAGATTCTTTACAATGTAAAATTGTGAAGAATGTCATCTAAAAATGTTGAATTTGAATATAAACTATTAATAAGATAAAATCTATACTAGTTTTAAATATGAGATGCATAAGAGCATTAATACTTGTCTTGCAAAATGGAGTGGTGATTTGGCTTACAAAAAGGGGGCCATCCATTTTGCAACCTGGATTGAACATGTCTGCCTCACCCACGACTTTTTAAGAGGTTGAGCTTGAGGTAAAATCATTGGTGTGGAGTGAATGCATGCAATACTGAGTATTGTGGCAAATTTATCTTTTGTGGTTTTGCAAGCCCATACTTGGCCTCCAAAATGACCTCCATTTGCAAGCTAAGGGCATCTTGCAAGCCCGGCCTCCAAACAAGTCATTTATTTGGGAAGACGGGTGGCCATGCTCTAATCACCGACATTTTCATAAAGTAGGACTTCTGAAGAGTTTTCAAATAATCACTTGATGATGGTTTATATAAATTAAAGTGTTTTATTTTTATTTGGGTTTCATAGGCAATTGAAGGTCAATTTAATATTCTCTTTGCATGTATTTTACAACATTGTATGAATAATATTTTTTCAGATTGTACTTTCATTTTATTAATTATATGTTTATTTATACTCTCATTTTTAAATATGTAAATGTAGAGAAAATTTTGTAAGGATGAGATTTTCATAGGATTGCAATGCTTTAGGATTTTTTTACATATGAAAGTGGATTCATAGGCCATACTTCCCAACAATTACCTTGGTAGATAAATCTTTGTGTATTTTGTAGTTGCTTAATTTTGTATTTCCTAACCTAGCCTAGCTAATTTGGTATCAAAAAGTCCTTATCTGAATTCAAGTATTCCAAAATTGATTATATGATAAATTACAATTTTTAGTGATTTCTCCAAAGGTAAAAAATTGGAATTGTATACTCTTGGTGTACTTTCTAGTGTGAGTAATATCCCTAATTGATCAAATTAAAGGAAGCTACATCATTTTTTCTACAATTCAAATGAGCCTAAGTGTGCCACTACATACCAATAGCATACAATTATCTTAAACAATTTTAAGTATTGTACATTCTATTTTTTGATACTCTTATAGGTTGAGTGTATCACTACGTAAATCTAAATTAAATTTTATTCACTATGTTAAAACACTAAGTTAATCCCTAAAGGACCAAGAAGCCTACTTTGGGCTTTTTGAGAATTTGGGCAACTGAAGGTCTATTGACTTCAAATTTGTACATGATTTTTTAGGACAGATGCTACTCATTATAATCTACATGTGAACCTTTGTTTCATGTCATTTTGTTAAATATTGCAAAAATTAGAAGGATTTTTTAAATTTCAATGTCAAACTTGGCAATCGAAAAATATATTCTAAAAAAATATTAATTATTTTTAGGGATTTTATAGATTGATATCTATTCAAAAACATTGAACCATTCAATTCCAAATAATGAGGCAAAGTCATAAAGAGTTTTACTTTGTGGGCAATTAAGGTATAAAAAACACAAAAAATAGTCTTTTGCTCTCAATTTAAAAAAAATAAAAATAAAAGATATTGATTGTTTACTAGGACATTTTTCCATTGAAATTAACAATTCTTGAATTCTTCCAAAAGTTATTAGCATATTAGTTTTATCTCACATTCTATAACACCTTATATTTTATAATTTAAAAAAGATGAATATGATAAATTTTTGGATAAATTTTTTAATATGTATTTTAAATCTATTTATCAAAATATTGACTGAAATGCATAAGTTATAGGAAATACATGTTTTTTTTTAAATGTAATAACTTCATCATTTGGAAGGGCTAGAAAACCCTATAATTTGAAGTTTAGGTACATTGAATTTGCAATTGACGGATATATTCACTCTAAAATTTTGGAGTAATTGACTTGAACAAGTTGACCAAAGGATCATACAATTGGATATGTTCAAAAATAAATATTGATGAAGATTTTGACCTTGCTTTGGAGATGAGTATTTTGAAGCAATTTTGGGCCCCTAAACATGTTGGTTCTTTAGGGGTTAAACTTTTTTCTCTGTCCAACTGCCTTATGAAGGTGGCTTTACTCTTAAAAGAATTTATGCTACTAGAACCGAAAGCATCCACCCATACACCACTAAAATAAAATTAAAATTCAATCTACAATTGGAAGTTTTCAATATGGACTATTGTGTCCAAGGCCTTTTTGGATTCAAAAACATTAATGCTTTTGAAGTTTTATAGATCTAAATGTCACTAAGGTATAAAAATCTCAATTGTACAATCTTGTAGTGTACTTGTTGTAGATGACGTTAATCAAATTTGGATTGATTTGGCTACATAGATTGTAAAATTGAAATGTTCTAATGTTGAAAAAGTACTTACAACCAACATACAAACACATTGGTGAAAGAGAATCTCATTCAATTGATTCATTGTGTCTTCAAAATGACTTTGAAATGCCAAAAAATAGCAAAAAAGAGTTGAAAAAAATTCATCTAAGACTAAACCTCTTTCTACTTAAATGCTTCTCAGCTGCTCGTAACTTCTTGGATTGATATGAAATTTTACCTACACAAACAAGACTAGCATGCACAACTTTTCCCCCCAAATGATTGGAAACGAACAATATATGAAGAAGAAACAAGTTGCCAAAGTTCATTGTAATCCAAAAATATTGGGATTTTGTATTTTGAATTGCTCCCTAACATTCAAAACAACTTGGATTGACATGAAAACTTTACCATGATAACTAAACTTCAAGGGAAACATAATCCAACAAATTTGATTGAAGATGAACATTGGATGAAAGAGATACAGGTGCCCCGAAGTTGTAGCCATCAAATGCAATTTGGTGAACTCAAATTCAAACTTTGAATTTCAGTTGGCTTATAAAAATCAATACATCTTGTATTAATTTGAAGTTTTTACCACACAAACTAGAAGAGAGAGTGCAAATATTGCAAAAAGTTTTATTAAATTCAAACATCAGATATAAAAGTTCAAGCACTTTGATTAGGACTTGAAACTATTTGAGGACACTTTTGGTCTAGAAAGAATTCAAATGCCTAAGGATATAAGTTTAGTGAGTCATGCAAAATGTCACCAAAACTTAGTTTAAGGTAAACCAACCCATCACCGTATTTCATTTTCCTAGTTTGGGCCCCCATTCTACTCACTACAACATCCAAATCCATTCATTTTTCTGACTATTTCAGTGCATTAATGTCAAAAGGGATAATGTGTCAATCCTTCGTTGGTGGGAACTCAAGTGCCAATAGATACATGTTATGGCAATAATGGGTTGTTTAGGGGACATTTTTTGACCCCACTCCAGAAGTGGTTTTGTAATTTCAGGTCAACGCACTTCAAAAATTCACAAAAGTTACAATTTTAATCATAAAATTGTAATTTCAATTGAGTTTGATCCATGAAACAAGCACACACCTCTGGAAAAATTTAAAAAAATGTGCCCCTCTTGAAATTGGCCCCAAGATACTCATATTCCAAGTCAGGATGATAATAGGCTTGTCTACCTTAGTGGCTAACTGCTGCTGGAAACCCGTCTGTGACGTGCTGGACACATGTGAAGAGAATATGCCTTTGGTGCTCCATCATCAGCATGACCGTTATATACTCAAAATATATGCTTTTCGCTAAAGAAACATATGCTTTTTCCACCAATGTTGAGCCATTACAAATGTAGTTTACTCAAGAATATGGCTTGGTTTAGGTGAAATCACATCACGTAAGGTAGAAGTACCTATTCACGATAACTTAAGCATTATTTTTAACATATACAAGGAGGGAAATTCATTGAAAAACTAAGCTCAATCTATGTAAACATAAGCCTCGATGAAGAAGAATGCCAAAAAAAAATCCCAAGAATGAATATTTTACTCAATATAAATGTGGATCTTTCATTGGGACCCATTTCTAGTCTCATAGATTCATCTGTTGTGGTTAGCTTTGGCACTTCTTTCCAATCTGATCAATGAGGCACGGGTCCCTTTCGAATGAGATGAGTGGATGAGAAGGTGCAAACAAAGAATCTTTCTCAATGAATAGTACATCAAAGTATTATCCATAGTAGGTTAGTCTAAAAGGCTATGATGGGAGGTTGTCCAAAATAAGTACTTCTACCTTAACTTACCAATGAGGCATAGATCCCTTTTGCATCCTTGAAAAAGAGATCCTCTATGCTATGATGGAAGGCTGTCCGAAATGGGTACTTCTACCTTGACTTACCAATGAGGCACAGGGTCCTTTTGCATCTTTGAAAAAGAGATCCCTACAGTGAACAAAATTGTCTTGTTGATGGCTTTTTTGCCAACCCGAATCCTTGGATTAACTAATATAAAGTCTCTCCCAGATATCTAGCAAAGCATAATATGTTCCCAATATGAAGAAGATTGTTGCATGGTTATACAATGTTATGCAAGCAAGACCTTGAATGTAAAGATTTTGCTGACTTTTCATTTTGACTCTATAACTAAAATCTTCCCAAGTAGAATTTTCTATAAAATGTAACCTTCTTAGTGTAAAACTTTGGGGTCTATTTTGGATACATCTACAATTAATTTATCATCACTTTGAATTTGATTATTAATGTTATTTTGGGGGCACATTTTGAACTTATTTGAACCAAAAAAAAAAAAACACACTATAAGGTAGACTACTTGGCAAGCTACTTGGAGATGAAGTCATGGACTAACTGGTACTACACCCAAAACAAAAGTTAAGTCATTGGTGAGTGATTTCTAATCCATCAAACCTTCAACTCAATTTTGATTCATATGACTTGAAATGACTCCATCTTTTGGGGGTAAAATTGGCTAATGTACTATAGTGGCAAGTGTTTTTTAATTCTAATTTGTCTAAATGTCTTTTTGCAAACATACTCCTTGAGCTCATCCAAAATGTATTTTTTGAATCTCAAGAAAGCTCCAAGGCTCCAATGTTGCTTTTACATGCCTATTAATAGATCCTTTGAAGCCAAAATGGATTTTCAAAAAATTCAGGTATTAAAAATGAGGTATTAAAATTTTTTTCCTCATATTTTTTTGAAAGTAAGAAATCAAACAAAATTTTAGCAAATTTCATTTTTATGAAAATCCAACAATCGAAAAAAAATTACACATTTGTTTTTTGTATAAGTAGAGTATAAAGCAAGCCAAGTTATTCCATCATTTTGCTTGCAAAATTTGCATACTTCTTCATAATGTGAGATTTTACTCCAATATGAAGTCCCTAAATCTTTGTTACAAAAAAAATTTGAGTTATGGGGCTCAAAAGCCCGACAAAGCCACATTGTCAAAAGCTTGGACAATCTTCAAAAAATAATAATGTCTCTAATTTTTAGACTTTGTTCTCACACATAAATTTTCCTTCATAACATGAGATTTTACTCCAATATGAAGTTCCTAAATTTTTATATATATATGATATAAGGCCTCTTGATAGGAGCCACTTTCTACTAACTAACTGAATCTTTGTGGATGGGGTAGTATAAAGATGGATTGCTTATAATTAGACAATCTCCAATAGAAACAACCACTAGGAATTGCAAACATTCGGTCCATTTGTGCACTTAGAAATTAATGAGGCAACCTAGTTACACTAATACTTCAAAGTAATACTTTTTCTATCTCTCTAAAAACCTTCAAATTAGCTACAATTTGTGTCCCACTAAAAAACTTTGTTTATTGATTTTGATTATTGAGTAAGTGTTTGTTGTGTTGAATGATCTTGTGGGGGTAAATGACAAGCAATAAGGTAGCATTCTTCTCTTAAAAAGCTTCGCCTTGCCCAAATGAGGCACCTTGTACTTGTTACTTCCTCAAATAATTGTGTTGATGACTTAGTTGATGATGGATTCAATGACCACTTATATAAGTGCAATGAAGATATGTTCATGAAAGGGGCCAAATTTCTATGGTGCAAATATTTAGGTTGAGAACACATATTTCTAAAATCCCCATTGATGCCACCAACCCTTAAATCATTAGAAATGACGAGCTAATAGCATTCACAAATGATGTTCAAATATGATACTATCTGCAAGGATTTTGAGTGCCTAAACGATGGTGCCTAAGCTAAGGATTTTGCATACATCTAGGAGATGGTTTATTGGTTCTTGAATGCATGTATCACTAGCACAAAGACTAAAAATATAATTAATCCCTCATGGAGAAGATTTTAGAAGACGGACGTAGAAAGTATATAGTAATTAAAAATGTAAGAAGTTGGCATAGGTTGATTTCAATACAAGTACAATACTCTATACAATCATAGATTTCATGTCAAGTACTATTTGCATAAAATTTTCAATGATCATATTTGTTTACAAAATCAACGAATGAGGATGTTGTGATTTTGTGTTATTCAAATTTATTATATTATATGTAAAATAATGATTGGAACTTGGAGTTAGAGTTGGTCCTAGCCAAAATAGAATCCTAGTTCCTACTCCAAATCCCTACTCCAAGTCCCAATTCCTTAACGTCAAACTCCCTACAAGTGTTTCCATATAGGAGTTTTTAATCACTAAAGGTTCAAAGTCCTATAATGGTTTGTTAGAATGTTGGGCAAGTTCCTTTCATATCAATTTTTATTTTGACTTTTTGAAACTTTTTTTGAAGGGAAGAAAATGTATTAAATTTTTGTGAGCATAACTTTTATTTCAATTGGTGCTTGGAAGAATATGTTATGCGGTCCTAAAATAATATTACATAATGATGTTTTAAAGAATGAAGATCATTTTGTTTTTATTTGAAAAAAAATCCTTGCATTTTCAACCTAATTCTCTACCATAAAGATTTAGAGCTCACAACTCCATTATATAAAAACTCTAAGTAAAGAAAATTTATAGTCTAAAAAACAAGTATGACAGGGTGCAAAATGTACCTTTTTTACACTTTGAGTGCTAATATCTCAAAATCTAGTACTTGGTCAAAAATTTTGAATTTTTTTCCACTCATTCTCATATAAGTCTAATACAGTATCCTATAGTTAGATGTGCACAAAGAAGATTTTCTTTCATTGTAGCTCTTTGCATTAGAAATGGTAGTTTTGAAGTGGTTTTCAATGAAGCACAAAATTGAAATTTTAGTGGTAAAGTGAATTAGGACTTAAAATTTTAGAGACAATGTGAAACACCAAGTTCCAATTTAAAGTTTTCTACTAGAAAAATTTAGAGAATTCACTAAAACTTGGAGTGTGGCACTAGACCTAGCTTTGACTTCTTTCTAAGGTTGGGATAAATTAGGAGTTCATTCATTTAGGCCGGGTTCATCAAGGGTCCTACCAAATCAAGTTCCAAGGATCAATACAAATTATAATAGGATATACTATACATTGCCCTAGCTCTACTTTGAATTTGTAACATGGGTTGTAACAACTCTAAATATTGTTCTTGGACATGCATTGTCAATGACACCTAGTAAGCGAACTCTACTTAAAGTGAGTACCCCAAACCTTGCCATTGTTTGCTACTATGCTTAATTATTGTTGTTAGATTGGTTTGACTTCTATATTTTTCTTTTTGGCAAGTGAAAGGAGGATCCAACATACCAAAGAATGAGACATTCATATCCTATATGCAAAATTACAAAGGATCCAAGCATATTTTGGTAGAGGTCATTAAAAGAGATTTGAGGGCTTGGAAGGGCCATTTCAAGCTTGTTCCCCAGGTTGGGAACACATCAGAATATTTAAAAAATTCAAAAATATTTTTTAAAAATTAATCAATTAATATTATCTAACATGGTATGGTCTTGGCCACGTGAGATTGCTAATTTGGTAGAGTTCCCAGAGTTTCCCGCAGTCTGAAAATTCATAGGAACCCATAGTTTTTTTATTGCCTTCAAATCTCTTCTAATGTCTAAAATCGTTTCTTCTATATAGGTATATAATGATTTTGGAGATGTATCTAGAATGATGATGGTGGTTTTGGGTGTGTGGCACATTTGTAGTGGTCCACCTTATAAGTAAAGAATTTTGGATGGTTCCTATAGACTAATCATGGATAATGTGTTGCTTGATGAATTTGTTGTTTTGCTCCCTCAATCTATTGTCTAGTTTTTGTAATTATGTGTTCTTCCCATGTACAATGTGGCCTCAAGAATGTGAGGTGCAATATCACAGATGGATGATAGATGTGGATTGATGAAAGATGTGGTAGATGATTTCTAAAGTAGATCAGCCTACTACCATTCAAATTTGCTATGTACTCCTCTATCCCTCTCAAGACCTCCAAATATTTTTTCTATAAGGGGTTAATTGTATTTTTAGTCTTTGTGCTAATGATACATGCATTCAAGAACTAATAACCCATTCTAAGATCTATATAAAATCTCCAACACTATTGTTTAAGCACCCAAAATTCATGCGGAAAGTACCATATTTGAGCATCGTCTGTGAATGCTACCAACTCGTCATTTTTGATGATTTAAAGGTTGGTGGCAACAATGGAAATCTAGAAATATTTGTTCCCAACCTAAATACCTAAAACAAGGAAACATATCCCCCTTCATGAACAAATCTTCATAGCACCCAAATGGTCATTGAATCCATGATCAATACAATTATTTTGAAAAAGCAACAAATACAAGGTACGTCATATGGGCAAGGCCAAGCTTGCTAAGAGGTGAATGACCCTTGAGTGCTTACTACTTCCCCCCATGAAGTCATTCAACATTGGCAACGCTTACTCAATAGTCAAAATCATTAAATGGAGTTTTTGAGTGGGACATAAATTGTGCCTAATTTAATTCATTTTTAAAGGGATAGAAGAAGTAGGTACTTTGGAAAAGCTAATTTTGTCAAGTCACATGTTTTTTAGGGATTTAAAAGTTTGAGAGAAGCCATTTGCAAGTAGAATGAAGCCAATGTACAAGTATAATGAAGATATTTGCAAATAGAATAAAGTGACATTTTGACAAGAAATGAATTTTCCGTGATTCTACAAAGCTAGTTGGGACTCAATTGGTAAAGCATAGATAGCCCCATGCTAACACTAGAAGAAAACCTTGTTGCATCCAATGCACATTGTCTAGTTGACATTTTATGTTTCTTGTGACAAAAAACACCAAATTGCAACACACAAATTTGGGGTGCAATTTGATGATTTTTTGTCCTAAAAAATATAAAATGTTAGCTAGCATGTGTTTATTACAACAAGGTTTACTTCTAATATAAACCACACTAATGTATCCCCTCTCCAAGTGCATTGTCATGATGCTAAAGGGTTGCTAAGGTTGTTGTAATGGGTGGGTGATTGATGCAAATGGGAGGATCTAGTAGATTTTGGAACTTGGTAATAGATAGCATTGGATTGTTCTACCTTAGTTGTTAACCCAACATGCTCCTTGGAATGCAAAGGGGGCAAAAAAATGAAAAAAAATTCTAAACTCTCAACTCAAATCTTTAATTATTGTTTTTAATTCATACTTTATAGTATAAAATTTTTAAGTTAAGTTGAGGATTCAAAGCCTTATAATCTAATCAAGTTGGCAAAAAAAACAAAATTATTCCTTTTCTTGACTTTAATGCTTATATCTTGTAATTGATATGGTCAAAATTTTTGAGATTTCTTCTAAAATTCTTGTATTAATCCAGTGCATTAGAGAGATAGTGGGGAGGTTGTTTGTATTGAAAATGGCAAATTTGAGTGGTAGTAGTCATTATTGTAGATTTCATTGCTCCAAAATGGTGTTGCGCCAAGTTGAAGATGAGAATAACGTTCATATATTGGAAAAGACGATGGCATACAAAGTACTCCATACAATATCCTGGAGACCGTATAAAGCGATCAGATTGAACAACAGTTTGTTGCTCAGGAATCATGGGTTGAATGTGAGCCTCCATGACGTGCGTGCATACCTACGGCCAAGCTTCGCAACAATTCCGCGTGTCAAAAGCTCTTCCTTGTTTCCGTGCCCAGATGGAAATTGCAAGGAAAAGCGAATCCATTTTCAGTTCTTTCCCAACTGAACAAACGGACTCACACTCCTCACTCACCGGCCATAGCTTAGCTCCATCAGACTCAGTCAAGGCAACTGAAAGCGAGAAATTACCACAACAATTAGAAAAAAACTAAAAAAAGAAGTGAGCATCCGTCGCAGATTCTCCAACTGAAATTTTTTCCTCTCTCAGATGTGCCTACCGTGACACCACCCAGCATCACCCCCAGCATCAAATGACTTCCACACGTAATTGATAGGATAGACCGATTGCTAAAGTCGGCAAGCCAGCATTAATTCTAGCTTCACAGCGACCTTCCGCCGTCCCGGCAACTCACTCACCTCCAATCCGTGCAAGAGTGAACCACAAGGAAACTCATATCGATCCCGAGGAAGCTTCTGCTGTGCCCGCCTCACTGGACGGATGGCAGGATTGGTTTCTATGAAAAGGAATTGGGTTTTGGGAAACTGGGAAACTGGGAAGTTTGAACTGAATGTGGAAGGAAGTTACCTGGTAAACTAGAATCTGTTTGTAAAAGACAGAAAAGCTAGAAAAAAGGTCCGTCGTTCAGTTGGGTCCGTCTCAGTCTGTACAAACAGACTTTATTTTTAAATTTTTTTTTTATTGTTGTTGTTATTAATATTAGTACTATTATTTCTTGTTCCCGTTCTGTTCTTTCGATTTTGGGACACATGGAATTGAAAATTTTAGAAGCTTATCAGTGGCGAAAAGTAGAATACGTAAGTTAGTCCAAAGCCAACCACATGACGTGACACAGCAGTGAGACAAACAGACTCGTGGCAACACTTGTCATTTCTTCAGTTACAGAATGTGATAAGGCTCCGCCTTTTTGAATGAGAAGCTGAGCTTTGAAACCGAAGCAGATGTGGAACATAACTGCCGCGGCTGACGTTGGGCTCACTTGCCCAGAAGTCCGCCAAGTGTCCTTCTTCTTCCGTCCAATTGAAATTGGGGCCGCAATTGGAGCTCGGTTTTTGTTTTTTGTTTTTGTTTTTTTTCTATTTTTTTGAATGCTGTCTGTAACAATAATAAACTGACAGGCTCACAGACTGTTTCAGTAAGTTACAGTATGTAGGAAGGAGCGGAGGCTGTTCACCTCTGCATCCGATAGCAACTTCCTTTCTGGAGTGAGCTGCCCAAAATTGCTATGTTGCCAAAATAGGTTGTTTAGTGTTTTATGGATTCAGGTAGAAACACCCATAAGGTAGGAGGTCCTAAAATTGCTTGGGTTGTAAATACGTCTCCTATTTAGGAATGAGTGACATACTCCTTGAAATATCTATTATTGTCATTGATGAGGTAGGTAGGCTTATATGGACAATTGATGGACCTCTTACCTTACCTCATCATTTAATCCTTAGTTGACCGTAGAAATCATCCCTTTGGTTATTGCGTGAATCACTAGCTTACACAATTGTAAAAACACTCATTCAAAGTCAAACTACTACAAGACCTCCCATATTCACAACAAAATTCTGGAAATGAATAGTTGCACTTCTATCCTATTGGAAGGATTCCTTGTCATCTATTGGATGCCAAACGTCCTCATCAACGTTTAAAGGTTAAGTGATTATATGATATACGATTAGTAGTATGAGAGGATGCATATTTTTCCTCTGTAAAAAGATGGAGTTTGCAATTTTTTCACAATTATATTTACAAAATTGAGATTAATGTGTTTTTTAGGAACCAAAAAGTAGTTTGTGCCCGTAGCCAATGTCTAGAGTCTTCCAATTCCAATCATTCAAGAATTACTTTCTTTGCTCACTACTTTGTAACATGTGTCATCACCTCATTAGTCCCAACTTTGATAAAGAGAAAAACAACTCATTCCAAGCTTTGGTTAGAAATCTATTCTACCTATAGTTAGAAATAGATGCATGCTACAAGTCAAATATGAGGCCTTCATTGGATATAGGTGTTTCTACCTTGAATATCTATATTACATTGTTTACCAAGTTGGTAGGCCATATGATAATATTGATATATACCAAAGTTGTCACATTTAAAATTCAAAACCTTTTTCTATCATGAGTTGGAACACTACACTCTTTCTTGCAAAGAGCTTTCTAATGGTATCAAGAACACAACCAAGGAACACAAGGTTTTGGAGATCTCACTATAAAACAAACAAAGAAAACATAGTATCATAGTCTCATTTAAGGTATAGAATTGTGAGAGCATGATGTCCTAAGACCATTCTTTCTATTTAGATCAATACATGTGTGATTGCTAATTTATTTCCATGAGTGAAACTCCATTTTCCCCTATCTTTGATAACCCATTTACTTTTAGGTTTGATAATTCATTTATTTTGAGATTTTTTTTCTATTATTCTTTTATGTTGATACCACATTTTCTTAAAACTTTTGGTAGCTCATTTGATGTTCCATTTACAATTGAAGTTAACAAAGCCTTTTACATGTGCATTTGAAACCAAAACATATTCAATAAATTTCTATTAGGAACACAAGTGAATAATTGTACATGCATCATCTTTATATATCCACTATAAACCCAATATTTGTAAGTATGAAATTCAACATTTATATGACTTGATGAAAACACATTTGATCCTCATATACAACAACTTGAAATTCACTCACTTGATAATTATACCAATAATATAGTAAAGGTTTAAAATTTAAGGTACTAATAATCCCCCTATAAAAGATATCAAACTACCGGTATTGAACAAACTCACTTTTAAGGTCTTGGTAGCCTAAACAATAAAACTATCTAATTAGCTCTCAATTCAAACCAACCTTTAAGATTTAACATACCTTCCATATCTTAAGTCAAGTTGTTTGTTTTGTTTATTATAGTGAGATCTTTAGGATATACATCCCAAGGTCATGTTCTTAGTACCATTAAAAAGTCCTCAGCAAAGAGGGGTGCAGAGTCTTTTTTTTGTGGCGTTTGGACCTGCAATGTGGAAGTTATTTTTGAAAGTAAGTTAAAAAATTAAAAAACTTACTTTTACTTTTCTTTTAACTGTGCAAAAGACACATGGCACACCAGTCATAACTGTTTCTCCCTTTTTTTTGGTTTAAAATCTCTAAAAATAATTAACAAACTCATTTCAACACTCACCGAAACCAACTCCTTTGACTGGACACTTTCACGCGGACGAACGAAAGTTACGAAACCGAGATCCGGAAAAGAAATCCGGAGTCGAAAGAAAGTCCTTTGGTGTTGGCGACCAGGAATACAGGAGGAGCCCCCAGAAGATAAAGAAAGGCAGGTAAAGAAAGTCGGGAAGAGAGGAAGGTGGGAAAGAAGCACACGAACGTGAGGGTGGAGCGTTGTACACGGAATAGAGAGTGAGTATATTAGTACTGCTCCACTACCCATCAGTCCTCAACAATCTTCCGCAAACCCCCTCCTCCGATCTTGTAGTCAGTAGCTTCAGTTTCGCAATTCGAAACAAGGCGCAAAACAGGCGCAAAACGACCAAATTGGTCCGCAGTTGAGTATTTCTGGACAATTCGGGGTTTAGTCTTTACTTGAGCTCATTTTGATTTTGTTTCTGGACTTGGAAGGTGGAGATTGTGAACCTGTGAGCTTGTTTCAATTCTGAGAGAAGAAGAAGGGTTGAGATTTGCAAATTTTGGAAGAATTTTTGGAGAATTTTTTGGGTTTTTTGCCTGAGAATTTGAAGAAGCGGCGGCGGATGAAGGCGGCGGGAGTAGGGATGGCTGCGGCGTCGTTGCCGCGAGCCGACCTCGTGGCGAAGGTGGCGAGCTCGGTGGCGAGGCTTGACGGCACTGCGAAGCCTCGTTTCTGTGAGGGCGGCTGTGTGAAATGTTCTCCCGTGTCGCTGGCGCTTCGGTCGGACAGCGGCGCGTCTTCTTGCCAGCGCTCGGAGTGCTCGTCGTCGCCGTTGTCTTCCAATGCGGCTTTTTCGAGCTCCTTGCCATTAACCATCTCACGTAAGAGCCGGCGCCAGGGTTTGCCGTCCACCATGGCTATCTTGATGGAAGGGCGAGGCTCTACGAAGGACTCGCAGGTGCTGGAGAGTTTTAGGGATGTCATTCCCTTGCTGGAGTATCAGAGCGCATTGCTGTCGCCATCCCGGACTGACAACGCGGATGTCAGCGTTGTGGAGGATCTTCCAGCCATGGAGGAAGTCGACCATCTGTGGCTCAAAATGAGAGAGGAGGCGCGCTGGGATTCCATCAAGGAGCCAGCCCTAGCCAGTTACTTATATTCGACGATACTTTCGCACAGATCACTGGAGAGATCGCTCGCTTTCCACCTCGGAAACAAGCTCTCCAACAGTACACTCTTAAGCACACAGCTCTTCAGCCTGCTCAACGACACATTCATGGAAGACGCCAGCATCCGGCGTGCGATTCGGGACGACATTGAAGCCGTGAAGGAGCGTGACCCTGCATGCGTTTCGTATTCCCATTGTTTGCTCAATTATAAAGGATTCTTGGCCTGCCAAGCGCACAGAGTCGCGCACTGGCTCTGGAACCAAGGGCGACACTCATTAGCTTTGGCGATTCAGAGCAGAGTCTCCGAGGTTTTCCATGTCGACATTCATCCTGCGGCGAAGATAGGCTCCGGCGTGCTTTTCGACCACGCCACAGGGCTGGTGGTAGGAGAGACGGCTACCATAGGAAACAATGTTTCAATTTTGCATCATGTTACTCTGGGAGGCACGGGCGCGGTGGTAGGAGATCGGCATCCCAAAATTCGTGATGGTGTTCTTATTGGCGCTGGGGCAATCATCCTCGGCAACATTACAATAGGCGAAGGGGCGAAGATTGGAGCTGGTTCCATTGTGCTGATCGATGTGCCTCCTCATACTACGGCTGTAGGAAACCCTGCTCGTTTGATAGGTGGGAAACAAAAGCCTGCCAAGTTGAAGGAGATTCCCGGGAGGTCCATGAATCACACCTCCTTCATTAAGGAGTGGTCTGATTACGTGATCTAGATAGTGTACAATCTCTTTCCTTCAGAATTAGGGTTCTTCACAAATTTGTGTCTCCCAAATTTTTCTTAGTATATTATGCATCTCAGCATGCGATCTTCTGTGTTGGCCGGCGTATTGTGTGAATCCCATTGTTTGTAAGCTGCATTATCTTGTGATTGTTTTCTCGCGTGTGTCCGTAAGGACACATCCGAGATGCTGGAATACGTGCATTGTTAGTAATCTTCTTTACTCTGTATGCAGCGTTGCGACATTGTCTCATATCCTGATCCTGTAGTCGACAGTACAACTTGTGAGATTCACTTTACCCAAGGGCCAAGATATTCGGGACCTTTCAATTCATTATCATACATTGAATGTAGACCGAATACTTGCAGGATTTAAAACTTGGTAACTAGTGGTTTGTGTTGCAGGAAAACAGGGTGCAGTGAAGATAGAGCCTATGGGAAGCTGTAACTTCTGTTGACCAAGTCACAGTGGGCCGGAAGTGGCGAACCGGAGGCAGATTCTGTTGTTGGCTTGTTGCCTGCCATGTGAAAAGAGCATAGAACAACTACAAAGAGGTACGTACGTTACTTCGCCATGGAAGGTTGATCATATCCATTCAAGGAGCTTTCCTTGGTTGCTAAAGATTTAACGTTCAGGAGAAGATACTGCGAGGAAAAAGGGCAGTTGTAAAACACGCAGACCCATACAAATCCTTGGAAAGAGCTGCAAATAACTGGAGGGCTAGTCAACAGCTAATCCAACCACTGATTAAAGGAAGAAGCAGTGTCCAAGATGCTACAATCCGTGTACGTTTTTTCTTTGGCCTCGATCCTCACACACCCTGAAACCAAGAAATGGAAACAACTATTGTAAATAAAGTACGTGACTGCCGACCAGAAAAAACACACATTGTCGCGACAAAAAAACAATGGTTGGTGAACCCTATTGTAGAATGTGATCATTGAGAGATCAACTTGAATTCAATAATGAGGACAACTACTACGCGGAAGGGTGTTGCTGCCGGCCAGAATACAGGTGCAGCGAAAAAGTGGGGAGCTCAACACATTGGGAGATCACGTTGTGGAGATTACAGTGAGAGAGGTGAGTCTACCCCAAACCAACAAGACTAAAAACATTACCGCAAACCAATATCCTAAATTTAAGGACATCCATCAAATGTACGACAATCATACTTATCTTCAGGATCAAATACATTGCTGGCACTATACTTATTACCTTACACTTGAACCTTAAAAAATGAATATTGAAAAATTCCCCAATACAAGTAAACTGCTCTTGGTTATGCAACGAAAAAACAGTCAACCCTCTCGAATTGCACTTCGTGATAAACATGAACTTCTTACCGTGTTGGAAACTTGACATGTGGAAGTTGTCCAATATTCAGATTTGTACGCAACCTGAAAGATTCATCCTGATAGATAAAGAATTACAATTACTGAGCCCAAGCAATTAGAGAGGGTTGAGTGTAATCCTCAAGCTAGAACGTTACTTCTACAGGAGAGAATTTCTCGTTGAAACTGGATGTGCGGGACCAATCTTCGCCAATTCAACAGCAGCTGGCTGGCTGTCTGTCTCCCGAGCTGTCCGTCCGTCTGTGTTCCATGTTTCCACGCCATGCAAACTGGCAGGCAGGCCAGGCCAGGGTTTGTCAACACGGAATCTCCAACTGAAAGTTCAGATTCCAGGAAGTGAGAAGAATATTACTAAGCATCGATTTGCACGTACGTCTGCAATGGGGCAACTTCTCAGTCCACGGAAGGTCAGTGCCCAATCCGGACAATGGCTTGGATTCGTGGACGATTCATGACTTCGTGAGGCGGAGGTTAATGAAGTGTAGCTGGCCCCAGGCAACATTCGGGAGATTCAACGCCGGCTCCGTCAAGTCTGCTCACCTCATTGTCACTGTCACAATCGTCACAGTCGTCACAGTCGTCACAATCGTCACAGTCGTCGCAGTGAAACCAATGGGAAGGAGCAAGCGTCGTCAGCATCACAGTGAAACCAATGGAAAGTACCACGCGTGGTCAGCGTGGAGGAGCTGACATAATATTATTTTCCAATGGAGCACGGATCCCTTTTGCATCCTTGGAAAGGACGGAGACTCCTGCAGTGGACAAATTTGTCTTATTGATTGTTGGCTCCTCCAATTTTTGAATTACGGGAGAAGTCCCTCTCGGGCATCTAACAAAGCATAATACCTTCTTAGCATGGGGAAAAACCACTCGAGGTTGTCTAAATTGTTGCTTGCTATCTACTTGTGATTCTCAAGATAGGGATTTGCTACCTACTCCTTCTATCCCTCTAAAATCCTCTCCAAACCTTCCCCATGGGGTATTAGTTATATTTTTAGACTTTGTGGCAATGATATATGCATCCAAGAACTAACAATTCAACCTCTAGATCTATACAAAATCTTCAGCTCAGGAGTCGTCGTTCAAACACCCATCATCTATACAAAAAGTATCATATTTGAGCATCATTTGTGAATGCAATCAACTACTCATTCATGATTATTAAAGGTTGGTGGCAACAATGGGATTTTAGAAATATCTACTTCCAACCTAAATACCCACAACAAAGAAACCTAACTCCCTTCATAAGCAAATCTTCATAGCCCAAGTGGTCATCGAATCCATTGTCAACACAATTGTTTAAAGAAGTAGTAAGTACAAGGTGCCTCATATAGGCAAGGCCAAGCTTGCAAGGAAAGGAATGCTCTAAGTTGATCACTTGCCCCTACGAGGTCATTGAAGATGGCCAACACTTACTCAATAGTCAAAATCAATAAACATAACTTTTTAGTGGAACAAAAATTGTGCTTGATTTGGAGGATTTTAGAAGAACTTTTGATTCTTGACCTAGAGACTTGGGTTTTACAATATTATGGAGGTTTGCTAAACTACTAAATATTTACTATTTACTTGTGATTTTCAAGTTGGAGATTTGAGTTTTACACAAGCATCCACTGATGCTAAAGGGGGTACCACATGTGAGCGTTTTTTTGTCATTTTCTTTATACCTTCCATTCATGCTCCATTCACACAATCACGGGGAAAAGTGGGTGAATTATTTGTATGTGCTCACCCAATAAGACTAAAGAAAAACAAAAGCTCTCTCAATATTCAATGAATTTCAAAAATGTTTTTTAAAGAAGTTGAAGAAGGAGAGATACAAGAGCTGTTGATATCGTATCCTTGTTTAAAAAAAATAAAAAAGAGCATCTATAAAGTTGGAAGATCTTGTTACACATACTTGAAAGTCTTGCATTTTTTTAGGCAACTTTTCATCCCTCTAAGACGTTGGGAAATAAAAGTGAATAAAAGCATGCCCCATCCTTACAAAAATGCAAGGATAGAGGATATATAAAAACATACTTTGGGAGAAAAGAGAAACAATTCTAGCTTTTAGCATAAATTGGTGTAACTTAGGTGCATACTTATTTTGGATCCTACTATCATTCTCCATACCTTTACATTCCAAATTTGACTAAAAATGATTTCAAATCTATACATGGCAAGCTCTAGAACTTCTTTGTTCATGCTTTTAGAACATGCCATGTAGTCCACTTCCAAATAAAATCCATAATAGACCATATAGAGGGCTAATAATTTAGTTGGAAAATATAACATGTGAAAACGTGCACTTGGTGCTAGAGAGTTGCAACAAGTAAGTCAAAGGGAAAAAATAGCTTATGTTGGAATTATATGTGGTATGTAAGATACAACGATGCAAAGTTGGTCAATATGAAAGGAAAATTGACTTAAAAAGTAGTCAAAATTGAATATGGTTCATTTGGTGGTCATTTGATGAGCTTGCAATGTAGAGCATGGGTCATTGGATAAGAGAATTAAACTAGTAGTGCTATGGAAAATGGCTCAACCAAAGTGGAGTCCCAAAATTTTGGTTATAAGTAGCCATATGGATATTTGTAGGGCATGTTTTCTTGCACCAAATGCATTCCTTAACCCACAAGGCAATTCAATGTTTTTAGGCCCAAAACTATTTCAAAGTACTCAAATCCACAACAAGGCTAAAATCTTCATTTATATTTATTCATCAACAAATCTAATCACAAGATCTTTAAGTTGAATTATTAGAGTACACCCTCTTAAAATCAAAATAAGAAACTTTACCAATTGCAAGATTATTATTGGAGTTACACGAAGCAACAAGACATAGAAGGCAATATGCAAGGCAATACAAAAGGAGATAATCCTCACTTCCAAAACTCTTTACTTATACTTAGGGGATAACGCCTTCAACGCGTCACCAAATACCGTATTACCCAAAACGCGTTCGTTAGCTTTGATAACAAGCAACCAAGGACTCTACCTATTACAATTCATCCCTCAACACTCCCACTTTGCAAGTTGGCAAAGTCATTTAATTTCATGGCCTTCACTAAAATTTGATGCTGATCCTTGCCTTGTGCCTTTGTCAACACATCCGCCACCATATGTTTTATTGGGCAATATTTAAGCTCAACCACTTGGTCCTCCACCTTCTCTTAAATGAAGTAGTGCACAATGTGAATGTATTTGGTATAGGAATGATGTTTGGGGTCATTTGCAAGTACAATGCATCCTTGATTGTCACAAATAATCAAGGTGACCTTTTGTTGCACATACTCTACATTCACAAAAAGTTGTTGTAACCAAATGGCCTCGTTTGTGCACATAGAAGTGGACATGTAGGTTGGCGCTTGGAATTCAAGGCCATATTCATTATATTGAGACTTTTGGTAGTCTCATTTTTATCCTCGACTCGAAAATAAATCATAATAACTGTTCAATTTTAAGACTATATTTGGGAAGTTGAGATTTCAATGTATTAATATATATAAAAACCTTTATTTCCCAAAGGTTGCAAGCTCATCTTATCCTCGACTCAAGGATAAATCACTATAACTGTTTTAGGGTTGTAGTCTCAAAATGTGCAGATTGTCTCATTTTAACAAATAAGGTCATATTCCATGAAATGGCTTCATCTCCAATAAAGAACATACACCTAGACCTTTGTGTGTTGACATCACTTGCCCAATCGGCATCACAAAAGCCTTTCAAAGCAATGCCTTGGTTGCCAAAAGACAACTTCTAAACTTTTGTGTCTTGAAGTATCACATGATCCCCTTTATCCTTCACCTGGTTTTTGACATGTATTGGCTCACCACATTAAGAAATATGCAAGCTGAGTTTGGGTGTGTCCCAACCATGGCATACATCAATGATTCCACTACTTTCATCAATGATTCCACTACTTTCTTGTATGGCACACCTCGCATTTCCACCTCAAATTGCTCCCACTCCTTGTTTGTAAGCTTCTCTAACTTGGAGTTGGCATCAAGCGGAGTACCAATGGGTTTATAATCTTGCATGTGGAACCATTCAAGTATCTCCTCAATGTATTTGCTCTAGCTCAAAGTAATGGTGCAAGCCGCCTTATTCCTTATAAATTCTATACCAAGGCAAAAGTGGAGCTCTCCAAGGTCCTTCATCTTGTATTTTTGGTGGAGCACGGTTTTGAGTGCCTCCATCACCTTCATGTCACTTGCCACAATGACCAAGTCATCCATATAGATGATGACAAGAAGCAAATAGTCCTTGGATGATTTGATGTACAAAGAATGGTCCGCATGACTACATACAAATCCTTCTTGTAGAAAAGTGGCATCAATGTCTTTATACCATTTTCTTCCTGATTGCTTTAACCCATACAAAGCCTTCTTCAACTTGTACTTGAGTTTTTTCTTTGCCGAGTTCTTCTCTTCTGCCGTGTTCAAAACCTTTAGATTGGTCCATATAAATTTTCTCTTCCAAATTTGGATTCAAGTATGTTATAATCACATCCATTTGGTACAATTCCAAGTCAAGGGCCACTACAATAGCTGCAAAGCATCGAATAGTGGTGAACTTTGCTACAGGAGCAAATGTCTCATTGAAGTTCACTCCTGCTACTTGTGAATTCCTTTTAGCCACCAATTGTGCTTTGTACCTTGTTACATGGCTGAATGCATCCCTCTTGGTATAAAACATCCATTTACATCCCACACTATACCCACTACAAGGGAAAAGGGTCCAAAATGACAAGGATTTAACATGAAATTATCGGAAATGATAGTAGCTGTCAATTGCGAACCTATTCCTATCAATTCTTTGTTTCTGTCAACACTTTTACACAAAGCTATCCAAATTGACAACAAACATGTATTGACAATATGTTGCTATCAAATGACAAGAATTCTGTGAATTAAATTTTGTATGATTGGAGGATAGAGAGGCTGTTTTTATAGTGAAATGTATTGTTTATCAAGAATCCTCAAAAACTATGGGATAATTTAACAATGAGAGCTTGACCGCTCATTGTTAAAAATTGCAAGAATTGTGTTCAAAGTTTACATTGTCTCTGAATTTTGTTCATAACTTTAGATTGGAGAATCTAAATCTGAAACGGATTTTTGGAGGTAAAACTTAAATTGATTTCCCAACTTATCTTAGTTCAAAATTTTCTGAAAAAATATATTCTACTATGGCTAAGTGAGGTCTGAAATTTCACTTTGAACACAATTCCTGTAATTGATATATCCCATATGAGTTGCCTTGCCTACCACCACCTTTTTTTATGAAGCAATTGTCTTCTACGCTCACCTCACTTGCAATAAGAGACATTTGGAGGCATGTTTCTAAATGTGAAACCTGATTTTGATAGATAATGTTTTTAAGTAGTAAAATTTAATTAGTCGGTTGTTTAGGAACAATGTGGCAAACTTGGGCCATGAGCTTAGAAATCATCAATTTTTTTGACATCATGGATGAAAACTAGGTTGAAAAGGTCTCAAATTGTGATGACAACTAATGACAAAATTTTGTCAACTAATTGGCCAAATCAAGACGTTTCCACTAATAAAGCAATTGACAAATTTTTGTTAATTTGTTGTCAATAAAGACACAAATATCCTTGTAGTGTATTAGCATAAAGAAATACCAATAATTTAAAACATAAACTTTCAAAGTAGGAAAATCTATTCATATTTTTTTTTGGAAAAAAAATAAAATTTTAGGATATAATATAGGAGGGCCAAAATTTGGTCGCTCCTCATCCATGAACTTTCTTTGTAGTGCACCCCCCGGGATTTGTTAGACATTGATTATGGATATATGTTGCATTCACCACTGCTTCTATCCAAAACTCAAGGTTTAAGCCTTGGGCATAGAACATGCACCTTGCCATCTCTACAAGAGTGTGATTGATGTGTTCCACCACTCCATTTTATTGTGGAGTGTAAGGGATCGAAGTTTGTTTTGCAATACCACAAATCTTCAAGAAATTGTCAAATGGCTTCAACATGTACTCACCTCCCCTGTCCAAGCGAAATGCCTTGATCTTCAACTCCGATTGCATCTCTACAAACGCCTTGAACTCAAACCTTGTAAAACACTTGCTTTTGGCCTTCAATAGATACCTACACCTTCTTGGAAAAATCATCAATGAAGGTGATGAAGTATTGTGAGCCACTGATGGATGTTGTCTTCATTGGGCCGCACACATCCAAGTGGACCACCTCCAATTTCTTGGTTGGACAAGTTATTCCATCACTTGGAAATGTCTTGCATTGTTGCTTGCCCTCAATGCAAGCCACACAAGGTGTGGATTCACCCGCATTCTTGCCAAGAACCATTCCCGTCACCATGTATTGAAGAGCTTTGATACTCTTCAAATTCAAATGGCCTAAATTCAAAGATCCATCATGTGGCTTTTGGCCTCACCATGGGTCAAAGAAGCCACTTGAGTATAAATTAAGTATTTAAGAGACATTTGGTACAAGTTGTCATCTATTAATGTTGTGACCAATATATCCCCATTGGATGCTCTCACAATACACTCCACCTCACTAAAGCTCACTTTGCATCCATTTAAGGCTAGCTTATTCACCAAAAGCAAATTAATGTGCAACTTGGGCACATGGAGAACTTCCTTGATCATGAGTCTCCTTCTCTCACCTTTCTCCTCCACTTCCACAATAATCTTGCCTTTACTTGCCACCTCTACTATGCCATTGTCTTCCATAAACACTCTATTTTCTTTCAAAGGCTCATAAGTAGAAAATACCTCAGTTTCTATAGGATGTCATATGTTGTGTGGCCCCCGAGTCCACAACATACTTTAACATGGAGTTAATGCCAAATCTATCATTGATCATGAATGCATAATCATCAACCTCTTTGTTGCCTTTTACATGATTTGCACTTTCACTTACTTTATTCTTCCCTTCTAACAATAACAAGCAATGTGGCCTTGGTTTGCCACAATTGTAACATATCCTTTTATTGGTGCTCTTGTTGTTACTACTTCCCTTGGTTTGGCATGTCACCAATGCTGCATCTTTGCCTTGAGACTCTTGGTCCTTTTTTATTACTTCATGCATCAATCGCGTTGTGACATACTCCAACGTAAGTTCCTTTATGGGCCTTGTTTCCAAAGCAGCAATTAGATGGAAATAAGAAGATGGAAGACTCCCAAAGAACGTCATTACCACATCTTCATCTCGAAGTGACACTTCCATGCAAGCAAGTTGGTCAGTTAAGATCTTGACCTTGTTGATGTGGTCTAACATGTCATCCAACTTTTGCATCTTCATAGTAAAGAACTTGCACCTTACATAGAGCATATTGGAGAGTCTTTTGTTGATAGATGCTACAAAGGGTTCGCCATGCTTCTGTGGGGTCTTTGCAAAGTTGGATATGCACAAGTTGACGATCCACAAGATTGGTGGCAATGATGGCTTTGGCCTTCTTCACCCTCTTCTGGTAATTCCTCACCACTTTTGGCTCGGCATCTGTCTCAGGAGCATCCTCTGTACCCTCTACAATATCCCACAAGTATTTTTCCGCCAAGATCATCTCCATCTTGAATTTCCAAAGATAAAAGTTTTCTCCATTGAATTTGTGTTAATAAACCTCACGCCATCTCCCTTGTAAGAACCCATTTGAGTCCCCAACCTACAATACTATTGATTAGCTCTCTTAATGTTCTTTATCTCTTTTGACCCTTTTGGTCCTCTCAACCCTTTAGGTTCTCTTGACCCTTTTGGTCCTCTCATCCTTTTGGCCTCTCGACCCTTTCGGTCTTTTTCAGCTAAAACTCTCAAACCTTTCAGTACTCTTGGCCTTTTGGCCCTCTTGACCCTTTCAATCTTCTCCAGCAACTCTAAAAGACCTCCTACAAACACCTTGCAAGTAAGCCCCTTGCAAAAATGCAACCTGCATGTGTGGGCCCATAACCTATTGGAGTTACATGAAGTGACGAGATACAAAAAGCAACATAGAAGGAAATAATCTTCACTTCCAAAAATCTTTCTTATATTTAGAGGATTACGCGTAAACCCTCAACGTGTCACCAAATACCACGTTACCCAAAATGTGTTCATTAGCTTTGACAACAAGCAACCAAGGACTCTACCTATTACAACTCATCCCTCACAATTATGATGCTTAGATCTCAAGAAGTAATTTCAACTCTTTTCAAATCCCAAATAGTTAGATTTCATCTTTCAAACTATTTACACAAAAATGTGTATATCCTACAACTTGCAACACATTGAAGAAATAAGTTGGGAATACATATAAAAAATTTCAATATCAAATATTTCATATTCATGCTTGAAAAAAGGAGTAAGTACTAAGTAGAATGAAGTAGAGTATGATTTTAAATACTAAATTATTAAGAATTTAGTTATGGAATTAAAAGATGCCAATTCTAATGGTTGTAATAAACAATCTTCATCTAATGATTTAATTTTTTTCCAAAAGTACTAAAAATTGAGTTAAATAAAGGAATTCAAAATTTATTTTAAAATAGAGATTTGATAACTGCCCGCAAACTAAAACTCATAACTTTCATCTTGTTAACCCCTTAAAGCCCAACAACTTTTTGACAATGGAGGGTTTTTATGAATTGTCCTACTTTGATATTTTTTTGCACATGGATGTGTTTGAAATTCATAATTTTAATTGTACAAAAGTAAATACTACTTTGTCTAGTATGCAAGCAAAAAAAGTAGCTTTGGAAAGAAAAAAATTATAAGAAGATGAATAATGCTTTTTTACACACATACACACAACCCAAAAAATTATATTGGAATCTAAGGCAAATGTAGTACTTTTTTAATTTAACCCCTAAAGTCCCATTGTCCCTATGGGGGACAAAATGGATTTTGGACAGGCTCCTATGATCTCAATTTTTACTGAATTTTTTTGAAACTTTCTCATAAGACAAAAAAAACTTATGAGCTTTTGGGGGAATATCATTTTTATTTCAATTGGTGCCCGGGAGCAAAAGTTATGCCACAATAACCTCAAAATGGGAGACCGGGCAGCAAAAAAAATCCACAAAAAATTGACTTAAAAATTTTAATATTTTTTTTCTTGTAGATTATAACTTTTTGTAAATGGGAAGCTTTGATTCATTCTATTTGGATTAGAGATGTGAAAGTTATGGAGCTTCTTCTTTTGCGGGCAACTATAGCAACTTCTTGAAATTTTTTTTTTCTTTCACTTTGAATGCTATTATCTTTCAATCTATACAGTCAAAAATCACAAAAAAAATTATCACATGATCTATGACAAGTGTAGAACAAGATCCTACAGTTAGATTCTAAAAAATATTTTTTTTAATTTATTTTGTATGTGAACATAGCAAAAGTAGTAGTTTAAAGTGGTTTTGGCATAAAAATGGACTTGGGACTTTAGGGGTTAAAAGTTGATAAATTAAAAAAAATTCTCAAATTTGTATTCAAAGGAGTAGAAAGTCAAAACTAACCAAATTAGATTCTACAAAACTAAAAAATATTATATGTATTAATTTTTGAAATTTAAAAATTGATATTATTAACATATTGTTTGGAACATATTCAAAAATATATGAATCATTCTAATCATTTTGTATTCTTAATCATACTAAATTAAACCTTTTATTTTTAACATTTCTACAAATACAAATTTGAAAAAAAATTCCGTAGTACCCAATTTTTTGTGTAGAGTAAAGACTAGTAATGTCTAGTATAATGGTGTGTTTTTTTGTCCCAACTATTCCTTTCATTGGAAAAACATTATGTTTGCTCTTTTTTTCTACAAGGCTATATTTTTTAAATAAATTTAAAAATACTTCTCACATTCAAATTTTGGAAATTGGAAAATGCAACAACTCAACAAATATACAAACTTGGTACTCTACAAGATCTTGGCTTATAAAATATTCAAATTTGTTCCACTGTACTGAGAATTTACCATTAAAAATTTGAAGAGGATACATTGTCTTCTTAGTCCTTGAGGGGTTAATCAAAATGGAATGATTCAAGATTCTCATATATATGAAAAGAGGTTCAAATTTGTATATCTTAAAACAATGATTTTTTTAGCTTCCCGAGTAATAACAAAAAACATTTATCATACAATAACTTTTTTACTATGTAGTTACAAGTTATAAAAATTAATGATCTTTAAAAGTTACTTTTTTATTACATGTTGTGTGAAAGTTTTTAAGTAAAAAAAATAAAAATTCCATTTGTAAATAGGAGACTAAAAGCTCTATGTTGCCAAAAAATGTTACTTGGTCTTTTAGGGGTAAAGTAGTGAATTGAACAATTGCAAATGGAATGTAGGAATAAACTGGTTTAACTTAAATTTGATAAAAATATAATTTAATTCAATAATGTAAATTGGTCAAAAAATAATAATTTAATTTAATAATATAAAATTGGTCAAAATAAAATATTTTCTCTTAAAGATTTAAGACTTGCTATAGATTAACAAGAAGGCATTTGGACAAATCATTAACTTGAAGCACTTTGTTCATCTTCCAAAATACAATTGTTGGAGCTCATAGGAATTAAAACAATTCCAAGCCTCCTACTACACAAAAAGCAAAATGAATCCCCATCATTCATTATGCTTTGTAAAATAAATTTTAGAATCGGAAAAATTTTAATCTAAGGAAATAAGCAATTTACGCCTACAAGAGAATTTGTAAGTGAATTCAAGCATTAATTGTGCTCAATTCATCCCAAATTTGAAATTGACCTTTATTTTGATTTACAAGATAGTTGTTAAAAAGGTTTTAGTCTTTATATCATTATAGTATCATAATGATATAAAGACTAAAACCTTTTTAACAACTATCAATATCTTTAATTTTACTTTCACATTTGTACACAAAGTTTCTTGTGACATTAAAATGTGATAGTGAGGGTACAAAATGGGCTTTGAATTGGATAAATTAACCCCTAAAGAGTCAAATTGTATTTTTTGGGCAACATAGCGATTTTGGGCAATTCACTACAAATGGAATTTTTATTCTTTTTCTTTGAAATTTTCACACAACGTGTACACAAGGTTTATCTCCAAGGCCCAATAATTTTCATAACTTTTGACTACAAAATTAAAAAGTTGTTGTTTGATATATAGTTTATATCTCAACTCTAGACAATGAGGGCAAATCAAAAAATTACTTTCTTAAAAAACAAAAATTTGAAATTGGTTCTCTAAATTTATATTTAAATGAGGAACTTTGAATCATTCCATTTTGATTGATCAGATGAAAGTTATGAGGAGTTTTAATTTGTGAGCAGTTATGGATTCTTTGCTCTAAAATAAAATTTGAAGTTATTTATTAAACTCAATTTTCAATATTTTTTGAAAAAAAATAAAACCATGGGATGTAGATTTTCTATCCTCTAATGTCCCAAGGCCTTTTTTCCATCAGAAACCACTTAAAATTGCCATTTCTATTGCAAAGAGCCAAAAAATTTAATTATTATTTTTTACATATCTAACTATAGGATTTTGTACTACAAAAGTTCATGGAAAAAATTTCTTATTATTTGACCACACAAAAAAGCAAGTTTTTTTACACCTTGCTCGACTAGATTTTATGGCTTTATCATTAATAGTTCTAAGATGGAATTAAAACACACTAATCCCAATGGTGAGATTGTTTTAGCAAGCAAACCTAACCTTGTTTAATAGGTTTTTTTGAAAAATTGTAGGAATAGCACTAAAAAAAGAATTCTATGAGTTATTTTTTGAAAAGATGCTTATATGCCCCCAAAACAACATTGTCTATAATTTTCTCATCACTAGTCCAAATAGAATGAATCAAAGTTCAAATGTATATAAAAATAAAATCTTTGAGAGAAAATTTATAAATCATAAAAATTCAACTTTTTGTGATTTTTTTGGGCTACCCCTTGAGCTATTTTTTGGACTCAAGGTGGCATAATCTTTGCTCTCGGGCACTGATTGAAATAAACATTATATTCATACAAAGCTAATATGATTTCCTATGTTCAAAAAAAATTCAAAAAATTAAGTCAATAATTGAGATCATAGAAGCCTATCCCAAATCCCAAGAGTCCCCCAAAGGACTTTGGAACTTTAGGGGTTATTACAATATTAAAACCATTGGGATTGACTTTTTTCAAGTCCATAACTAAATTCTTATCATTTTAGTATTTTGAATCATTCTCTACTTCTCATCCAATATGTGGATGAATGCTGAAATTTTTTAGTACCACCTTAACATTTTATATAGGGATTTGGCACTTCATAAAAAATTGAAAAAAAAACTTACTATTTAGATATTGTTCTTCATTAAACCATAGAATATATAGGATCTTGCTCATTGTATTGTGTACCTACTTATGGTATAGTCAAAATCATATGGTGGGTTAGCTACTAAAATTTCACGGTATACTTTTGGCTAGCAATGTCATATAAAACATTTGCTACCTTAAAGTTCATAGACATTAGGTGAATGAATTATAATAATGTCATTCAATTTCAATAGAAGTTTCTATTCAAACCTCTATACAATGAGACAAAAAGATGCAAAAACTACCATTTCTTCTCTTCTTCCTCCAAAAATCATAGGCCATTGATTTTTATTAAAGAAAAATCCACTCCCCCTCCAATGCCATTGATCTTAAAAAATGTAAAATATAGATATGATATACAAATATAGATATGAAATATGGATTATGGAATACGGATACAATATACAAATATGGACCTGGAGTTATATACACATATATATAGATATAGATAAGGGATATGGATCTGGAGTGATATACGGATATGAATTGGGATATGGCCCTCATGATATATTCCATATTGATTGGCACCCCACCTTCATCTAGAAACTACAAAAGGGTGAGATGGGGGATAATGAAAATTTTTATTTTAAATTGTTTTTTTTTAGTTCAATGGGGGGTATATAAAAAATTAATTTAAATTATTTTTTTGAGCTCACAAAGGGGTATAAGAAGATTTAATTTAAAAAAAATTTGAGCTCACTAGGGGGGTTGTAATGAAATCAATTTGATTTTTTTGAGCTCATTGTGACAATTTGCCGTCACAATGAGCTCAAACGATGCAGTTTACTACATTAATACAACACAAAGTAGTACTGAAAGAATAGGAACAAAGTTTAAAATTCAACAAATTTTTTACAAGAAATTGCAATTCCTTTTACTCTTAAAAATATTTGACCTACAATGAAGACTAACTATCTAATGAAAAAATGTAAACAACATGTTTTTGATTTATCTTCCCTTTAGATTCCTGAATATGCAGACCATTGATCTACTTACAAAAAATAATCTGAAACTAATCTCCAAGCCATCAATCTGGATTACAGATGTGGATACAAATATAGGTTTGAATATAGATATGGAAGGCATATATGGATATATAATATGAATACAAATACAAATATGGCAATATGGCAATGTCCTATATCAATTGCATATCCCATATCAATCTAAAAATACAAATAGGGGGATGGTTAGGATTAGGGTTGGGGTTGGGGGTTGGGGGTTGAGGTTTGAGGGTAGGAATTAAAAAATAAATAAATCGGGCTTAATTGTCACTTGTAACCTTTGCCTTACTATGTCTATGCATTCAAAAGACAAGTTCTCACAACTATTATTCTTCATTGGTACAAACAACTTTGGACCATACTCAATCCTCTCCAATGACATACTTTATAATTCCACATTCCCTTCTATCCTTAAAAGTATATTATATTTCATATACTTCATAGAACAAATTTCAAATGTTCAATGATGATCACCTACAAATGCACAAAAATCCCAATTATATCCTCCAAGGTAAAAAAATTTAAGAGCATTCTTGTTGGACAAAGGTGATACCAAATATATTGTATATTTTTTTTTCAAAAATTAAATTTAGATAATTTCTAAAAATTTATATATTCATTAAAAATTCTTATTCTTCTACACAAATTTTTCCTTCAAATAATTGAAAACATTGTCACCTCTACAATGTTACATTGATACATCGACTATAAAAGTAAGAAGTCCTTAAAGTGACCAAATTCTTTAGATCACCTCTATAAAAGTGTCTAGTATAGTTAATGCAAAACTAAAGAATTGATGTGGCAAAAGTTCAATACTTGTCTCCACAAGGTGTCCAAATAAAATGGGAAGTGAAGGGGGACGAAATTCAACCTTAACCCCTAAATGTTCTAGACTATGTTTTCATAAAAAATGCTCCAAAACTACCATATCTAGTACAAGTACCAAATTTTAGAAAAAAAAACATTTTTAGACCTATGTAACCATAGGATCTTGTAGTAAGCTCCCGGGGGGATCACTTAGTGTATCTATAAGAAATTACATGAGTTCAAGTGATTTTTTGGACCCCTATATACTTTCTAATAAACTACAAGTTCAATCTACAGTTTAAACTTTGTTTAATATTGACTAAAAGTTTAGAGTGCCAAAAATTCCCAACTCAAATAACATATGAAATAATTTTTAGAATAAGTTGAGAAATGAACTAAAATGGCATGCTTTTCAACTCAAATATTTATAGAGAACACATTTAGATGACCATTGCATCATTATTTAGAGAAAATGAACTTTGAATAGAGAATTATTTTTAGCAATTTTATTAATCATTTTTTAAATAATTTTTTCTGAAATAAAATAGCATTATAAAAATTATTTTTAGCTTTATAGTGTATTTTTTTTACTTCAAAAATTTATAACTAATTATAATTTAAAAATAAAAATAATTTACAATATAAAGTTTCAAAATAAAAGATGAGGAGAATTTTAAAACATAAAATTTTAGGTCAAAATTCTTAATGCATGTAGTTTCTAATGGATGCTCTAAGTGATCTCCCCATGAGTAAGTTGGTTGAGAAGATGTAGAAAGTATTTCATAAATTTTCACTATGAAAATTGCAAGATATTAGCGTTTGAAGTGACAAAAAACCTTTTTCTTGCCCAACAAAAAATCGGGCAGTTGAACTTCACAAGGTCACATTTATATGAAAAATTGTCCAAAATGGTAGTGCTTATTTGGATTAGTGTTTAGACACATTGGCTACATGCTGAAAAATTTCAGATCATTTGGAATTGTACAACATATATGAAAAAAAATAGTAGGTAGAATGAAGTAGAGAATTTTCAAAATACCAAATTGTTAACAATTTATTTATAGAGATGCCAATCCCAATGGTTGTAATATTGTAATAAACAATGTACACCTAATGGTTTTATTTTTTTCCAAAAATATCAAAAATTGAATTAAAGAAAGGACTTTTTAATTTATCTTAGAGTAGAGATTCAATAACTACTAACAAACTCCTACAAACTATAAATCCTCATAACTTTAATTTCATTGATCAAAATCGAATTATTTAAAACTTTCCAATTTTTATTTCTTAAGAAAATGATTTTTAAGAAAGTTAATTTTGCTGCTCAAATTCTCCACTAATGAATGAAAACTACATATCATACAATAACTTTTTAACCATGTAGTTTAAATTTATGGAAATTGTTGGGCCTTAAAGCTACTCCTTAGGCACATGTTGTGTGAAATTTTCAAAAAAAAACAAAAAAAAATCCATTTGTAGTGAGCTACTAAAATTGCTATGTTGCCACAAAATGCAATTTGGGCGTTTAGGGTTTAAGATGGATGAAAAAACTTGGCAATATAGCACACAAGAAAAATTGTAAACAAATGAGAGGCCACAAATGTTTTGTTTTCAATTAGTAGAAACACCAATGATCCCTTGTAGGAGGTAAAAATACTCTATGAAAAAAAACCCAGAATTAAGGAGAGTAATTTATACTTCAATTAGTGGGTGTGAAAAGAGACCCACTAATGGCAAAAGTGGGGGCTTATATTTTTGTCTAGAATTTTACTTTAGGCAAACTAAGCTTCTACTTTGAGATAAAAAGGTGGAAAAAGTCTTAAAAGTGTCTTCTAATAAAGAAGTACATATCAAAGTTTTAAATTAGTACCAATGGTGAACATTATGCTTTTAGATCCCTATGTCAATTTAATTTCAAAATTTCATAAATAATTATACAAAGATCCAAAAAATTTGCAATCACTAGGGGTTGATGCTAGATCTTTTTTATTTTTTCAAGAAAAATTTATAAAAATATTAGAAGGAGCTTAATTTCAATCATAAATAAATGGTCACTTTTTGGACCCTCTAGCTTAGTATACTTTTATATGTAATGAACTAAAGGGGATGTACTAAAGGGGATGTTGATGATCCATGATCTATTGTCATCTTTTGCACATATATAAGAGTATATATCTAGATGTTATATTGGACATTATTATTGGCATAAAAACTTGAGTTGTTTCTATTGAATGTTCACTAAAATCCACCTCCTAAAATCATGAAAACGTCATATAAAACACAAGTTTCTTATAGTGACATGGTGAACATGTACAATGGAAATTAAAGTGGAGGCATCCATTTCTAACTAGTGACCCATATCCAACTTATAGGGTGCAATTATTTCCAACCAAAGCTTAGATTTTTTTTTCCTTATCAAGGTTTGAACTAGTAAGTTCATAACACATGTCCCAAAGTAGTGAGCAAAAAAGTAGGAAGTAATGAGTGGGAGAGCATTTCTTAAATGATTAGAATTGGAAAAGTCTAAACATTGGCTTTGGGTCGATAACACTTTTTGCCTCCCAAAATTCATAATAATTTCAATTCAAGCAATAAAATTACCAATTTTTTTTTGCAATCCCCATCATTTCTATCTTTGTACATACAAAAATATTTTCTTTTGCCTTATACTACTCCAAATCATGTCCAAAACTACTTATTTGATTGATACCTCCGCCTTTAGTTAGCTCACTTTACACTCCAATTTCGGAACGTTAGTTAGGCAATAGAAACATGCTCTTAGTCAAAACAAGAATATGCTTGATGAAGCAAGCTGAAACTTGAGCCTCTATATAAGAAAAACAATTTTCATAGTCAATTTTGAAGGCAAGTGATTCAAAGTTGACTTAATGAGCCTTGAAAAGTACCTTCAGCATAATGGTTTTTAAAAAAAATACTCCACATGGCCAAACCACAAGGCAAAATAGAGTCTAAACATTCTTTTGTAAAGTAGCTTGACTCATGAGTATGTGTAGATGAAAAATAGTGAAAACATTTGTTGGTCAAGGGACTTGACTCAATTGTGACTGGAAACGCCTGTCACCGAGTCTCCAAGCTCTAACAACTTGCTTGAGAAACTCGAAATAAATCTGTTATCTCGCGTATTAGTTCCGCATTTGGATAGAAAATGTGGACGCGTTCTCATTTTGATGCTTCTTGTAGTTTCCGAGTCATTTGAAGATCTGCTGTCCGTTCCAATTGCTTAGGGTTATCGGTTTCTTCTTGTTAGCAAGACAGTACAGCACAAGCGGCTGCTTCATCATGTGTTGGTCCTTGTGGATAGGTAATTTCTTCTGTACTTTTTTCTAAAGATATTGACTGCGGTGTTTGATTCATTCACGAGTTAATGCTTCTTGTTCGTTCATTTTATGTAGGAATTAGTTTTTCGTTACTATTGCAGCTGTGATACCGTATCGGTTCCTTCAATTGTCGTATGAGGATATGCCACATTTTAGTGCTGAGAAGCTGTATAGGCGCCTGGTTTATCACGCGTAGGTTCTTGTGGATAAGAAACTTTTTCACGGACAAATTGTGCGCTCTGGTTTATTCTTAAGAGTGCTGTGGAGTCCTTCCGCATGTGTACAAAATGTTCATGGCCAGGTTTCTGCGTGTTTCTTGAGAAATGTGGTAAATTGTTTCGCAGAGTTTGAAACATTTTGCTATCACTGTCATCAAGTCCATTCTACTTGTTCTTACTGGTAGTTTCCTTGCTTAGAGATATTTTTTCCCCGTCATTATTGCTCCGTTTATCGGTTCCTTGTTTACGTTTGAGAATGTGCTGAATTTTTAGAGTCGAATGACAGTATATATAGGCTCTTGCTTTAGCATGTGCAGGTACTTGTGGATTAGTAAGTTTTTGATCCAGTAAGAGCTTATTTAGTGTTACTAAGAACGCTGTCGAGTCCTTCGGCATGTGTAATGCTCATGGCCAGGTTATATAGTGTTTCATGCCGAATTTAGAAATATGTAACGTAGTCTGTCTCTGGCAGAGTGGAAACATTTGAGTTCATTTCTCTAATGTGTGAAGGAGATGGCATCTGAAATTGTGAAGGAGGTTTGCCCTTGAACTAGATGGCAATGAAGCTGAACACATCAGGAGTAGAGTTGTGAATGATCGAGGTGCAACCGCTGTACTGTACACTGTCTATTCTTGATCCACATATTCTAGTGCTACACATCCTCAACCATTCTTCATGATTGTATGAGATAATTTTTGGATTTCGGTCTGCCTTGCTCTGTTAAATCTGATGGTTAAAGAGAAATATGACCTGTTGCCGAAAGAGGACTGTCTACGAGTTCATTTAAGCAATTATATATGGATGTGACTGTTCTTAAGTGATTTCAAAATTAAATTCAGATGATTCATAGATGCCGATTTTCTTGATACAGGCTACCTGTGGAACGAATTAATCTGCCGGAAGTCTGCCGGGGAGTTGACTTCGATGTGACTTCTCATGTGACATGCCGTCCCAGGTACGTGCCCTTGCTCGCAATATGGATTCTCCTAAATTGAGTCTCTAACTTTCCTGTTTTCCTTTTGTACGTACTCTGTGCAGATCTGGTCAGACCGCAGTGCTGGACATTGCAGACTGGTATTTGCTGTTTCTATGTTTGCACGTAGATTAATGTTGAGTGTGAATGGGAACGAGAGATATCGGAATATTGGATGTCTGAAGGCCCAAAACCGTGAAGTTCTTGGACACCCTAAAACCGCATCAACTGGATGAATGTTTGGTGTTAACTTCAGTTGTTAGCTCAAGTTCAGTTATCGTTTCAGATGTTTATCTCTGAGCTCATCGTAATGTCGGCGAAAGTCTGACTGGATTGCTTTATATGGACAGAATGATTCACCTCTCATCAGAAAGAGCAGCATCTTCTGGAGATGCGCTACTATCTGTAATATTGCCGCAGTCTGTCCAATCTGGAGGTATAGCTCAGTGGTAGAGCAATCGGCTGCAGTCCGATAGGTCAGCGGTTCAACCCCGCTTGCCTCCTTTTTTTGGATCGAGATCCTGAAGACGCCAATTATTGTGGCGTTGAAGTATATATCCCGCTATGCATTTTACTGAAGGATACTTCCGCGTGTTTGTGATCGGAGTCTTGGTACTGAGTACGCATTTGGCTTAGTGATTATCTGGGTATTGAATTGCTGCTACGACTGAACGATCGTAATAGCCGGAGGTTAGTTGAGTGACAGCAAGCAGTCTGTGAATGAAGGCGAGTGAAAGTGATCAGTTCTTTTAGGTCGAAATATTGCGTGCGTCGAAATACCTGCGGGTAAACCTCCCAAACAATCTCGATGTGTGCGTGTGTTTGGGAGGGTTACCCGCAGGTATACCTTGTGCATGCGTATTGTGTTTTTTCTCAAGTAACCGAAAACGTTTAGCTCTTCATGGAAGCTTTAACAGCAGTCACGTCTTGGCCCGCGTATGAGAAGCAATAAAAAAACTCCGCAACTGAACTTATTGCTGATAATGGGTTCACAGAGCTTGGAAGGCGTGTTGAGCCCAGGCTTCGTTTCGACTCGCACCTCGCTTGAATTAGTCTGAAGCTCCGAAATGCTGTCACTCGGCCCGGGAATGTACAGTACAATGGGGTAGGCTTTTACGTTCTTTGTCACTTCACACCTATGGAGAGGCAAGGAAGGCTCCAGTATCTTGTCGATGGATGTGCTTTCAATTAGGAGTGCAACTGATTAAGAATTTCTTACAATCCTTGGAACTCGACTGGCCTTCTGTCTGTTTCAGGGGGGTTTGGGACCGCATTTTCACTCAGGGTCGCAGGTTCTTTGGCAGGTGGGGGATTGTCACAGGTCCGGCAGCGAAGAGGAGACTGCGCAGTGACGTTTGTTTCAACGAACACTGACAAGGTATCTTTCAAAGGCCCAAACTTCGAATCGGAGTGCATCGAAGGCCATCCAGCTCAGGGGTTTCCACCCCTGAGATATGGCATGGGGATGTAGCTCAGATGGTAGAGCGCTCGCTTAGCATGCGAGAGGTATGGGGATCGATACCCCACTTCTCCAGTCCCAGGGACTCGGCTTCTATAGCTCAGTTGGCTAGAGCACCCGTTTAGTAAGCGGGAGGTCCTGAGTTCAACTCTCAGTGGAAGCATTCGTCCGACCATAGCTCAGTTGGTAGAGCGGAGGACTGTAGAGTTTGCAGATATCCTTAGGTCACTGGTTCGAATCCGGTTGGTCGGAAACCTTTTTCGTTGGTGTAGCTCAGAATTTTGGTATTGGCAGTTCTTTTGTACCTGCATTGACCTTTTTCATTGAAGTCCGAGTCTATTCAATTCTGTATTGTCTAGACGTTCCAATAGTTATTCCTAGTGCATCGCCGCTCTGTTTCTTGGGTCCTTGATGCAGTGGGAACACGTGGGTTGTTCTTCTGCACTGAAGAGGGGTTCTAAGGGGACCCATACTAATTAATCGACATTACACACTACGTCCGGGGGGCTGTACATCATGTTTCAAACATGTAGAGTTTTTCACAATAAGTCCCTTTAGTTTTTTGGTCCCTTCATATCCCTATTCAGTGTGGAAGTCTGGAAGTTCTAAATGTTATTTGACTTTGTCACGAATATGGATTGATAATGAAATCGCAGCCGAATGGTCAACAAACAGATGCCTGACCGTGATCGCCTGCTGAATGTGAGAGTACATATCAATGCAGCAACCGTGTTTTCATAATGAGTTCCAACTACTGGATGTTGACTGCTTCAGTGTTGTGCAGAACAAGTAATTCTTGCAGGGCTGCCTTGCCGATGTCACCACAGGCAAAACGTGGAGTCCTCAGTGCAAAACGTGGAGTCCTCAGTGCAAAACTTCACCGTCATATGACGACGCGAAGCGCAACTTGTAATTCCCCGCCAAACATGTTTCAACGGTGGCTGGAGTCAGGTACCCGAAATGGAACTCAGAATCACTGAGTGGCTGGACTATTTGATATTATTTTCAAGAGATTTAGAAATTTTTGTCCTAAAGACTAACGAGAGTTTTCCTCCAAGTTGTGAGACTCAATATCTGCTTCAGGATAGTTGAGAATGCCAGTTGGTTTTCGCACGTTCGAGTTCCGTCCAGTTGACAATTACTACCTATGCAGACGTCCAAAGTGACTAAGAAAAAAGACTCACCACCAGTTTTTACACATTCTGTCAAATTGCCGTCGAAATTGCCTCTCAAATCGTTGAACATTTAAGTTTCACCATCTCCCAATCTTTGAATTTCATGTTTTGCGATTACAATAGAAGACTTGAATCTTCTAGAGAGCAATTATCTATTCTGCAACACTCCATTACATTTTTCAAAATCATTTACTCTTGGGAGGTTCCAGTGAAAATGTGGATGCAGTTTTCCAAATAACTCGAAATACGAACCAAAAAAAGGCGATACATCTTCCAGAAATGCTTTTTTGGGTATAATTACCCCATCCTGGCAAATATATACCTGTGATGGCCCCATTAATCCTTGTAAGATCACCTTCCTACTATAAATGGCTGTGATGCTCAAAATACCAGGCAATGCATATAACAAATCCAAATCATTTGCTTGGCATATTAAGATGCTCACGCACACCCCAACTGCTTCTCTAAATTGGCTCTCCTGGCAAGCTTCAAAATTGATCAGCAGGCATCAATTTTCGTCACTCAAAAGCATTTCATTCCTATCAAGCCCGGCTCCAAGAAACCAGGGATCTTTAAACTGTCATATATTTCATCACGAAAATGTGTGAGACTTGAAGACGAGGGATAGTTTAGGGGAACCTAGGACCCCTTCATAGGAAAACTTGTAAGCATGTGCTTAGTGAATCAACAGGCCTTGCTAACTGAAAGGTTAGCGCTGAAAAGAAATCAGCAATAAATTTCCCAAAGTCGGCAAAGACTTCTCTTCACCCACCTTTGGTAATAAATTGTACAAACTACCCGAAAGAAGGCTTACCACTACCTCCTACGTCACGGCTTATTAGCAACTCGGCTGAATGGTACAGTAGTACCTTCAGCGATCAATGAATTGGAAACCCAAAGGGAGAGGAGAAAAAAAAAAATAGGTTGGCAATTATATCACACAGGGAGAGATTGAACCCAATTCGGCTCCTACGCGGATCTAAGCTCCGCCGCCCTCCTTCTGAACTTCGTTGCGAGCTCCGCGAAAAAAATCTCATTCCACGTATCTGGAATGCCGGGTAAGCACCAATGCAAACAGTCCTGGCCGCCTTTCCCGCCGCCGTACTTGGACACATGAGTCTCCCCTCGGTCCAAGGACAAGGAAGTGATGTTCAACAAGTTCACCGTGGTCCCAACTATCGCGCTCTCCGCGTTGGGATCCACTCGCATCCCCTCCTGCACCTGGTTATCCTTCCCGAACGCAATGGAATCACATGTGCCACCGGTATTCCAATCCCCGTTCCGGAAGTGACGCGGGGAGAGCGACCTGGAATTGGAAATTCATCACCAAGGGTAAGAGATTGGGATTGGGATTGGGATTGGGATTGAAAGCCCACATTTCTCTTCGAAGTAATGAATTACTCCCCCCCAAAAAAAATTCTGAAAAACATCTGTACCTACCTAATGATCCAACAATCCATTTCATTCTCTTCAATCACGAAATCCTAACAGACGTACTCAAATCAAAGTTTCAGTCAGTGCTCTCACTATTATTGTATCTGGTACATTGTGGGCACCTCGCGTGTGACACTAAAGAGGACACTATGACAAATGATCTTTAAAACATATTTCTATGGTTCAAATTACAAGATATGATTTCTTTCGATTCAAGCCAATTTCTACGGTTCAGGTTACAGAACATGTTTCCTCTTTCTGCTGATCCATTTCGGTACCTTCATTTCTTTCAACTCCCAGGCACAGAAGACAACAATAGTAAGTAAATGAATTGATTCCAGGTTAGGAAGGTACTTGAACAACATGATCTTAAAAACATTTACTTCTATGGTTCAAATTCCATCATACGACTCCCTCTTTTCAATTGATTCCTTCTATATCTATATAATTTTATTACCTTCGATTCTTTCAACACCAAGAGATCAAGCAACGCCCACTACTGACCAGTTCTACTTCGCGCGGTAACTGCCGCTTTAACACACACCACTAGATTCCTACAAAACTTCCTTAACCCTGTCATTACGGACAAAGAATTCATGACTTGGAAATGGCCGTTTCGATTGTGATCTCATTGAAGAAGGCATTGACTTCAGACGTGAGAAATCTTTCTATCACTAGACTGAGTGAACATATGATATGCATTACCTGTAGTAGACAATCTTCTCCGGCGTGTCTTTGGTAGCCCGATCCACCCAATGCACCACATTGTTCACAGTCGCATTATACGCCACCCACACTTTGCTCACCTCCTCCTCCTTCTGCACTGGCTTCCCCCCCATATAATACACAAACCGGTTCTGCTTCATCTTCCCTCCGTTCCAGTGATGCCCCGAGTTGAGCACCAGCACGTCCATGAACTTGAGATGGGTCTCGATGAACTCCTCCGGGCGGTCGAGGTGGAGGGCGTTCATGGTTGCCGGGTCGGACGCGTTCAGGGGTTGGATGCGTGCCAGGGTGACCGACCACTTGTACATGATGGTGGTGTTGGTGGCGTCGAAGCGGAAGGCGAAGCCGTTGGGCTTGCGCTCGCCACGAGGGGTGAAGAAGCCGAAGGAGCTGCCGATGTCGGTGATGGAGGTGGAGTTCTTGCCGCGGGTGAGGAGGCAGAGGAGGGATTGGAGCTGTTGACGGCCCAGGGAGTCGCCCACAAAAGCCACCACCTTGTTGCGAAGCCTAGTGAAGGATCCCGGTACAACAAGAGGTTTATGGTTAGAGAATGCAATGACAAAGCATGAAGGGTTAGGCGTTTTTAGGGTTAGCACCAGAACCCGAAGGGAGACTGCAATGATCTCGCATCATGAATGATATCAATCAGCCTTTCAAAGTATAAACGATCAGTTGAACGACACGAAGAAACATAAAGGGGAGTTTTCATGGTTACATCAACATTGCTAGAGTGGTCTCATCATACAGCCCGAGGGATATCACTCGAAGGAATTCCAAAGGATTGGTTCGAGCGAAATTGAAGAAATTGAAGGAAATTGAAGGAGTTAGGGGGAGTTTCCAAGGTTGCACCGGAATCCAATGCTAGTCGGATATGACCCCTACAGCCTGACCGATATCCGTCTTGCCATTCTCTTCCATCAAGCCCGACTACTAAGGCAACTGCATGCTGACACTTAAAAAAGAGTTCTGACCTAATTGCGACACATCTAAGAGCCTTTGGATTCTAATTTGGATTCTAGAATCTTGGTGCCATCATATTCTGTTCTGCAATTCGGTCAGCGCCCAAAGTATGTACTCCAACCTTACATTAAAAAAGTAAACCTAAGACTCTCCACCAAACTTTAATTTGGTCGTAGCGGCTCTGTAGCCTCCAAACTTTATTCTGGTGAACAGCCCGCACCACAATCCAATATCCTTCCTCAAGATTTCAACTTGAGAAGCATTATTGCAATTGCAACCCTTGGTAATCGCAAAGAAAACAGACTACACACTCGGACTCACTTACTGTTATTTTTAAGAGGTATTTAACTGGTGAATTCATGATTTTTCTGGGCGGTAAACGGGAAGCCACTAAATCTAGTACAGAAAACGGGTGTCAGCTTGCAAACTAACTGTTATTTGAGAGGATTTCAACAAGTGCGTTCATGTTATGAAATGGGAAGCCACTAGATCTACACTAGAAAAAAGTATTCAAAGGGCAAGCCTAGCATTCCGCAAGAACAAGTGACTCCGAACAAAATTTCAAAACTCTACTCGACGGCTAGTATTTCTAACGATCGCCTCCGAGCCTCAGCATCGCACCTAAACCCGAAAAAAAGACAACAAACAAGGAAGTGCAAAGCAAGAGAAAACATCAGAAAGAAAATCCAGCTTCTGTTTAGGGTTTAGGGTTATGTTAACCCTAAACTACACCAAGAAAATGCAATTCTTACATTTCCAGCACAGCAGAGGCGTTGAAGACGGGCAAATCGCATCCCGCAGGTTGCCACCGGTACCGATCCAGCAGCTTGTCCGGGTGATTATTCAACCTGCAGGAGAATCCAGGCGACAGCCACATCTTGCACTCAAGCCCAGAGTACAGCGGCCGCGTCTCGTCCAGCACCCATTTCCCCACGCTGTAATCACACACCGCCTCTTCCTTCTCCTCTTCTTCCGTTACATTCACAGTTCTGGAAGACTGTGCCTCTTCCAGAATATTCTCATCCGGCCTTGCTTCGGAATCGATTTCCGCTTTCTCTTCTGGAGTTAAGGTAGACTCACCAGAAGTTCCGTTCTTTGCTTCTTTCACGTGTTTTCCTGATAAAGGTTCGTCTGTTTCTGTCAAGGATGTTTCTTCTATAGGTTTGGACAAGGTTTCGTTTGAGGCGAACTTGGTGTCTTCAATGGAAGTTTCATTCTTCGCAGGCGAAAATGTGATAGCAAGGGATTCAGGGTTTGGATCCTGGGGGTCCTCCTCTACGACTGCGGACGCTTCTAAAATTGTTGGTTCTGGTTCTGTCTCTTCAGCAATGGGTGTGACGTCGCTCTCCGTTAGATCAGCAGGACCTGGAGAAATGGAACAAGTAAGGCTAAGAAGCAAATCGTGTATAGTACTTTTGGAAAATTAATTTTGTTTGGGGGGGTCTAGTGCAGGTTTCGATTATTTAGATCGACGAGGTTTAGTTTGTAGGACTTGTTAACAAACTTTTCGTTCACGTCAGCTTTAGGAGTGGAATTCTTACTCTTGGTCTCGGTTTTCAGCATGTGATCACAAAATTATGTGAAGCGGACAGTCAAACCCTAGGATTCTTAGGGAATCAGACCTACCTTCGGAAGGAGGCTATAAGGATAGCATTCGCTATTTATGTGCCCCATGGTTTAGTTTATAGAACTATCTCTGGCAAACTCTTCAATCACGTTGGGTTTAAGAGTTACTCTAGTACTCTGTTTTCAATAGAAATCGAAACGCGGGTGATAAAAATTAGCACATTTCTGTCTCTCCGGAGTCTACTCGGGAATGGAACACTCACTATCTGGGTCCAACTCGATACAAGTATGCCTCAAACTCTTCATTCAAGTCGGCCTTAGGGCCTGGAATCACTCTCAGTATGTTTCTTCAACAAAAGTTGTAAAATCAAAAAAATGAATCTCATAAGAGGCACCAAGGATAAAACATTCTGATCTAATCCACGTGACTTACTTAGCTGAATGATCAACCCCCTCTCCCAGCACACTCTCCATTCACTTAAGCCTTAGGGCTGACGATACTCTGTTTCAGCCCAAAAATAGAAAAAACTATGGTAACCCCAGATTCTTGGCAGCATTTTCACTGTTTGGAAACTTTTGATTTGAACTGTGTAAACAGAACAGTGCGGTGACCAAATTTATGCTTTCCTCGAAATCTCCAAACAGGGCACAAGGAGGAAAACTTCAGTAACACACCTTCGTCCGTTATCTCCGTTGGAGAGTTTTTCGGAAACGATCGCGACTGGTACGAATTCGCCTGATCCTCAAATCCATTTCTGGGCACTGCAACATCGAAATCCAAGCAAACTCAGACCTTGCCCAAACATTCACAAATCCCACTAAAAAAAACGTCCCCTGAAATCTACTCCAAAAACTTCTACCCCACAGCATTTCAGCGTCAGTACTACGATCTTCAGAAGATTCAACATTCACAACAACCTATGTGGGAGGGGGGAAAAAAACTCTCCGAAAACAGCCTGCGCAACCCGAAAGTTGAAAAAGCAAAAGCATCCCCCAAATATAACGAGAATGCACGCCATCGCTGCGCCAAAAGCAGAGAGCTCGTGAGCAGATCTAAGCAAAACAGATACCTTTGAGAACTGGCGACTGAGCACCCCCAGAAGCCACAAGCGGCGACGCTTCCCACAGCAACACGGCCGCCATCGTGCCCACCATAGCCACCATGAGCAACAACGAGTGATGCGCGCGGGTAATCCCGCACACACCGGCGCCGCCCTGATCCTTCACTCTGCGTCCATGCCATGGCTCCATCGCAGCAATACTCACTCAACTAACTCACTGCTGCTCACCACAAGATCCTTTCTTTCTTTTCACAAATACTAGACCACCGCATTTCCGTCTGGAACGCTACTACTGAGTCCCCCCACGCTCACACCTGCGACAAGTAAACCCGTACACGCCGTGAACACAATTGCCAACAAGCTGGCGAGTACTACAACTGGAACGCACGGGAAACAACAAGCTTGCAGTCGCAGTCGCAGCCGCTGTCCAAAACTCTCGCAGCACGAATTCAACGCCGAAACACGCCGAAACTGTTCACATAGAGGTCAGCTTCGGCGCTCTTTCAACATACAGATCCAGGATGACATTCAAACAACACTAGCTTGCGGCGCGGCTGTTGTGTGGAAGTTCGATGTATCACTCCCAGTGGAACTGCAACGGGAACTTGCTCAATGATTTTACGGAGTACCACACTTGTAATACCAAAAGTGAACCACGTACGGTACAGTAAGTTACTGATTCCAGTTTCGCACTGATGCTCGTGATCCGGACGCCCGTGAAACTAATAAGAACAATAAAAGGTGTGGTTTTTACAGTATTTTCTTCACCAACCAGCAGTACTCGATCCGGACTTCGGGGGGGTTCCGCGTTAAGCTGACTTCCGCGTATTAATGAGTCTGTCGTGCGGACGCTCTTCCGTAAATCTACGACTTGAATCTCATTTGCTGTTTTAAGCCGTTTTTTGGAGAATTCAAGTTGCTTGGTGGAGATTCACTACAAGCGGACGTCTGGATGCCTGACAGGAATCATCGTTTATCATTCAGGACCATCATATTCAGTGAGCCCAGTCCAGTGTTCGTTGTGTGCACGATTGTTCGCTGTTTGTAATCTTCTGTAAAGGGATTTTTGTTTTTGTCTTTGTTTTTTGTTTTTCGTATTGTTTTTTTCGTTTTTTCGAAGTAGCCAAATGATTGTCGTATTTTAGACCAGTAGAAAAAATTTACCCAGGTATCACCTACTGTAGTTTTGATAGGGATATCAGCAAGAAATAGCTTACTGCCGTTCGAAAAGGTTAAAAGGAATTTCCACGCCAGATTTTGACAAGTCCACGTAACCTTACACCAATCACAAGATGCCATGAGGCACTTTTGACAAAAACTAATTAATACCAATCTGTCCTTCACGCAGGGTCCTTCTCCAAAATGATTTTTATAAATGATTTTAAAAAAAAGAAAAAAAAAATGACCCAGTCTGTGTTTAGAGTTGTTGACGCTTCCGTCGGAGCCGGCGATGGTGCCGAGGCTTCGTAGACTCCTGGAGTGGAATGAAAGAGCTTTGATTCGGACTGAGCACCGAAAAGCTAGATTTATTGCTGCAATGACTGCAGGAGCAGGCGGTGTACAGATCATCATTTTAGGGGTCTTTTTGTTCTTTAGTATTACTACGAGTACGATGCCATGTGCCGTCGCCACACTATAATAATTACTACATAATAAGAAAAGGAAAGAAAAAATAATTTTCTGATTTTTCTAATTCATAAAAACTTTGAAATTCAATATCTTATCTGCCATGAGTCATCTGGAATGCCACGAAATAAATTCAGTGGAACCCTCCTCGTTGAAAGACTTCCCCACGGTACCAAGAATGCGACCAGGGGACACATAGTTTTGGTAACAAACAAAAGAAATATCCTCATTTTAAGGTATTTTTAATATAAGGCATAGATTTTTGTTAGTTGTAATAGGGTATAGTCAATTCCGTAACTTTGTTTACCAATGAGGCAAGAGGTCCTTTTTGCATCTTTGAAAAGGGGATCCCTACAGTGAACAAAATTGACTTAAGGTAGAACTACCCATTATCATACAAATTTGCTATCTAGGTATTTTGGAGAAGCTATTTATAAGCTCTCATATTTTTCAGAGATTGAATTGTTTGAGAGAAGTCAATTGCAAAAAAAATGAAGACATTTCGACAAAAATTGAATTTTTTGTGATTTTTCAAAGTTGAAATGTAAAACTGTGAGTAGACCCTTGTTGAAGCATGATCAGATTATTGTTGAAGCATGGGCTGATGTGTCTGCTCTCCAATGCATTGCCATCATGATCATGGATTAGTAAGATTGTGGTAATAAGATGGGCCAATGACGGAAATAGAAAGAACCTATAGGTGGCGGAATTGGATAAATGGTGGTAGTGGGTAGTTCTACCTTATATGGCTCTTCAATCAACCCTAATCCTCACATTAACTCATAATTCCCTCATATAGGCATTAAAGAGGCATGATACCTTCCCAACACAGGGAGGACCATTGCCTAGTTATACAATGTTATGTCAATACAAATAATCCCTTACTGAATACATTACTACCTTTTGATTGGTAAATTTTTGAAATTGAAAGTACTAATATTAAAAGCAGATTGATAATCATATTTGTTTTAAAGATTAAAAAAAAATTGGATTTGAACTTTAAACAACCAAAAATAGAAACCATTTAGAGTGACTTCAAAGACCAAACAAAAAATATACTACAATGGAAAGAAATGACAAATCTTTGGGTATTTTTTTTTAGGGGAGTATATTTTGATACCATCAGAAAGCTCTTTGCAAGGAGGGGTGCATGGGCTTTATTTCCATTGTGTTTGGATCTTCAATGTGAAAGTTACGGATTTTTGAATTGTTTTATTTTTATTTTGGCTTCCACAAAGACACAAGGCATACTAGTCTATACCTTAAATTAGATTGTTTGTTTGCTTGTTTGTTACAATGAGATTTCATGAACTATACATCCCTTAAGTACATTCTTAATATTTTTGGAAAGTTCTTTTCCATGAGGAATGCAAGGACTTTGTTTCGTGTCATTTGGCCCTATAACATGAAAGATATTGAATTTGGAAGTTTCTGTAAGCAAAAGTATTTTGCAAATATATGTCCAATACTTCATAAGCAAAAGCATAATTTGTTAAGCACTCTACATCCAACTTCTATTGAGAAACAAACTGCATTATACAACATCACGCAATCATTACAATGCCAAGCACTGGTTACACTCCTTGGTATTGGTTATAGTGTCTCATCACAAAGTTTAGATCCTACGTTTTGTCAACAATTATCATATGGTTATTGTTGTTTCGTGGATTCGCACGTTAATTATAATTTATCGCATCATTACAATGCATTACTTTGCATTGTTACAATGTAGTTGCGAGTAATGCATTGTAATGATGCAATAACAATGTGAAGTAATGCATTGTAATGATGCAATAAATTGTAATTGATGTGCAAACCCATAAAACAACAATAACCACATGATAATTGTTGACAAATTATAGGGTCTAAACTTTTTGATGGCCTAGCACTATAACTAAATCTTTTTAATTGACCGATGGGCAACGAAATAAGCTTTTTAAATTTTGGACGGTTGCCTATATGCTTAACGCAACGAGAGCCCTCTCCCTTCAGGCCTCCTGTAATGTGAGGGCCCCGCCTCCTGTAATCTGGTCTTCAAACTACTTGTTCCCAAAGTAAGGTCAAAATTTTCATTAATATTTAATTTTTAACAAAACCAACCATATGATCTTTAGGTCAACTTATTCAAGTACATTGTCCCCAAATTTTAAAATAAATATCCCCACAAATTGCAAATTCAATGTGCCTAAACTATAAAATGTAGGCTTTTCTAGTCTTTCTAAAAGGTGAAGTTTTGTCTTTTTTAAATTTTTAGGAAAAACAAATATATCATATAACTTGTGCATTTTAGTCGATAAATTGGAAATTGAATTGAAAATATATATTTAAAATTTTAATAAAAAATACTTTCATATGCATTTTTAAAAATTATAAAATGAAAGGTGTTACTAAATGAAAGATATAACTAATGTACTAATAACTTTTGGAAGAATGTGAGAATTGCTAATCCCGATGGCAAGAAAGTTCTAGTGAACAATTAATATCCTTTACTTTCATTTTTATATGAAAATTTTGAAAATTGATAACAAAAGACGATTTCAAATACTTTTTCTACCTTCATTGCCCACACAATAAAACTCCTCACAACTTTTACCTCATTATTTGAAATTCCATGGTTCAATTTTTTGGAATGGATACCAATCTATAAAATTTCAAAAGAAACAATTAATATTTTTTTCTGCCTATTTTGACATTGAAATTGAAAAAAAAACTTTTAATTTTTGCAATCTTTATCAAAATGACATGAAACAAAGCTTCACGTGTAGACTATGATGAGAAGCATCCATCCTAAAAAATTCATGAAAAAATTCCAAATTATAAAACCAATAGAATGTGCTTGAATTCTCAAAAAGCTCAAAGTGAGCTTCTTGATCCTTCAAGGGTTAAAATTGACATGATGCAAAGCCAGCAATACAAACCTCAAATAGACTTTTCCTCCTTTAAAAAAAAAAAGATACGAAAAAAATTTGCATTAAAAAATAGATTGTTTATGCAAAAAAGGGAATTTCCAATTTATCGAAACACATTCCATTTCTTGAAAAGGTATAACAACTATGAATCTTCCTATTGTAAGCCAAGTTGCGGGCCCTTTATTTTTGCCTACTTGTAGGGTTGAAGAAGAAAAATGGTGGGTTTGGGAATGAGAGTGTTTTTTAGAGTTGCCTCTTCATTATATTATTATGGTCTTAGAAGTTGGTACCATTGCAAATATTCTAATATATACATATGTGGCATATTTTTCCCATTTTCTCTAAACAACTCAAGAAATGATCTTAAATGGAGTGATGAAGTTATTTACATCCATTGACATACATGAAATATACAAACGTAGATGAAAATATATATATTCATCCAAATGAGTGCAATAGAGTGTCGATGTTCCTAGATTATGTACCAATTCAACCATTACATCCATTTGAAAATAGGAGAATCTATCATTCAATATTCAACCCAAAAAATTGTATAGCTTTTGAAGGATAAATTGCACTCCCCCTCTAGAAAAAGAATAGGACTATCCACTTTTTTATAGCAGTAAATTCTATATTGACCGAATTTGTAACTACAGTAGGCATCTTTATTTTTTATTTTTTATTTTTTTTGTAGGCATCTTTATTTGGGTCCTGGAAAATTTATCTGAGAATCCATGAGTATCAATGAGATATCCATAAATGTTTACATTTACATTAGCGAATTTCCAAGACTAGGCAAATTTAAATCCATTGATACCCATGAATAAGTAGATTATTGATAGATTTGACTTGATTTTATTCAACTATAATAGATGCTTGGATTTTTTTACCATCCATTAGTAAATTATATTATCACCCACTGACTGGTGAATAATTTATCAACCTTCTTTGAAGTAATTTAGACAATTTATGGTGATGAAAATAAATAAATAAATAATTTATGAGCCCAAACAGGAGAGGGAAAAAAAACTACCAAAATTGAAAAGCTGATATTTTGTGATTGTATGGGAACTAGAGCTTTATAGGGGAGAGAATAGTGCCGGATTGCACCCCCAAAAAATAATTTGGCTAAAAATGGAAACTACTCGTGAAGGTTTTTTTGGCTAGAAGACTTCAAATTACATCTCAAACTTAAGGACAGACGGATTATTAACAAATATTGTACTGATTCAGTGCCTTCATCACTACGTACTATAATTGCATCGATTATGTACATTTTATGCACTAAATCAGTGCGAAAACAATGAATATCAATAGCATACAGTTTATGTACTTTAACTATACAATTGCTACGTAGTTTTGACACAACAATCGTATAGTTAAAGTACATAAACTATACGCTATTGATATTCATTGTTTTCGCACTGATTTAGTGCGTAAAAATGTACATAATCGATGCAATTATAGTACGTAGTGATGAAGGCACTGAATCAGTACAATATTTGTTAATAATCCGTCTGTCCTTAAGTTTGAGATGTAGAAAATAATAATCTTGAATGTAATTGCCATATTATAGATGAAAGCATAATCATGGATAGTACTTATGTGGTATGTGCTAATATGATATTTTCTATTCAATACATTGATGGATGTTGAAATTTGGACCACCATTGTAACATTTTTATGAAAAATGACCATCACTTTAGCACTTTATGAAAAATGACAGAATATAAATATTTTCACCAAAGACTTGTTCCTTTGGTTTTGTATACTTTTCCCTGTATCAATGGAAATTGTCTATGTATTAAAAAAAAGAAGATAAAAATGACAAAGAAAAACTCGGGTGAGAACATAGAAATTAGGTAGAAATGTTGAAAAAAAGATATTACTTTATGAGAACGGTCAACTAATTCATTAATTATGGTGGGACTAGGACTTTTTGGAGCGAGTTTTCATTGAAAAGAACTGATTTTTTTTCCAAGGGAATGTTTTGACAAGATATTCTTACTTTAATAGTGGATGAAATCACAACATACTACCAAATCTTGCTCTATGGTATTGTTCTATTTTGGGTGAATGTACATTCTTTTGGATGAATAAACAAAATTTCATCCATTAGGTGTAGGTTTCATCCATTTCCATGGATGTAAATAGCTTCTTCCGTGCAGTGAGCACAGCATGTACTAAATGAAAAACAAAATTGGTAGGATAGTAGATTGAGTCAGTGTTTGGAAAAAACCGGCGACTAGTTCAAAGTTAGTTGGAGGAATTAGGGGAAAAACCAGTTTCAATTTGAAAACATCGGCCAAAAACCAGTGCAAAAATGTATAAAATTTCTATTTTGAGTAAAAAGTAGATAAAATAACTGGACTTAGTTCTTCAATAACCAGTTCGATATGAGAATTGGAGGAAATTAACCGGTAAAACTCAAAAAGTTTCCCGAACTATGGACTGAGGACCACGGAGAATTGACCCCCTCATTGCCCTGGCCAGGGTTAATTGTGAAAAAAAAAACCTATTTTTTGCCATGATTTTTTACATTTCTCCACCGCCCGTAGCTAATTTGGGGCCACTGATTGCAAATCTGAATTCAGAATTCGCAAAAAAAATTATCTGATTGCAAATAAAAAATTCCACAGCGTTTTCCCCAGGGGTAAAACGGGGCAATGAGGGGGTCAGTTCACCCTAGCCATAGACTGAGTGGAGATCTTGAGGATATTTGAATATCAAACTACCAATTGAAAGTGAAGGACAATTTAAGTTAAACTTTATTTTTGTTTCTATTTTTTAGAAACTTTAAGTTAAACTTTCAACTAGACTAGAATTTCGGACTTTCGGCTGCACAGGCGACGTCAGCCAGTGTGGGCAGTAATTACTGTGACGGTTGGGGTCATCAGGCTATTAATTTCTTGGAAGGCCAGGGGTGCTTATATTCTGGCCTCTTTCCATTAAAGTTGAGGAAGCAGTAGCCGATCCGATTTAAGCGATTTTGGAGCATATGAGGAGTATGAGGTGATGGAAATTTTTCTCATGGAAGGTAGAACCAACCACTACCAACCACAGCCCCATCAGCCATCAATAGGGGGTTTGAAATTCAAAAGAGGCTGGGATTAAGGTAGGTACACCCAAATATGCCACTGATCTTAAACCGCCATCTATACTGTATGTACATCTCCAAAATCAGAAATAAACCAGGGCTTTTTTTTTTGGAACAGTGTCCTCCGTGCTGGCAACACTACAGAGGCCAGTTTTGGAGGGACGAAGCCAGAGAGGTCAGATTTCTGACAGTCTAGCAAAATTTCTCCCTCCCCCCCAAAAGTCTAGAAACAAACTATGTACCTATGTGGAAGAAACGCTTTTAGAACCAAATTTTGTTCGTTAACCCCTGAACGTCACAGGGGATGAAAAACGTCCTCACAATCTCAAAGTCAAATTCAAAGGGCTGTAACTTTTGCATCCAATGTCCAAATTCAATAAAACTTGTTGGAGAAGTTGCGCATACTAGTCTGGTTTTTTGATAAAAATTTTAGATCAATACAAGATGTATAATAGTTTTGAGAGCCAATCAAAGTTCACAGGTTCAATTTGAGCTCACCAAACTGCATTTGATGGCTGCAACTTTGGGGGCTTGTATCTTTGTAATCTAATGTTTGTTTTCAATAAAATTTGATGGGTTTGTTTCCACTAAAGTCTAATTATTGTGGTAAAGTTTTCATATCAATCCGAGTTGTTTCAAATGATTGGGAGCAATTCAAAGTTCAAAATCAAGACATTGGTGAATTCCAAAGAACTTTGGCGGCCTATAACTTCTTCATAAAATGTCCAAATCCAATAAAACTTGTTGGAGAAGTCTCACATACTAGTCTAGTTTGCGTGGTTAAAATTTCATAGCAATCCAAGACGTTATGAGTGACTGAGAAGCATTTTAGTAGAAAGAGGTTCAGTCATAGATGTGATTTTTTGTTACTTTTTTCACTGTTTTCTGACATTTCAAATCCATTTTGCAGACACAATGATTCATTTGAATGATATTTTTTTCACCAAATTGTATATATTTTGGTTTTGAATCACTTTGTAGTTTAAAGTTTTTTCATTTGAGTAGGTTTAGAAATTGAATTTCACTTCCAAATGTGTTTTTAAGAAAATTTTAGCACCTTCTTTCAACACTAAAACATTATAATCTTTCAATCTATGCGGTCAAATGACCCCAAATTTGTTCCACACCATCTACAACATGCACACTACAATATTGTATGGTTGAGATCTTCATAGCTTACTCTAATTTTGACTTTTCAAACTTGCAAAGGAAGGCAGTTTTTAAGCTTGGTTGGACCTCTGACGTTTAGGAGTTAATAACTTTTGCATACAGTATCCAAATGCCACGTTCTCTAATGCGTTGGAACCTTCTTTCACTTGCCAACAAGAACATATGAAAATTTGACCAATCTAATAATAGAAAATAGGTTAAGTAGCAAAAAGTGGCGTTTTTGGGTGTATCTACCTTAATTTCCAAACATGAACTCTTGATTTCCACTCATCAATTCTTTCATTCTCTTCATGACACATCTACTTGGTTTGGAGTGCCAAAGTGAACAAGAAGAAGTCTCCTAAATGAGCATTTTTGGAATAGTCTACACATTGGACATGGGTCTAGAGCAACTTTTGCCTTCCAAAATTCATAGTAATTCCACTTCAAGCCATAAAATTACCAAATTTTGGCAATCCCCCTCATTTCTATCTTTGCATTTGTGGAAATTTTTTTTTCACTTCACTGTGCTCCACATTGTCCACACTTGCTTATTCGGGTGGTTATGGGGGGGTCTACTTTAAGAAGATAGGAAATACAAAGATTGCTAATTTTTCAAAGTTTTATTCTTAAAATTGAAATTATTGTGAATTTTGGGAGCCAAAAGTGCACTTGTCCAGTAGCCAATGTCTAGAGTCTTCTAATTCAAATCATTCAAGAACTACTTTTCTATTCACTACCTTCTGCTTTCTTACTCACTACTTTTGGATATGTGTCACAACCATATTATTTAGTTCCAACCTTAAAAATGACAAAAAAACCCACTTTAGGCTTGAGTTCTACTCTAAGGTTGAAAATTGTGCACCCTACAAGTTGGGTATCGAACATGGTTGACCACTGGTGCCTCAACCTTATATGTGATGCAATTAAGATAAATTAGTTTATAATAGGCAAAACAATTGGTTTGTCCTATTGGCATTTTTGAAAAATTAATTAATTTTTTGCATAAAGACAAAATGTGAAAAAAAAGAGCAATTGAATTTATTTTATTATTTTATTATTTATTGAAATAAATGAAAGTTCCATTGCAAAACACTAATTACAAAACAATCAAGCCTGGATGCTAGACAAAAGAAGGAAAAGAGAGCAAAAGGAACCTAATAAAAGGTATAGGGAACAAACCTTTGTCTATTCCAAATAATGGTATCACCTATTCTAGATGCAATCATTGGCAACTCCATCCAAATTGTATTGAACTTAAACCAAATCCTATGAAAATAATTTTTTAATAAAGAATAAATTTATTATGTATTTTAAAAGTGTGCTATCTAATTGGCCCCAAAAGAATCTTTAATGTACTCCAAAACCAAAAATTACAATATCTATAGTGGTCATCTTACTCACCTAAGCAATTACAATATTTCCTAACATGGCCACAATACGAAGGCCTAAAAAGTAGACTTCTTGTGATGAATTTACAATCAAAAGGTGGAAGTTCCTGTTGTAATCACTAACCACTTGATCACCATTACCAAAAACATTGATTGTGGCCACTAACTCAACCTAATGTAATCCAAATCTCATTTATTGGAAAAAATTTGTTATTGGTTGGTGCAAGACTTTGATGAATCATTCCTTTTACTAAATAATGAAGTTAGGTTGTCCTACTTAGTAATTCCTCGACATTTGATATTATATAATTATTGTTGTTGTATAAGGATGCACTACTTTTGGATAAGATATTATTGTGATTGAGACTTAAAGAACCTCCATATATACAAATTGAAATATTTGTAAAACTAGGGCAGACTACCCATTTCCAACCCCACCCATTTCCAACTTATAGACTGTCATGTTTTTGTGAATTGTGGTGTAGTTCGAGGAGTAGTTGTGGTGCATTATGATTGGCTACAAGGCTGTCAATATTGCAACCAATCCTAGGTCAATTTTGCAATTAGCCTATGGTTAGAAATAGAAAGGTCTATATAATCATTATAGATTTAGATAATATTTTATTAAAAAATTCATAGTAAATATATTTTGTGTAATAGAAATCTAGAAAATATGGAATCCTTCCAAATTCTATTTTTGTACATGGGAAAAATTCTGCACACAAAAAATCTGCGCTCCAAATCTGCGTAATTGGTTAAGTGGTTGGAAATAGGTCGCCTATCTTATTTGTTGATTTGATGGCTTGTAAAATAAATTTCTTGGAATGAGGTAATCTAATTATTTAAACAACTTGGATCCCCTACTTAATGTAGATGTCTATCATGGATCTTTTACATGTCATTTATTGGTTTACCTTAGATTTGTAATTTATATTATGACATCTTTAAAGGAACAAAGATACTTGTCCCATTATCTTCTCTCGTGGCCACAATAGGCTAGTTACAATCAACATTTCCACCTAAACACTTCGATTAAAGTTGGCAAATGCAATTTGGCAAATATAATATATTTTTTTTAAAATGACTTGATTACAATAAATGATCAATGACTTGTTCTCAATGATTGTAAAGTATTATTTTGCACTAGTCATTTCAATATGAAACAACTAAAAACACGTTCACAAATGCAATAATAGAATCTAATTTTCTTCTAATGAAACAATCTTAGTTGCAATTGGTCTTCATGTTACAATCCTAGTTGCCAAAGAAATTTGGATTCGACCTTTTGTCATTAGAAGCTTTGAAGCAATGGTTGCTACAGTAGAAGTACCAACTTCAAATAGCCCCATCCCATGATGGCTTTATAGGTTGACCTATTGTTGACAAATGTTTAAGTTGTTGGAAATAGGTACTTCTATCATATCAACCATTGGAGTTAGAGTGTTACTTAGCAATTGTATCTTTATATGAGTTTGAAATTGAAAATTAAATCTTTCTCTCTCTATATGTATATTCTTTTTTTTTAACTTTTCTTTTCTTTTCTTTTGTGTATTTTGATAGTAGCTCATGTCATATAGGAATATGATTGGACTATTTACACATGTCATGTTATGAAAATATGTACTAAGGTCAAGACTAAGATAGGTCATTTAGCTATATGGTGCAATTATAGAGGTGTAGAGAGAATCATTCACCTATTGTAGATCATTTTTAATAGTGTATCAAAATAGTTCAATTTCAAAGATTTAATTGTATGGGAAGGTGATTTTTATTTGGAAATTTGTTTAAAAATCTACTAATTCTAAAAAACTTATCCTTTAAAATCCAATCACCCATTTGATCCCTAAAGGACTATATAACCTTTTTTTTGGTCAAAAAACACTCAAAATTGCCATTTCTATTGCAAAGATACCCCCCCCCTTTAAGAACCATGTTTTTGAACATCTAACCATGGGAACTTGCACTACACTAGCCTGAGAATGTAAAGAAGAAATTTCAAAAACTTCGACTGCATAAATTACAAGACATTTGTACTCAAAGTGAAGAAAACAAGCTTTTTTCTACCTTGCACGACTAGATTATTTGACTTTGAACCTTACTCAGTTTAGAAGTAGGTATAAGATTAAAGGAAAAATCTAAATTGATAATATCTCTAAGACAAAATTGAAACACACTAATCTCAATGGTGAGATTGTTCTAGCAAGCAAATTAAATCTTGTGGAACTTTTCTTTTTGAATTTAAAAAAAATTGAATTCAAAAACAAATCCAGTATATTGTTTTCTCAAATAGATGCTATGATTGCTTGGAAATTAAAATGATCATGCCCTATAACTTTCACATCATTAATCCAAATGGAATGAATTAAAGTTTTTATCTAAACAAAAATATAATACACAAGGATTTTTTTTTAATTTCAATTTTTTGTAGATTTCATTTGTTGTGTAGTCTTCCATATTATGAGCTTCTTTAGCATAACTTTTGCTTCCGGTCATTGATTGAAATAAAAGTATTTCTCCAAATAAGTGTTTTTAGCACTACGTTCTTAATAAAAAATAGCAAAAAGTACCTAGTGCTAAAAACAATTATTTGGAGAAAGCATTGGTGTTTTCATCTTCAGATATTGTGCCTTTTTCACAAATGAATTGAAGGTAGAATTTTGCTCAAGATTCTATAGAAATTTTCAAATCCAAAAAATGGAAATTGTATTTATGATGAATTTATAAAGCTAATCTTTTCAAAATTGATTTGAATAAAATCTAGTTAATATTTTATAAATTTTTTTATGTGGATTGATTTTATTCTAGATTCTTAGTCTTGTCTTATTTTATGCAAAATCTTTTAAAAAATTTAGATTTTCTTTAAAATCAATCCTAGTATGAGGATTGACACATTTTGTTCCAAATTTAAACAATGAATAACTAAACTTTGCCTTCTAGTTTGTACTTACTCTTGTTCAATAATTTTTCAAAAGAATGAAATTAAGATCGTAAGATAAAATAAAAATTGATTTTCTAGTATCCCAACTCAATTAGCTAACATAATTTTAAAATTTATGGTGTAAACATTTGACATCTTCAAAGGATTTAAGTTTGATAATCTAATATGGCAAGGTGCAATAAAAAGTTTCTTTTTATTTTAAATGTGTATGTTCTATGATATTTTACACTAGTCTAATATAAGATCATATTATTAGATATGCAAAAAATATAATTTTTTGCCACATTTTCATTTTGCACTAGAAATAACAATTTTGGAGGGGTCTTTTCTTGTGAAATAGTATGTGTAACCTATCTTTTGAGTGGATAGTGAGGTACTAATGGATTATATAGGAGGCAGTTATTGACAAACTATGTCACAATGCACCCCCCAAAAATTTTGATTAATTATTTTTAACATCCCTCTTCCCTCGGTTTCAAAATATTTATTTATTTATTAATTCCCTCCCCTCCCTCCCCCCTCTCCCCTTATTTGTAATTTTGAGAATCCATATTGTGGAACAATCAATACGAGACAATTCAATACTAAAACCATATCTAATCTCCTAATCTCATACTCATATCCTGTATTCTCATAACCCGTACCTAGTATCCATATCTGCTCCCATATCTATATTCATCTCTAGTATTCATACAATATATAATATATATACCCATATCCATATTTGGTATCATATTCTAGATTCATATTTGGACGACTTAGATTAAATCTCACAAAAATCAATGGCTTGTAATTTTTTGAGAAATAGACGGCATTTTGGAGGGGAAGCATTTAAAACAAATCAACAACTTGTGATTTTTTCAAGAGAGGGGGGAACTAATGCAAACCAGGAGGTGATAGCCTCTTTTGAGTGGATGGGGGGGAATTAATGCAAACCAAGAGGTGACATCCTCTTTTGAGTGAATAGTGAGGTAGAGGTTTACTTCACCTCTCCACCCAAATTAAAGATATATTTTTTAATTTACCAATCCAAACCCAAATTAAATATTTTCTTAATTCCCCAACCTAATTCAAAACCAAAACCAAAACCAACCTCACTCAAATCCTAAACATCCCCCCATCCCTAATTTGTAATTTGAGATTGACACAGGGTTGTACAATTGATATGGGATTTTAATGTGTACATGTATGCATCTTTTGTATTCATATCCATACTTATAATGTATATATTTTTTGTATTTATCTTCATATTTTATTTTTTATCCATATTTTGTACATGTATTCATATCCATCTTGTATATATATATATATATATATATATATATATATATATATATATATATATATATATATATATATTCATATTTGTCTTTTGTATAAGTATCTATACTTGTATTTTGAATCTATATCCATATATGTTTTCATATCTGTATTTGTATCCCATATCAATGACTTGGAGATTGGTTTTATTTATTTTTCCTATGAGAAGATCTACGGTCTGAAATTCTTTTAAATAAAAAATGAGAGGGGGGGTAATGGGGGGTGCATCTTTTCACCAGATAGTCATTGAACTTTTGGAATTTTAAAGGATTTAAAAAAAAAAAAATTATTGTGGATGTTGGTCTATAAGTTTATATAAAAATTTGCACATGCTCCAAATTTAGTGTAATTATTATGCACAAAATTATACTTAAAGAAGTTGGAACATTATTCACAAGTGGTTCTTCAATAGAAAATTGATAATGTTTGGTTACATCTTTAGATTAAAAGACTTATTCCAAACATTTTGCCTATTCCACTCAACTAGGATGGGCCCATAATAGTTATGTATGCAATCAAAAGTAAACATTCTTGAATAATTGAGACATGGGATCCTAAAGGATGAACAATAACCTAAATTAAGACTTGAGTGATAGTAATAGATTTAGTTAGTTATCCAATATAAACTTCTAGAGATCTTTTGGATTTAAAACCATTGCATGACATGACACTATTTAGTGCAATGAACAACATTCAATTATTGAAAAAACATAGTAACCATATTTGGAAAGTAATATGACCTACATGGATGCACTTTTCTATGGTTATTTGGAGTCCTGGTGGCTTATTTAAAATTTTGGATTACTTGGATACACTTGGATTCCCACTTGGATTACTTTGAATGCACTTCAAAAATTCATAATAAATTCATTTTTTTTCTTTCAAAATTACAATTTCTATTGCTAATGTCTTCTCTTTGTTTGCCTATACACAAAAAAATAAAATATATCTTTTTCATCCATCCCACAAGGGGAAAAGCAATCATTTTGCCAACAATGGATACATCAATCTTAGATGATGGCCATGCAACATAAAGTACACTAATACATATAATCTCTACTAACTTGTCCAAAACCAAAAAAAATTTACAATGCAACCTATTGTGTGACCACAAACAAATCATTTGCATGCAATTAGATAAGTTAGGAGCCCCTTCTTTGCATCACAATTCAAAAGCCACTCTATTTGCACCACTATTTTTCATTAAAAAGTATTCTAAACTTTTGAACGTCCTTTACTAATACATTTTGGTCGTGAATTGGTGCAAATATCTAAAAGCTTTCTAAAATCAGAGAGGCTAGATTTTTGCCTAAAAAAATACTTCTACTATTTATGAGAGTCTATAGTTGGTTATCCTAGACTCTATTTTCAGTATTTAGAAAATGCGTAGTTTATTCATATGGTGTCAAAAAATTGCATTCTTAGAGAATCTAAAATCTCCTTTTGGCTTCCAACAAGATCCTTCCAAAAAAAATTCAATATAATAATGGCAATCATGCTGAATTGCTTATTTGTACAATTTTGGGGTGCAGTTACTTTAGTCTCATTGCATAAATAGGATCTCTTACCTTATTCTTTCATTTGTAAAGAGACTAAACCATTTTGTTGTCTATTTTTAAATTTTTTGTTGAGTTTGGCTAGTAGATTTTCATAAAGGTTCATGCAATCTCCATGCTTACCTTCAAGACTAAGATAGAGGTATCCATTTCTAGCCAATGATCCAAATCCAACTTGTAGGATGTAGTTATTTCCAACCAAGGCTAGAATAGATTTCCAACCAAAGCTTGGAAAGTTATTTTATTATTTATTATTATTTATTTATTTTTATTATTTAGATATTATTATTATTATTATTATTTATTTATTTATTTATTTATTTTATTTTCAAGGCTTGGACTAATAAGTTCATGACACATGTTCCAAAATAGTGAGCACAAAAGTATAAAGTAATGAACAAGAATTCAAAGTAATTCTTGAATTATTGGAATTAGAAGAGTCTAGACATTGGCTATTGATTTGGAGCACATTTTGCCTCTCAAAATGCATACTAATTTCTATTCAAGCAATAAAATTACCAAAAGTTTTGTAATTCCCATCATTTCTATCTTTGCACATCAAAAAATATTTGCTTTATCTTATACTACTCCACATCAGGTACAAAATTGCCTATTTGATTGGTTATGGGTGCCTCCACCTTACTCTTGCTTGCCCTAGTAAATTAGACTAACTTCTACTTCTTTCTACTTTTTATTTTATTTTTCAAACAAATGGATGAATCATTGCATAAAAAAAGAAAAGTCTCCATACAAAAATATACAAAAACAGCGAAGCCAAAGGCTGGACAATGAAGAGAATTTGCTTTGATTTTTAATTGACCAATTTCCAAAGAATTAAAATAAAATATTTAATTGGCCAGTTTCCAAAGAATTAAAATAAAATAGACTGAGGATTCAATGCTTACCGGTACGTTAAGCATTTCGTTACCTTGCCGTACGGACAGAGACTCAAATTGTACTGTACTGTACAGTACACAAAGCCTCGTAGAAGACACCCACCCAGTTGTCATAGAAGACCATAACCAGCACATGCTTATTGTTGCTTGGATGAAAGTCATCCTAATTTGAGGAGATATCATTCTATCAAGTTGTTGTCCCATCTAATGGCTGGATTTGGTGTTACTGGAGTAAATATTCTTCTAAAATTACAAATGTGGAAGTTTGTCAAGTGGAAACTGGAAGTACAACGATCCAATAAATGGGGTGGAGTATAAAGTACCTCACTCAATGTGGAGTTCCTTTTGAAATCAGTGCTCTGGTTCCTTCATCGCTTACAGGAAACGCAACGCATTTGACCCTTTCATAGTGTACTGAATAATAACTCAGTCTGCAATATGAAGTGTGCGGGTGGGAGAACACTTATCCACTGGAAATGGAAGTCAGACTGTTGTAAACGAACTGTCTTACAGTCGCAGAATGTGGCCAGTTACTTCAGAATTTTTGCAATCGACAGAGAAATTGGTAGCGGCCTCAGAAGTCAGTGCGAGGGTTTTCATTCAAGTCAGGTAAACGAACAAGGTGATACTGTACCTATCCAGACTCACAGTAACCCATTATAATTCGAGAAGAACACTCGATTGAAGGTATATGTGGATTTGTTACATACCTACTGAAACGCACTGATACGGCCATACAAGTGGATTCATCGTAGTGCTCGCCAGCAAGTTCCAACAATGGAAATGTACCTGCAATCATATCAGAGCAGAGGTGGAGAATACTTAGAAAGAATGCTGAAGTAGTACTATTGGCGCATCCTGATGCAATCATGAACAACTCAACTCTAATGACATTCCTATAAACAGTAAATTCTAATTCCTAGTACACTGCAAAATCCTACGGAGGCAAGACAACTTGAAGTCCATGAATAAGTTAATTCACCATCGCTTATGGTCAACACTCAGCAGTTGCAAAGAGAGCGTTTAGTAGCTAGACTGCAATCATTCCACCGCACGTCAGCGGGTTACTGAACAATTGAAGAGTAGCATACACCCAAATGTGAGGCAGGAAAGATGTATAACATCTGAATAGACAAACTCTTAATACGCTATTGAATTTGTAAATAATTTCCAATTTGGCAACATGCTAAAATAAACACAGGCACTTCAATCTCCAACTTTGGCCTTTAAGCTCAACATCCTCCTGGAAGAACATCTAAATGTAGAAACGCATACGATTGCTGTGAAGTTACTCTTCATGGAATCCTGCTTGCTAAAAACCTAGCCTTGATAAACCCTCCCAATTGTAAAGCAACTGAAGTAGTTTCTAATAAACTTCCTACCAATTTTATCACGAGCATTTTTCATGAAGTGGGTAAATACTAATAAATACATGATGTGCAGCACCCCTACCTTGATGGATTGGTGGTACTCTGTCCATCTTAGCAGCTAGAAAGACTTCTTCTATGCACCCTTAAATGTGTGACCAGATTGATGATGTCCATCAAGACGCACATGCAGATCTATGCGACGCTGATCCACCTTGACTGCCTTGAGCATCCTCCAAAAACATCTGGAACAACATGATGAAAGACATCTAGGTGCTCAAAACAAATATCGGCAATCGGAAAATTACGCTCTTCTTCCTCATGCACTACTCGAGTTTGATCTCCGCTTCCACAAATTCATGATTCAGTACCTGCTATTAAAGCCATCGAAGGTCCAAAGTCAAGGAAATAGTCTGTTCCTAGAACGCGGTCATGTTTGGCAGAACGTACTAAAGTAAGTTTTGCGGTTAAGAGGCACATCGTGGCGATAAGTTATTTCCTAGTTAGTTTAAATTTCACGAACAGCACAGGATTTGACGGGACGAAAGTTTCTAGAAGCAGTTGATATGAGCATGGGAAAGCTCTTATTAGCATCCTCAACTACAGAAATTGCTGAAGTAAATTCAACGATCTCCTATCTAATTGAAAGAAAATGGCACTGCCTCTTATCCTCCTGTGCACACAAACGATCCAAAATTTCCAAGTTCGAGTCGAATTCTGGCATACCACCAACCAAAAAAAGCAAGGAACATCTGGATCGTTAACAACGATCAATTCTACTCAAAAACTATCACAGCAGGTAGAAATCCAATATGGTAAGTATGCCAATCACCCCACCCCAAGGACTGCACACATTCCACATATTCAACGACGACTAAAATATTCTTATTCACATTAGGAATGCATTGAGAATGTTTGCCCAACAGAGCAGCACACCAACCACACAACTTATAGTCAAGGAAGTGCGCAAAAAATCACACGAGTCTCTCTACCAAATCTTTAAAAGTTGTTTCTATATAAATGGAACAATTACAATGAAGTATCTCCCACAGAAAATTTGGTGTTAATGTTGTAGTTGGACACGCCGGTTCAAAGTTGGCGCGTGCAGGCAATGGCTTATCTACATACTGACGTTATGAAAGTTCATGGAGCTGGTTTGGAAACCCTAATTAATATCAAAGCTCAATAACATACATTACTGAGTTGGGCAGGCAGGCAGATCAACGACTCCATCACTCCTTCAGAAAGACTGTTCCCACATTGCGAATTCGAAAAACATCACAACGGAAATTAGTACCATAAGCTTCCAAGACAAACCCCAGGGGCAGAATCCTTGCCATTCCTATCAACAAGAAAAACATCTCCAAAATGTGTCTATGAAGGTCCGAAAATTGCACCAAATTTCAATAGCCAGTGACGACAGCAATTGGCGAACACAAATCTCCGAGCAAGACTGGATTCAGGGTTTTCGGTGCATCAACTGTCATCTGTTTGGATTTCCATCCGCTGGTCTCTTTTTCTGTCTAAGTACGACTTGACCTGATTATCATCCTTCTTGGCGAGCGCTAAATGAGCAACAGAATTCAGGTATGGCTTTTCATTTCTGACAAATTTTCATCCATTTCCTAGTTTTCATTCTTTGGAATTATTTGTAGGACCTAGAATGAATAGACTCTTGGTTTTCGCCAACTGTATAAAATATGGTTGGATCTTTTGTAGTAACAGTTAATAGTGTTGTGATTCACCACATGGTCATCTTCGTTTTTTCATGGACACTCATGGCATAATCTCATTTGTTTTGCACTCAACAAATACAATCCTAGAGTATAAATTATATAGTTCCAATCAAATGATTATAGGAATGAGCATTGCGCAAGGAAATATATTATGGGGGCCATGAGAATGCAAAGAATCAATTGAGTTTCTATGCAAGGGCTTTTCGTGATTTGTAATTATTGCACATAGCAATGCCCTCTTTCTACAACGCTTTTGGCTAATGTTCCACAACTAGCACCTCACATAAATTGTCCTATACATAGAGTTCATTGTAGACTTAAATAGTGAACCTCTTTAGTACCTTCATATTACACATCTTCAAGTATTACATTGCAATACACTTTTGATACTCATAGATGTGAAGAACAACTATCAAATGGTTAATTGTCTTAGAAAATTAATTCTTGTTACATGCCAAATTTATAAGTTTTTCCACAAAAATCTGTAATCTTTTCTACAAAAACAAAAACACTTCTATTGAAAAACATTTTTCTAAAAAACTTATCATAAATCTTTAATATTAGTGTTGATACATACTACTTCTAAAAGGAGGTACTAATACAAAGCCTCACTAATCACTATTCATGTCACTAGTAGAAATGGTCCCTTAAACCATAAAGATTTTTTCAACTTGATCCACTAGTGGGTCAAGTTGGGCACATGGTGTCTTGTGGAATATGCCACCACTTCTGCTAGTATGTCCATGAGGTTTGACTAGTCAAATTATTCACAATATATTGTCATTCATGATGATCTTTGCGCTAATGCCAATGACACTAGCATGTAAGCTTCGAAATGTGAGTCTAAAAACCTTGAGCCTAGGTATAAGTAGGTACTCTACAACTATTGAAGGTGTTTATAATATAAGTATCCAATAACCTTTAAAGGTGCTTATAACATAGATACCTATAATATAAATATCCTATAGTCATAGAGGATACATATAACATATGCACATGTTATATAATTAGGCACCTATAATATAAATATCCAATAACCATAGAGGATACATATAACATATACACCTATAATATAATTAGTCATTTATAATATAAATATTCTACATATATGGAAGATATTTATAATATAGGAGCCTAAGTTGTTAGGCTCATGGGCTCAAGATCCTAGGCTCACGTACTAACAACTGTAGCACCAATGCTATCATTTATGTTGTTACAAAATATCTTTCAAATAAATTAAACAATAGAATTATAAATTGGGTATCTATGTTTAAATTTAAATTTAAAATAATTTATGGCCATATTTCAATAGGTATAATCTTATTATTTCCTAAAAATTCTTAAAAACAAGTTGTGGGTTAACGTTACGAGGTTTTAGAGAATTGTTGCAATTAGATTTTTGACCTTTTCAAGAGTACAAATTAAATATTAGAAGCACATTTTTGTTGTAAATCTATAAATTTAATACATGTGCATGTTTGAGTTTAGATGCATTTTTCATCAATTATTGAGTCTTTTGACCCATATTCAATTTTAGTAATTTTAAAAAAAACTAGTGAAGAGTAGGTACTTGGTAATATTTTTGGCACTTAAGGCTATGGCACTTTGATTGTTCCTAGGCAATAAAAATTATGTTTTATAACATTGTTTGTCCCCCCTTCTAATTATGTTAATGCAACAAAACACCATTTGGATTTTAGAATAATTCTTTTTTGGTGAGTTTATGTATATTTTTTTGGTGTTTTGCTCATCACTATAAGATCATGGTAAGGTAATGCAAGGTGCATAGGTCTTTTAAAAAGTGGATTCAAGGCTTGTTTTGGGGTGAGGTAATTTTTGACCCAAACATATATATTATACTAAATTATGGAAACTAAATTATTGTCACATTTAATTACTTTTGAACTTTGGAAAGTTTAAAATTAATAATGATCATTGAGAGAAAAAAATAGTCATTACAAGAAAATGCAAAACATCAAGAGATCTATACAAACATCAAGATGTTTTGTGCAAAGTTCAAAGAATAATTTAGAAGCAGTTAAATGTGGCATATTCTACATTGAAGTTGAGATACCCCTGTATGCTTGCACTAAAAAAATATTGATAACTATATTGTATGATTACATAGATCATACAAATGATCAAGTATTGAAGGTTGAATTTTTTTTGGTATATTTTCTATATGAATGTAAAACAAAGATATTGTTGTTACAATTGTCATTTCTTACATTTTCTCCATCCCAAAATCTTTATATGAAAATGCTCATTTTCTACATTTTGGAGATTCAAAACAAAAAGGACCTTTAGAGGTTAAATTTGAAGTATATACGAATCATGTGAGCTTTATTGGCAAGACATATTCCTAATCCTTTGACATCAATAACAAAAATGTAACGTCTTTCCTCAACATAATGAATGCATGTTCAAGAGATGAATTACCAAACCTTACAGTTTTTGAAATAAATTGTCCTTTCCTAGATTTTCAAAATTTGAATCAACCTCAAGAATTATAATTTGTATCAATCATACCTACAATTATGATAGCCACAATGAAGGCATATCAAAACAAAGAGTCAAAATGAGATTTTGGGAAAGTAAGGGATGATAGTTGTAAGTAGGAGCATTATCTTGTGCTTGTAATCATTAAGGATTAAAACATATTATTGCACCAAATGATTGCCATAGGTGGATGGACAAGTCAACATGATGTAGTACTGAATTAAGATGCCAATCAAACCTCTAGTTATTTACTGAGCTATGCCATTCCCTCCTTCTCACCCTTCAACTTCAAAAGATGGCTTTCATTTCCTTTGACAAAAGCCAAATAAGAGCAACACAAATACGCATGGTGAAATGGCCCATCAAATTAAATAACTATTGAATAATTGATATAGAATTCAAACTTGAGAATATTATTATTCAAGAAGCTTTTAAACAAATTTGCATAGATAGACTATAATAAATTTGATTTTGAAGTTTGGATGGTTGAAACACCCTATTGGAATCGAATTAAAGAACACATATCATAAACAACTATGACAAATCATTTTTAAGAAAAAGAATCATTCAAATGACCCTACAAATTTTGCAAATGTATTGTTGCCATTTTGACTAATAAAGGCGGACTTCTATATACCAAGAATTAATCAAACCTTGTATAAAAGACCCAAAAAAGTTGAAACTAAATGTACAAAAATTGCAAGAGGAGAATCAAAATTGTAGGCCTACAAAAATTTTGGGAGATGCTTGTGAAAAGCAAGGGATCCAAGCTTTCCAAAAACTAATTTTAACAATGAACTCAAACTTTTGGATTATTTTTAGTTTTTATTTATTTTTTCAACACAAATAAAGGAGATCTTTATTGCACGAAAGAAAAAATACAAGCACGTGGCTTGGGCAAAAAGAAACCAAAATGATTACTTTTAGTTTGTCAACAAGACCAAGCACTCCTAAAATCTAATTTTTCCCTATTTGTACACAAATAGAAGCAACATGAAAGCCAATGAAGGTGATTCTCCAAAACTCAATATTTTTTAGTCCAATTCCAAAGAGCATGAAAGTTTGTACTAATTTACATAACTTAAGGCAACTCCTTGAATTATAGGTTTTGATCAAGGTGCTCCCTTCATTACAGGGTTGGGGATATATTCCATCTAAAATCTATGAAAAATAATTCATAGAATAACCATTCAAGATCTACGCATTTCCAAGACTTGACTATCTTCTTCTCTATACCAAGGCAAATGCCGGTGCTACACTTTCACTGTTACTTTCACTTTTAGTTTGTTTGTGCGAGGAACAATTTCATTGTTTGCTCGGTTGTCTGGTTCCGCAATGAATCATTCACAACTACTATAACTCTAAATCGCAGTTCCTCTAATATCAATTAACTTTTGTGAAAGTTTACTTTAAGTTTTTGGAACTATAGGATTGTACTAACTTTCAGGGTACATATATATATAATCTCAATGAAGACTTTGGAGAAAATGCAATGTTGTATGGAACAAAAATAGTCAACTTCATGTGGCATGAATGAACCCAATAAAATCCAAAATAGTATTTTTTTTAATTTATGAAAGAGTGATGTTTCAAGGATATTTAAACTTTGAGAGTTGCATAAAAATCTTTTTTTATAAGAAGCAAACATCAAGTGTCAAGCCATTTGCACAACATTCTTTTCCTAGATATGATTTACCATGGCCTATATATCTTTTGTCTTTTGTCCAATTTGAATTTTACTTGGGCTATCCTTGAGGATTTTTTTTCCTTCCAATGAAAGTAATTTAAGTTCTAATTCCACATCAATCAAAAGTTAGTAATACTTTGTAGGGGTGTTTTGTCATGTGCATTGAAGATGCTCTAAGACTTGTTACTTGCTCCTACCATTAGTGCCACTATGACACCTCCTAATGTTTGTTTTATTTATTCAAACAAGGTACATTTCGTGGCTATGATGAATCCTTTCTAAAGAACCAAAATAGTGGGTTTGCATTGTGAAGAGACTCCTCACATGGGTGGATTATAGATGTATTCAAGAGCTTATTATACAACCCGCATGAAACTAGTGAAGTACATCCAAGTATGTTTAAAAAGCAATTTGTGTCTATTTTTCTATGATGTAACTAGGTGGTCACTTGGAAATTCACCTTTTGGGTATGAGGTTCTAAAACACTTCAAGTAGGGATGAAAAGAAAGAAAAACTTATAAATCTACATGAAGATGAAGTTGTTATGTTTAACTTCTTTTTAGGCCATAATTTATTTTGCCCCCAAAATGCTAAATCAATGTTCTTCCTATTATCAAGGACTCTTAAGGTGGAAACCCCTAGAACCACATCTTGTTGAAAACTGCCATCATCACTCTTTGTACACTTTCAAAATCAAGATTTTCCTAGACTGATTGGTAAATTTTTTGGTAGACATTCTAAAACTTTGACTCTTTATAGCTTTTGCATATTGTATCCAAATGTTGCAATTTTAGTGCGTTGGAACCCCCTTTCACTTGCCAACTATGGAGTAGAAAATATGAAATTTTGACCAATCTAAGAATAGTAGTTAACTAGACACAATAGCAAGAATTGACGTTCTGGTGTTTTGGGGTGCCTACCTTAGGAACACTGGCCATGACCTAATAGTAATGGCCATTGCAGAACCTAATGCAAGTAGCTTCTCCAAGAAGGTTTCAGATGAAGCTCCTTCAATCCAGAACCATGTCACTGCCTGCAATTTTACTCCAGCAGGCAGCCCTGCTTCTTCCTTGTACATTCCAGTGACACAAGAATGTCGGCAATCTGAGGATCAACTAGAGTTTAGTTTGAGAGCTCTGCTCTTTTGTATACTTCCAGCGAAAGAAGGTGAGCATCTTCCGTGGCATGGAATTATCGATAGCAGCGTGAACAGAGTTGTCATCAAACCATTCGGTTTTGAATATACAGGTAGATGCAATGAAGTTGGTCAATGCAATGAGAACAAATCAGATTCTGAAAGTAGTAGAAGTGTCGCGCACAGATAGCCGTAAAAACCTGCTTCTCAGGGTAGCTTTGAAGTGGCTTAAAAAGTGTAGGATTAAGGGCGGATCACTGTGAAGCTTTGGTAGCTATCAGTGGACAATGAGAATCACCCATTGCGAGATCGTATACGAAGTCCATGGAGAGTAAATTCAATTTTTGCATTCGTGAAGAGTTTTGGGGTCGTCCATTTGTGGAGTTCGTCCCCTGCTTGAAGGAGGAGGATCTCCTTCCATACTCATAGCTATTCATTGCGTACCTCCTCCAAATTGTTTTGACTCCGCTTTCTTTGTTGAGCAGATTGTCAATGTCCTGAGGTCCAGCGAGTCCTCAACTGTTTGCAAGCTAGACTTACAGTGCGACACCATTCATAGATTGTGTGTTTGAAGATGGACACCTGCTTCAAGCTTATGTTGTTATAGTGTAGCCATAGCGCAATCACTGCCTGAATAACTGGTTGTGACTAAATTTGGATCCCATGAGAGTCACATTGTAGAGGTGCACTACTGCACTTGTAGGTCAGATTTGTAAGCAACCAAGCATGTAATAAACTGAACACATCTGAAGAACATCCGAAAAGCAAAGGTATTTTGATTGTAATCCCTTTCGCAATAAATCTTCTGAATCAATGAATTGTGAGACTGGAAAATGTCATTTAGTACAGAGTCTTGGACACATTTGCTTGCTCGAAGAATCTGAGAGCTGTCAACGTATTTTCAAGCAAAGTGATACAGGTGATAAGCTTACTTGGGCTAAATGAGATAATCTACTTGAACCTTTTTATCCTTTTCATTAATCTCTCTAGTTATAAATATATATGATGGATTGTAATGTGATTATGGTTTTTGAATGTCAAGTGATGCTTTTTGTTGCAACCAACTTTTTATTTCATTATTATTTTTTCATATCTGTTTTACACTGCAACAACCCCTGATTTGATTAAGGTATGTTCACACTTGGTGTTAAGGTTGGTATTAGAGACGATCTTAGGGGTGAATTTGGGTACTACTTTCACCAAATGTGAACATACCTTGAGTTGTCAAGTTTAACCCTTAAAGGATGATGAGGTGACCTTGGAAATCATCAATTTTCATCACTGTGTGAAATAGTATATTAAAATATTGCAAAAACACTTATTGGAAGTCGAAGTATTGTAGAAGATCTCCCCTTGAAATTCAATAGTTGCACTTCTATCCTAGATGGAGAGATTATGTGTCATCCATCGAGGTTTGAGGTTTAAATTTTGTAGTCGGTAACTAACATGAGTCAAGACAGCCCTTGATGGTGAGCATGCAGTGGTCACTATGAACACTGGGAACAGCTATCAGAAAATCCGCAGAAAATCCGCAGGGAAGAGGACAATTCCTTGTCACAGTGAACCTCATTACTCTTCTTTGTCCAAGGTACCATATTTGTCACCAACTTAACGTCGTGCACGTTCAACAGTATTCTTCACGTGGGACGGCTGGCACTCATAATGGTACCGTTGTTGACCAAAGCGACCCCCACGAAGGTCCCGGTCTGGCGACCCCCGTCGACTCCCCCAGACCCCAGCCTTGCCACTTTTCTACACTTGCCTTCTCTGCGTCCTGTTTGCGTCTGCTTGTTGGTTGTTCTCGAGCTCTGGCGTCTCCGCAGCTTCGTCCTCAGAGCTTATGCACGCAAGGAGGAGAAGACGAGGCCCTGCTCTCATGCACGTGACGTTGTTTCTGCCTGTCCAGTTCTTCTGTGCTGCGCCATTTCGTAGAAGAGCGATTTCGAAGTAACAGGCTTCCACTTCGGAACTATTTGTTACTCTGTCGCTGGAGTGTCTTGCCAGCCAGAGAGAGGACCCTCAATGCTCTTGGATCCTCACGGCAGTAAGGTATGTGCACTTAGGAATGCGTTCGAGTGTGAGACTGGGTGTGGTTCCCTTGATCATGAGGTTTCAGATTTAGTGGGGTTTGGGTAGCAAGTGAACAAGCCTTTTAGCACGTCTTAGTGTGCCATTTTGGGATACCGTGTGAGTGACTTTTGCATCTCGGAAGCGCCTTTATGAGTCACGTGTTCCTAGTTTCGGTAGGTTCTTGTGCTTGGATCTTGTGTTTGACTTTTGTATTGCAATTAGGATTAGAGTAAACTTGCCAATCGCCACCCATTCAAAATTCAGATCCTTCTCCACAATAAAATAGAGACTTGCATGCTTTGAAATTTGGCGTGATCATCAAATGTCATGTTGAGATTCACCTTGCAAAACAGATTGCCAAAAGGATTCTTCCTACAAGTTTAATTATAAAAATGTCTGACTGAACTTTCCGTTGCTGGATGGTATTTCTGGTAAAGTCCAACGACTAGACGACTAGGGTTTTCGTGGCATGTTGTTTGAAGCTCGCCAGCCTCGTTGGACGTCCTTCCGCTGCTGATCATGGTGAGTTTCCGTCCAATTTTGTAGAAGCTCCTTTTCTTTTTCTTCTTCTTTCTCTGGCGTTGTTTGGAGAGTTTTTGGTTTGATTTCGTGATTTCGGTTTCTGGATTTCGGTGTGAAGAAGCAAGAGCCTTTTGATTTGGAAGTAGCTCCTCTGTTTCCGAGTGTCCTAGTTGTGATTAATGGGAGAGTGAGCTCTGCTGTCGTTTGTGATGTCAGTAGTTTTGGTTTTCTGTGCAGGCGTTTTCTGGATGGCCCAAAGTGGAAGGGGTTCTGCTCCCGGTAAGTTTTCATGCACGATGGCCTTGACTCAGGGTTTACGAGAGTCGCATGTTCTAGGTTGCTGAGTAACGAGGACTTGCTGAGCCTGGAAAGAGAGTGGGGGTGATGAGGTCCAAGACCCATGTTTGCCTTGGCCACTGATTGCTTGTCACCGAGTCAAATCGAAATCTCGTCAGACGAACTTCCATGCATGCCAATGTAAGTCTCACGGTTTATGGCTAATTCCTTTTCTTCTTCTGACCTTGCACTTTCGTCATCGAGCTACTGGACTATTGCTGCTCTATCTTGCTCTTACGCAATTGAAATAGGCAGATTCAACTTCACGGGATTTGGAATCTGTCTTGCTTGTCTGATTGCCTATCCCTGCTGGAGAAAATTTGCTAAATGTCAGCGGAATAGTAAGCTGAGGGGAACAGTTACCTGGTTTATTGATGAAGCCCCAAACACTTGAGAGTCTTTGAAGTAGCTCAACATCACAAACCTGAGCTCCACAATTCTTTTTGCAAGCCACGGCTTCTTGCTTTGTGCATCTCGTCCTTCACTTCGTACATTAGTTCTAGGGGCAATATCTGAATTGGAAATCATTTCCTTGGTGTTAATGTACAACAGAAATCTTCCAGCGGAGGGTCAGTGCTTGTTCATGGGTGAATTTACAGAATGTAATATGCAACGATTGGCAAGTTGGTGCAAGAATTTGGCTGATTGAATGATTGGGTGCATTGCTGCAGGGATAATCCAACTTGGGAAGGATTGCAAAGATGGAGGATTTGTACCTATCACTAGAGTGGCAGGGCAAGAGTATGGACATTCATGAGTTTTGGAATCATTTGCAATGGTGAATGTGGGACTTCATATTTCATTGACTTTTGGTCTGATGATGACATGGCTAAAGATTCAAAGTCTTATTATTGACAGGTTTGATTAGTCCCTAAAACACTCTTTGTCAAGCATTGCACTTGTAATCTCTTACCAAATATGGCATTGCATTTGGAATTGCAATGTACAAATTAATTTGATGCAAAATTGTGAGATTGTGGAAAGTGAGTGTTGTATGTGGTGGATAGCATATATACAACCAATTGCAACATGTATTTAAATGTTCTAAATGAAAATCTTGTTTGTTTGTGCTTACATTGATTGATGTTAGCTATTAGTGAAGCTTGAATTCATCACTATATAATTGCAATCTATCAATACATTGTCTAAGGGGGCATTGATTTTCACTTTAATTTGGAGTTTTTGAACTAGTACTAATTTCTATGAGTGAGATTTCATGTTCTTCTTTAGCCCTAGATTCCTAAAAGGATGCACCTATTACCAAGTTTCTTTATAAAAGATGATTTGATTTTTGGAGCAATAAGTGCTTCATTAAAATAGTGATCTAGAAAGTTATGCATTTGCCACTTTTTGGTTTGTAGCATCCTCACAAGGTTAATTAATCCATCAACACAATTTATCAAACAAATGTATGTCTTTTGATGTGGCGAATGGTACTTGTGCATTAATCCAACTTTGTTGTAGTTATTTTTTTTTGTTATTGAATGAGTTTGTTAGTAGTGAGGGTTTGTACTTGAGCATTTGTTCCTTTAGATTCATTGTGTGAGTATTACAATGGAGTACAAATGGAAGTTGCATCCAACCTTTTTTATTTGTATTTATTTAGTCCTCTAATTAGTCAAGGGAAATGTTCTTAGAACCTTTCTATACTTGTGTCTATATATGCTATTGTTGACTACTTCTTTTGGACTTGTTTTGAAGTTAGTGTAGCATTTCAATGTTTTACTCCATTTGGTGTAAAAAATGGCGAGCTTCTTGATGTGCGTGGCAAGCTTCTTCGTGATGGCAAGCTTTTGGAAATTCTTGGATTTTGTATGGTCTACAAGGTGAGCATAAATGTTTTTTGTAAGTATTGGTGTGCGTTAGACTACCATATTTTTAAAATTACAATGTTCTTTGTATAGTTTTGTATTTGAATAACTTTTAGCTTTGCAGTCAACCATGATTGGAGCATTTATGTATATGGTGAAATGAAAGAAATTTGTAATATAATTTTAGTTGATAGATCACTCTAATAGCAAACAATGTTAGATGATGTTTAATTCAAAGAACATGTTTTAATATTTGAATGTATGACATAGGAAATTGGTCTTCATTCATCATACCAAGATATCTCATTGACAATAGATATTAAATGCTTTGCAGGGAAGACAAGGATTTCTTACATGTGCAACGTGAGCATCATAAAAGACTATGCAATGTTATACCAAGTCTTGAGAAATTCTTGAAGGATATGCAAGCATCTCCAAAGGTCTTGAATAAAAATCAATGTGTACATCTTTTTGGCAAACTCATACTAGCCATGAAGGGCATTGAGAAAATGTTTTCAAATGCTAGTGGGGACTTGAACTTTCAATCTATTTTTGAAGAATTGTGTTTTCTTCAAAAGAAGGTAGAGATTGTGGGAAATACTTGCTTTGAACAAGACCGTTGGTGTGGTGCAGTTGTATTTCAATTTCAAAACAAAGAGACTTTTCGTGAGTTGCTTTTAGAATTGAAATGTTGTTATGATGCAGCAAGAGATATATGCTTTGCTAACCTTTCAAATCAATCACATGATATCTCACCAATTCAATTTGATGCGGTTACCTATGAACAAGTCCTTGAAGATGGACAAGCTCTAAAGGGAAGGCTTCAACTTGTAGTTGAGGGCCAAGCCTCTAATGATTATGAATTGGCCCAACATCTATTGTTGAGACTTCGAAATTTGGATCGAGTTGATGGTGGAGACTTGGATGATTTGGAGGTTCTCAATGATTTTAAGCCACCTATATTAATCCAAAAATTAGGTAAAGGATCTAATGCAAGTGTGTACAAATCGAATTGGTGTGGCCTTCCATGTGCTACAAAAATATTGATAGGCGATCTTGAAGATCTCAAAAACTCTCGAAAGGAGGTTGGCATCATGGCAGGCTTGAACCATCCAAATCTTGTTCAATTTTTTGGTTGTGGGATCACCAAAAAAGTTGATGAGAGTCCTAAGGAAGAAGCAATTGGTGCAATGAATTGGGTGATGTGGTTGAAGAAATCTTGGTTGTTTCAAATGTTCAAAGTTTTTGTTCAGTTCTTTGAACAAAAACTTGGGATCATCCGAAGACTTGAAGCAAATCTCAAGGAAGATGAGACTCATGAAATGCATTTGGTAATGGAATTGATGGATTCAAACTTGTCTACCATATTGAAGAGAACAAAAAGTCCTTTACCCTATCATGTTGCAGTTGATATTATGCACCAAATTGCAAAAGGTGTGTATTACCTTCATGACATGCAAGTTGCTCATCTCGACTTGAAACCTGATAATGTGTTGTCGAGTTCAATCCCTATGGAGGATTTGGACCCTCATCTTGTGCTCAAGGTCATGGATTATGATACTTCTCAATTGGAAGTGTGTAGCAATGCAAAGAATTCGGAGCCAACAAAATATACAATTGGAACACGAAGGTATATGTCCCCTGAAATGAACAAGGGAAGTAAAACTCCATTGCATCCATTTCGAGCTGATGCATGGTCATTTGCCATGATATGTTCAGAGATTCTATCTAGGAAGATTCCATTTTTTGGTTTGGAACCAAAAGATTTTCGTGATCAAATTTTACTTTCAAACTTGCGACCACCCCTACCTAACAATTGCAAAGAACTCACAAATTTAATCCAAGAATGTTGGTCTCAAGACCCTCTTCAACGACCGACATTTTCCACCATTTGTGCAAGGCTCACAAGCATAAAGGAGTCTTTCTTGAAGGGAGTATATTCATGTGAGATGGTTCCACAATTTGGTTCAACTTCCATTTCAAGAGGTTTTGAGTCTATTGTGGACCATATTCAAAAGGTGCGAGAATATTAAACTACAAAACTCATGAAGTGATGTCTACTTTATTTGTAATTTCTTTTGATATTTAACATTTGTGGTTTAAAAAGTAGGGCTTAATTTTTATGTGAAGGATTTATTAAACATGACTTTTGTATTTGTACAGATGGACGAGCAAATTGCACCTCCAAAGGATGTTTTTATTGATTCAAAACATCAATTGTCTAAAGCCAAAGCGCTTTTGAAGCTAAATTACATAGGAATTGTAGGCATGGGTGGAATTGGTAAAACCACACTAGCTAAGGCAATACTTGGTGACACAACAATTACTTCCTTATACCATGCAACATGCATTGTTTCACAATCCACAAACCCTCTAAGTTCATACAATATATTGTGTGAAATCTTACCCAAACTTGGGAATGATAAAAAACCCAAGAATTTGGAAGATGCACAGGAGATGATGAAAGAAATTTTGGTTAGTAAGAATGTTCTTTTAGTATTGGATGATGTCAAGGACAAAGCTGTAGTGCATGATATTGTACCTCCCGACATTGTACAAGCTAAAAAGGGTTCTACAATAATTCTCACAACACGCAAATGGAGCACAATAAAATCATTTGTGGGCACTATTGAGGGAAGGTTGGATGTAGAATTGTTGGATGAAAAGGCAGCAACAATGCTTTTTTCCACTCACCTTTCTTGGGGTGTAGCTCCTTTTAGTCCTTTACCATTGAACTTTGAAGACTATCGCAAGCGTGTTGTAAGCGCTTGCAATGGCTTGCCTTTGAGCTTGAAAGTCATGGGTTCATTTCTCCGCAACAAAGAGAGGTTGCGATGTTGGGAGCGAGCATTACAAAGGATGGCAAGAGGAAGGAATTTGGATGGTGATGAAGAAATTTGGAACACCTTGAGAATAAGTTATGATGGATTGACCAATGATATTGAGAAGAATATGTTTTTGGATGTGGCTTGTTTCTTTTGTCAAGATGTATATCCATCTGGCATATCAAAAGAGACTATTTTGTATATGTGGTCCAAGAATGGCGTCCTTCCAAAGGCTGAATTGAAAAGATTAATTGACATGTCATTGTTGAAGGTTAATGAAGATGGTGACATTCTTGAAATGCATGACCAAGTCCGTGACATGGGACGAACGATTGCCAAAGGTTCTAGGATTTGGAAGGCGTCCATGATTCCAGAAAGTGGGTTTACAAACAAGGTAACATCTTCATAGTCCCAAAGTGCAAGTGAATAAGAATAAGTGGTTTAGGACTTGATTCATTGTAAAGTGGTAATACATCACATGTAAGGTTAAGTTAGCCTTTTAATTTGTGTTTAGATAACAATCTTCTATTTTTATTCCTTGAAATTGTGATTTCTATACAACCATGAGAAACCTCAATTTAATTGGTGAGAAATTGTAATTGTTATCATCTTTGTTGCAAAAATGGAATATGAATAAGTAAAATTAGTAGTAAAACTCGAAATGATTTGAGATTCTATTAAGTAGAAATGGAGATTAGTGAAAAACAATTTCAATTGGTTATTTTGTTTTATACATCCAAAACAACCATAACAAAGACTTTCAAGTTAAATTCAACTATTAAACCAAATGTGTACTTTTATATGCTTAATGCGTAAAAAATTTAGATTTTCAACTAGTAAGAAACAAATCTTTTTTGTTTATATTGTTTTTTTGGATACTTTTTTTATAGAAAAATGAAATTATTGTGATTTTTTAAAGCTCATAGAGGAAATAAAGTTATAGCAATTAGAACAAATATTAGAATAATTTGTGACTATTACCATAAATGAAGGGTAGAATGCTAAACATAATTTTACAATTTAAATTTCAAGTACATTTCAAAATATATAAATACATATTAAAAACACACCATACCATGTTATTTTGATTCTAACATATAGAGTTTTGAATTTGAATACCTCTTTCAATTTTTGACATTTTTCAAATTGAATAGAAATAAGACTTGTTAAGCTTCATTTTCTTAGTTTAAATCTTTGTCACATATAGTTATTTTGGAAGTTGCAACCAAGATTGACCAAGGCACATCCATTTTGGGGGTTCATGGACCTTAAAGGGATAATATGTTTATTAACATGCATATCAATACAACTTGTAAACATTTTAAATCTATACTATTTCAAAATCCTAAGTTTTGAAATATGTGATGAAAATCAATTTTCATTTTAATCCTCTACATAAGAACTTAATACTTTCTAATCAAAACTTTTTTGAATGTAGGATATTGAGGTTCTTGAAGGCATTTCTTTGCAAGAAACTATGGTTCAACAAGACCTTGGGCTTCTTCAAAGCATTTTTGGCCAAAAGACTACAATTAAACAAGTCAAAAGTTTTGATTTTCACAAACTTCGAGTCTTGATTTTGGTAAACACATTGACTGCTCCTAAAGCGCATGTTGAAGCCTTGGATTTGTTACTTCAACTTGCTTCACAATGTTCTCAATTGGAGGCAATTATAATGGAAGACAACTTCGCAAGTAAAATTGCAAAGGAACATGTACTTCCAACACACACTGCAGTAGTTTTGCGCGAGAGAATATCGGATCTTTGTATTACTCGTGCATCATTGAAAATTCTAGATCTACCTGGGCTAGGATTCCTTGAGCAGTTACCCAATACATATGCATCACGCCACAATCTACTTCGACTAAACCTCAACTCTTGCATGGGTTTAGTACAATTACCAAATGGAATGGGGAATTTAACTGCTTTGACCACTCTAAACTTGAGTGGATGTTCAAGCTTGGTGGCCTTGCCAATGGAAGTGGGGAACTTGTCTTCCTTGACCACTCTGAATTTGAGTGGATGTTCAAGCTTGGTGGCCTTGCCAATGGAAGTGGGGAACTTGTCTTCCTTGACCACTTTGGATTTGTATGGATGTTCAAGCTTGGTGGCCTTGCCAATGGAAGTGGGGAACTTGTCTTCCTTGACCACTCTTAGACTTTGGAGATGTTCAAGCTTGGTGGCCTTGCCAATGGAAGTGGGGAACTTGTCTCCCTTGACCACTCTGGATTTGAGTAATTGTTCAAGCTTGGTGGCCTTGCCAATGGAAGTGGGGAACTTGTCTTCCTTGACCACTCTGGATTTGAGGGGATGTTCAAGCTTGGTGGCCTTGCCAATGGAAGTGGGGAACTTGTCTTCCTTGACCACTCTGGATTTGAGGGGATGTTCAAGCTTGGTGGCCTTGCCAATGGATGTGGGGAATTTGTCTTCCTTGACCACTCTTAGACTTTCGCGATGTTCAAGCTTGGTGGCCTTGCCAATGGAAGTGGGGAACTTGTCTTCCTTGACCACTCTAAACTTGAGTGGATGTTCAAGCTTGGTGGCCTTGCCAATGGAAGTGGGGAACTTGTCTTCCTTGACCACTCTAAACTTGAGTGGATGTTTAAGCTTGGTGGCCTTGCCAATGGAAGTGGGGAACTTGTCTTCCTTGACCACTCTAAACTTGAGTGGATGTTCAAGCTTGGTGGCCTTGCCAATGGAAGTGGGGAACTTGTCTTTCTTGACCACTCTTAGACTTTCACGATGTTCAAACTTGGTGGCCTTGCCAATGGAAGTGGGGAACTTGTCTTCCTTGACCACTTTCAAATTGAGTGGATGTCCAAGCTTGGTGGCCTTGCCAATGGAAGTGGGGAACTTGTCTTCCTTGACCACTCTCAAATTGAGTGGATGTCCAAGCTTGGTGGCCTTGCCAATGGAAGTGGGGAACTTGTCTTTCTTGACCACTCTGGATTTGACTAATTGTTCAAGCTTGGTGGCCTTGCCAATGGAAGTGGGGAACTTGTCTTCCTTGACCACTCTGAATTTGAGTGGATGTTCAAGCTTAGTGGCCTTGCCAATGGAAGTGGGGAACTTGTCTTCCTTGACCACTCTCGATTTGTATGGATGTTCAAGCTTGGTGGCCTTGCCAATGGAAGTGGGGAACTTGTCTTCTTTGACCACTCTGGATTTGACTAATTGTTCAAGCTTGGTGGCCTTGCCAATGGAAGTGGGGAACTTGTCTTCTTTGACCACTCTGGATTTGACTAATTGTTCAAGCTTGGTGGCCTTGCCAATGGAAGTGGGGAACTTATCTTCCTTGACCACTCTGGATTTGAGTGGATGTTCAAACTTGGTGGCCTTGCCAATGGAAGTGGGGAACTTGTCTTCCTTGACCACTCTGTATTTAAGTGAATGTTCAAACTTGGTGGCCTTGCCAATGGAAGTGGGAAACTTATCTTCCTTGACTACTTTCAAATTGAATAAATGTTCAAGCTTGGTGGCCTTGCCAATGGAAGTGGGGAACTTGTCTTCCTTGACCACTCTTAGTCTTTGGAGATGTTCAAGCTTGGTGGCCTTGCCAATGGAAGTGGGGAACTTGTCTTCATTGACCACTTTGTATTTGTATGGATGTTCAAGCTTGGTGGCCTTGCCAATGGAAGTGGGGAACTTGTCTTCCTTGACTACTTTGGATTTGAGTAATTGTTCAAGTTTGGTGGCCTTGCCAATGGAAGTGGGGAACTTGTCTTCCTTGACCACTCTTAGACTTTCGCGATGTTCAAACTTGGTGGCCTTGCCAATGGAAGTGGGGAACTTGTCTTCCTTGACCACTTTCAAATTGAATAAATGTTCAAGCTTGGTGGCCTTGCCAATGGAAGTGGGGAACTTGTCTTCTTTGACCACTCTAGATTTGAGTGGATGTTCAAGCTTGCTGGCTTTGCCAAGGGAAGTGGAGAATTTGTCATCCTTGACCACTTTTAGACCTTCGTGATGTTCAAGCTTATTAGCCTTGCCAATGGAAGTGGGCAACTTGTCTTCTTTGACCACTCTGGATTTGAGTGAATGTTCAAGCTAGGTGGTCTTGCCAATGGAAGTGGGGAGCTTGTCTTCTTTGACCACTCTGTATTTGAGTGGATGTTCAAGCCTGATCGCCTTGCCAATGGAAGTAGGGAACTTGTCTTCCTTTACCACTCTTAGTTTGAGTGGATGTTCAAGCTTGGTGGCCTTGCCAACGGAAGTAGAGAGTGTTTCTGATTTGAGTGGATCTAGTTTGAACCACTATGTTCATTAATTTTATATGCACATGATGTCTTGTGGAACTTGCCGCCATTTCTACTAGTGTGTCCATGAGGCTTTTATAGTCAAATTATCCACAATAGACTATCATTTATGGTGATCTTTATGCCGAGGTTGTCATTTGTATGTTTACAAAATATTTTTGAACGGAATTAAATAGTATAATTACAATTAGAGTTCAAATATTCATCGGACTTTTTGGTGAACCCATGAATGTTTCTTGGTGTTTTGTTCATCTTTATATTATCTTGGTGATGCAAGGTGCATAATTCTTCTATAAAGTGGATTCAAGCTTTGATTTTTGTGAGGTAATTTTCAACCCAAGTATTTATATGAGACTAAATTATATAAACTAAATTTGAGCCACATTTAACTACTTTGGGACTCTAGAAAGTTCAAAATTAATAGTAATCATTGAGAGAAAAAACTGGTCATTTTGAGATAATGCAAAACATTAGGAAATCTATACAAACATCAAAAGATCTTCTGATATTTTGTTTAACCCCTAAAGGACCAAGGCCTTATTTCTGCCAAAAAAACACTCAAAACTGCCATTTTTGTAGCAAAGAGTAAAAAAATTTGAAAATTATTTTTTTTGCACATCCAACCGTAGGATCTTATACCTTACTAGTATGGAAATGTGTGGAAAAAATTTCAGAAATTTTGACCACATAGATTAAAAGATATTTGCATTTAAAGTGAGAAAAACAAATTTTTCAGCACCTTGCGGGACTGGATTATTTGACTTTGAACTTTTTTAACTTAAATTTTTTGCACTACAAAGTTTTGAGCTTTAAATCCTTATTGTGGGAAATTGAGTTGAGAGTCTAGGGCAAAAGAAAATTTTAAGAAAAAGATTAATTTTCATGCTTAAAAAAATTGTTAAGTAGAAGTAGGTATGAGAATGAAGGAAAATCTAAATTATTAATATCTTTAAGATGGAATTAAAATGCACTAATCTCAATGGTGAGATTGTTCTAGCAAGCAAACAAAATCATCTAAAATTTATTTTTCAGAAAAATTGTAAAAATTGCATTCAGAAATAAATTCTATAAGTTATTTTTTCAGGAAGATGCTCTAATTGCCCGATAAACAAGATTGTCCATAACTTTCTCATAATAAGTCCAAATGGAATGAATCAAAGCTTCCCATGCAGAAAAAAATATAATCTACAAGAAAAAAAACCCAAAAATTCAAAATTCAAAATTTTGAAATTTTTCTTTTGTTGCCCGGACTGCCCCCCGTCCCCTACTTTGAGCTTATTTGGTCATAACTTTTGTTTTCGGGCACCAAATGTGAAAAAAATTATATTCCCACAAAGCTCATCAGTTTTTCTATCTTCTAAAAAAGTTTCAAAAAATCATGACAAAATTTCAGCCCGTAGGTACCTGCCCGAAATCTAATTTGTCCCCCGAAGGGACAATGGTCCTTTAGGGGTTAACATTCACTAAATAGTTTAGAAGTAGTTGAATGTGGCATATTCTACATACTTGAATATTTCTTTAGTTTTGAAGTTGAGATGCACCCATAGGCTTGCACTATAAAAATACAAAAATCTTACACTATGATGACTTAGATCATACAAATGATAAAGAATTGAAAATTGAATTGTTTTTGTATATTTTTCCTATGAAGGTAAAATAAAAATATTGTTGTGAGATATTGAGATTTGTTATTTCTTCCAATTTTTTCCATCCAAAAATGTTGATCCAAAAATGTTCATTTTCTTCATATTGTAGTTTCAAAATGCAAAGGATCTTTAGAGGTTAAATTTGAAGTGTATACCATTCATGTAACCTTTAGTGGCAAGACATATTCTTCATCCTCTCTTTAACAAACAAAGTAGGGTTGCTAGCATGCAAGCTTGTGAGTGGTTTTTTTTTGTAGTAAAACAAGCTGGACCTAGGACCATGGGTTTGTTACATTTAAAACTTCAAGAAATGTGAAGTCGTTTTAATGAAATTTGATGCACTTGCAAACATATTTTGAAGAGTTTTTTTGCTAGAGGAAAATGTAGTTATTTTGGAATTTTGATAGACATCATGATATGCAAAATCCAAATGAAAATAACAAATGTCGAAGATGTAGCCATAAAACACACAAATCCAATCATAACTTTAAAGTCCATACATTATAGTTCGACTAAAGAGATATGTTAATCTCAAGAGTCTAAATTATAGTAAACTTGGTCAAAGAACTCTTAGTTGTTGATTGCTTTGAAATCTCTCTACCCTTAGAGGCACTTCCATCTATAAAATCCAAAATATTTCAAAGCATAAGTATCTTTATGGCGTTTTGGTTTAGAGCAGCCAAAGTCTGCAAATGTTGATGCTATTTGCTTGAGAGACACGGGAAGGTGAAAAGGCGTCTCTAGAGTGAAGAAAAAACTTTGTGCCTTCATCATCCCATCTATTGACATCAATCCTATATAGCTACAAACAAATGTGAAACAATGTTAAACTTGCAAAACTTAAAACTTGATATGAAAGAAAAAAGATACAAAAAATTTCTTGGTTTCCTATTGAATTTTGACTTTCAAACAAATTTAGGACATGCCATAGTCGTAGTATCTAGATCTTGGGATATTGCAATTGGCAATGGTGGTTGTGTTGTTGCCACAGTTGAGGATAGTGTTGAAAATGTCCTTGTCTTCCTCCAATACTACAATGTGGCGGCCTATGCTATGACAAACAATATTAGATACACCTAAAATTAATATCATATACATTAGTTGAAAGATTCATAAATTTGAATTTGATCTATAGTAATTTAATGCAATAGTCATCTATAGCTGTGATGCAATCTAGAACTCTAGGGTGTCTATGAGCCTTTTCTAAGAACTCAAGATCATAAGTGGAGTTAGCTAATGTGACTAACTTGATCATCTTCACCTTCAACTTGGTGAACTTTTGCTTATTTCTCAATGTCATGGCATTTGTAATGTTACATTTGCTTTTTTCTTTAGACAAAGTTGTTTCATTATACTTTCATTCTACAACATCCATTGCAAGTGCATTCTTTTGGTGCACGAGACAAATGACTTCTCCATTAGAATTTAATATAAATAATCAAATTACAAACTAAAAAATAATAAATTGAAAGAAACCTTCACATAATCCAATTCTCACCTGGAACATGAAAGCCATAAAAATGTCAACTAGCATGAGTGTTAAATTTTTCTAGATGTATGGAAAATATATTTCTTCATCTATGTTGGCCTCAACATCTCTATGAACTTGATCAAGGGTAGAAAGTTGTACTTTTTTCCCCGATATAATGGTAAACCAAGTTGGTCTTTATATAGGAATCTTTAATGGATTTGGATTTCAAATGAGGTGATGAATAACCTTTTCATATACCTTGAATAGCAAATAAATTGTAAAAGAAGTAAAACCCAAAATTTATCAAATAGGTTTGTAAAAGAAGTCATTCACTTCTTTATATCATGCATGACCTACATGATCAATTCAATCTTGTTTTTGGTATTAAGAACAATACAATCCACTACAATATGTCAAAACACCTTCATGGGATGGAGTCTAGAAATCGACTCATCCACACCAACAAACAATGATTTCTATCCCACACAATGAACTTTAACTTTTTTGAAAAATGGAATGGTGCATGACTTCATGAGCTGACTTGTCATCAAAAATCTAGATGTTTGCATTTGCCAAAGTCATTGTCTATGATGGACTTGCCACATGCACAACAAAGACTTTATCACAATGGACCATTAAGATTAAAGCTTGATCCACATCTCTTCCTTGCACTTGAACAATTGAATATGGATGAGACAACAAGACAATGCCAATAACGAAACTCTAGAAAAGATAGAGCAAACAAAGATTACTTACAAAGTACAAAATAAAGTGTACAATTTTTAACAAGAAAATTAAATTAAATTAAATTATAAAACAAAATCTTTAAAGCTATGGTTCTCATCAAATAATCTTGGTTTAATATACACTATAAAGATCATCAATAATATATGTAAAGATGTTACATTAAATAAATTTTAAAAAATCCAAGATTTAATCAATATAAATAAAACTATTTTAGTACCACAAACTCCTCAAATTTGTCTATGATTGAAAAAAATTAGTCAATGAAACCATCTTTGACCCACAAAAGTATCACTCAATACTAATGGCCTTCCAAAAAACTAAATTAAAATTCCAAAGCATGATGCACCATGAATACAATGTACCATGCCTATAGCACTCCCACCATGCCTTGCCACCTGACTCCAACATTGAAAATCCCTAAATTCTTCACAAAGGTACCAATTCTAGGGGGTCTAGTTGAAGCTTGTCTAAAGTCAATCGGATCTGACTGACCTGAGAAAAAACTTCAATGCACCTCCAAGAATTGGTACATGATTGTTTTTTTGTTAAAATTTTCATACATCCATTACATTTTATTTTTAAAAGAAATTGAACTTTAATCCAAAACTATCAAGCTTCATGTTGTTCAATCTAAGCTACAATCACTAATTTGAATTAAAATTTAAAACTAGGAATTCAAACTCCACTAGCCTTGAAGCAAAATGAAGAAGCATCCATATTATTTTATTCTCTCAACCATAGCTTAAATATTTGCAACAAGAATACCAAACCTTGGCCCAGCTCTAAGAGGTCCAACAAAGATTCTTCTAAGGTCAATTGAACCCAACCAACCTTGCAAGAATCTTTGCTCAACCCCCTAGAATCGGGCCAAACTTGGGTTTTCTAAAGAAATGAAACATGAAATGCATAATCATACTTAGATTCATTGGAAACATAGGAATTCTTATATTACTTGAAATGCCCCTCTCAAAACTTGGATTTCAAGAAAGACATTTCAAAAAGGGGGTTATTTGTCTGTTCTTCAATACCGAAATTTGAAGGTTTAATTAGTACTTCCAAGACCTCAATCAGTTTCAAGTAAGGTTTTTTGAGTGCCCAAGGAGTGCATTCCCCCTCTTTTTGATGTTAGTGTGCAAACAAAACTTTGGACCCCCTATTTACTTTTTGAATTTTAAATAAAATCAAATGAAAAAAAATGAATAGATTTTCCTACTTTGAAAGTTTATGTTTTGAATTATTGATATTGTATTTTGTTAATAATAATTAGTTAAAAAATTTGAAGTAAAAAGATACACTATAGAACTAAAAAATAACTTTCACATCCCTATATTATATAAGAAAAAATTGTCTAGAAAATGAACAAAATTTTTTAAAAAATAACTCTCCATTGAAAGCTCATTTTGGATTGAATATTGATGCAATAGTCATCTAAATGTGTTCTCTAAAAATATTTGAATTAAAAAATATGCCATTTTAGTGCATTGTTAACCTCTTCTAGAAATCATTCCATATTTTATTTGAGTTTAACATTTTGGGAGTAGAATCCTATAGTCATTAGTAAACAATGCTCAAAATTTGAAGTTAAAATTATAGTTTATTAGAAACCACTTGTTTGCACGTGGCCTCTTGTAGTAGAACTAAGTGCATCCCTTGAGTCGGAGTGCTTGGTAGTACCCCTATTTTTGGCCCCTCTTCAAAATTAATATTAAAATTTTTAAAAATTATTAAAATAAAAAAAATTGATCAAAAATAGAAAGTTTGGTTGGTACCCCGAAACTACAGTTGGGTCCAATTAAAGTTTTTGGAATATTTGGTGGTACCCCCATTTTTTATACTTGACAAAAAAATTTAAAAGAATTTTTTTTGAGAAAAAATAAGGGGGTTTGGCTGGTACCTCCAAAACCACAATCGGGTTTGACTAAGGTTTTTGGAGTACTTAGTGGTATCCCTATTTTTGGTACTTTGAAAAATAACTCTCTCCCCCCTTAATTCTTTCTTTTGACTAAAAATAGGGGGTCTAGCTAGTACCTCCAAATCCATAGTTGGTTGTAAGGGAGAAATGTTTAAATCAAGGTTGTTTGTCATTGTTGGATGGTGTGTGGGTTTGAGTACAATGATAGGCCACAAAATTTTTTCATCTCCACACATTGTTTTTGAACAATGGTGCTACATCTCTTCATCTCCATAATCTCCCTCCGCAAAATTTGAAGAGTTTATTTTACTCCAAAATTGCTCTATTTAAATATCTTGATACAAATTCTCACCTTTGATTGCCCTCTCTCAACTAGATTTTGCTACTAATTGATAGCCTTTCAACTTTCCCTCAAGATAATGTATGTTACCTCTTGGATCACCCAAGTTTTTTTCCGACCTTTTGTGTTCAACATGGCCTATAGAAAATTCCAATAGCTTGTTTGTGAAGCAACAATGGAATAGTGAGCTCCAAAAAATATTGTTAATCCATTACATAATTCAAGAAGCTTGTCTATGATTTTTTATGTTCTACCTCTATGCATTTAATTTTACTTGTGGCAATTATAAGAAGCTCATATTCAATTTTAGCAACATTTTAGATTAGATCTAAATCACTTTGCAATACCTAGTAAGGACAAAGGTTGTTAAAAGATCACAAGACCTAGCATTGCTTGGCATAACCTTTGCTCCCTCTTTCTTGACCATTGCTCCTATACTACAAAACCTAACTTTGTATTGTTAGGATGTACAACCACTATGGTTGCCATTCAAAGTTGTTGAATCCCCATTAGTGGATTTGAAAGTCCAAACAAGAATCGTTGCACTTGATTAATTTTATGAAAAAATAAATTTGCATTGGGATTCAGCAATGTATAGGTTGTGCTCAATTTGAAGTACTTTTCAAACAATTCTTCAACATTTGCGTTGGTGATGAAGGCAATATCTTCAGCAAACTTAGGGTTTAGTCCTCTACAACCTAATCTCGTTTCTTCTTAAAAAAAAACTTCTTTGTTTGTGCATTGTGAAAGGCAATCTCCTTTTCACAATTATGTATGCTAATTTCAAGTTTATTGTTTAGTTTCCTCTCAAAATCCTTCTCTAATTTCTCTTGGTGCAATTGTTTCTCTCTCTTGCTAAAACTTTGCCTTCATGCCCTCATATTGTCCATAGCAACTACAAAACTAGTGGAGTTCTAAGTTCTTGGAATTTAAATCCCTAACCACTAGTTAGCCAGTACCATAGTGACAATTGAGATCTTTCTAGGTCAAGATCCACTAAGTGCAAAGAGAGATAATGTTATAGAACATGTAGAACGAAACGGACATTGCAAGAACGTAGTGGGAAGTATTTCAAATTTTATTATTCAACTCTTCAAAGTTGTATGAGGTGTCAAGTGATATATGCTATTCATTATCTCAAGCAAGTTATTCATTATCACAAGCATTGCCCATTAAGCGAGAAACCATTGTCCAAAAAAGTTAATAAAGGTTTATTATGGGCTCCTATTGGTGTGCTTGAACCCAGTCATCTTTTTTTAAGATGGATTTCTAGAATTTGAGTCTGGAAGAGATAGTAGACATGCTTTTGTGCAATCTATGAGAAACAATTTATAACAAGTGGCTTTAAATGTCAGAAACCTAAAGATACAATTTGTTTAATGCCACTTACGAAGACAATATCCGTGCATGGTACAAATGACAAAATATTGTATATATTTGAGAGGCCATATGTCTATGTTGGGTTCATCGAAGGAAGAATTGAAGTTGAAAGTTGCAAGACAAAGTAAAGATCCTAAAAAATTTGCAAAGGTACTAATTATATTACCGAAGTTGAAGGTGTTGGAACTCATAGACCTCATTTGGAAGGAGAAGAAATATTTGGAAGTACAAAGAGGAAGTTGGACATACCAAACGGCAATACCGGAGATTCACATAGAGTGGATAAAATCAATTTTTTTCAACCCCGCGTTTGAACATGGTCCTCAATTTCTTCTATCAATTCTTTAGGGACAAAGGTAAATTGTCCAAGGCAACCACTTCTCTATTTGTGACAATTGCATTTGAAAGTGATTGCGACACTTCAAAGTGGTACATAGCGAGGATCAACCACAAATAAAATGCAAAATGTTTTGCTCAATAACTCAAGTCAAATACCAAATGCACTACAAAGAGAAAGAAGATTTCAAGAGTAAGCAAGAGGTGGTGGTGGATTTTTGGTTCTATTATGACGACACTAAACGTTGTATGAAAGGAAACAAGTGCAAGTGAATTATAGATTAGACTAAGGTATCGGAGGTATGATCTCTTTTGAATAGAACAAATCTAAGTTGAAATGAGATATTACTATTACAACATGTTGACTTTCGTTTGCAAGAGTGTCCTACTTTGTCCTCACATTGACTATTCAATATGTCTAAAATGTTCAAAAGTGTATTGTAAGATCAAAGACCTCCATAAGATGCAAATGTATATCCAATAGTTCAAAACAATCAAACTATATGACAAATTGCAAATGCACCAACTATAAAACAATGGAACAAGTAGGAGAGTATTGACAATGTCAAAGGAGAAATACTAGGAGTAACATTGTTGTCTTTCTTGGAACTAGGTGCAATTGTTTTATTAGAAACTAGGTTTAACCTTAATAAAAATGTGTACCAAATTACAATGGATATGTACTACTTGTGTACATACTCAAACTTTACAAACATAATAGTTTCAGCCATTGCAGGTCATCAATAGTATGTTAATTGCAAGCACATGTACTACCTATACAAATATTTTTGTAAGATGGACATCCATGGAGATAAATTCATTCATGCACCAAGTTATAGCTTCAACAAAGTGAAGCTTTTCAGAGATCATTATAGTCTAGAATAATCTTGGCTACATCTTATTAAGTACTTTTTTTGTATTGTATTAAAATTCAGTACGATTGAAATGATTTGAAGCGTATGGAATGCAACAACCCTATGCATCTTTCAAATTTAGGAGTCTGTTTAAATGTTTTTATAGAAGTTATGAATGGCTAAGACCCATAATTGTGAACTCTAATCCAAGAAAGGACATATGAATATATATCCATTTAAAAAAATTATTTGGCCACTTCTTTTCATTTCAAATGTTTTTATTTGTATTTTCTCATTTTTTCCCCAAGTAATGGTTACTCCATTAGGTTGGAATACCAATGCAAGAGGTCCATGAGACTTGAATGTGGTGGCACAAGTTTAAATTTTACAAGGCTCCAAATTATGCTGGTGTACAGAATGTCTGTAATGAACTCAAAGCAAAACGTTGATGTAGAGTAGCATTAGTGGAGGTTAGGTTATACCCATTATTGCATTTGTGAGTTGTATTTGCCTAATATATTCTATTGTATTCTCAAAATAATTTGTAAGTGGCTAGATATAAAACTTGTAGAAACTGAATTGAATGATGAACTATATATTACAATATGAAGTTGTTTTTTGGCTAGAATTGGCAAGTGGCAATTTCTGAAAAAAAATATCTCAAAATCCACGATTATAGAAATAGCGGTCATAGGTCTTGAATTTCTTTTTAAATAATAAATTTTCTTCTCTATTAATATTTTTTTCCAAAAATAATATTTTTAGTAAGAAAGTTGAAAAAAAAATATTTCAAGGCTCCCCACTTACAACCAGGGTTGCTAGCGTGCGAGCGTGCGAGCGTGAGCATGTGAGCAGGAACAAATAAACTTGAATTACCTATAACCATGGATTCATAGAATGATTGAAGCACCTATGACCGTGGTTGTTTAGAGGGCCACGGCTGTATATTTTTTGGTATTTGTTGTATCCCTAATAAAATGTAAGAAATAAAAGATGCTTTAACATTTACATGTATCTTAGGGTAGTTGTAATTTTTTCATTTTATAGTCTATTTTTTATGGTGTAGGTTTAGGGTTATATAAAGATTTGTTTGCTATCTATGTAGTGGTGGTAATCAGTCTTCTGCAAGCTTTATCTCTGGTTACACCACAATTTATGTCACTGAAGCGTTGGTGTACTTGTATTGTATTTCACATTGTCTTTTTCAACAAAAATCATTTTTGTGCAATTGTTTTTTCGTTGAGGGTTCTATAATTTTTAATGGAAGTGCTGGAGTAGTTGCCACTTATTTTAAATCTATATTTTTCTATGAAAGTTTTGGTATAGTTTCTATTCTGAAAGACACTCTAGTATATAAGTTGTAGGGAATCTAGGTAGTTGTAATGTTCTTTGACATCTTTTTTTGGAAGCCCACATTTATAGTTTCAATTTTAATATGACATCCTATTCTTGATCATTCAAAATCTACAGTACTTGTGTTTTTTTGACACCTTATATTTTGGAGAATAAGTCATGTGCAATTGCAATTTTTTTTAAATACACTTCAAAAACTTTTGATTACTTGTAATGTTATTGGACACCCTATATGGCTACAAAATGTTTAAATTAATCACATTCATGTAGTTGGAAGTTTTGTTTTAACCCAATATTCCGTAGTTTTGAAATCTTTTCAAACCATGGTCATTATGAATGTTTATTTTTCTTATAGGCTTTGTCTCTTTCATTGAGACACTTAAAATGATGAACTACCATGTATTCCCTTGTATTGTTATTCAAAAGTGTAAACTGTAAGACACTAAGGTTAGAATTAATTTGAATGCACGACTGCATATTGTAGAGCAAAAAAGGTGATATATACACATATAACCATACAACACACAAATCCAATCATAATCAAAATCAACACATATTGTTTAGACTCATAAGATACGTCAATCTTATGAGTCTAAGTGGCAGTCGACTCTACTGCAGAATCCTTGTCACTAGAAGAATCTGAAGTTTCTTCATCCTCTGAGGCCGATCCATCTATAAACTACAAGACATTTAGCGCATACGAAGGCTTCCGGCGTTTGGGTTCTGTAGTCCCAAACTCTGCAAATGCTGATGCTAACTGCGATGCATAAACTGGTAAGTCAAATGACTTCTCGGGACTAAGGAGAAGCCTTCGCCTCCTTTTAACTGCATCATCTGCCATCAATCCCGAACTGCTGCACATGCAAATGATTCACAATTAGATTATGACATATTACATGTACTTAACAAACATTAGAATTTGAGGACTAAAGAAAACTTACTTACTAGGTCTATCACGACGAGGGAACTTCCGAGGTACAATTGTCATTGAATCTGGATCTTGTGACACTTGAACGTCAACAGCTTCGCTCATTCCAATTGGGGCAACAGGACTTATAGGAGTAATAGTCCTCTTCATAGGTTCAAGGAGATATTTGAAAATGTTCTCGTCTTTCTCCAACGCTAGAATATGGCGCCCTATTCCGCGACAGGCCTTGATGGAGGCACCTGTGAAAACCAAAAGAAATTTCATTCGATAAGTGTTTAGGGTTGGTGTTGCAGTTGAAGACTGTATACAAACTTCATTTGAATTTCATACTTACCCGTTGACGCTGTGCAATCAAGAACAATGTCTCCCTCGTCAGTGGTACCGTCAATGAGAAATGCCAATAGTCGAGCATCCTTTTCTCGAGCCCCACGCCACGGTTTTCCGTTGATTTTATTCACCGATAGGGAATCTACTGTCGTATAGTTCATAAGCACGTCATCTTGTTTAAGGTCCACTTTGGCTTGCTCCATTGCCTTTGATCGCTTGAAGCAGAACTTTGATTTCCCTCTAGGACCAAGGTCTTTCACGAGAATGGTGATACCAAACTTCAAGGTCTACTAGTACAAAATCACAACTCACATTAAAAAAATGAATTAAAACTCAACCACGATAATGTTCCACAAATTGTAAGGGATTTGAAAAATATTATCGTGCTCTTTCTGTCCACGGGCGATATTAGATGCACCCGATTTGTACATAGCCACTCCTTCTTCACAACTATTTTTTGAAATTCTGTACATAATCCCGCAATGGTGCTCTTTGCATCCACACTCCACGAATGGAAAACCACAATCGCACCATGGTCTTGCAAATGCTTCTCTGCAAATGCAAATGCTTGGAATATCATATTGTAATGGGGGTCTGAGTTCCATGCCGGTATAATATCTACTGTCAATGAACACCCCGGCACCGGCAGATTCTCTTGGCAGTCAAAGACCATCAAGTCAAATCCGGGAAATTTGTTTACCTTCCCATTGTATTCCCTGTCCTTCTCTACCACCACCTACAATAGGAAATTTCGTACCAATTAGTAGTTTCTAAGATGGAATTCTCATTCTGGACTTCTAAATGATCTCGTAAAGAACAAAAACAAGAAATCTTTACCTTTTGGAGGAAATCAATAACCTCGGTGTAGCAATTCGGCCCAGGTTTTAGTTCATTTTCCATGATGTCTTCGATGGAGACATTCAAGATTAACTCCTCTGACGTTACATCTTCGTCGTCTGAAATGTGAACCAGCTGAGTCCCTTGGGTGACCATATCTTCATTGAAGTCTGGTAGGACTGCCTTCCTCTTCATTCCGCTTTGACTTCCTCCTACCATCTCAGAGCTCTGGTCCACTGTTGATGATGTAGGAATAACGGGTCCACCTTCGTCTTTCTTCATCCCTTTCGCCTTAGCCTTTTCTTCCTTCTCTTTTTGCTTCTCCTTTTCCTTCTCTGCCAACTTCGCCGAACGCTCTAACTCCTTCTGTTTGTTCTCCAATGCAACTTTAAGCTTTGCTGCCTTCTTCCTGTCACTAGACTCCCTCTTCGAAATGGCCCTCCGTTTTTGGACATCGGTCATCCCTACGAACTCATCCACTTCCAAGTCAATGGCACCAATACCCTCCAATGAGTTCCGGAGCTGTGATTCCGATGGATGTGTGTACGAAATTGGGCAGTCAAGGTACCATCCACCACCACCAAGATGGGCCGTTGTATACGTCCTCAGTTGCATGGAAGTGTACATGCAACTCGGGGAAGTACGGTCTAAGAAGTTCGATAGGAATGTAGGGAAGTCTTTCTTCTCAATTGCACCTTTGCCCAGCAACTCAAATTTGAAGTATCTGTAGTCCCATTGTACAATGCAAAGAAGAAAAATCAAAACACATCATACTATTGTTTCAACACATTGAAAAATCCGATTTACACTAAAAAATGCTTGAAATACACTTCATTAATTTATTTGCAATTAAAAAAATTACTTCATCAACAAACAAGACCAAAGGGATCAAGAACTCTATCCACAAACTTCGAATTATGTCATACAACTTTTCAAGTCACACTATGAACCTCTTCAATTGTGCCCATAGTCCCCTTTGTTTTATAAGTATTCTTGCACATCTACATTTCTGACATACAATGACATATTCTTCGCTTCATTGTATGAAGTACAAAATAAATACAATGAACACTTCAGATTACTTGACACTCACTGAAAAAGAACTCTTCGCACCGCTTGCTTGGACCCTTCATAGGCCTCAAAGTTGTCATTTTTCTTGAAATAATTTGCTCCTCTCAAGTGTGGTAAGAACCCTTGATCCCAAATCTTCTTTCTCCAACCTTCCAGGTAGTCCACCAAGGTATCTGCTTGTTGTGGTACGTCCATGTTCACAGCGATATTGTCACCCTTCATAATACTGTCGAATTCCTTCACGGCTGCATCTTCAATCTAAGAGACAAAGGTCTTGTAAGCTATGTCCAAAATATACAATGCAATGCAATTTCCCCATGCACCCACACTTCCATTTTGTAGTAAATAAAATTACAATACATGTATAAAACTGTATACACTTCTTTCAACGTTCCAATATTGAGCATGTTCTTAAAAAATAGGCAAATTGTTTTATCCTACCATATGTATAAGCAGGGAAAAATGTTATTATTTTTTGCCTAAAGTCGTAGTCACTACTGCATGCACTGGTAAAGGAAACAAGCTCTCACCCCAGCATACCAAACACATCTGTTCAAAAATGGTGCAAGTAATATCTCAGACATTGGCCTTGGCGGAAAACGCCTAGCATCACGTGATGGCCCAGATGAATTCCACCACTTCAAGAACTTTGTTTTATGTGCTGGTGTAGTGTTGCAAGTTGCAACCATTTGTAGCTTCTCCAGAGTCATCTCTGGAACCTCATTAGCACTCCAATGTCTTTCCACCTACAATTTGCAAATTTTATGTTAGCCTCAAATGTCATTTTCAACAATAGGAGTCAAATTGCAGTTGCACATGCATAAGACACAAACCTCTTGTAGGAACTCTGGCTTGAGAGCTGGATTGGCCACTGTAACAAGCTTCATCATCTTTATATTCAGTTTCCCTATCTTCTCCTGTGCTCCAGCTCTCATTGCATGTGCCACCCCTTCTGGCATGTTCTCTTCCTTAGGAGTGACTTCATGGTACTTCCGTACTGCTCCATCTGCAGCTTGAGCTATCTCTTGCTGCAAAAATTACATAATAAATTAAATTACAAACAACTTGAAAGCTCAAATCCAAGCACATGGCAACAAAACATGCATTTAGTAATTTATAATTCTTGAAGACGTCTCTTACCCGGAAAAGAAAACAAGTGAAGACCTGCACAGGCATAGTATACCAAGTCCTCTTCATCTTCACTGCATCACATAGTTTCAGTTCAGATGGCCTCAACATTTCCTTGAACTTGTCAATGGGAAGAAGTCCATACTTCTGGACTCTGTATAATGTGTGGACAAGATTAGTCTTCACATGTGAATCCTCCGTCGACCTACAATTCAGTTGATAAAATGGGTTAATTAAAGACTTGAAATACAAACATTGAATAAGTCATATGCAAATAAAGATAATAGACAATGCCATATTAAAAAGGAAAACAGACTTACTTGTTTATGTCATGCATTACGTGCATGACCAACTCCGTCTTCCCCTTTGTGTTTAGGACAATGGAATCTACAACATAGTGCCAATCTGCGTCACCAAAGTGACGCCTCTTGATGTGGGTCATCCAAGAAATTAGCCGATGGTTTCCATCGCAAACGTAGAACTTCAAGTTCTTCATAAACCTGAGCTCGGGCACAGACTCTAAATGCGAGGTAAAAATGACATTTTTCTCTTTCCAAATAGGACCCCATGCCTCCATTTCCTCTTCCGTGAACTCCAAACTCTCCCCTCCCTCATTTGTCGTTGTCACATAAAACACTGCGGCTCCATCTCTATACCCATTCACAAATTCATGCTCTAGTAACAATAGATCACTTGCAAGAGTGGGCCTTACCATAGGCATGGCTACCATTCTGCACAATGGTATTTGCAACCGAAACAGGTGGTCTGGCTTCATCCGCAAAGTTGCAATAGACTTCACAGCATCTACCTTGTGATACTGGCGAAGGTCATCCTCCAAAAGGTTTTTAGACTCATCTTCTACAACGTCCTTCTTTGCATCACCTACCCCGTACTCATGTTCACCTTCATCTTCATCTTCAGTTTCTTGTTCAATGTCTGGTTGCTCTGAAGCTTCGATTGCCTGAGTCTCGGGAATGGTTTCCTCTACCCAAAGGTTAGATGTACCGTCTTACATCTAAAAGTTCAAATATGAGAATGAAAGAATTATTAAGGATTCCAACGGAGGCAATGACCAACTGAATACTATGAACTCACTGCCAATTTCAAACTACATGTGTAACTAATATGTCTACAATGAAGACCATCACAAACGAGCTTTGTGCAAAATTTATAATTGAAAATGACTCTAAAGTAACAATTTCAAAAAAACACCAAAATAACCAAATCAATTAATAACTCAATACAAGATACAACGGAGAAGTTTATTACATGTCAATTTGAGATTGAACAAAGAACAATGAACACAACATCTTCACTATGTCTAATTGCGTTGCATGTACAATCAAAACTTTCATGAATTATAGGTGCCTTGTAAGTTATAGAACTCTGCCTATTAGTGCTGTTTTTCCTCTGAACTCTCTAAAGAGTGCTCTGCTGTCCTATGACTAAATGCCTCCTTATTTTGTGGATTCGTCCACATGTACTGTAAAAGAACAATAACATAGAATAATATACAATCCTTGGACCACTCACATGACTGAGGGCACCTTCCTTGTATACATCTACCGAATAATGTGCACTTACAGACATTTGGAAAAACTTACCATTTCCTCGTCTCTTCGTTCTTCTTCTTCTGAACTGCTGGAGACTTCCGTGGCCGTTGGCGATGGTGTCGAAATGTAAGAAGGTCCAGCCCTTGATAGCAACGGGGGATTTGGAGGACGGTCTCTTCCAGTTGATGTACTCCTCTGATGTCCTCCCTGCACATCCAATCAGACGACATAAGACGTCACTAATTTCATGTCACTATATTATTTCCCAAATGACAATCACGATCTTTAATAAAACTAAAGAGAAAGTCATGAACACTAACATAGAATAACCAATGCTTCTGTAATTACTTTTTCTTTGTTGAATTTGTACAAAATACTTTCTCTGTTGTACCAACTTATCAAACCATATACATTATTGAATGTACAAATTCACTTCATCTACAATTGAACCTATTAGAATAGAGCCCAAATGTACTTAAATTTTAGAAATTACTATAATACCACACATTCAAAAAGAGTAAAAAATTTTATCATCAAAACGGAGGGGTCCATAGCTAACATGATTTTTTACCGTCACATCTGACGGTCCACGATGAAGAAAGTCCTACACCCCCCCTCATGGGATTATACTTGCCGTAGTTTCTGTCGTCAGCATTCTTAAGGATATAATGCGAATAAACAACAACTTTTGTTTGGCCTTTTCAATTGCAATAACCATAAACAAAAAGGCACTCTTACATATTAAATGCAAATTCTTAAAAAAATTAATAGACTTGTCACATATCAAAAATGAAGGTCAAGGTAAACTCTTGAAACTTTAAGAAGACTTTAAAACTACAATCAAACGCTGCGCAATTAATACAAATGAGACAAAGTTTAAATTAAAACCGAAATACTAAAATCCAAACATTAGAAGTTCGGGGTCCAGGCAGCAACGTTGGAAGTTGGGGGCCCAACGTTAGAAGTTGGGGGCCCAACGTTAGAAGTTGGGGGTCCAGGCAGCAACATTAGAAGTTGGAGGTCCAGGCAGCAACATTAGAAGTTGGGGGTCCAGGCAGCAACCCAAACATTAAAAGTTCGGGAAAGGTAACCTTTGGCTTCCCCGATAGGTATGAAATCCAACTCAGGTCCTCCGGCTTTCGCCACCTATGTGTTCCACTTTCTCAGCAAGTCGGGAACTTGGAGCCATCGACAGTCGACTACTGTGGAAACTTAGAAAAACTAGAACCTTTGTGAGAGAATCCAGGAATCATAGCAAAAAGAGGGGGTCCCGTTACTACTAGGACGGAGACCGTCGGATCCGACTGTCCGTTCCCTGGACTGTTGTGGACTCCCCAAAATATGGTGGCTTCAGTATCCAATACTCTGTCTTTCCACTGGACTTACGTAGTTCAGTTGCAAGGTTCAAATCAATCCACATACATTCTGAAAAATGCACAGCTCGGACATATGTAGTTCAGCTGCAGGGTTGAAATCGTTCTACATACATTCTTAAAAACGCACAGGTCGGACCTCAAGGTTGTTCAAGATCTCGTAGTTAGACTCCTGACATGCCATATCTCGACTCACCTACAAACTTGCTATCAATGACAGAAAGTCGGTTTTCAATAACTCTTGTCGATGTTGAATCAAGCATTGTCAGTAATGGCGCGGCACGACTGACTCGACAGTGACAACACTTCCTAAATCGAGATCAAGAATCTCTGAAGTTGTTACGGCAATTCCAACCATATTATCTAACTTGTAATGGTTTATGGTGTCTTCTCTTGGCGATGTACATCTACTGACTGTGAGTTTGTGAAAGCTAACAACAAGATCTAGGTACAAGAAGAGAGGAAAGACTCAAGATCAGGTCACAGAAATTACCACTTTGGACAAATCCTGCATAGGCATCGAAAAATCAACACGCCCACATATCCGCACCAAGAAAACAACAAGAAAATAAAACGGCAACTGCGGGCCTGTGGCGATGACCGCATTGAAACTTGGGGGTCCACGAGCGGCTAGTACATGAAGCGTCGGATCCGACTGTCTTCCCCGACGAAGCCAGAGGACCCCAACATTGCAGTGGGGAATCGGAATGCGGTATGAGATGCAGCGTTAGTTACTGTATTGGAAATAGAAAACAATGCAAAGCTGAAATTACCGTATCTACAGATGCCTGCTCTTGCGGTGCAGAAGAGCTGGAGTCCAATCTTGCGCGAGAACGAGTGTGCCTCATCGTGGAGCCAAGTTGTACGGTTTCCTCGAATTCCCACAATAGAGTTGCAGCGGTTGCTTTCTGAGCTACAAAAGAATTCTTCACGAACTGCAGAATGAGTGTCCACGGAGAGGGCCACACGAGGGAAGGGTGGTGTGAGCGGTGATGGTGGCGCAACCGGTGGGTACTGGCGAATGGCGTGGGGTGGCCATCATCGTGCGACGCGGTGAGTAAGAAGCAGTGTGCAGGAGCACGGCGCGGGGCGACGTGGCCTCCTGTGACGCGGTGGCCATCACCGTAAGGCGCAGGGAGTTCAAAGCGGTGTGCAGCAGCGCGGCGGCCTCCTGTGACGCGGTGGCCATCACCGTGAGGCGCAGGGACTTCGGAGCGGTGTGCAGCAGCGCGGCGCGGGGCGACGTGGCCTCCTGTGACGTGGTGGCCATCACCGTCCGGCGCGGGGAGTTCGAAGATTTCTACGGGAGCGCGGCGCGGGGAGTTCGGAGTGCGGTGCGTGGAGATCAGAGTGCTATGCGGGGAGATCAGAGCGCTGTGTACCCTACATCAGCATAAAATAAGGGCCTTTTTTTAGATGCACCCCGGGTAAGGATGAGCGAGGGGGTCAACCCACCTTGATCCATCCAAGGTAGTTCCCATTCAAAAGTTTGGCGGTTTAGCTTTTCCAATCTTCAGCAACTGGTTACGGAAGAAGATGAAGCAGGGTTTCATATACTGCATTGAACAGGCCCTACCAGTTTACCCTAAGAAGTTGAGGGTGAACTTACACTTGATTTCTACTGGAACCTTGGATTTCACGTACTGTGACAGATGATCATAATGTTTCCATTTTGAAGGTTTTTGCTTACATCCTCATGAAGACAAGGTTCAAAATAAACTTCGCATTTGATTTTGAGTTTCTTGCAGGGTTGGAAAGGCAAAGGGGCACACTAGACTACTCTTAATACTCGAAATCCAAAATGTAGATAGCGAGATTACCTTCCTCAAGCCCGTTCGCATGGTTAAGACGTTTTGTAAGAAATAACTACTGTTCAAAAATATGTTCAAGTGACTTGGGTAAAATCGTGGCCACCTACCCATCTGAGGTCTTGATTCGGAAATCACTGCAAAATACTTCCAAATGAGCACCTATGATTTGTTCTAAATAAGCACCTATTGAATCAAAATTATGTTTGATTGATTGAGTAACTGAAAGTTACGAGAATTATTGAGTATGTCATTTTTGGGCTTCATTGTCTAACCAAAAATTTGTACTTCCTTGACATACTTTCAGTTTCAAATTTGCGGATTATGTCGGTAAATTGAGTTTGATTATTCTTAACTGATCTGGAATAAATCCAAACCCCAATTCTGTGCAGCACCGTAAATCTCCTTACCGAATCATATCACTCCCAAATCCCGAAGTAAGTTAGATTTGTGTGCATTGCACACTTACTCCACATGAGATAAACAACGACCAAGTCCTGAGACATTGCAAAAGAACATGAGTCGTGATGCAAAAGTACTTTAAGAACTTAGACTTCAAGGATGGATGATAGATGAATGCTCCTAATCTTAAGAAAAAATGTTCCAGTTTAAGTCAAGGATAGTCACGGTGATTCGTGGCTTCTTCCGGTGAATCAACTGCGAAGCTGTTTCATTGAAAGACGTCCTGTAATGCCCAAATAAGACTGATAAAAGAATGACTACTAGTTTGTTCCATCTTCCAAGAATTCAAAACAGGAACCAAAGAATCTTTGAACTGAAAACATACTCGCAGTCATTGGAACTGAAAATTCAATTGAAAGCAATCTCTCTACAATCGCCCGCAATACTATCGGTTGTTGTGGCTATATTGCTTAATATAATGTTGTGTGTATGCTTTATATGTTTAGGAAATGTTTTACAATGCTTTTGTTATTTTATTAAAAGATAAATTTATAAAATTAAGAGTGTGTTATTTTATTATATGTTTAGTGTATTAATTCATTATTATATTCATTTATTTATTTATAGGAAGATGATTTTAATAATTATTTATTTTACTTCGAGCATTTCTTTTTTGAAATCTTTAATTTAATATTCTTAATTTTATTATCATTTTGTTTTTGTTTCATTTTTTTGAGGAAAGGTCTATTTTCGAAGTTTGTTATGTTATGAGCAGTCCATATTTTTTGGGTTTTGAAAAGGTGCGAAGGTGCCAATCACAGAATCACTTGAAATTTGGTGGAGCATTCAGAAAAATTCCCAAAACAATTCTTGGTAGGGACTTGCCTCTTTTGTTTCTGTGTAGTTCTTCCTTTAATCAGAGGATTTGGTTCGCGTTTCCAAAAAAATTTAGTACATGTCCCAAAAAAATTTGGGCAATTAAACATATGAACAATAATAATGAAGGTCAAATGGCTACAGGTTGTAGAATGCGAATGGCACAAGTTTAGTGACAAACAATGACTGGGAAGAGACTTCCGTCCTTAGAAGAATTCAAAAGAATTATCAGGAATAACCATTTCTGAACTTTCAGTAATTATGTTCTGAAATATTTTTTTACATACAATTTGAAAGTACCTGACATAGCCACCTATTTGCATTTAATGTTATTCTAATTGAAGCAGCTTAAAAGATAGGTGCTTCGTATTCCTATTCCGTAGGTGATGTAGACACATAATTATGATGCCAAATATAGCCTCTAAGATGCTGTGAATGTATTATAGGAAGGCGGTGCAAAAGTAGTGTTTTAAAATGTCTATTTATAAATTTGGATTCAATAATACTAACCCTAAAGGAGGGTTGTCCATCCCTGAACGGCTGAACTTCCTAATGTGAGGTGGAATTTGAATTCCATGTACGTCATTATATCGTAGAAAAAGAAGTGGTTCATCACTTACCTATAAGGATTACACTCTTACATCTTGTGTAGTTCTTGCATATGGTTTCTGTATCATGGCTTCCATTCGTGTAGATGGATATGAAGTTCCACTTATTTTTCCTGTTAATGAAGGAGGACGAGCAAAAGTATTGAGCCATCTCTTACATGTCCGATTCAAGTTCGTAGAGTCTTCCATTTATGTTGAAGAAGAGAGGATGTCATTCTCAGGACAAGTGCAGGAGTCAATTCCTATGGTGAAGTCTGAAGAAGAAAGTGGTCATTGTTGGTATTTGTCAAAGGGGAACTATAGAGCTTACGGTCTTCCTTTGTGTTTGGTATCTTCATCATCAGAAATCCCAAGTTGGCATTCAGATACTTCTACTGTCAATATGCCGTATGTTAATTATGTATTATCCCTTAGTTCGACTCGAGAGGTGTGTAGAGCTGCTCCACATGGTTCTGTTCTTCGTGCAGTGAAACTAGAGAAAGAAGATTTTGTCATCGAGTTGTCCAGCGATTCATCAGGAGAATCTCTTCAATTAGGAGTGTCAGAGCCATTGCTTCCTAACAAGGTTGCTCAAAATGAAAATGGAAGTCCATTTTCGGTGCATGACACCCTATCCAATAGTCCAGGGCGTTCTTCTGTGTCACGTCCTCCATTGCATCCGAGTGCAATTAGTCGATTGAGTATAATAGAATGCCTGAAGAGATTGGCTTCTATGCATCGTTCAAGGAACGAATTATCCACAATGGACCTTAACAGTATGAAGCATCACCACGTGCAATTTCTTCCAGCCGTATTCAATGGGAATGTCATTTTCGAATTGCCTCCTTGTCGATTGTCGTCCTCTTCATCAGCAGCGAAGAATTTGGAAGGAATGGACAAGCGATACGATGGACATCCTTGGTGCAAATTGGTGACTACAAACATTCAGAACTCTGACAATCTGAAGTTCCGTAAGTCATATTGTGCAGGTCATCTTGCTTGTGAGAATCCAGATTGTGATTATGTTAAGAGGACTTCTAAACGCAATGAGACAGAGTGGAGTGGCTACACAACATTTCCTTTTGAAGTAGGAAACAATACTTCAAAAGATTGTACGGTTGTTTGCAAAGTGTGCAAGATTTCACCATCATGCCTAAGTGTGTGTGATGCTCGGATTTACTATTGCTATAGTGATAATCCACATATGAGTCGCGCTGCAATTCACTTTGGAAACCACACTCACCCTGTTGCAAAAGGAATGTACAGGGATTCTGCAAAAAAAATTTGTGGACTTCTAGCAGATGAAGTGGCTAAGACACCGAAAGCCACTAACTCAGCAATTGCTTTGTCTGCAAGCAAAGAGTTTTTGACAACCTATTTATTTCATGATGGTCAGGGGGAAAAGAAAATGTTGAAGGGAGAAGAGTTGGAGGAAGTGATGGATCGCTTTGAATTCTTAAGTAGTCCGAATGTTAGAAATGTCATATCATCATTTCGCTCAAGCAATGCAGGAGGTGTAATTGATAACATCATGACCATGAAGAAGGAATCAAAGTTTGAATTCATTCATGACAGTGTATTTCCAGGACAGGGAAAGGAGAAAGTTTACATTTTCAAGATGCTTACTGAGGGTCCTGGAAGTGGAGTGGATTTGGTGAAGCGCATGCAACCTGGAGGGAATTTGGAGAATGCTTGGATGATATTGACCATGTGAAGCGTGTGAAGGAGTGGACAACAATGGCATGTCATGTGTATGATGCACAATACAAGAAAGTAATGACCATTGCAGTCTGTGATATGCAATCTGAAGATACTGAAATTCAAGTGCAACTTTGGAGGTGTTTGAATGCCGTAATGTCACGAAATGGAGTAGATCACCCAAACTTCAAGGGGTTCATGGCAGATAGCGCTATGGCAAATTGGAATGCTGTTCGTATAGTCTATGGAAATGGTTCAGCTAGTGACAGAATGGAGAATCGTGAGCGAACATGCTTACTGCATTGGAGCACTTCACTTCAGAAGCATACTCAAAAATACATCAAAGAGGAATTCCAACATCAGCACAGTAAGCTTTGCAAACAATACAAAGATTCCAAAACAATGGAAGAAGCAGAGACACGATATCTAGCAATTAAGTCATGGTGGTTATCATCTGGAGCAGCCACTAAAGATGCGCTTCATCACTTAGATCACTGGTTAGCATTTTGGCATTTTCGATATCGGCAATGGGGAGGATTCATGCAAATGGTGAGTACAACATTTTTGTATCTTATACATTAGAGTAGTTATAGAAAACTACCCCAAGAAAATAGTCCTTGTATTAGTAATAAAATAGAATACTTGAATGATCTCAAATAAAGGGAAGTGAATAGATTTAAAGGAAATGGTAATTCATAATATTTTTTTTGTTTTTTTAGCAGTTGAGCGCATAGAGAAATTGTTTATGAAGAATAGCATGAAGGATTTTGTCGTCTTCAAAATTTTATCATCAACTACATTAAATTATTAGAATGTAATAGTTCATTTTTTTATTGTGGAAGATTGAAATGCATGGAATTGACTGCAAATGTTTCTTCTCTGCTCGTGATGCAATGCAAGATTTGAATTTGGAAGAGATGGCGGATATGCCTTCCTGCAATTTGTCAGAGACAATTCACAATAAGTGGCTCCAAATGTCTGGCAATCGAGGAAACAATTTATTTGATGCTACATGTGATGACAGCATCCGTGCGTGGATGCAAATGACTAACTATCGAGCTTATTTAAAAGGACATGCATCTGGATGTGGCCCATCAAAGGGTGAGTTGAAGTTGAGAGCTGCTAGACGAAGTGGAGACCCTAAGAAGATGGCAGAGGTATTGAATACCTTACCTGGATGTGAAGGTTTTGGAAGTCGTGTACCACACTTGGAGGGGGAGGAAATCTTTGGAAGCACAAAGAAGAAGTTGGACGTACCTATTGGTGATGCAAGGGATTCACATCGACCAGACAAGGTTAATTTTTCTCAACCTCGTATTCGTACAAGGTCAATTGCGGTTGGGGTGGAGTCTTCTGGTGGAAAAGGAAAAGAACAAGGGACAAATAACTTCAATCATGTTACAGTTGCAGTTGAAAGTGACTGTGATACATCTAAGTGGCACATTGCAAGGATCAGCCACAAATCAAATGCAAGATGTTATGCTCAACAACGAGGGTCAAATATCAAATGCACTGCAAAAATCTCGAAGGGGCGGAAGGGAACACCAACTCCAACTTATCGCGGACGAAAGGAAGATTATGGAAGCAAGAGAGAGGTGATAAGTGACTTCTGGTTTTGTTCAGATGACATTGAACGTTGTGTGAAAGGTACAAAGCGGAAGTGGGTCATTGACTGGCCAAACTTGCCGGACATTTGACCTGTTTTAAGTGGGACAAATTTAAGTTGGGAAGAGACTTTGCTACTGCAGCATGCGGGATTCTGTCTCCAGGAACGACCAACTTTATCGCCACATCAAATTTTCAGTATGTCGAAGGTTTTTCAGACTGTTTTATATGATCATGCACCGCCATCAAATGCAGATGTGTATCCAACTGTGAGGAACAATCGTAGTATTCGTAGACTTGCAAATGCCCCCACAATAGAGCAACGGAACAAGTGGGAGAGTGCAAGGAATATTAAAGGCCAAATCATAGGAGTGACCTTGCTTCCATTACCAGGTCTAGGTGCAATTGTATCATTGGAGACAGGAGCAAATGACACAAAAAATGTGTATCGCATTACAATGGGTATGTTCCCTTCCTGCACATGTCCAGACTTTGTAAGTATGGCTGTAGCTGCCATTGGAGGACGTCAGCAATATGTTAATTGCAAGCATTTGTACTACTTGTATCGATACTTCTGCAAAATGAGCATTGAGGATGACAAATTCATTCATGCACCAAGCTATAGTTTCAATGAGTTAAAGGTTCTCTTAGTTCGAGCGGGGATTATTACTATTCCGGAATAGGCACAAATATTTTTTTCTATGTACTTCAATTATATACTATGAATATGAAGTTGCAAACAATTGAATTGCAAAATGTTGGCATTTGTTTTCTTTTTTATGAAATGTCTACTCTGTAGTTGTCGTATGGTTATAAAATTTTGTACTTCTCATTTTCTGTGTACTTCTTCTTTGGGGATGATGAAACCGTTACCCATTTAAATAACTTCTATGAGAAGATGTGGTCACTCCATTAAGTTGAGAGTATATTAGCAAAATTGCGAGAGGTCTATGAGACTAGAATGAGGTGGCCCGGGTTCGAATCCCGTGAGGCTTCTAATTATGCCAAGGTGCAATCCCTGTATTGAGCTAAAAGCAAAGCAATTGTAGTAGGATTATTATTTTTATAGTTTATGGACATCACAAATGCAGTCATTGAAGGGAATTGGTTAAACATGAAAGAAGTAATATTCTTTAATTTTGCCATGTAAAGGAAATTACTAGCTTGAAAATGAAAACTTTGTGAAAAGCACGGTAATAGGGCAAGCGGTCATAGGACCCACAATTTACTAAAAAAAGTAAATAAATTTTAAGTCCAAATTTTTCCTTTCTTTTTTTTTAATTTTTTAAAAATAATTTAAAAATAATTAATTTTCAGGCCCCCTGCTCACAAGCTCCTCGCTCGCCGCTCACAAGCTCGCCGCTCCAAGCTCGCATGCTAGCGTCGTTGCACTTACAACTTACAAGCTCGGTGCTCCATGCTCACATGCTAGCATTGTTGATAAATAAAAATGTAACATTCTTCCTCAACATAATGAATACATGTCTAAAAGATGAATTATAAAACCTTATGGTTTTTGAAATAAAATGTGCTTTCTTAGATTTTCAAAAATTTGAATCAACTTCAAGAATTATAATTTGTATCGACCATATCTACAATTATGATAGCTACAATGAATGCATCTGTAAAAGAGTCAAAACAAAGAGTCAAGAATGGGGTTTTGAGAAGTATAGGATGGTAGTGGTAAGTAGGCGCTATTTTGTGCTCATAACAATTAAGGAACAAAATATAATCTTGCACTTAATGTTTGGCATAGGTGGATGGACAAGCCAATATGATCTAGTAGTGAATTAACCCCTAATGTCCTAAGTGTCCCTTACAGGGACACTTGAAAGTTTGGGCAAGTTCCTATGACCTCAATTTTTGATGATTTTTTAAAAGCTTTCTCAGAAGATAGAAAGAAAACTCATTAGCTTTGTGGGAATATGATTTCAATTTCAATTGGTGCCTAGGAGCAAAAGTTATGCCATTTTAAACATAGTTTTCACTTCATTAGGTAGAAATAAAAATCTACAAAAAATTGAAATAGAATTTAAAAAATTCTTATAGATCTTATTTTTGTCTATATTTGAATCTTTAGTTCATTTTATTTGGATAAATGATGTGAATGTTAGGATCAATCTTGTTTTTTAGGCAATCTAAGCACCTTTTTAAAAAAACAACTTATGAAATTCATCTTTTAATGCAATTTTCACAATTTAAAAAAAATTATTTGATAAGGTTATGTTTGCTTGCAAGAAAATCTCACTATTGGGATTATGGTGTTTCAATTCCATCTTAGAGCTATTAACAATTTAGTGTTTTGTTGAATTTTAGACCTATGTCTACTCAACAATTTTTTAATGAATGAAAATCAAGTGTTTTCCTTTTTGAATTTTTTTTCCCAACTCTCAACTTAATTCTTCAATGTAAAATTTTTTAATCTCAAACTCAATAGTATAGAAAATCTAAAATAAGGAGATTCAAAGTCAAAAAATCTAGTCATGAACATGAGAAAAAAAAAACTTGTTTTCATCACTTGAAATGCAAATATCCTACCATCTATGCAGTCAATGTTTTTGAAATTTCTACTAAACATTTTTATACCTATCCAATGCAAGATCCTATAGTTAGATATGCCAAAAAAATGAAAATTTCAAGAGTTTTGCACCTTTCAATAAGAATGGCAGTTTTGACTGGTTTTAGAAAGAAAAAAGGCCTTGGGGCTTTAGGGGTTAAGCATGCCAATCAAACCTATAGTTACTTACCAAGCTATGCCATTCATTCTTTCTCACCTTTCAACTTCAAAGGATGGCTTTCACTTTCTCTCACAAAAGCCAAATAAGAGCAATATGAATACACATTACAAAATGGCCCATCAAATTAAATAACTATTGAATAATTGACAAGGGATTAAAAGTTGAGAGTATTGTTATTAAGGAAGCTTTTAACTCCTAAAGGTTTTTGAGTATGTTTTCACCAAAAAAGCTCCAAACTACTAGTCATAATACAAGTACCTAATTCTTTTAAAAAAACATTTTTGGAAAAACATTTTTGGATATATGTACCTATAGGAAATTTTGAAAATGTCCCAAATGGTGGTGCTTCTTTGGATTCATTCTTTAACCCCTCACCGCCCAAGGCCTAACCATGTTAAAAAACAACCTTGCTTTTCAAGTGTTATAAGTCTAAATGTGGGAATACAATCCCACATGCTAGACCCATAATACTAGCATATGACGGAAAAATTCAAAAATTGTCTCCTTAAAAAGGAAAGTTTTTGAGTTCTCCTAGGAAGTTAGGTTAAATTAGGAAAACCAGATTTCCGGATCCGGTAAAATTTCATTAGGGCTAAAAACCTAATTCCGGAACCCTAGAAAGTTCCGGAAATCGGATGACGGCGTCGGCCCTAAAAACCGGAAACCGGATCCGTACTAGGGATAGGGTTTTGTCGCCAAAACCTGTCCCGTACATCGGGCCAGTATAAGAGGGGGACTGTAGCCGGTAGTGGGCACGAGTATCTCTTTGTTTGTTCTCCCGCCGATGTATTCCGTCTTCCTAGCTTTGTGAGAATTCCGATAGATTGAGGAACTGTGTGAGTTGCGATCGTGCACGGATTACCGAAGTGAAAGTTTGTGAGCAGGAGAGTTAGGGAGAGATTGTATAAGGGTTGTTTGTAAGCACGATGACTTCCAGGACAAGCCGGCGGAAGTTGAAGGATCTGCCCAAGGACTCGGAGGACGAGATGCCACCACCGTGCCCCGACCGAGGACCATTCCAGTGATGAAGGTGGTTCCGACAGAGGAAGACCGGCTGATGCGCCTGCGGGAGAACCTCAACAACATGGGGTGTGATGGGCTTTTGGAGGTGCCGTGGGGGATCCGGGAGGAGAGTCTAGTGTCTGACATACTTCGTTCGGAAAGTGGCATTTTGGATACCACCATCCGGGCGAAGCCAGACCTATGGACGGTGAACACATGGAGGGCCGTCTACAAGTTCCGGGAAGCGCCGGACAAGGTTATGGAGAAGAATCAGGAGGTGATGGAGGGTGAATTCCGGGTGCCCGCCAACCCGAACGAAGGTCACTAGGTTTCCGACCTGGTGAATCCAGAGTACCGGGATGTGATAGCATTTCTTAATCCTATCCTCCATCCCACCAAGCCGCGGCGAGTAGTAGCGAAGGTGGCCTCCGCCATCTTGGGGAGCCTCCAGGGAAAAATGATGATGGATTGGGCAACCATCATCCATGAGTTAATCGGGGACCTGGTGCATTCCCTCCGGTCCGGGAAGAAGGGTCAGAGTCCCCTTCCGGTGTATCTGTACCATCTATACGCTCATCACTTTCTGCTCAAGGCAAATGAGGACAGTGCCTATCAAGACCTAGTCCAACTCCAGTAGTATGGGGGAAAAAAACCCTCGCCTCAAGACGGACCGGACGATGAGGAGACGGAGGACGAGCAGCCGCCTTCTTTTCTAAAGAAGAGGCAACGGCGGAATAGGACGCCGCCGATGAATCCGTCAGAGGAGCCTCCCGCACCGGAGCCACAGGAAGAAATTCAGGAACAGAAGACGGAGACCGGACTAGCTCCGGAAGAAGTCCGGCCTTCCATGCAACTGGTTGGGCCGGTACAACCGTACACTGTTGCCACTCAGGCTGAGGCCAGACCCTCCCGGACCAAGAGGAGGGAGGTAGAGGAGGGAGACAGGACCACCATGTGACTGGGAGGGATGCCTTTAGAGGACATCCAGGAGATGGTTCAGCACCTGGTGTGGCGGGCGGATGACCTCACCCAGATCTGCGAGAACTACGATGGGGCTTTCAAACGAGTGTGCCGGAAGATGGCACTAACCGATCGGAATGCCATCTTCCGGAGGACGGATGCGTTGGTGGCGGCGGAGCAGCAAAACGGCCTCCTCATAGAAGAACGAAAGAAGCTGGTGACGGAGCTAGGAATGTTGCGTGTAGAGAACTGGACGTTGCGGGACCAAGTCCGGGACTTAGAATTCAGATGTGTGGATTTGGAGAGCACTCTCTGCACAACCCTAGAAACGGCTTGGCTCACAGAAGAGGACCATCACCGGTAGATAGCGGCATTGTGTCAAGGTATAGTTCGGCTCCGGAGCTCTTTGGACGTACCGGCGGATTGTATCAACAAAGCCTGGCTGTTTGAAGCCAACCTCGATGCAGCCGCCAGCTCAAGCCGGGTTCACATCGTCAAGTGCTTGTTAGAGTAGGCGAAACGAATGGATGCATCCCAGGCCGAGATGAGGAAGATGATGGAGTATTTGACTCCCACTGAGTTGGATCCGGTACCTTAGTCTCCCCCCTCCGCGCAAACTTTGGTGGTTCCGGAAGGCAGCAACCCGGAACCTATGGTTACTAAAGTATCACCAGTGGTACCGGTGAATCTCGAACTTTCATCACCAGCCGGAAAGCCAGAAAGAGTGGACTGGGGAGCTGTGGTACCTCAAGGAAGCGAAGACCTATTTCCGGTGACTTCGACCATCGACCTGACGGGTACTTCTCCGGAAGCTCACGCTGGTCGAACGGTACAGTCTTCCCCTCGTCATAAGAAGACCCAGAAGGATTCCCGGGGGAGTCCGGAAGTTCTGGTAGTTGGGACCCAGAGTGTAGACAGGGACACCAATATCATGGAAGTCCAAAGATGGGGACAAAGGGGTCCAAATCTGTTTTCTTCGGAGAGTAGCCGGAAGGAGGTAAAGTTGGATCTACTGAAGGACTATGTTCTTCCCAAGGATCCGGATTCCAAGGAATAGTGTGTAGTAGTGTAGTATAGCGGCAATATCGGAGTTCGACCATCAAAGCCAGAAAAATAGGATCTGGGATTTACCGGAAATCTAGCGGGCCAGTAGGAATGTTTTGTAGGATTTTTAGGATGATGTTAGTCTTAGTACCAGTAGGAGTTTTGATGGCCTTTTTGGTCATTCACAGCCATCTCATAGTTTCAGCATTGTACCTTTTTCTGAGCTTAATTCTAAGTGTTTGGAGGGTCCATTCTCTTATCTTTTTGGTATACGGTCTATGTTTGTGGGAGGTGTGGGTCCATTCTTGCGTTTCCGGAAACTGAGAACTTACTTTGTGTCGTAGACCAAAATGAGAGGATGAAGTTGGTTATATAGAATTTAGAAGTAAAGAGTTGACATTGGTAAAAAAAATTTATTTACAAAATGGTAAACTAATTATATTACCAATATTAACTCTACCTCACTATTGGATTAGTAGTAGATAGATAATTTGGTTAAGAAAGATATTGTAAGTTTTCTGTTTTCCTAAAAGATCCGAAACCGGATCCGCATCCAAGGAACTAAACAGGGATCGGAAAAAATATACCGGGGCCGGAAGCAAATGCATCCGCACGCTACCGAAAGATTATCGGGACGGGAAGAGGAAATCCCGGATCCAACGGTAATCCCATACATCATGGAGGACCGTTTAACGGCTAGATTCCTCCGCGATGATTGCGGAAACGGCTACTTTCCCAACGGTTGTGACTGCTAGGAAAGGATACGAGGGGATTTGGTTCCTCAAACCTCATTGTGTCTTTGTGGTTTGGGAGCGCTCTCAGAGCAAGGTCTGTCTTTAGAGGTGTGAGAGGATTGGGTGATCTTACTTTCCGGATCTTGTCGTGGAGAGGAAGAAGATTGACCGGGAGCTATGGCAAGAAAAGACAAGAGGTTTGAGTGGTTAGTGTTTTGGAGAGTTCAGCAACCATGGTGAAGGCGGAAGCAAGCGGGTCATCTCCTTTCAAGATCAAGAGCATCTGTCCAGTGATTCCAAAGGATGACGGAGAGAGGAAGCAGTTGGAGGAGGATCTGGGCCAACTTGGGTGTGCGGGATTCCTCTGCCGATCATGGAGCTTGAAGAGCGAGGAAATGATCCGGGAGCTGATGAATGAGCAGTCGAACGAATGGATCAAGACCGTCCGAGCTCTACCCGGAAAGTGGACGGAGGACATCTAGAAGAGGGTCTACGACTTTCCTCGATCTGGAGAAGGGATGGCTTCGCGGGTTCACAAATTCGCGAAAGGTAAATTCTCTAATCCTCCTCACCCTAAGGATGGCTACGCAATAGCAGATTGCAAGGTGGCAAGAGAGAGGAGGATGTTAGAATTTATAGTACCAATCATGTATCCGGAACGGCCAAACCGGGTCACGGTAACTTGGGCCAATACGATCTTCGGAGCGTTGAGTGAGGAAAGGAAAGTGTTTGGGGGAGGAATAGTGAAAGATCTGGTAGGGAAGATGGTAAACGCCCTAGGAAATGCAAAGGCCACCCTCATTGGGCCATTCCTCTTTCACCTGTATGACTCCCTAGGTACTCTGAAAACTTCAGAGAAGACCATGTACAAGGCCGCAATCACCCTAGTGAAACTTAATCTTACTCCACCCCGAGAGGAAGAGGAAGAAGAGAGAAAGGAAGGACCAGATGAGGGATCTGAGGGGGAATCCTCAGAGAGAAGGAAGGAGCCTTCCGAAAGGAGAACAGAGGCTGAGAGGGTGTCAGTCTCTTCTAAGAAGCGATCCAGAGGAAAAGGGAAAGTCTTGCCGGAACCGGAAGTTATGGGAGAGGATACTTTGGGGAGGATCATTTCGGACTTAGGGAGAGTCCGGGAGGAGTTTGACACGGAGAGAGGAGCAGTGAGGAATGTATGTGGACTACTTGGAGGGATCAAAGTGTTAGAGCTCGTGGAGAAAATAGAAGGGTTGCTCCGGGATAGTGAAAATCGGAAGTAGGAGACCCGCATCAAGGAATTGACTGAGAGGAATGCAAATCTCCACCGACAAATTGAGAAAGGTGAGGAAAAGAAGAGAGAGGTGGAACGGCTTACTTCAGAGTTTAAGAGGGTCATTAGGAGAGTTGGGGCCTTTGTTTCCAACACTACGGATGTTGTAAACAAAGCCAAACTCTATGATGAGAGAATCCATGAGGCAGGACCGGAAGCCACAGGTAAGGCTGTCTTGGTTTTGGCAGAGTATTCCAAAGAGATGGAGAAGTTCATGTTTGAAGTCCGAGATGTTCTTCACCAAGCAGAACAGTTTCCGGAATCCGGAATAAAGAGGAAGGATGAGGAGATGGAGCCAACCAAGAAAGATGCGCCCACAAAGACTCCAACGAAGACGCCAGCCAAGCAGGAAAGGTAGGAGGAGGAGCTGACATCAACGTCTAAGAGTATGGAGGGGAGGAAAGAAGGATCAGTGCACGGATCCGGATCGAAGACTCAAATTCGGAAGTCGAAATTCGGAAGTCGAAATCCGACTTAGGCACACCACCGAGTAAAGGTTCTCAACCCTCAACCGCCAAGAAGACTGTGAAGAAGGTTACTCCCATCAGAGAAAGAGACGTGCCTCTAAGGAGTTAACAATCCGCAGAGGACGAATCTCCAAGCCAATCCGAGCAGGAGGAAAGTCTGTCGAGATCCGAAGAAGAAGATTCGGAAGACACCGGATCAGAAGAGGAGTCAGAACCTGAGCAAATCTCACCAACGAAGTTCAAGGGGAAAACTTCCACACCATCTAAAGGGAAGCCACCCTTGAGTGGGAAACCGTCAACCAGTAGGAAACAACCAGCTAGGAAGGGGGCAACAAAGTTAGAGGAACCTTCTCCAAAGAAGGCTAGGAAATAGGTAGGAAAGTAGTTAGGAAGTTTTTGGGAAGCGACCCTAGCATGGTCAGCCAAAAACCCAAGTTTTTGGTAGGTAGGAAGTAGCTTGGGAGGTGCTTTTCAGGTGCATGCACTTGGACTGCACTTTCCGGATTTTTAGGATCTGAGATCCACATTTTGCGGATCGGATGGGGTTGGTAGGAAAGTCAACTTAGAAGGATAAGGAATGACACCTGTCATTCTCCTGTCCTTTAGTTTTATTCCTTGGGACCTTTGGGGTTCCTTGGAATGTGTATTTAGGGGGCTGAAGTTAGTTGGAGGCCCCGGGTGTTTTCTTATTTGTGTTTTTCAACACTTTGCGAATTGATTTCAGATTTCCACTTCATAAGTGCTAGCCTGAAAAGGCTAAGTTCTGTATTGGTATGCCGTGCAATGCTAGAACCATTGTTTAGTGCGGGTAGCTGGTTTGCAGGTGTGGAGGAAGACAAGTAGCCCCCGGATTCTGTCTAGGATCTGATTTTGAGAGCTTTGAGGATTTGGTTAAGGAAAACTTTGTGTACTGAGAGGGTATTTTAGTTGCTGAAGTTCCTTGGGAGTCTTCTGAGTAGGATAGCCATTCTTAGGTTGGGTGAATTCTTCAGGAGGGAGAACGAATGCTAGCCGACGTCTGATGAGGTCCTACTGGATCCGGAAGAGAGGAACAGGAAGGTAGTTAGGATCTCTCAGTTATCGGGTGCCGGATCACGCTCTTGGGGTCCTGTCCGGATAGGTCTGTCGTTGTAGTACTGGAAGGATAATAGGGGTTTCCTAAGTGACCTGCTAGTCTGGATCAATATCCAGATTAGTTGTGAGGAAGTAACTATTTCCTATTTCTTTTTTATATTTGTTGTTGTTATTCTAAGTGGATCTTCATTTCACTCTAAACACGTTTGAAGGGCAGGGTTTACGTTCCCTTCCTAAAACCAAAGAACGGAACCCTCTTGGTAGAGGTTAAACTAAGATTTTGTGAGTCACTACAATCGGATAGAAATCCTCTTTCTGGTTCCGCATCCGTCTAAGTCGATCCGGATAGAGAGAAGCACAGGATTATGACAATCCTCCTTGTTCGATTACTGGTGGAAGACTTGGAGTGGACGTAAGGGAATTGGAGTATAGAGAGGAGAGGGTATTGAGAGAGTTTCATGTTGCAAATATTTAGATCCGGTTTTGCTTGGGTTTGGTGTTTTCCGAATCCTGATCCGGATATCTTGAGGAAACTAACGTTGAAATCCTGTGGGAACGATACACGAGTCATCTAAGGTGTTTTACATCAATTTAACACCTAAGGGTAGGATTTGTGCTTCCTTGTGCTATGACACCTTGTGTAGCAAGAGTCGATTTCGTGAGAGTATCCGGATGTACTAACTTGAGAGGGAGATCAATCGGATGGTTCCGGTAGTAGTGTTAGTGTAGTACTGCTTGGATGCCAGTATAGCCTGCGTGTAGGATACAACCTTAGGTGAAAGGGGTATCTGAGAGGCTACTAGCAACTTTCGTATACGGAAGTATTGCAAGATGTGCCCAAATTCCGGATTGCCGGAATTCCCCATAGAACAGAGTCAAAGCCTCGGCGCAAACCCAAGAGAGTACAGGAAAACCCACTCGGTCGACAGGAGGCTCAGTGCTCAGTTAAGGTTAGAATGTCGTTGTAGTCCTTGGCCGTCCCTGCGTGACCTAATCCGGAAGGCCTTCCGGATTTGTGAGGCGACGGAACAGGAGGACACTTCCGGTCCCTGAAGAATTAGGTTAGTACTAATAGGAGAGAGAGAGAAAGAGAGCGTGTTTTCGGACACGGTAAGCATCCGGATGGTGGATCTGGCCACTCGTCACCCAAACCCAAGGATCCCAGAAGGGACACTGAACGGTTTCCGGATTCTTCCGGAAGCCATCCGGCACTAGTGTCCGGACCGGACCTATAGTTCGGAGTAGTCTGACAGAGAGAAAGTGAATGCTTAGATTGGGATAGCCTATAGATCTGTAAAACTCAAGTCCTCGTGGGAACGATTCTGGAGCGGTTTACTCTAAGTGGGCCTTTGATGCGAATTAAGGGCTAATTGGAGGAATACTGGTCCGACTAATTGCTACACTAAATGTGAGTAAGTTATGAAAATCTCAACCGTACAATCTTATAGTGTGCATATTGTAGATGGTGTAAATCAAATTTGGGGTCATTTGACCATATAGATTGAAAGATTATAATGTTTTAGTGTTCACAAAAGATGTTGAAATTTTCCTAAAAACACATTTGGAGGTGAAATTTGATTTCTAAATCTATTCAAATGAAAAAACTTTAAACTACAAAGTGATTTAAAATCAAAAGACAAACACTTTGGTGGGAAAAAAACCCATTCAATTGACTCATTGCATTTGCAAAATGGATTTGAAATGTCAAAAAACAGTGAAAAAAGTAACAAGAAAACACATCTATGGCTGAACCTACCTCTACTAAAATGCTTCTCATTCAATCATAACTTCTTGGATTGAAATGAAATTTTTACCACAAGAACTAGACTAGTATGTGCAACTTTTCCAACAAAAATTATTGAAAACAAACCTTGTCTGAAGAAGTTATAAGCCGCCGAAGTTCACTGTAATGCAAAAATGTCTGGATTTTGAACTTCGAATTGCTCCCAAGCATTCAAAACAACTTGGATTGACATGAAAATTTTATCACAATAAGTAGACTTTATGATAAACAAAATTCAACAAAGTTTATTGAAAACCAACATTTGATGAAAAAGATACAAGCCCCCGAAGTTGCAGCCATCTCATTGCAGTGTGGTGAACTCAAATTGAGGCTGCGAACTTTGAATGGCTTTCAAAAACTCATTAAATCTTGGATAGATCTGAAAATTTTACCACAAAAAATAGACTATTATGTGCAACTTTCCCAACAAGTTTTATTGGATTTGGACATTGGATGCAAAAGTTACATCACTTTGAAGTTGACTGCTAGACTGTGTGAGGACACTTTTGGTCCCCTTGGGCGGTGAGGGGTTAAAGCAAGTTGACTACATGACTGAAAATTTTTAGATCATTTGGAATTGTAGAACATATAGGAAAAAAATAGTAAGTAGAAGAAAGTAGAGAACGATTCAGAATACTAAATTGTTACGAATTTAGTTATAGAATTGAAAAATGTCAATCCCAATGGTTGTCATGTTATAATAAACAATCTACACCTAATATTTTTATTTTTTTCAAAAATATTTAAAATTGAGTCAAAGAAAGAATTTCAAAATTTATCTTAAAGTAGAATTTTATAACTACCTATAAACTACCCACAACTAAAACTCTGTATAACTTTCATCTCATTAATCAAAATGGAATGATTCACAACTTTCCACATATATTTAGGGGTGGGGGTGGATTTTGGATCTACACTGATGACCTTGTTCATTTAATCTGTCACTTAAAGCATTGACGAGAATCTTGTCTAGTCTTGGGAGCTTGCACTTAGGGTAGAACCACCCGGTACACACTATTTCTCACCCTCCTTTTTGCGGCTCATTATGAGCCTGGCTAGTTCAGTGAGTTACTGGCTGCACCTGTCCTGGGCAGAGATTTATTTTCGCGTGCTCTTACGTGAATTAATTCCTGCATTGTCATACAGGTGCACAATTGCAGTTACCTGTGGTAAATTCTGTAGGGTAATTCAGTAGTGTATTACTTGTAGTGTTTCTGCCATGATCCCCATGCATGCATCCATCATGGTGCATAAAATGATGCATGTCGCATACTGGCATGGTCGCATGCGACATGGATCATGGACGTCCTATGCTGCATGCATATGTACATGACAATGTTGATGCAGTGTTTCGCCACAACATTTAGCTTGTGACGGCTAGGATTTTCTTGGCTATTATTGTGGCGACTAGGGTTTTATTGTCTAGTGTGTTGACGGCTAGGGTTAAAGCAGCAAGAGGTTCAGGCGGAAGTTTAAATTGGTGTAATCTTACAGTTATTCATATAATTTTTTAATGTTCCTGTCAATATTGGAAGTGAGTATTGTCATTGTCTTTGCATAAAGCAATAGGGAGTTATTGTTATTTTTGAAAATATTTTTGAGGGTGTCCACAATCCACTTCTTCTTGAACTTTGACACTTCAGGATTTCAATGTAGGACTAAGGGGTGAATGAGGTCCTTGTAAGTCCGATAATTGCCTCCATTTTCCAAAATTTTGGAAATATTTGTCCACCCAATTACTTTGCCTTCCTAAAGGCTACCATTAAAAATGGTAATTCTCATACAAGGATGATTATGTAAGGCATGAATAAGAGTGGGCAAAGGGATTGTGCAACACAATAAAAATGTACATTTTGTTTTCTCCTACAATGGAGATGATTTGCAAGGTGATGTATTTTTGAGGTTTAATTCAGCAATGTCTATATAGCCTTCTTGGAAAGAAGGTCTTCTCTTCTTCTTCAAGGTCTGCATTGGAAGGATTCTAACAAATTTTGGCTATTTTTTGGGTTTCAAGGCTAGGGATTTCTAGTTCAAAATTTAGGGTTGGACAAGCTTCCTAGAAAGTAGACATGGCTTCTTGCAAGTATTGTATTATGCTATATCCTTCATTATAGGCATTACCATTCATTTGTTAATGTACTTTTCAATTGAAAAATGAATATAAGGGAAATGAAGCACGCAATTCCAGCTAAATTCATCATACACTGACCCAGAAGTGCTTATTCTATATTAGGAATGAAACCTATAGTTGCATTACAGGGGCTTCATTGCACTCAAGATCTCAAAGGTTTGAGTGGAAAGGCGGAATTGTTTTGCTCGGCAAAAAACATTGGAAAAGAAAATGGAAAGGGTTTAGGGTTCTTCCTTGAACATTTACACCAAACTATTCATGGAGGTTAATGATGAACAACAAGAATCCTGAGATTATGTTAGCCTTCGAAGCAAGGAAATGAAAGGAGAAATGTTGAACTTGTCCTACCAGAAGTTGCTTCAACTACAGTATCTTACAATGCTTTCAGATGGTTAGGTTTCGAAAGGGCTTAAACCCAAAAATGATAATAGAAGGGACGCTCCCCATATTTCCTTCGACATAAGTTCGTAAAGTATTGTGTTGACAGTGGTTTCATGCTGGGGGTTTGGTCTCATCTTTGGAGAAAAAACTAGGGATGGGGCGTCAAATACGTTACCTTCCCTCCTACGCACTTCATAAAGCCCAATGTTCAAAGAATATAGTGCTTGGGCTATACAAGCACATGTAAGAAAAAGTGGAAAGACATAAGAAAATTCTATAATCTGCTACCAATATTGTTTATGGTGGTTTAGGGTTTAGGAGTCATGGTGCGAGGGTTCAAGGAGTGACTTCAGGAAAAATGTGTAGTATTAAGCATAAACTCCATAACACTCCATCAATGGAAGTGTATAAAGCAGTAGCCCAATTGATTCGGTTAGTGTTTTCTGTAACAAAATATAGAAAACATAGAAAACGATAAGTGAATAAAGAAATAGCCTAATTATTAAGGTTGTATATTTTGAGAGAAAAAATGTCAAAGCAACATAGGAAACATTATGCTCCTTTATATTCATAACTTTTTCATTCAATAACCCAATTCGGAGACTCTACTTCAAAAAATTATACTGATACACTGAACTTGGACGAATCTCACGACCATTCCATCCACATGGAACATGTGAAGGACGAGCCCTATCAAGTGAGGGACTCCTTCATGAAAAAAAAATGCTACCAAGGGTGGAGGAATCTCCCTACCTATACATCCACGTAAAACACGTGAAGGAGTCGACCCCAATCGCGCGGGCCACTCCTTCACGAAAAAAAAATGCTATTTAGGGTGAAGGAATCTTCCTACCCATACATCCATGTGAAACACGTGAAAGAGTTGACCACAATCGAGTGGGCCACTCCTTCACAAAACAAAATGCTATTTAGAGTGGAGGAATCTTCCTACCCATACATCCATGTGAAACACGTGAAGGAGTCGACCCCAGTCGAGTGGGCCAATCCTTCACAAAACAAAATGCTACCAAGGGTGGAGGAATCTGCCTACCTATACATCCACGTGAAACACGTGAAGGAGTCGACCCCAATCGAGTAGGCCACTCCTTCACAAAAAAAAATGCTACCAAGGGTGGAGGAATCTCCCTACCTATACATCCATGTGAAACACGTGAAGGGGTCGACCCAATCGAGTGGGCCACTCCTTCACAAAAATAAAGGCTACCAAAAGGTGGAGGAATATCCTTACCCAGACATCCATGTGAAACACGTGAAGGAGTCGACCCCAATCGAGTGGGCCACTCCTTCACAAAAATAAAGGCTACCGAAAGGTGGAGGAATATCCTTACCCATACATCCATGTGAAACACGTGAAGGAGTCGACCCCAATCGAGGGGGCCACTCCTTCACAAAAAAAATGCTATTTCGGGTGGAGGAATCTCCCTACCTATGCATCCACGTGAAACACGTGAAGGAGTCGACCCCAATCGAGTGGGCCACTCCTTCACAAAACAAAATGCTATATAGGGCGGAGGAATCTTCTTACCCATACATCCATGTGAAACACGTGAAGGAGTCGACCCCAATCGCGCGGGCCACTCCTTCACGAAAAAAAAATGCTATTTAGGGTGAAGGAATCTTCCTACCCATACATCCATGTGAAACACGTGAAAGAGTTGACCACAATCGAGTGGGCCACTCCTTCACAAAAGAAAATGCTATTTAGGGTGGAGGAATCTTCCTACCCATACATCCATGTGAAACACGTGAAGGACTCGACCCCAGTCAAGTGGGCCACTCCTTCACAAAAAAAAATGCTACCAAGGGTGGAGGAATCTCCCTACCTATACATCCATGTGAAACACGTGAAGGGGTCGACCCAATCGAGTGGGCCACTCCTTCACAAAAATAAAGGCTACCAAAAGGTGGAGGAATATCCTTACCCAGACATCCATGTGAAACACGTGAAGGAGTCGACCCCAATCGAGTGGGCCACTCCTTCACAAAAATAAAGGCTACCGAAAGGTGGAGGAATATCCTTACCCATACATCCATGTGAAACACGTGAAGGAGTCGACCCCAATCGAGGGGGCCACTCCTTCACAAAAAAAATGCTATTTCGGGTGGAGGAATCTCCCTACCTATGCATCCACGTGAAACACGTGAAGGAGTCGACCCCAATCGAGTGGGCCACTCCTTCACAAAACAAAATGCTATATAGGGTGGAGGAATCTTCTTACCCATACATCCATGTGAAACACGTGAAGGAGTTGACCCCAATCGAGCGTGCGACTCCTTCACGGAAAAAAAATGCCACCAAGGGTGGAGGAATCTCCCTACCTATACATCTATGTGAAACACCTGAAGGAGTCGACCCCAATCGAGTGGGCCACTCCTTCACAAAACAAAATGCTATTTAGGGCGGAGGAATCTGCCTACCCATACATCCATGTGAAACACGTGAAGGAGTCGACCCCAATCGAGCGGGCCACTCCTTCACGAAAAAAAAATGCCACGAAGGGTGGAGGAATATCCCAACGTATACATCCATGTGGAACACGTGAAGGAGTCGACCCCAATCGAGTGGGCCAATCCTTCACAAAACAAAATGCTATTTAGGGTGGAGGAATCTTCCTACCGATACATCCATGTAAAACACGTGAAGGAGTCGACCCCAATCGAGCGTGCGACTCCTTCACGAAAAGAAAATGCTACCAAGGGTGGAGGAATCTCCCTAACTATACATCCACGTGAAACACGTGAAGGGTCCACCCCATTCGAGTGGGCCACTCCTTCACAAAAAAAATGCTATTTCGGGTGGAGGAATCTCCCTACCTATACATCCTTGTGAAACACATGAAGGACTCGACCCCAATCGAGTGGGCCACTCCTTCAGAAAACAAAATGCTATTTAGGGTGGAGGAATCTTCCTACCTATACATCTATGTGAAACACCTGAAGGAGTCGACCCCAATCGAGTGGGCCACTCCTTCACAAAACAAAATGCTATTTAGGGCGGAGGAATCTTCCTACCGATACATCCATGTGAAACACGTGAAGGAGTCGACCCCAATCGAGGGGGCCACTCCTTCACAAAAAAAATGCTATTTCGGGTGGAGGAATTTCCCTACCTATGCATCCACGTGAAACACGTGAAGGAGTCGACCCCAATTGAGTGGGCCACTCCTTCACAAAACAAAATGCTATTTAGGGCGGAGGAATCTTCCTACCCATACATCCATGTGAAACACGTGAAGGAGTCAACCCCAATCGAGCGGGCCACTCCTTCACGAAAAAAAAATGCCACAAAGGGTGGAGGAATATCCCAACGTATACATCCACGTGGAACACGTGAAGGAGTCGACCCCAATCGAGTGGGCCAATCCTTCACAAAACAAAATGCTATTTAGGGTGGAGGAATCTTCCTACCGATACATCCATGTAAAACACGTGAAGGAGTCGACCCCAATCGAGTGGGCCACTCCTTCACAAAACAAAATGCTATTTAGGGCGGAGGAATCTTCCTACCTATACATCCATGTGAAACATGTGAAGGAGTCGACCCCAATCGAGTGGGCCACTCCTTCACAAAACAAAATGCTATTCCGGGTGGAGGAATCTTCCTACCGATACATCCATGTAAAACACGTGAAGGAGTCGACCCCAATCGAGTGGGCCACTCCTTCACAAAACAAAATGCTACCAAGGGTGGAGGAATCTCCCTACCTAAACATCCACGTGAGACACGTGAGGGAGTCGACCCCAATCGAGTGGGCCACTCCTTCACAAAACAAAATGCTATTTCGGGTGGAGGAATCTCCCTACCTATACATCCATGTGAAACACGAGAAGGAGTCGACCCCAATCGAGCGTGCGACTCCTTCACGAAAAAAAAATGCTACCAAGGGTGGAGGAATCTTCGTACCTATACATCCATGTGAAACACGTGAAGGAGTCCACCCCATTCGAGTGGGCCACTCCTTCACAAAAAAAATGCTATTTCGGGTAGAGGAATCTCCCTACCTATACATCCTTGTGAAACACGTAAAGGAGTCGACCCCAATCGAGCGTGCGACTCCTTCACGAAAAGAAAATGCTACCAAGGGTGGAGGAATCGCCCTAACTATACATCCACGTGAAACACGTGAAGGGTCCACCCCATTCGAGTGGGCCACTCCTTCACAAAAAGAATGCTATTTCGGGTGGAGGAATCTCCCTACCTATACATCCTTGTGAAACACGTGAAGGAGTCGACCCCAATCGAGTGGGCCACTCCTTCAGAAAACAAAATGCTAGTTAGGGTCGAGGAATCTCCCTACCCATACATCCATGTGAAACACGTGAAGGAGTCGACCTCAAACGACCGTGCGACTCCTTTACGAAAAAAAATCCTACCAAGGGTGGAGGAATCGCCCTAGCTATACATCCTTGTGAAACACGTGAAGGAGTCGACCCCAATCGAGTGGACCACTCCTTCACAAAACAAAATGCTATTTAGGGTGGAGGAATCTTCCTATCCATACATCCATGTGAAACACGTGAAGGAGTCGACCCCAATCGAGTGGGCCACTCCTTCACAAAACAAAATGCTATTTAGGGTCGAGGAATCTTCCTACCTATACATCCATGTGAAACACGTGAAGGAGTCGACCCCAATCGAGCGTGCGACTCCTTCACGAAAAAAAAATGCTATTTTGGGTGGAGGAATCTCCCTACCCATACATCCATGTGAAACACGTGAAGGAGTCGACCCCAATCGAGTGGGTCACTCCTTCACGAAAAAAAATCCTACCAAGGGTGGAGGAATCGCCCTAGCTATACATCCTTCTGATACACGTGAAGGAGTCGACCCCAATCGAGCGTGCGAATCCTTCACGAAAAAAAATGCTATTTAGGGTGGAGGAATCTTCCTACCCATACATCGATGTGAAACACGTGAAGGAGTCGACCCCAATCGAGTGGGCCACTCCTTCAGAAAACAAAATGCTATTTAGGGTCGAGGAATCTCCCTACCCATACATCCATGTGAAACACGTGAAGGAGTCGACCTCAAACGAGCGTGCGACTCCTTTACGAAAAAAAATCCTACCAAGGGTGGAGGAATCGCCCTAGCTATACATCCTTGTGAAACACGTGAAGGAGTCGACCCCAATCGAGTGGACCACGCCTTCACAAAACAAAATGCTATTTAGGGTGGAGGAATCTTCCTACCCATACATCCATGTGAAACACGTGAAGGAGTCGACCCCAATCGAGTGGGCCACTCCTTCAGAAAACAAAATGCTATTTAGGGTGGAGGAATCTCCCTACCCATACATCCATGTGAAACACGTGAAGGAGTCGACCTCAAACGAGCGTGCGACTCCTTTACGAAAAAAAATCCTACCAAGGGTGGAGGAATCGCCCTAGCTATACATCCTTGTGAAACACGTGAAGGAGTCGACCCCAATCGAGTGGACCACTCCTTCACGAAAAAAAAATGCTATTTTGGGTGGAGGAATCTCCCTACCCATACATCCATGTGAAACACGTGAAGGAGTCGACCCCAATCGAGTGGGTCACTCCTTCAGAAAACAAAATGCTATTTAGGGTGGAGGAATCTCCCTACCCATACATCGATGTGAAACACGTGAAGGAGTCGACCCCAATCGAGCGTGCGACTCCTTCACGAAAAAAAAATGCTATTTCGGGTGGAGGAATTTCCCTACCTATGCATCCACGTGAAACACGTGAAGGAGTCGACCCCAATCGAGTGGGCCACTCCTTCACAAAACAAAATGCTATTTAGGGCGGAGGAATCTTCCTACCCATACATCCATGTGAAACACGTGAAGGAGTCGACCCCAATCGAGTGGACCACTCCTTCACAAAACAAAATGCTATTTAGGGTGGAGGAATCTTCCTATCCATACATCCATGTGAAACACGTGAAGGAGTCGACCCCAATCGAGTGGGCCACTCCTTCACAAAACAAAATGCTATTTAGGGTCGAGGAATCTTCCTACCTATACATCCATGTGAAACACGTGAAGGAGTCGACCCCAATCGAGCGTGCGACTCCTTCACGAAAAAAAAATGCTATTTTGGGTGGAGGAATCTCCCTACCCATACATCCATGTGAAACACGTGAAGGAGTCGACCCCAATCGAGTGGGCCACTCCTTCACAAAACAAAATGCTATTTAGGGTGGAGGAATCTCGCTACCCATACATCCATGTGAAACACGTGAAGGAGTCGACCCCAATCGAGCGTGCGACTCCTTCACGAGAAAAAAATGCTACCAAGGGTGGAGGCATCTCCCTACCCATACATCCACGTGAAACACGTGAAGGAGTCGACCCCAATCGAGTGGGCCACTCCTTCAGAAAACAAAATGCTATTTAGGGTCGAGGAATCTCCCTACCCATACATCCATGTGAAACACGTGAAGGAGTCGACCCCAATCGAGTGGGCCACTCCTTCACAAAACAAAATGCTATTTAGGGTGGAGGAATCTCCCTACCCATACATCCATGTGAAACACGTGAAGGAGTCGACCCCAATCGAGCGTGCGACTCCTTCACGAGAAAAAAATGCTACCAAGGGTGGAGGCATCTCCCTACCTATACATCCACGTGAAACACGTGAAGGAGTCGACCCCAATCGAGTGGGCCACTCCTTCAGAAAACAAAATGCTATTTAGGGTCGAGGAATCTCCCTACCCATACATCCATGTGAAACACGTGAAGGAGTCGACCTCAAACGAGCGTGCGACTCCTTCACGAAAAAAAATCCTACCAAGGGTGGAGGAATCGCCCTAGCTATACATCCTTGTGATACACGTGAAGGAGTCGACCCCAATCGAGCGTGCGACTCCTTCACGAAAAAAAATGCTATTTAGGGTGGAGGAATCTTCTTACCCATACATCGATGTGAAACACGTGAAGGAGTCGACCCCAATCGAGTGGGCCACTCCTTCAGAAAACAAAATGCTATTTAGGGTCGAGGAATCTCCCTACCCATACATCCATGTGAAACACGTGAAGGAGTCGACCTCAAACGAGCGTGCGACTCCTTCACGAAAAAAAATCCTACCAAGGGTGGAGGAATCGCCCTAGCTATACATCCTTGTGAAACACGTGAAGGAGTCGACCCCAATCGAGTGGACCACGCCTTCACAAAACAAAATGCTATTTAGGGTGGAGGAATCTTCCTACCCATACATCCATGTGAAACACGTGAAGGAGTCGACCCCAATCGAGTGGGCCACTCCTTCAGAAAACAAAATGCTATTTAGGGTCGAGGAATCTCCCTACCCATACATCCATGTGAAACACGTGAAGGAGTCGACCTCAAACGAGCGTGCGACTCCTTCACGAAAAAAAAATGCTATTTTGGATGGAGGAATCTCCCTACCCATACATCCATGTGAAACACGTGAAGGAGTCGACCCCAATCGAGTGGACCACTCCTTCACGAAAAAAAAATGCTATTTTGGGTGGAGGAATCTCCCTACCCATACATCCATGTGAAACACGTGAAGGAGTCGACCCCAATCGAGTGGGTCACTCCTTCAGAAAACAAAATGCTATTTAGGGTGGAGGAATCTCCCTACCCATACATCGATGTGAAACACGTGAAGGAGTCGACCCCAATCGAGCGTGCGACTCCTTCACGAAAAAAAAATGCTATTTTGGGTGGAGGAATCTCCCTACCTATACATCCTTGTGAAACACATGAAGGACTCGACCCCAATCGAGTGGGCCACTCCTTCAGAAAACAAAATGCTATTTAGGGTGGAGGAATCTTCCTACCTATACATCTATGTGAAACACCTGAAGGAGTCGACCCCAATCGAGTGGGCCACTCCTTCACAAAACAAAATGCTATTTAGGGCGGAGGAATCTTCCTACCGATACATCCATGTGAAACACGTGAAGGAGTCGACCCCAATCGAGGGGGCCACTCCTTCACAAAAAAAATGCTATTTCGGGTGGAGGAATTTCCCTACCTATGCATCCACGTGAAACACGTGAAGGAGTCGACCCCAATTGAGTGGGCCACTCCTTCACAAAACAAAATGCTATTTAGGGCGGAGGAATCTTCCTACCCATACATCCATGTGAAACACGTGAAGGAGTCAACCCCAATCGAGCGGGCCACTCCTTCACGAAAAAAAAATGCCACAAAGGGTGGAGGAATATCCCAACGTATACATCCACGTGGAACACGTGAAGGAGTCGACCCCAATCGAGTGGGCCAATCCTTCACAAAACAAAATGCTATTTAGGGTGGAGGAATCTTCCTACCGATACATCCATGTAAAACACGTGAAGGAGTCGACCCCAATCGAGTGGGCCACTCCTTCACAAAACAAAATGCTATTTAGGGCGGAGGAATCTTCCTACCTATACATCCATGTGAAACATGTGAAGGAGTCGACCCCAATCGAGTGGGCCACTCCTTCACAAAACAAAATGCTATTCCGGGTGGAGGAATCTTCCTACCGATACATCCATGTAAAACACGTGAAGGAGTCGACCCCAATCGAGTGGGCCACTCCTTCACAAAACAAAATGCTACCAAGGGTGGAGGAATCTCCCTACCTAAACATCCACGTGAGACACGTGAGGGAGTCGACCCCAATCGAGTGGGCCACTCCTTCACAAAACAAAATGCTATTTCGGGTGGAGGAATCTCCCTACCTATACATCCATGTGAAACACGAGAAGGAGTCGGACCCAATCGAGCGTGCGACTCCTTCACGAAAAAAAAATGCTACCAAGGGTGGAGGAATCTTCGTACCTATACATCCATGTGAAACACGTGAAGGAGTCCACCCCATTCGAGTGGGCCACTCCTTCACAAAAAAAATGCTATTTCGGGTAGAGGAATCTCCCTACCTATACATCCTTGTGAAACACGTAAAGGAGTCGACCCCAATCGAGCGTGCGACTCCTTCACGAAAAGAAAATGCTACCAAGGGTGGAGGAATCGCCCTAACTATACATCCACGTGAAACACGTGAAGGGTCCACCCCATTCGAGTGGGCCACTCCTTCACAAAAAGAATGCTATTTCGGGTGGAGGAATCTCCCTACCTATACATCCTTGTGAAACACGTGAAGGAGTCGACCCCAATCGAGTGGGCCACTCCTTCAGAAAACAAAATGCTAGTTAGGGTCGAGGAATCTCCCTACCCATACATCCATGTGAAACACGTGAAGGAGTCGACCTCAAACGACCGTGCGACTCCTTTACGAAAAAAAATCCTACCAAGGGTGGAGGAATCGCCCTAGCTATACATCCTTGTGAAACACGTGAAGGAGTCGACCCCAATCGAGTGGACCACTCCTTCACAAAACAAAATGCTATTTAGGGTGGAGGAATCTTCCTATCCATACATCCATGTGAAACACGTGAAGGAGTCGACCCCAATCGAGTGGGCCACTCCTTCACAAAACAAAATGCTATTTAGGGTCGAGGAATCTTCCTACCTATACATCCATGTGAAACACGTGAAGGAGTCGACCCCAATCGAGCGTGCGACTCCTTCACGAAAAAAAAATGCTATTTTGGGTGGAGGAATCTCCCTACCCATACATCCATGTGAAACACGTGAAGGAGTCGACCCCAATCGAGTGGGTCACTCCTTCACGAAAAAAAATCCTACCAAGGGTGGAGGAATCGCCCTAGCTATACATCCTTCTGATACACGTGAAGGAGTCGACCCCAATCGAGTGGGCCACTCCTTCAGAAAACAAAATGCTATTTAGGGTCGAGGAATCTCCCTACCCATACATCCATGTGAAACACGTGAAGGAGTCGACCTCAAACGAGCGTGCGACTCCTTCACGAAAAAAAATCCTACCAAGGGTGGAGGAATCGCCCTAGCTATACATCCTTGTGAAACACGTGAAGGAGTCGACCCCAATCGAGTGGACCACGCCTTCACAAAACAAAATGCTATTTAGGGTGGAGGAATCTTCCTACCCATACATCCATGTGAAACACGTGAAGGAGTCGACCCCAATCGAGTGGGCCACTCCTTCAGAAAACAAAATGCTATTTAGGGTCGAGGAATCTCCCTACCCATACATCCATGTGAAACACGTGAAGGAGTCGACCTCAAACGAGCGTGCGACTCCTTCACGAAAAAAAAATGCTATTTTGGATGGAGGAATCTCCCTACCCATACATCCATGTGAAACACGTGAAGGAGTCGACCCCAATCGAGTGGACCACTCCTTCACGAAAAAAAAATGCTATTTTGGGTGGAGGAATCTCCCTACCCATACATCCATGTGAAACACGTGAAGGAGTCGACCCCAATCGAGTGGGTCACTCCTTCAGAAAACAAAATGCTATTTAGGGTGGAGGAATCTCCCTACCCATACATCGATGTGAAACACGTGAAGGAGTCGACCCCAATCGAGCGTGCGACTCCTTCACGAAAAAAAAATGCTATTTTGGGTGGAGGAATCTCCCTACCTATACATCCTTGTGAAACACATGAAGGACTCGACCCCAATCGAGTGGGCCACTCCTTCAGAAAACAAAATGCTATTTAGGGTGGAGGAATCTTCCTACCTATACATCTATGTGAAACACCTGAAGGAGTCGACCCCAATCGAGTGGGCCACTCCTTCACAAAACAAAATGCTATTTAGGGCGGAGGAATCTTCCTACCGATACATCCATGTGAAACACGTGAAGGAGTCGACCCCAATCGAGGGGGCCACTCCTTCACAAAAAAAATGCTATTTCGGGTGGAGGAATTTCCCTACCTATGCATCCACGTGAAACACGTGAAGGAGTCGACCCCAATTGAGTGGGCCACTCCTTCACAAAACAAAATGCTATTTAGGGCGGAGGAATCTTCCTACCCATACATCCATGTGAAACACGTGAAGGAGTCAACCCCAATCGAGCGGGCCACTCCTTCACGAAAAAAAAATGCCACAAAGGGTGGAGGAATATCCCAACGTATACATCCACGTGGAACACGTGAAGGAGTCGACCCCAATCGAGTGGGCCAATCCTTCACAAAACAAAATGCTATTTAGGGTGGAGGAATCTTCCTACCGATACATCCATGTAAAACACGTGAAGGAGTCGACCCCAATCGAGTGGGCCACTCCTTCACAAAACAAAATGCTATTTAGGGCGGAGGAATCTTCCTACCTATACATCCATGTGAAACATGTGAAGGAGTCGACCCCAATCGAGTGGGCCACTCCTTCACAAAACAAAATGCTATTCCGGGTGGAGGAATCTTCCTACCGATACATCCATGTAAAACACGTGAAGGAGTCGACCCCAATCGAGTGGGCCACTCCTTCACAAAACAAAATGCTACCAAGGGTGGAGGAATCTCCCTACCTAAACATCCACGTGAGACACGTGAGGGAGTCGACCCCAATCGAGTGGGCCACTCCTTCACAAAACAAAATGCTATTTCGGGTGGAGGAATCTCCCTACCTATACATCCATGTGAAACACGAGAAGGAGTCGGACCCAATCGAGCGTGCGACTCCTTCACGAAAAAAAAATGCTACCAAGGGTGGAGGAATCTTCGTACCTATACATCCATGTGAAACACGTGAAGGAGTCCACCCCATTCGAGTGGGCCACTCCTTCACAAAAAAAATGCTATTTCGGGTAGAGGAATCTCCCTACCTATACATCCTTGTGAAACACGTAAAGGAGTCGACCCCAATCGAGCGTGCGACTCCTTCACGAAAAGAAAATGCTACCAAGGGTGGAGGAATCGCCCTAACTATACATCCACGTGAAACACGTGAAGGGTCCACCCCATTCGAGTGGGCCACTCCTTCACAAAAAGAATGCTATTTCGGGTGGAGGAATCTCCCTACCTATACATCCTTGTGAAACACGTGAAGGAGTCGACCCCAATCGAGTGGGCCACTCCTTCAGAAAACAAAATGCTAGTTAGGGTCGAGGAATCTCCCTACCCATACATCCATGTGAAACACGTGAAGGAGTCGACCTCAAACGACCGTGCGACTCCTTTACGAAAAAAAATCCTACCAAGGGTGGAGGAATCGCCCTAGCTATACATCCTTGTGAAACACGTGAAGGAGTCGACCCCAATCGAGTGGACCACTCCTTCACAAAACAAAATGCTATTTAGGGTGGAGGAATCTTCCTATCCATACATCCATGTGAAACACGTGAAGGAGTCGACCCCAATCGAGTGGGCCACTCCTTCACAAAACAAAATGCTATTTAGGGTCGAGGAATCTTCCTACCTATACATCCATGTGAAACACGTGAAGGAGTCGACCCCAATCGAGCGTGCGACTCCTTCACGAAAAAAAAATGCTATTTTGGGTGGAGGAATCTCCCTACCCATACATCCATGTGAAACACGTGAAGGAGTCGACCCCAATCGAGTGGGTCACTCCTTCACGAAAAAAAATCCTACCAAGGGTGGAGGAATCGCCCTAGCTATACATCCTTCTGATACACGTGAAGGAGTCGACCCCAATCGAGCGTGCGAATCCTTCACGAAAAAAAATGCTATTTAGGGTGGAGGAATCTTCCTACCCATACATCGATGTGAAACACGTGAAGGAGTCGACCCCAATCGAGTGGGCCACTCCTTCAGAAAACAAAATGCTATTTAGGGTCGAGGAATCTCCCTACCCATACATCCATGTGAAACACGTGAAGGAGTCGACCTCAAACGAGCGTGCGACTCCTTTACGAAAAAAAATCCTACCAAGGGTGGAGGAATCGCCCTAGCTATACATCCTTGTGAAACACGTGAAGGAGTCGACCCCAATCGAGTGGACCACGCCTTCACAAAACAAAATGCTATTTAGGGTGGAGGAATCTTCCTACCCATACATCCATGTGAAACACGTGAAGGAGTCGACCCCAATCGAGTGGGCCACTCCTTCAGAAAACAAAATGCTATTTAGGGTGGAGGAATCTCCCTACCCATACATCCATGTGAAACACGTGAAGGAGTCGACCTCAAACGAGCGTGCGACTCCTTTACGAAAAAAAATCCTACCAAGGGTGGAGGAATCGCCCTAGCTATACATCCTTGTGAAACACGTGAAGGAGTCGACCCCAATCGAGTGGACCACTCCTTCACGAAAAAAAAATGCTATTTTGGGTGGAGGAATCTCCCTACCCATACATCCATGTGAAACACGTGAAGGAGTCGACCCCAATCGAGTGGGTCACTCCTTCAGAAAACAAAATGCTATTTAGGGTGGAGGAATCTCCCTACCCATACATCGATGTGAAACACGTGAAGGAGTCGACCCCAATCGAGCGTGCGACTCCTTCACGAAAAAAAAATGCTATTTCGGGTGGAGGAATTTCCCTACCTATGCATCCACGTGAAACACGTGAAGGAGTCGACCCCAATCGAGTGGGCCACTCCTTCACAAAACAAAATGCTATTTAGGGCGGAGGAATCTTCCTACCCATACATCCATGTGAAACACGTGAAGGAGTCGACCCCAATCGAGTGGACCACTCCTTCACAAAACAAAATGCTATTTAGGGTGGAGGAATCTTCCTATCCATACATCCATGTGAAACACGTGAAGGAGTCGACCCCAATCGAGTGGGCCACTCCTTCACAAAACAAAATGCTATTTAGGGTCGAGGAATCTTCCTACCTATACATCCATGTGAAACACGTGAAGGAGTCGACCCCAATCGAGCGTGCGACTCCTTCACGAAAAAAAAATGCTATTTTGGGTGGAGGAATCTCCCTACCCATACATCCATGTGAAACACGTGAAGGAGTCGACCCCAATCGAGTGGGCCACTCCTTCACAAAACAAAATGCTATTTAGGGTGGAGGAATCTCCCTACCCATACATCCATGTGAAACACGTGAAGGAGTCGACCCCAATCGAGTGGGCCAATCCTTCACAAAACAAAATGCTATTTAGGGTGGAGGAATCTTCCTACCGATACATCCATGTAAAACACGTGAAGGAGTCGACCCCAATCGAGTGGGCCACTCCTTCACAAAACAAAATGCTATTTAGGGCGGAGGAATCTTCCTACCTATACATCCATGTGAAACATGTGAAGGAGTCGACCCCAATCGAGTGGGCCACTCCTTCACAAAACAAAATGCTATTCCGGGTGGAGGAATCTTCCTACCGATACATCCATGTAAAACACGTGAAGGAGTCGACCCCAATCGAGTGGGCCACTCCTTCACAAAACAAAATGCTACCAAGGGTGGAGGAATCTCCCTACCTAAACATCCACGTGAGACACGTGAGGGAGTCGACCCCAATCGAGTGGGCCACTCCTTCACAAAACAAAATGCTATTTCGGGTGGAGGAATCTCCCTACCTATACATCCATGTGAAACACGAGAAGGAGTCGACCCCAATCGAGCGTGCGACTCCTTCACGAAAAAAAAATGCTACCAAGGGTGGAGGAATCTTCGTACCTATACATCCATGTGAAACACGTGAAGGAGTCCACCCCATTCGAGTGGGCCACTCCTTCACAAAAAAAATGCTATTTCGGGTAGAGGAATCTCCCTACCTATACATCCTTGTGAAACACGTAAAGGAGTCGACCCCAATCGAGCGTGCGACTCCTTCACGAAAAGAAAATGCTACCAAGGGTGGAGGAATCGCCCTAACTATACATCCACGTGAAACACGTGAAGGGTCCACCCCATTCGAGTGGGCCACTCCTTCACAAAAAGAATGCTATTTCGGGTGGAGGAATCTCCCTACCTATACATCCTTGTGAAACACGTGAAGGAGTCGACCCCAATCGAGTGGGCCACTCCTTCAGAAAACAAAATGCTAGTTAGGGTCGAGGAATCTCCCTACCCATACATCCATGTGAAACACGTGAAGGAGTCGACCTCAAACGACCGTGCGACTCCTTTACGAAAAAAAATCCTACCAAGGGTGGAGGAATCGCCCTAGCTATACATCCTTGTGAAACACGTGAAGGAGTCGACCCCAATCGAGTGGACCACTCCTTCACAAAACAAAATGCTATTTAGGGTGGAGGAATCTTCCTATCCATACATCCATGTGAAACACGTGAAGGAGTCGACCCCAATCGAGTGGGCCACTCCTTCACAAAACAAAATGCTATTTAGGGTCGAGGAATCTTCCTACCTATACATCCATGTGAAACACGTGAAGGAGTCGACCCCAATCGAGCGTGCGACTCCTTCACGAAAAAAAAATGCTATTTTGGGTGGAGGAATCTCCCTACCCATACATCCATGTGAAACACGTGAAGGAGTCGACCCCAATCGAGTGGGTCACTCCTTCACGAAAAAAAATCCTACCAAGGGTGGAGGAATCGCCCTAGCTATACATCCTTCTGATACACGTGAAGGAGTCGACCCCAATCGAGCGTGCGAATCCTTCACGAAAAAAAATGCTATTTAGGGTGGAGGAATCTTCCTACCCATACATCGATGTGAAACACGTGAAGGAGTCGACCCCAATCGAGTGGGCCACTCCTTCACAAAACAAAATGCTATTTAGGGTGGAGGAATCTCCCTACCCATACATCCATGTGAAACACGTGAAGGAGTCGACCCCAATCGAGCGTGCGACTCCTTCACGAGAAAAAAATGCTACCAAGGGTGGAGGCATCTCCCTACCCATACATCCACGTGAAACACGTGAAGGAGTCGACCCCAATCGAGTGGGCCACTCCTTCAGAAAACAAAATGCTATTTAGGGTCGAGGAATCTCCCTACCCATACATCCATGTGAAACACGTGAAGGAGTCGACCTCAAACGAGCGTGCGACTCCTTTACGAAAAAAAATCCTACCAAGGGTGGAGGAATCGCCCTAGCTATACATCCTTGTGAAACACGTGAAGGAGTCGACCCCAATCGAGTGGACCACGCCTTCACAAAACAAAATGCTATTTAGGGTGGAGGAATCTTCCTACCCATACATCCATGTGAAACACGTGAAGGAGTCGACCCCAATCGAGTGGGCCACTCCTTCAGAAAACAAAATGCTATTTAGGGTGGAGGAATCTCCCTACCCATACATCCATGTGAAACACGTGAAGGAGTCGACCTCAAACGAGCGTGCGACTCCTTTACGAAAAAAAATCCTACCAAGGGTGGAGGAATCGCCCTAGCTATACATCCTTGTGAAACACGTGAAGGAGTCGACCCCAATCGAGTGGACCACTCCTTCACGAAAAAAAAATGCTATTTTGGGTGGAGGAATCTCCCTACCCATACATCCATGTGAAACACGTGAAGGAGTCGACCCCAATCGAGTGGGTCACTCCTTCAGAAAACAAAATGCTATTTAGGGTGGAGGAATCTCCCTACCCATACATCGATGTGAAACACGTGAAGGAGTCGACCCCAATCGAGCGTGCGACTCCTTCACGAAAAAAAAATGCTATTTCGGGTGGAGGAATTTCCCTACCTATGCATCCACGTGAAACACGTGAAGGAGTCGACCCCAATCGAGTGGGCCACTCCTTCACAAAACAAAATGCTATTTAGGGCGGAGGAATCTTCCTACCCATACATCCATGTGAAACACGTGAAGGAGTCGACCCCAATCGAGTGGACCACTCCTTCACAAAACAAAATGCTATTTAGGGTGGAGGAATCTTCCTATCCATACATCCATGTGAAACACGTGAAGGAGTCGACCCCAATCGAGTGGGCCACTCCTTCACAAAACAAAATGCTATTTAGGGTCGAGGAATCTTCCTACCTATACATCCATGTGAAACACGTGAAGGAGTCGACCCCAATCGAGCGTGCGACTCCTTCACGAAAAAAAAATGCTATTTTGGGTGGAGGAATCTCCCTACCCATACATCCATGTGAAACACGTGAAGGAGTCGACCCCAATCGAGTGGGCCACTCCTTCACAAAACAAAATGCTATTTAGGGTGGAGGAATCTCCCTACCCATACATCCATGTGAAACACGTGAAGGAGTCGACCCCAATCGAGTGGGCCAATCCTTCACAAAACAAAATGCTATTTAGGGTGGAGGAATCTTCCTACCGATACATCCATGTAAAACACGTGAAGGAGTCGACCCCAATCGAGTGGGCCACTCCTTCACAAAACAAAATGCTATTTAGGGCGGAGGAATCTTCCTACCTATACATCCATGTGAAACATGTGAAGGAGTCGACCCCAATCGAGTGGGCCACTCCTTCACAAAACAAAATGCTATTCCGGGTGGAGGAATCTTCCTACCGATACATCCATGTAAAACACGTGAAGGAGTCGACCCCAATCGAGTGGGCCACTCCTTCACAAAACAAAATGCTACCAAGGGTGGAGGAATCTCCCTACCTAAACATCCACGTGAGACACGTGAGGGAGTCGACCCCAATCGAGTGGGCCACTCCTTCACAAAACAAAATGCTATTTCGGGTGGAGGAATCTCCCTACCTATACATCCATGTGAAACACGAGAAGGAGTCGACCCCAATCGAGCGTGCGACTCCTTCACGAAAAAAAAATGCTACCAAGGGTGGAGGAATCTTCGTACCTATACATCCATGTGAAACACGTGAAGGAGTCCACCCCATTCGAGTGGGCCACTCCTTCACAAAAAAAATGCTATTTCGGGTAGAGGAATCTCCCTACCTATACATCCTTGTGAAACACGTAAAGGAGTCGACCCCAATCGAGCGTGCGACTCCTTCACGAAAAGAAAATGCTACCAAGGGTGGAGGAATCGCCCTAACTATACATCCACGTGAAACACGTGAAGGGTCCACCCCATTCGAGTGGGCCACTCCTTCACAAAAAGAATGCTATTTCGGGTGGAGGAATCTCCCTACCTATACATCCTTGTGAAACACGTGAAGGAGTCGACCCCAATCGAGTGGGCCACTCCTTCAGAAAACAAAATGCTAGTTAGGGTCGAGGAATCTCCCTACCCATACATCCATGTGAAACACGTGAAGGAGTCGACCTCAAACGACCGTGCGACTCCTTTACGAAAAAAAATCCTACCAAGGGTGGAGGAATCGCCCTAGCTATACATCCTTGTGAAACACGTGAAGGAGTCGACCCCAATCGAGTGGACCACTCCTTCACAAAACAAAATGCTATTTAGGGTGGAGGAATCTTCCTATCCATACATCCATGTGAAACACGTGAAGGAGTCGACCCCAATCGAGTGGGCCACTCCTTCACAAAACAAAATGCTATTTAGGGTCGAGGAATCTTCCTACCTATACATCCATGTGAAACACGTGAAGGAGTCGACCCCAATCGAGCGTGCGACTCCTTCACGAAAAAAAAATGCTATTTTGGGTGGAGGAATCTCCCTACCCATACATCCATGTGAAACACGTGAAGGAGTCGACCCCAATCGAGTGGGTCACTCCTTCACGAAAAAAAATCCTACCAAGGGTGGAGGAATCGCCCTAGCTATACATCCTTCTGATACACGTGAAGGAGTCGACCCCAATCGAGCGTGCGAATCCTTCACGAAAAAAAATGCTATTTAGGGTGGAGGAATCTTCCTACCCATACATCGATGTGAAACACGTGAAGGAGTCGACCCCAATCGAGTGGGCCACTCCTTCAGAAAACAAAATGCTATTTAGGGTCGAGGAATCTCCCTACCCATACATCCATGTGAAACACGTGAAGGAGTCGACCTCAAACGAGCGTGCGACTCCTTTACGAAAAAAAATCCTACCAAGGGTGGAGGAATCGCCCTAGCTATACATCCTTGTGAAACACGTGAAGGAGTCGACCCCAATCGAGTGGACCACGCCTTCACAAAACAAAATGCTATTTAGGGTGGAGGAATCTTCCTACCCATACATCCATGTGAAACACGTGAAGGAGTCGACCCCAATCGAGTGGGCCACTCCTTCAGAAAACAAAATGCTATTTAGGGTGGAGGAATCTCCCTACCCATACATCCATGTGAAACACGTGAAGGAGTCGACCTCAAACGAGCGTGCGACTCCTTTACGAAAAAAAATCCTACCAAGGGTGGAGGAATCGCCCTAGCTATACATCCTTGTGAAACACGTGAAGGAGTCGACCCCAATCGAGTGGACCACTCCTTCACGAAAAAAAAATGCTATTTTGGGTGGAGGAATCTCCCTACCCATACATCCATGTGAAACACGTGAAGGAGTCGACCCCAATCGAGTGGGTCACTCCTTCAGAAAACAAAATGCTATTTAGGGTGGAGGAATCTCCCTACCCATACATCGATGTGAAACACGTGAAGGAGTCGACCCCAATCGAGCGTGCGACTCCTTCACGAAAAAAAAATGCTATTTCGGGTGGAGGAATTTCCCTACCTATGCATCCACGTGAAACACGTGAAGGAGTCGACCCCAATCGAGTGGGCCACTCCTTCACAAAACAAAATGCTATTTAGGGCGGAGGAATCTTCCTACCCATACATCCATGTGAAACACGTGAAGGAGTCGACCCCAATCGAGTGGACCACTCCTTCACAAAACAAAATGCTATTTAGGGTGGAGGAATCTTCCTATCCATACATCCATGTGAAACACGTGAAGGAGTCGACCCCAATCGAGTGGGCCACTCCTTCACAAAACAAAATGCTATTTAGGGTCGAGGAATCTTCCTACCTATACATCCATGTGAAACACGTGAAGGAGTCGACCCCAATCGAGCGTGCGACTCCTTCACGAAAAAAAAATGCTATTTTGGGTGGAGGAATCTCCCTACCCATACATCCATGTGAAACACGTGAAGGAGTCGACCCCAATCGAGTGGGCCACTCCTTCACAAAACAAAATGCTATTTAGGGTGGAGGAATCTCCCTACCCATACATCCATGTGAAACACGTGAAGGAGTCGACCCCAATCGAGCGTGCGACTCCTTCACGAGAAAAAAATGCTACCAAGGGTGGAGGCATCTCCCTACCCATACATCCACGTGAAACACGTGAAGGAGTCGACCCCAATCGAGTGGGCCACTCCTTCAGAAAACAAAATGCTATTTAGGGTCGAGGAATCTCCCTACCCATACATCCATGTGAAACACGTGAAGGAGTCGACCCCAATCGAGTGGGCCACTCCTTCACAAAACAAAATGCTATTTAGGGTGGAGGAATCTCCCTACCCATACATCCATGTGAAACACGTGAAGGAGTCGACCCCAATCGAGCGTGCGACTCCTTCACGAGAAAAAAATGCTACCAAGGGTGGAGGCATCTCCCTACCTATACATCCACGTGAAACACGTGAAGGAGTCGACCCCAATCGAGTGGGCCACTCCTTCAGAAAACAAAATGCTATTTAGGGTCGAGGAATCTCCCTACCCATACATCCATGTGAAACACGTGAAGGAGTCGACCTCAAACGAGCGTGCGACTCCTTCACGAAAAAAAATCCTACCAAGGGTGGAGGAATCGCCCTAGCTATACATCCTTGTGATACACGTGAAGGAGTCGACCCCAATCGAGCGTGCGACTCCTTCACGAAAAAAAATGCTATTTAGGGTGGAGGAATCTTCTTACCCATACATCGATGTGAAACACGTGAAGGAGTCGACCCCAATCGAGTGGGCCACTCCTTCAGAAAACAAAATGCTATTTAGGGTCGAGGAATCTCCCTACCCATACATCCATGTGAAACACGTGAAGGAGTCGACCTCAAACGAGCGTGCGACTCCTTTACGAAAAAAAATCCTACCAAGGGTGGAGGAATCGCCCTAGCTATACATCCTTGTGAAACACGTGAAGGAGTCGACCCCAATCGAGTGGACCACTCCTTCACAAAACAAAATGCTATTTAGGGTGGAGGAATCTTCCTATCCATACATCCATGTGAAACACGTGAAGGAGTCGACCCCAATCGAGTGGGCCACTCCTTCACAAAACAAAATGCTATTTAGGGTCGAGGAATCTTCCTACCTATACATCCATGTGAAACACGTGAAGGAGTCGACCCCAATCGAGCGTGCGACTCCTTCACGAAAAAAAAATGCTATTTTGGGTGGAGGAATCTCCCTACCCATACATCCATGTGAAACACGTGAAGGAGTCGACCCCAATCGAGTGGGTCACTCCTTCACGAAAAAAAATCCTACCAAGGGTGGAGGAATCGCCCTAGCTATACATCCTTCTGATACACGTGAAGGAGTCGACCCCAATCGAGCGTGCGACTCCTTCACGAAAAAAAATGCTATTTAGGGTGGAGGAATCTTCCTACCCATACATCGATGTGAAACACGTGAAGGAGTCGACCCCAATCGAGTGGGCCACTCCTTCAGAAAACAAAATGCTATTTAGGGTCGAGGAATCTCCCTACCCATACATCCATGTGAAACACGTGAAGGAGTCGACCTCAAACGAGCGTGCGACTCCTTTACGAAAAAAAATCCTACCAAGGGTGGAGGAATCGCCCTAGCTATACATCCTTGTGAAACACGTGAAGGAGTCGACCCCAATCGAGTGGACCACGCCTTCACAAAACAAAATGCTATTTAGGTTGGAGGAATCTTCCTACCCATACATCCATGTGAAACACGTGAAGGAGTCGACCCCAATCGAGTGGGCCACTCCTTCAGAAAACAAAATGCTATTTAGGGTCGAGGAATCTCCCTACCCATACATCCATGTGAAACACGTGAAGGAGTCGACCTCAAACGAGCGTGCGACTCCTTCACGAAAAAAAAATGCTATTTTGGATGGAGGAATCTCCCTACCCATACATCCATGTGAAACACGTGAAGGAGTCGACCCCAATCGAGTGGACCACTCCTTCACGAAAAAAAAATGCTATTTTGGGTGGAGGAATCTCCCTACCCATACATCCATGTGAAACACGTGAAGGAGTCGACCCCAATCGAGTGGGTCACTCCTTCAGAAAACAAAATGCTATTTAGGGTGGAGGAATCTCCCTACCCATACATCGATGTGAAACACGTGAAGGAGTCGACCCCAATCGAGCGTGCGACTCCTTCACGAAAAAAAAATGCTATTTTGGGTGGAGGAATCTCCCTACCCATACATCCATGTGAAACACGTGAAGGAGTCGACCCCAATCGAGTGGGCCACTCCTTCAGAAAACAAAATGCTATTTAGGGTCGAGGAATCTCCCTACCCATACATCCATGTGAAACACGTGAAGGAGTCGACCCCAATCGAGTGGGCCACTCCTTCACAAAACAAAATGCTATTTAGGGTGGAGGAATCTCCCTACCCATACATCCATGTGAAACACGTGAAGGAGTCGACCCCAATCGAGCGTGCGACTCCTTCACGAGAAAAAAATGCTACCAAGGGTGGAGGCATCTCCCTACCTATACATCCACGTGAAACACGTGAAGGAGTCGACCCCAATCGAGTGGGCCACTCCTTCAGAAAACAAAATGCTATTTAGGGTCGAGGAATCTCCCTACCCATACATCCATGTGAAACACGTGAAGGAGTCGACCTCAAACGAGCGTGCGACTCCTTCACGAAAAAAAATCCTACCAAGGGTGGAGGAATCGCCCTAGCTATACATCCTTGTGATACACGTGAAGGAGTCGACCCCAATCGAGCGTGCGACTCCTTCACGAAAAAAAATGCTATTTAGGGTGGAGGAATCTTCTTACCCATACATCGATGTGAAACACGTGAAGGAGTCGACCCCAATCGAGTGGGCCACTCCTTCAGAAAACAAAATGCTATTTAGGGTCGAGGAATCTCCCTACCCATACATCCATGTGAAACACGTGAAGGAGTCGACCTCAAACGAGCGTGCGACTCCTTTACGAAAAAAAATCCTACCAAGGGTGGAGGAATCGCCCTAGCTATACATCCTTGTGAAACACGTGAAGGAGTCGACCCCAATCGAGTGGACCACTCCTTCACAAAACAAAATGCTATTTAGGGTGGAGGAATCTTCCTATCCATACATCCATGTGAAACACGTGAAGGAGTCGACCCCAATCGAGTGGGCCACTCCTTCACAAAACAAAATGCTATTTAGGGTCGAGGAATCTTCCTACCTATACATCCATGTGAAACACGTGAAGGAGTCGACCCCAATCGAGCGTGCGACTCCTTCACGAAAAAAAAATGCTATTTTGGGTGGAGGAATCTCCCTACCCATACATCCATGTGAAACACGTGAAGGAGTCGACCCCAATCGAGTGGGTCACTCCTTCACGAAAAAAAATCCTACCAAGGGTGGAGGAATCGCCCTAGCTATACATCCTTCTGATACACGTGAAGGAGTCGACCCCAATCGAGCGTGCGACTCCTTCACGAAAAAAAATGCTATTTAGGGTGGAGGAATCTTCCTACCCATACATCGATGTGAAACACGTGAAGGAGTCGACCCCAATCGAGTGGGCCACTCCTTCAGAAAACAAAATGCTATTTAGGGTCGAGGAATCTCCCTACCCATACATCCATGTGAAACACGTGAAGGAGTCGACCTCAAACGAGCGTGCGACTCCTTTACGAAAAAAAATCCTACCAAGGGTGGAGGAATCGCCCTAGCTATACATCCTTGTGAAACACGTGAAGGAGTCGACCCCAATCGAGTGGACCACGCCTTCACAAAACAAAATGCTATTTAGGTTGGAGGAATCTTCCTACCCATACATCCATGTGAAACACGTGAAGGAGTCGACCCCAATCGAGTGGGCCACTCCTTCAGAAAACAAAATGCTATTTAGGGTCGAGGAATCTCCCTACCCATACATCCATGTGAAACACGTGAAGGAGTCGACCTCAAACGAGCGTGCGACTCCTTCACGAAAAAAAAATGCTATTTTGGATGGAGGAATCTCCCTACCCATACATCCATGTGAAACACGTGAAGGAGTCGACCCCAATCGAGTGGACCACTCCTTCACGAAAAAAAAATGCTATTTTGGGTGGAGGAATCTCCCTACCCATACATCCATGTGAAACACGTGAAGGAGTCGACCCCAATCGAGTGGGTCACTCCTTCAGAAAACAAAATGCTATTTAGGGTGGAGGAATCTCCCTACCCATACATCGATGTGAAACACGTGAAGGAGTCGACCCCAATCGAGCGTGCGACTCCTTCACGAAAAAAAAATGCTATTTTGGGTGGAGGAATCTCCCTACCCATACATCTATGTGAAACACGTGAAGGAGTCGACCTCAAACGAGCGTGCGACTCCTTCACGAAAAAAAATCCTACCAAGGGTGGAGGAATCGCCCTAGCTATACATCCTTGTGAAACACGTGAAGGAGTCGACCCCAATCGAGTGGACCACTCCTTCACAAAACAAAATGCTATTTAGGGTGGAGGAATCTTCCTATCCATACATCCATGTGAAACACGTGAAGGAGTCGACCCCAATCGAGTGGGCCACTCCTTCACAAAACAAAATGCTATTTAGGGTCGAGGAATCTTCCTACCTATACATCCATGTGAAACACGTGAAGGAGTCGACCCCAATCGAGCGTGCGACTCCTTCACGAAAAAAAAATGCTATTTTGGGTGGAGGAATCTCCCTACCCATACATCCATGTGAAACACGTGAAGGAGTCGACCCCAATCGAGTGGGTCACTCCTTCACGAAAAAAAATCCTACCAAGGGTGGAGGAATCGCCCTAGCTATACATCCTTGTGATACACGTGAAGGAGTCGACCCCAATCGAGCGTGCGACTCCTTCACGAAAAAAAATGCTATTTAGGGTGGAGGAATCTTCCTACCCATACATCGATGTGAAACACGTGAAGGAGTCGACCCCAATCGAGTGGGCCACTCCTTCAGAAAACAAAATGCTATTTAGGGTCGAGGAATCTCCCTACCCATACATCCATGTGAAACACGTGAAGGAGTCGACCTCAAACGAGCGTGCGACTCCTTCACGAAAAAAAATCCTACCAAGGGTGGAGGAATCGCCCTAGCTATACATCCTTGTGATACACGTGAAGGAGTCGACCCCAATCGAGTGGACCACGCCTTCACAAAACAAAATGCTATTTAGGGTGGAGGAATCTTCCTACCCATACATCCATGTGAAACACGTGAAGGAGTCGACCCCAATCGAGTGGGCCACTCCTTCAGAAAACAAAATGCTATTTAGGGTCGAGGAATCTCCCTACCCATACATCTATGTGAAACACGTGAAGGAGTCGACCTCAAACGAGCGTGCGACTCCTTCACGAAAAAAAATCCTACCAAGGGTGGAGGAATCGCCCTAGCTATACATCCTTGTGAAACACGTGAAGGAGTCGACCCCAATCGAGTGGACCACTCCTTCACGAAAAAAAAATGCTATTTTGGGTGGAGGAATCTCCCTACCCATACATCCATGTGAAACACGTGAAGGAGTCGACCCCAATCGAGTGGGTCACTCCTTCAGAAAACAAAATGCTATTTAGGGTGGAGGAATCTCCCTACCCATACATCGATGTGAAACACGTGAAGGAGTCGACCCCAATCGAGCGTGCGACTCCTTCACGAAAAAAAAATGCTATTTTGGGTGGAGGAATCTCCCTACCCATACATCTATGTGAAACACGTGAAGGAGTCGACCTCAAACGAGCGTGCGACTCCTTCACGAAAAAAAATCCTACCAAGGGTGGAGGAATCGCCCTAGCTATACATCCTTGTGAAACACGTGAAGGAGTCGACCCCAATCGAGTGGACCACTCCTTCACAAAACAAAATGCTATTTAGGGTGGAGGAATCTTCCTATCCATACATCCATGTGAAACACGTGAAGGAGTCGACCCCAATCGAGTGGGCCACTCCTTCACAAAACAAAATGCTATTTAGGGTCGAGGAATCTTCCTACCTATACATCCATGTGAAACACGTGAAGGAGTCGACCCCAATCGAGCGTGCGACTCCTTCACGAAAAAAAAATGCTATTTTGGGTGGAGGAATCTCCCTACCCATACATCTATGTGAAACACGTGAAGGAGTCGACCTCAAACGAGCGTGCGACTCCTTCACGAAAAAAAATCCTACCAAGGGTGGAGGAATCGCCCTAGCTATACATCCTTGTGATACACGTGAAGGAGTCGACCCCAATCGAGCGTGCGACTCCTTCACGAAGAAAAATGCTATTTAGGGTGGAGGAATCTTCCTACCCATACATCGATGTGAAACACGTGAAGGAGTCGACCCCAATCGAGTGGGCCACTCCTTCAGAAAACAAAATGCTATTTAGGGTCGAGGAATCTCCCTACCCATACATCCATGTGAAACACGTGAAGGAGTCGACCTCAAACGAGCGTGCGACTCCTTCACGAAAAAAAATCCTACCAAGGGTGGAGGAATCGCCCTAGCTATACATCCTTGTGATACACGTGAAGGAGTCGACCCCAATCGAGTGGACCACGCCTTCACAAAACAAAATGCTATTTAGGGTGGAGGAATCTCCCTACCCATACATCCATGTGAAACACGTGAAGGAGTCGACCTCAAACGAGCGTGCGACTCCTTCACGAAAAAAAATCCTACCAAGGGTGGAAGAATCGCCCTTGCTATATATCCTTGTGATACACGTGAAGGAATCGACCCCAATCGAGCGTGCGTCTCCTTCACGAGAAAAAAATGCTACCAAGGGTGGAGGAATCGCCCTAGCTATACATCCTTGTGAAACACGTGAAGGAGTCGACCCCAATCGAGTGGACCACTCCTTCAGAAAACAAAATGCTATTTAGGGTCGAGGAATCTCCCTACCCATACATCTATGTGAAACACGTGAAGGAGTCGACCTCAAACGAGCGTGCGACTCCTTCACGAAAAAAAATCCTACCAAGGGTGGAGGAATCGCCCTAGCTATACATCCTTGTGAAACACGTGAAGGAGTCGACCCCAATCGAGTGGACCACTCCTTCACGAAAAAAAAATGCTATTTTGGGTGGAGGAATCTCCCTACCCATACATCCATGTGAAACACGTGAAGGAGTCGACCCCAATCGAGTGGGTCACTCCTTCAGAAAACAAAATGCTATTTAGGGTGGAGGAATCTCCCTACCCATACATCGATGTGAAACACGTGAAGGAGTCGACCCCAATCGAGCGTGCGACTCCTTCACGAAAAAAAAATGCTATTTTGGGTGGAGGAATCTCCCTACCCATACATCTATGTGAAACACGTGAAGGAGTCGACCTCAAACGAGCGTGCGACTCCTTCACGAAAAAAAATCCTACCAAGGGTGGAGGAATCGCCCTAGCTATACATCCTTGTGAAACACGTGAAGGAGTCGACCCCAATCGAGTGGACCACTCCTTCACAAAACAAAATGCTATTTAGGGTGGAGGAATCTTCCTATCCATACATCCATGTGAAACACGTGAAGGAGTCGACCCCAATCGAGTGGGCCACTCCTTCACAAAACAAAATGCTATTTAGGGTCGAGGAATCTTCCTACCTATACATCCATGTGAAACACGTGAAGGAGTCGACCTCAAACGAGCGTGCGACTCCTTCACGAAAAAAAATCCTACCAAGGGTGGAGGAATCGCCCTAGCTATACATCCTTGTGAAACACGTGAAGGAGTCGACCCCAATCGAGTGGACCACTCCTTCACGAAAAAAAAATGCTATTTTGGGTGGAGGAATCTCCCTACCCATACATCCATGTGAAACACGTGAAGGAGTCGACCCCAATCGAGTGGGTCACTCCTTCAGAAAACAAAATGCTATTTAGGGTGGAGGAATCTCCCTACCCATACATCGATGTGAAACACGTGAAGGAGTCGACCTCAAACGAGCGTGCGACTCCTTCACGAAAAAAAATCCTACCAAGGGTGGAGGAATCGCCCTAGCTATACATCCTTGTGATACACGTGAAGGAGTCGACCCCAATCGAGTGGACCACGCCTTCACAAAACAAAATGCTATTTAGGGTGGAGGAATCTTCCTACCCATACATCCATGTGAAACACGTGAAGGAGTCGACCCCAATCGAGTGGGCCACTCCTTCAGAAAACAAAATGCTATTTAGGGTCGAGGAATCTCCCTACCCATACATCTATGTGAAACACGTGAAGGAGTCGACCTCAAACGAGCGTGCGACTCCTTCACGAAAAAAAATCCTACCAAGGGTGGAGGAATCGCCCTAGCTATACATCCTTGTGAAACACGTGAAGGAGTCGACCCCAATCGAGTGGACCACTCCTTCACGAAAAAAAAATGCTATTTTGGGTGGAGGAATCTCCCTACCCATACATCCATGTGAAACACGTGAAGGAGTCGACCCCAATCGAGTGGGTCACTCCTTCAGAAAACAAAATGCTATTTAGGGTGGAGGAATCTCCCTACCCATACATCGATGTGAAACACGTGAAGGAGTCGACCCCAATCGAGCGTGCGACTCCTTCACGAAAAAAAAATGCTATTTTGGGTGGAGGAATCTCCCTACCCATACATCTATGTGAAACACGTGAAGGAGTCGACCTCAAACGAGCGTGCGACTCCTTCACGAAAAAAAATCCTACCAAGGGTGGAGGAATCGCCCTAGCTATACATCCTTGTGAAACACGTGAAGGAGTCGACCCTAATCGAGCGTGCGACTCCTTCACGAGAAAAAAATGCTACCAAGGGTGGAGGCATCTCCCTACCTATACATCCACGTGAAACACGTGAAGGAGTCGACCCCAATCGAGTGGGCCACTCCTTCAGAAAACAAAATGCTATTTAGGGTCGAGGAATCTTCCTACCTATACGTCCATATGAAACACGTGAAGGAGTCGACCCCAATCGAGCGTGCGACTCCTTCACGAAAAAAAAATGCTATTTTGGGTGGAGGAATCTCCCTACCCATACATCCATGTGAAACACGTGAAGGAGTCGACCCCAATCGAGTGGGTCACTCCTTCAGAAAACAAAATGCTATTTAGGGTGGAGGAATCTCCCTACCCATGCATCCACGTGAAACACGTGAAGGAGTCGACCCCAATCGAGTGGACCACTCCTTCACGAAAAAAAAATGCTATTTTGGGTGGAGGAATCTCCCTACCCATACATCCATGTGAAACACGTGAAGGAGTCGACCCCAATCGAGTGGGTCACTCCTTCAGAAAACAAAATGCTATTTAGGGTGGAGGAATCTCCCTACCCATACATCCATGTGAAACACGTGAAGCAGTCGACCCCAATCGAGCGTGCGACTCCTTCACGAGAAAAAAATGCTACCAAGGGTGGAGGCATCTCCCTACCTATACATCCACGTGAAACACGTGAAGGAGTCGACCCCAATCGAGTGGGCCACTCCTTCAGAAAACAAAATGCTATTTAGGGTCGAGGAATCTTCCTACCTATACATCCATATGAAACACGTGAAGGAGTCGACCCCAATCGAGCGTGCGACTCCTTCACGAAAAAAAAATGCTATTTTGGGTGGAGGAATCTCCCTACCCATACATCCATGTGAAACACGTGAAGGAGTCGACCCCAATCGAGTGGGTCACTCCTTCAGAAAACAAAATGCTATTTAGGGTGGAGGAATCTCCCTACCCATGCATCCACGTGAAACACGTGAAGGAGTCGACCCCAATCGAGGGGGCCACTCCATCACAGGAAAAAGTGCTATTTAGGGTGGAGGAATCTCCTTACCCAGACATCCTTGTGAAACACGTGAAGTAGTCAACCCCAATCGAGGGGGCTACTCCATCACAAAAAAAAATGCTATTGAGGGTGGTGGAATATCCCTACCCATACATCCTTGTGAAACACGTGAAGGAGTCGACCCCAATCGAGTGGGCCACTCCTTCACAAAACAAAATGCTATTTAGGGTGGAGGAATCTCCCTACCTATACATCCACGTGAAACACGTGAAGGAGTTGACCCCAATCGAGGGGGCCACTCCATCACAGAAAAAAATGCTATTTAGGGTGGAGGAATCTCCCTACCCATACATCCTTGTGAAACACGTGAAGGAGTCGACCCCAATCGAGGGGGCCACCCCTTTACAAAAAAAAATGCTATTTAGGGTGGAGGAATATCCCTACCCATACATCCTTGTGAAACACGTGAAGGAGTCGACCCCAATCGAGGGGGCCACTCCTTCACAAAAGAAAGTGCTATTTAGGGTGGAGGAATCTCCCTTCCTATACATCCACGTGAAACATGTGAAGGAGTCGACCCCAATCGAGGGGGCCACTCCATCACAGAAAAAAATGCTATTTAGGGTGGAGGAATCTCCCTACCCATACATCCTTGTGAAACACGTGAAGGAGTTGACCCCAATCGAGGGGGCCACCCCTTCACAAAAAAAAATGCTATTTAGGGTGGAGGAATCTCCCTACCCATAAATGCATGTGAAACACGTGAAGGAGTCGACCCCAATCGAGTGGGCGACTCTTTCACAAAAAAAAAATCCTATTTAGGATGGAGGAATCTCCCTACCCATATATCCACATGAAATACGTGAAGGAGTCGACCCTAATCGTATGGGCCACTCCTTAACAAGAAAGATGGCTCTTACAGGGGAATTAAACTGCTAGAAGGTAGTATGAATTTAATAGGGTTGTGCCAATACACGATGGGAATATGGAATAAGCTATTCAATGTGTTCTTTGAACTTGTCGTGGACATTGATGTTCTCTATAGTATTTTATTGTAATTCAGGGAAATTTTTTACTAGAAATATTTAGAGGGTTAAGAAGCCGAATTTGTCTTCATTACAATGGATTTTATGAAGTGAATGTTTTATTGCCTCGCAATTCAGTTTAGGGTTTAGCGTGAAGATGAGAGAATTTTGGGGTTTGGGAAGTTAGTACATTTCCATTCAAAGAAGTTGTGGAACCATGGGTTTCAAGTAGTTATATATTGTTTACCTTGGAGGGGGGGCCTTCAGTGGAGTACTGTGAGGGCATAAATGGTAAAGGGGGGAAAATGCAGACATGGAGGAAAATATTTTGAACCTTTGGTGGGACAATTTTTGGAAGCTTTCTGTTGAATAAGGGCTTTCATTGACAAACTGGAGTGCCTTACGGAGAATGCACTATACAGAGGGATTTGTTCGTAAATGGCATGGGGTCATTATTGACATGCACCATTCCAATTTCATTCATCATTGTCCATAGATTACTTGTTGCTCAAGGGTTAGCAACATCAAAACAAAAATGACCCCATCGAAATGTTTTGCTCGAGAGCGTCGTCGAAGTACATTGTCCATTGCAAGTGTTAAGCTTCCTGCGGTTCCAGTCGTTTCTCGTGTTGTTTTTAGGGTTTGGGAGCGGGGTGACAAATTTGCAGGGACTGCCAGGAGACATGGGCTGTTTGGCGCGGGGCGCAGGGTTGACGTAGGCACTTGAAGATGTCTCAAGTAGTCCCACCACTGTGGTGAGGAACTTTGATGTTGCTATGATGAGGGTTCAACGGCCGCCTACAACTTCGCGCAGCTTCTCGCTTCAACGTCTCCTCTGTGCTGTGGACGGGACAGGCGCTGTTGAAGTGAAGCTCATCTGAGAAGAAGAACGCCGAGGTTCGTTCTCGCATCGTTGTCCCTTGCTTTGCGTTGTCGCCTGTCGTGTTAGTGGAGTTTGCTGCGTTGTAGGGTATGTGCTTCGAGCAGCCTGCTTCGGGCGGTCAAGGAAGTCGAGCTCAAAGGATTGTGTACGTAGTATACTGACATAGAGAAATTGGGTTTAGGGAGGGTACGTCAGGTTTGTACCAATGGCGCATAGGTCTTAAGAGTGTTTACGGGGCACCGTCGTGTTTCCCGCTGTGCTGTGCAAGCTTCAAGTATACGGCAGAGACACTTCTGCTTTGCGTGTGTTAACTTCCTAAATATATTCAGTGTTCTACTTTGAAAATCGCACTCTCTTCTAGATAATAGAACTGGCCAATGGGCAAAATGCCGCAGATGCCGTTCGCTCCTAGGTGAGGCACGATTAATACTGGCTTTGTTATTATTTTGCAACACGAAGTGAGGTCAATCGACCACATGTTGTGATAAATTCGACTGAGGGTTTATTACCTCACATTGTTTAGAACATCATATTCATTATTTTGGGAGTTTTCCAGTGAAATGGGAGTTTCTTTCTAGCAAAATGCAAAGATGTGGAGGCATATAAACCATGAACAAAGATGACTTCCTTGTCCGTAAATACATTAAAAGAAATGTAATGTCATTCAAAACTAGATTTGCAATTAAAGATATTGAGTATACCATGTAGTAATTGAGATATGCAACTAAATTAATAGAAAATATTCATCAAATATATAAGTATTGAATGAATACATTGTGAAATGAACTTTGGTAGAAGCATTGCCTACCGTTACACTCATGGTAACTAAGTATCCTACCTTCATTGCTTGTGCTAGTTTGCAAACTAAAGCGTGCAAAGAGTATATCATGGTAATTGGAGAATGAGGTGGATGATAAATCCATATTTAGGGCAAGGTCGAACATCCACTTCATTCTTCAATTACCTTGATATACTCATTGCACGCTTCTTTTTGCAAGACTATCACGAGCAAAGAAAATGCGATACTTTGACTACCCTGTTTGTAATATTGAACAGTTTACAATGCTTACAGTTTAAATTTGAACATGTGTTATATAATAGCCTAAAATATGAGAATGAATTTGTTATGGAGTTTTGAAATAGACCGTTTCCAAATCTGATTAAGGCAATTGCATATACGAACTCAACCCTCTACTATAATGGAGAGAAAGGATCTATGTCCTCATAAAAAACATATGTACTATGAGTGCGTCCTACTCTTCATCTTCTCCATTGCCTTCAATAACTCTGGTCCTCGACTGTATCCGGTATAACTCGCAGATCTTTCGTGCACCATCTCTCTTACTTGCTTCTTCAAGGACCTCCGCTCCCAAGCATCCCACGGACGCCGGCTTGAATGAAATTGAGGTTTAGGGTCATGAGTCTTGCATTGGCGTTTAGCAACCTTTAGTGAATTGTGTTGAGGTCGAGGAGGTAGTACAACCTTAGATGTTGTAGGCCGCTGAGCAAAACTATTCTTCAAAGGCTGCAATTCAGGTGAACCATTAGCCTCGATATTTGCGGACTTAGTGATTGCGTCCTCTCCCTGCAAAACCAATTGAAGTCGTCAAATCCCCATTCTAGATTATTGGACAAACTTTCCTAGAGCAGAAATTGGATTGCTACATCAAAAAATAGGAATCCCCATACCTTCATGGCGCTGACAACAACCATACTTTCATCGTAGAGCCTCCTCTGTGTGTCGGGATTCATCTCTAAGCGATCGTGTGGTGAGGTTGATAGTGGACGGTCTTTGAGAGGAGATGGCGAACTCATAAGGTGAGAGCGCTTCCTACCATTTGGAGGACTGTCCACAACCCCATCATCGACGGGTTTCATGGAGAAATCCATTGTGGAGTGCGCGGTGACCATGGAATACATGATGTTGTCCACTCCGTTTTGTGATATGATGAACTGATCATAAAAAGAGAAGGAATTAGCACAAGCAACACAATACTTGCCAGAATGAATTCACATGACCCAAAGGAAATAAAGGATTGTCTTATCGCAAAATTATGAAATAGGCAACATGCATGATAATTCTACATTCATATAGTGGGCTACAACAGAGATTTACATGCTAACAACCCGCGAGTTCGAATTAACACAAATTGGAATAGAGGAGAGGCCAATACCCTAGGAAAACTACGAATCCCCACCCTCTCCTTTCGGACACTGACGACAAAGAATGTATTCAACGTCTTTCTTTCGCTTCGCTCTATCCGAAAATTCAATTTCCTGCCATGTCTCACCAGGATGCTTCTCACTCCACTCAAGGAAAAGAATATTGGATACGTGGAGTGCGTCCACTAGCTCCCTAAACACGGTTTGATCTGGTTCTTCACTAAGACTCCAACCTCCCATGACATTGTCTTTTCGAAAGCGGCACAACCCTATGGACCTGGCCTCGTGCAAGCGTCGAATCCAAGGAAGGAGATTTTCGATAAGGATTCCATCTGTCGTCCCATGCCCTTCATACGACCATGAATCAAGAAGGATTACATTTCTTGAGTCGTTCATGAAGTGCTTTGCGGGACTAACGTCGATGAAAATTGTATTTTCCCTCGAGAACCTCGAATCCTTCAACCCGTATAACTTCCACAAGGGTTTGAGGAGCAAGTCTTCCCTGGTCCCCTTGAGCCAATAGTTCAACAGCTTACCCCGCCCGCTTTTGAACTTCATGATATTACACTGCTCATACCCCATGATAAACCACGGGGCCTCTAAGCCTCTAAACATATAATCGCAAATTTTTTGGACCGTGGACCTCTTCATTGAGCTCCAGACCGTGACGGTCGCGAAGGAGGTTAACTCTTGGAGGAAGGCTTTCCAGTGGGGTCGAAGGGTGACCCGTTTGAAATCGACGAAGCGATTATCTACTGAAGAGTCAAGCTCACTGGGTTCAGCGAAACGCTTCTCTCTCGAAAATACCTCTTATCCTCAATTACACACAGCACTCCATTCAGATCCAAGATGACGTTGAGCCACTTCTCTGTCACCGTGGATGTGAACGGAGGTTGAACTAGGCCCTCCTCCTCAACTACCGAAGCGCATGCTTCACTGCTACCCTGCTCAAGAATTACAGCAAAATGAGCCGACAGTTAAACCAATGCACTACCAAGCCATTCTGAGCACTGTAAAAAAAAGAGGACAAAATCTACTCTTTTGTGTTCAAGCAGGAAGAATGTGATGAAGGAATCCACGATTTCCAGAACCCGACCAACCAGTCAAACCAAGACTGAGGACAATGCTAGAACTCACCGCAGCACTTGTCAAACCGCCCGTGGAAGTTATCGTGGGAGCATCGATGTATTCTAGCGGAGGAAAATGCATCTCCAGTGGTGAGTCACCTGGCAACCCTCCTTCCACCTCTCCTTCATCAAGATCGCAGCCAGAACTCTCTATCTCAGCGACCGCTGGACAAGGCGCGTCAGGATCCACGAAAGTATCTTCACGCGACATGATTGCCTCCGTGCATGCATCTTGGGGGCTGCAACCCAGAGATGAGACATCCGCAGTAGGACCGAGACACGGCACAACAGAATCAACACTTTGAGAGCCTGCGGCTGAGACAATTGAATACGAAAAGATATTTGGTAAGAGAAGAGTATATTACAATGTCTCATGAAGAGATTTAATGATACAAAGAGCGTACAGTTTGGCCTATCCTAAAACTAACTCTGCGTATACGTGCTAGGCAAACTAATGGATGCACAGCGGAAGGAGTTTCAACTCGAATCGAGTTGAAATAGAGGCTAAGAGAGTCACGAGGAACAACCTGGAGGAGCACCAGTCACAGGGTCCTGTGACTGCCCCGCATCTACTCCCTCCGCCGGCGTACTGCCTACGATGTCCTCCTCCTCAGAATCCAAAGGGATGGATGCATTATCGTGTTCAATGCCCTCCAGAACTTCATCTTCGCTCTCCAAACCGGCCTCTGCTACGGCGTTCACAATGTTGGTGGCAGTAGAGAATGGAGTTGGCTGCGGAGGGACGGCCTCGAAGTTCGTCGTATTCAGCGACGGATTTGTCGAAGCCGTTGGCTGCTACCTTGTACTGTCCGCGGAAGCGTAAGCCTGGTTGCCAATCATCAATTGGGAAGAGGTCTCAGCAGGCGAATTTTGTTGCAAGGGTTGCACGGCCAGCGGAAACTCCATGTTCAACGCACGTATGGTTGATAACAACAAATGAGGCATCGTCCCAACGAAGTCCTTCATCATCTGCTGGTTTTCTGCCCTCGCCCTTTTGTTTTCCTCCCTCTGCTCCTGCCGGGCCCTCTCGTTCTCTTCCCTGTTGGCCTGTATTAAATCAATCACCCACTTCTGGTCCAAGGGGATTGATTCTGGCGCAGGTTTCTTCCTCTTCTGGGACAAGCGCTTGTTCGAAACCGGGGTCAGGTCCGGTTGAGTGGAAAGGGGCGAAGCATTCAACCCCGCAGAGGTGTCCGAGGAACCCCTCATTTCGCTAGAGGCGTGGAAGGCCTCAGACGTGCCTATACCCTGAGCAGTCATCTCTTCGACGACGAAGGCTGCCGGATCCTGCCATTCCGCGTCCCTATTTCCCTCCTCTTCCTCATCTTCTACCAAGTTAATGGCACTATCCCTCCGGGACCCCTCTCTTGCGGCTTCCTCCGACTCCGTCATCCTTTGTTTTCCTTTGGCAGAGCTGGAGGCCCCCTTCGTGGCCTTCCTTGCGTGAACTCTTTGGTCCACAAAGTAACTGCAATCAAGGAAGTCATCCTTGTCCAGAAACTCGGATGCCACAGCCAACGCCAGGAACTTCTCGTTGTACTTGGAGTTTCCAATGACGAGGTGCTCCAACGACTGCATCTGCAAGCCAGACGAGGGATGAGGATATCAGATGACAGTTCAACTCGCATCGAGATGAAACTCAAGTGCAGAGGCGACAAACAAATGTAAAAGGAAACAAGTACAAGCAGCCATGCAAAATCACAAGAAATGGACCATGCAAAATCACAAGAAATGGACCATGCAATTCAACTCGCATCGAGCTGAACTATAAGAACTACATGGAAATAAAACTTACCCACGCTGCGCAAATAATTTTGCCTCCTGCAAAAATGGAGAGTACATTCTCCTGGGGCGCAACGAAAAGACTCAACACCTGCAAATAGAAATCCATGCGCAATTCGGTGTTGTAAATCCGGTAATCCAAGTCGTTGGTAGCCCTGGACTTGGAATACCTACCTTCAGGGTGCGCCTCAAACTTCTTGGGGATCCTCTTGCTAATCTTGGTCCCCTTCTTGATCAAAAAGATCAAGTGCATGAATTCCTTCGCCCTGTTTGATTTCTCAGGTGCGTCTCCAATCCGCTCCCAAATTGACGGAACGTACTCAGCGCACTGCACTGTGTACACCTCTCCGTACGATGATGTCCGGATATGCGACATGAGATCGACTTGGACCTCCATATCACCGCAAATCCACAACCAGACAGTGGGATCCTTCACCGTGGGCTGGTCCATTGTGGAAAGAAGACTGAGAAAGGGCTCAAAATACAGTTCGGAGTCCTTCGTCCTCTCCCTGTTGATGGAGCCAGGGATGTTGCGCAAGTCCATCACCGCCAGCTTGATATTCTGGCTGGTCGTCTCCTCCCACACATTGGTATCCCAAGACCCCAGCTCGTCCTTCTCCATGTCATAAGGCCGGTAGAAGGCTGTCCCCTCGGGCTTTAGGAACTTTCCCTTGCTCCCCATGAAAATCTTAAAGAACTGAGCAGCCATCGGCGACAGCTCCTCGATGCTCTTATTCTTGTTGCAAGGCATCTTCGCGAGGGAGTAGAATTCATCCGGCGGTCTAGTGATGAGGGTGTTCTTCGTTGCCTTCGTCACATTGTACGCCTTCTTGAATTCTTTCCACTTGTCCCTCTGGAAGTTGCCTTCGTTGTTGTACAAGCACAGGCTTTTCTTTAGGAAGTAGATTTGCCTCCGGATGATCTGCTTTCTCTTGCAACGCTCCAGCCACTCCTTTGCAGTGTAGAAGTCCTCGAGAACACTCGTCGACTTCTTCATCGTCACCTTCGGGTGTGGTAACTCCCTCTTCTCGGTCCTACCGAGGAGATGCAGTGCCAGCCTCTTCAGATCCAACTCACTGCAGTTCCCGAGCCACTTAAAGAACTCACGAGACATCACGTCGTCTCTCTCTTGATCCCATCCCTTGGTCTGATTGAACTTCAGCAAGGTATCGGGATCAGTCAGCTCTCCCTGGGAATTCTTGGATATGACTTCGCTCTAGAGGTCATACACTTCCTTGGAAGCAGTGATGATCTTCAGTTCGTTGTGGATGTCCAAGTCCTTGTCCTTCTTCTTGCTCAAGGCCCCTTGCGACTTCTTGACATCAATCATCGCGAAACGTAACCTCACCACGTCCGTGAAGTCCTGCAAGCAGTCACACATTTCAGGCATTAGGCTTCAGACAAATCAACTCGGCTCGAGTTGAAATCGTACTTGAAGGAAACAAAGGAGCACATTTCCACCTAATCTACATGTGGTGAATTCAACTCGGCTCGAGTTGAATGCCACCACTTACCTTGAACTTCTTCTGGTTGTTCATGTCCTTGATGGTCCTCCGGGGCTTGTCCAACGCCTTGCCCAACTTTGTTGGTTCCTTGTCCGGAGGAGGACAGCCCATCTTTTCCCAGACGAATCTCGCACCCATTATGTTGGTGGCCCAGGTAGGCATGAAGTTCTGGAAATGATTCACCCGGTTATAATATGCGGAGATTTTTCGAATCACGTGGTCGTTTTCATTCCATATAATGAAACACTCCCACGTCTGAAACATCTCTACCTTCGATTTTATTGCGGGCATCAGCTGCATGCGTTTTGAGGCTTCCACGGTGTGCTGCCCATTGACCAACCAAAACTTCATATACTTTACTTCTTCGAAGCTCTCAAGTTTGGCTTTTAGGTTCTGCGGCATAACGCACAGCGTCATCTTCTTGTCTGGGTCGGGCATGTTCAATAAGAAGTTGAGTGCCTTCTTCACGCCAACCTCTTCAAGGCCCCGGATATTCAGGTTCTCGGGGGCCGTCTCCAATTGCTCAATCGGAATGACGTATTTCATTCCAATTCTCGGCACGTAGGAATCAGTGCACTCGGTCCAATAGGACTCGTACGTCCGGCAGGATTCCTCGTAATCAATGTCCTTGATGTCTCCTCCCAAGTCCTTCGGAATGTCCGTGAGCTCTGACACCATGCTCTCATCACCTTGATGAGATGTTTCGGCCGCGGCCGCGACCTTGGCCACACCTCTCTTAGATGCAGACGGTGGGGTCTTCGACGGGTCCCCTCTGGCAAACCTCTCAGTTTGCTTCAGTTTGGTGTGGCTCCGTCCGGTTCCAGGTGTCCCCATGGCCAGAGAGCTGTGGCTGGCATTATGGCTGCTGTAGTCCCTCAATACGGAGGTAGGCCTCATGTCCTTCTTCTTCTGCAATAACTTCATGTGAGCTCGCTCGAAGTCCAGCTTCAAATGGTTCAGTCGGGACAGAAGAGTTTTTGGCGCTAGGGGCGATCCGTTGCTTGCCACCCACTTCTTCTGATCGATAGCACTTTGGATGGGGTCAATGAGGTCCTCGAAGTCGGTGTTCATTAGACTTCGAAGGTACTCAGACACGCTGAATATGGTCTTCCGCCCCTCCACCTTGTACGAGAAGATGTATGGTTTGTCTTGGTCCGGGTCAATTGTTTCGCACGACACAAAAATGACCCCATTCGGACCACTACTGAACTCGGTAACGGACTCCGCCAACGACACTGGGAGGGTGGCATCTGATTTCCGAAACTTTGTCCTGAATGCCAAGTGGTTTGTCATGGGGACAAGAACGATGGTCCAGTATTCCACCTCGTGAGGATCTTGCCACTCCCAGCATTTGCCTAGAATTGCTTCATCGATTATATCCTCGGCGTGCTCGGGGGGGATGTCATAATGCTTGTACGTGGCTTGGAGTTTGGATCGTTGACCCTCCATATCTGCATGTTTTTGGACCTTTAGTTTATGAGAAGTTGGACATTCAAGATTTTGGTTCATCATTATGGATTATCAATTCGAATCGAGTTAAATAGCGGCTGTGTTGTGAACATGATCTACTATAACTAGTTGTGTCTGATTTGCAGACTTCTGTTCATCTCGAACCGAGTTGAATGACTTATTTATCGAACTGGACTAATCTTATATTATGCTTGTAAACTCTGTTCTTAATGCTTCAGGTTCTGTGAAGCTGTTTAACTCGACTCGAGATGAAATTGGCCTACTCTATTAGACCTATGTCCTATTCTGATTGTTTTAATTCTCTAAAGAGGTGGTCTTCAACTCGAATCGAGATGAACAGCGTGGCGTGCTGATGGTCTGCTTGTTATTATACTGGAGTAGGTAGGTTTTATCCGTAGACAGTGTATTTATCTCGATTCGAGATGAATCTCGGTAATCTCCGAGATATGATTTAGTAATGACGTTCAACTCGAACCGAGTTGAATTGGATTGAACTGTGGCGCTGTCGGGTTAAGCTTCATTTTCCGTTTTTAATCTATATTATTATGGGATTCAACTCGACTCGAGATGAATCTTGCTACGTTTATCTCTTCCTACTCTGATTTAGGCCGTCATATATAGTGTTGGGTCTGACGGAGGGTGGTATTCAACTCGACTCGAGTTAAATTGACAGTGCATTTCATTGGTTTTGCGTTGGTTCTGGAAGCTACTGGTCCTACTGATCCTGCAATTCATCTCGCCTCGAGTTGAATTTCAGTTCAGGGTTCTGGTTAACTACAATTTTCCTCTGTACACATCGATAATTCTAACTTCGTGTTTGATTCTTAGGGGATTTTGAAGCGGAAATGAACAAAAACAAGTACAAATGCAGTTCTGTCGAGTTGAATTGACGTCGAGTTGAAATGACATCGGATTGAATTCTTTCTCCTCACTGCTGTCACTGTTGCATTTCAATGAAGAGACAGCGAAACATACCCAAATGTAAACGCAGCAGCAACAATCTGAACCACTTGCTCCTCCTGATGCTGAACTGTCTACTAAAAATTTGAAGGAGACAACAAGAAATTCTGAATTTCCTGTGACCACATGAAAAATGCTATGAGAAAAAATCTAAATCTCAAGACATTTACATGGACATTCACATAGAATCCCGCAATTGCAACATTGATTTAAACTAATTACAAATGCAATACACAACACACAATGCCGCAATTGAAACACTGATTTCCACAAATCACAAATGCAACACACTGCTGGAAACGCACAACAACTACGCCCCATGCCCCGATTGGAAAGCAACATCAACAACCTACAAACTACACGGTCGCCTGGAAAAATCCACAAGAAAAAACATACTGAAATTCAAAAACATCAACTGTATTGCATTGTAATCAACTGGGAGGGAAAGAGGATCATACCGCGAGGGAAGCAAGAGCGCCGCTACCTCACACTCATTCGCCGGCCGCCGGTAGCAACAGAACTTCACAAGCTGCGCACACGCACAGAACTTCACACGCTCATTCACGCCCACTTTCCCTAACTACTATCTAGCGAAACCACAGCCAAGATAACGGACTCGGGAAAATCAGCGGGGAAATAAGACTTCCACTTCGGGGCACAGCGCGGAGAAGGAGACCCTGAAACCCTAGCGAGCGCAGAAAGAGGAGGACGACGATGCAGACTTTCCCGCCCGATTGATAACCGGGCCAACTGAGAACCGGGCCGATTAAGAACCGGGCCTATTGATACCCGAACCTATTGATACCCGTTCCAGATACCTGTTGTCGATACCCGAGAGTGAAACCCGTTTTCAATACCCGTCGATGATACCCGTCGATGATACCCGTTGAATATACCCAATCGATATCCGGAGTATTAGGCGATGGTGCACGGTTAAAAAAAAATGAAAATTGAAAATTACTCCATGCTATGATTGAATACGATAGAAAATATTAATCCGAAAGCACCATTTTGCAATTAAATAATCCTTATTAAATTACTATTTTCAATAGTTCAGGGTTTAAAAGATTCTTCTTGAAGCCTAGTTTTAACATCAAGAAGTCTATTTTTTTCATTAATAATGCGACTATCAAAATGAATGATTAGGAAATTTCTATTTAAAATTTTGTGCAAGGGAAACCATTACAATCTTATTTCTTTTAAGTGTTTAGGTCTCTTGATCCTCAATTGATCATCAAATGATCCTCAAATACACTAAATCTTCTATAAAAAAATACAAAAGAGATTCATATATAAAAATTGTTGAGTAGATTTTGAGAAGCCATAAAAATATTGAATTTCAGAATGATACATGAGGACATCATAAATAATGGAGTTTTTCACTCATTCAACTCAAGTGCTACATTTATGTAAGTGAAAGCCCAATCAACTTTTAAGGTGTTCCAATTATTCCAAATTCTATCATATTAATACGTAAAAGAAGGAAAACTAAAAATTGTACAACTTCAAAATAATGTAAAGACCATCAATGCTTGAAAATCTTTGGACTATGAACAAAAATTTAAAGCCTACATGAAATGTGTGGAATGATTATTAATATTCATTCTTTATGTATTGTCACTTACATATATTAAGACTATATTAGGATTGAAACGAAATGATTCCACAATGAAGAATTAAAAGAACTTGGGATATTTGGAACTTTCATTTTTTTTTCCCATTCATTCATGTAGAAATTCCACAAGTTCATCACCTTTGATGTTTGATAGCACATTAATTTTTTCAAAAAATTAGCTTTATTGAAAACTTGATACAAAGTCTATGTTATGAAGAAAATTGAACCCTAAATCTGTGAATTCTGAATTTTGGAGACCCTAAATCCAAAAACCTTGACCCTAAACCCTAAACCCTATATTATGCCATAGTTTGTACCTATAGAGCCTAGTTCTATCAAAGGAATTAGTAATTATACTCCTTTGATTAAGGGATGGTTATGAGGGGTTGGCCCTTATAAAAATTCCACTACAAGTGAAATGGTTTTCAATTTTGCACCATTTTTGTTGTTTATAATCCTTGGTGAAAATTTCAGATTTTTACCATATGATTTATGGGTTCATTGAAGCCCCTCCCACCCTCCCGTATGTCTACTTTCCATGAATTTTTGAAATTTATAGCTATAGGATTTTTTCCTAACACCAATAAGATTGATTTACAATAAAGGGATTTTTCCTTGCCAGAGGGTAAATATTGTCATACTTCACCTAGATAATAATTTTTTCTTGGTTAAGTTTTAACCTTACATAGGGATTAAAATCAGAATCTTCTATGTAGGTTGACATGTAGCAAAGTTGAGATCATTAGTCTCCTTTCTAGTCTTGGTGTTTACACCTTGTGATGGGCTGACACATGATGGGAAGTTCCATGCCAATTCAACAAGTGGTGGCTATTAGTTTCTAGAAGAGGTCTGGGTCAACACGTGATTCACAAACGGTTGATTTCCACTAATTTTGGGAGCCTTCTAGAAGATATTTTGACCTGTATACCTAGGTCCCTAGCTATAATTTCTTAGAAGCTAGGCCGTCGTTTCTAGAAACTCAAGGTAAATTTCCTTGGGGGTTTCGTGGAGGACCTAGGCATGGACTATTCTAGCCATAGCTTACCTATACCTCTACTTGGGTATAAAGGTCTGGACCAATTCAACAAGCCCTCACAACTTGCTGTTGTTGGCTGGCTTTGAAAAGGACTGCGAGTAGTTGGTGTGAGGACTAGAGATGGCGTCTACACAGGTCTTCTATGCTGCATAGGATGCTAGACTAGAATTTGTTAATTAAGTTTCTTGTGATTTGAGTTTTCATGTTTGATTTCTGCTTTTGTGACTACTATAACACGCTGCTGTGAACTGAAGACACCTTGTCTACGATTTACTAACATTCCGATGTTTGGTTTGTCATGGGGACAGGTGAGGTTCACAGCCTCTTTGGTAAAAATCTACATGGCAGCTTTTTTCCAAGACCTTGACAACAAATTTCTATTCTCTTTGGGTTCTAAATCATGATGTGTTTTTGGATTTAGAGCACTACATGATTTGTCTATAATTTATTGACATGTTGTATTGGTATTTTTACTTAGAAAGGATCTAAAGATGTTCTTGATTTGATCCTTTTTTAATATTTCTTTAACAAAAGATTTTATTGACTTGATGTACATAAAAATTTCTTTGTAAAGGATTTTATTACGTTGACTTGATTGATCCTATGTACAATATATCTTTACTAAAGATTTTATTGACTTGATGGAATTAATCCTATGTACAATACATCTTTGCTAAAGATTTTATTGACTTGATGGATTTGATACTTTAATAGTTGGATGTGAGTGACCTCCATTCTACTTTGTACTATCCATGATCTTTGAAATACTTTTTAGATTATGATTTGTTTGTTATTTATAGGAAAGGCCCTTCTAGGGATGTCCCTCCCACCCACCCGGGTTACCTAAACCCTAAGATGCTCAATCTAAAAAATGTCTTGGATTTTTGGCACTTTATAGATTCCAAAAGGGCTGAACTTGCATCTTGAAAAGGGCTCATCAGTTACTTCCCCTAAGTCCAGGACACGGGAATTAAAATGGGTCCTAAAGCCGGAATGCATGCAATTTCCAGTCCGTTCAATTCCCTATTTTTTAGGGCTAATATGATTCCTTTCCAAAATAGGCAGCGACTTTCAGCCAAGCCGTTTGAATTTCTACCTACTTTTCCCGCCGAGGTTATCCCGCCTGTGTCGAAGGTGTGTCTCCTCTCCAGCGAACATTCTTGTTTCATTTCCTTTGCTTCTGCTGTTGCGTCGCGAGTCAGCCTTCCTCACCCGTTTCGGTGGTTCACTTGCTTGCTTAGACGTCGCCTACTTGTTTTCTGCTATTCTGTCATTTTTGTAGTTCGCTTTGACGCGCCAGTGTATGGTGTTCGACTGAATGGCTGTTCAATATCAATTTGCAAAGTGTGGTAGGTTTTTACATTCCGACGACAACACTCTGCTGCCCCTGTCTACTCATTGGAATTGCAATGTTTTGGTGGATGTAACTGCCTTTTGTGTGTGCAGAACAATTGTTGGATATCACATTGCACATTGCGTTTTTCTTTGCATTTGCATTGCATTGTTTTTTGGCCTTCTCGTGATTCATACAGAGGAAGCGACAGTCCTCCGATAAGTACGCCGGGTTTTACGGAATCGTTGGGAACATGGTTTAATCACATAAATCCTTGACACAAATTCTAGTAAATCAACTCGACTCGAGATGAATCAATGTAATCCTGTTGATATTGAAGAATGATTGGGCTACTGTTCATCTCGAGTCGAGTTGAAATGTGGGACAAATGACATTTCAAATGAGATTTATACTGTGATGATTATAAGAATACCATTGGACACTGCTAACTCTGTCTTCAACTTGATTCAAGTTGAACGGATATTCTGGAGCAACTATTCAACTCGAGCCGAGTTGATTTCATGATGTGGCCTTTTAACTGCGAATTAAGGCCAATGGCTATATGTAAACCTTGGACTATTGTTTACTTGGAATCAACTCGACCCGAGTTGATCTGATATTCTGGACCAACAGTTCAACTCGAGTCGAGTTGATGTGATAATCTGAGGTTTAGACTATGAAGTAAATCGTAATGACTATTTGAATGACTCTGGCTGTTTGTTACCCTGTGTTCAACTCGAGTCAAGTTAAATGGATATTCTAGAAGAGTAGTTGAACTCGAGCCGAGTTGATTTGATAATCCAACGTTTTAAATCCGACGTACTCTGTAATGACTATTTGATTGCCTTTGGCTGTTGGTTACCCGGTATTCAACTCGACTCGATTTGATCTGATTCTCTAGACCAACTGATCAATTCTTGATGACTGCAGGTGATGTTCTAGTGGTCTTGGTATTAGGTACATCTAATGTTTTTTTATAGTTTTCGGTGAATACGGTTCACGTGGTATTCAACTCGACTCGAGTTGAACGTTTATCCTAATATTCTTGGTGAATTCTCAGAAACTTAATTTATTGGCCTCATTATTCTTAATGATGAAACTTCAACGCCAATTAACTCGGCTCTAGTTTAATGCCTATTTGAATATTTCCAGGTCTTGAATTTTAAGGGTAATGTTATTATTGGATCCTCTCCTTATTAAAAAGGTTTAATTGGAATCAACTCGAGCCGAGTTGAATATTATTTCTGCGTTTTGAAAATGATCTTAAATAGATGCCGCTCCTGCTAAACATGTAAATACTAATTGAGAAAATTTCAATACTTGTGATTTCTTGTACAGACGTAATGGAGCAAGGAATGTTAGTGTTGCTAGAGTACTCCTCCGATGAAGGTGAGATTCACAACGAGCCGGAAGCGACTACCAACATTCCTGATTGTGATGGCATCCCTCGAAGGCTTTGGATGACGCAGGTGGTCATCCTTCACAATGTGAACGGTTTGCCTGTAGCCGAGGGAATTTGTCACAGTGTGAACTCCGACCTTGTCCTCGGTTCTCACGGCTCGCTTGGAGATTCCCTTATCGCCGTTCACATCTCTAAATCGTTGCGTGCTGAAGATGTTCCAGTGGATTGGAGGTACTCTCTCCGTGCTTGGCCTATCGAACGTGTGTTCTTGAATGGATCAAGTCTTCGCGATCACGAGCTTCGAGACGATTATAATCGTCGAGAAGCGAGTCGCTCACAACCTTCCTCTTCAACGTCCAGACCATATACATTGTCGGTCAGAAATCCTCGTCCTGAGACGTGTGTGAAGGCCAAGGACCTGCTCACTCAAGAGTCTATCAATTTAGTGTCCAGCAAATCTTGCTGCTCCAAGAATTGTATTCAACCATTTCCAAGGGAGAAGATTCAGGCTTTCCGTGAACGTATGTACTACAAGTCATCGTTCGAGTTCCGATACCATATGAAACTGGACGTGCATCGTCAAGTCCATCGTGATGCTCAGGGCAAGAGGGTGGTGACTGTCGAAGGGATTGATGTTTGTTTGTCAGCATGGCGACACATTGCTGGTGTCTCGGAAACAACATTCCATCGTTTCCAAGGGTTCGCTGCAAGAGGTGATCAAACTCAGCCTCATGGAAACTTAGGTACGCAGAAGCCGAGGAAGCATACTTTGCAAGCCATCGCGACGTTGAAGTACATGCTTGAGAAGTCCGCGGATCACATGCCACATCGTACACACACTCTTCCATCTAGAGAGAAGAAGGTGTCCATGGTTTTGCCTGCTACTTTCACGTGGAAGCAGACTATTCCTGAGGTCAACGCAGCAAATGCTGAGTTCGGGCTAAAGGAAGTCTCAGCTTCTAATGTCAGCAAGATTAGGAAACTAAACTTTCCTGAATTTAGTGCCAAAAAGCCAGGGGAAAATTTTGCTAGGTGCTCCAAATGTGATAAACTGCAAACTTTGAGGAGGACCGCCGTTATTGGTTTACAACGGAAGTGGACTCTTCTATTAGACAATCATTTGGCTACGGCTCGAGCACATCGAGATCAATATTACGCGAATCGCTATAAGTCCAGCGTGTACCCTCACGAATGTTTGACAATCATGCATGACAAAATGGATCATGCAAAAACAGCATCCCCTGTATTCTCTCACAAAAGCAAACAACTTGATGGGCTTATGAAGCTACCGATTTCCGTGACGGGTATGATTGCTCATGGACACGGTGATGTGCGTTATGCACATTATGGTCTGGACGTTTTCATTCACGACTCAAACTACACGGTAGGGTCGTTAGCAAAACTCTTTCGAGATCTTGAGCTTCCACCGAAGTTTTCCTCGCGGGAATTGTTTGCTGGATCGGGTTCCGCTCCTCTATTCCGTGCCGTGCTACAAGGAGCAGATGTTTGCAAATCTTCTCTTCGGCCAGAACCTGAAGTTGCAATTCCGGCGACTTCCCTTCCTCCGGTTCTAAACGTGCAAATGGACAACGCCACGGGAGACAACAAGAACAGATTTGTGTTTGCGTTTTGGTCCCTTCTTGTTGCTAAAAAGATCTTCCGTGAGGTTTATGTTAGTTTCATGTTGGTGGGTCATACGCATGATGACATCGATGCCTTGTTTGGGAGGTGGAGTATGCAGTTGAAAAAAGAAAACTTCCCTACTATCCCATCTCTCATGAAGTCCTTCATGGATGTGGATTCTGTACCTACAATTCCTCACCTTATTGAGGAGGTGCCAGATTTTAAAGCCTTCATAGAAGGTTCCATTTTGGATGGAGAGGATGCACTTGTTGGCCATACAAAGGCACAACAATTCAAGTTTTATCTAAACTCAGCAAGTGTTCCAATTATGAAGTACAAGCACTACTGTACGGATAGTGATTGGCTCCCTGAGGAAGGTGGAGGGATCAAATTATGGCGAGAGGATACCGAAGGACGCAGTCTTTGGCCTCGAGAGGAACCGATGCCTGTTGTCCATCTCCCAATGCGAAGTGTGGATGACATTTACAAAGGGTTATCTGGCTTCATCAAGTATTGGGAAGCATTGTGCAATGAGGATGGAAGTGGAGAATATCGGAGACGGTTCGAGCACTTGGTATTCTACTGGCGAGCAGTCAATGCGGCCTTGAAGGAGACAATTGAACCGTCAACTGTATTGAAGGACGGCTTTTGGCCTTCTACTCGCGTGGAAACGACGGAGGAAGACGAACTTGATGACGATGGTCAGTTGCGTGAGGAATTTGGTGAAGACGATGCCTTCGTAGGGCAACTCCGCAATTGCCCATTGCCATCTTTTCGCGTGGCCCGTGATGTTTTCAATGGATACTTTGTAGCCATTCGACCAGCTGATGGTGATGCAAAGCCTATATGGATTGCGCGAGCCTTGTCTGATCCTTTTACAAACCCCGATCATCCTAATTGTGTGTTGATTCAATACTTTCGGCCCACATCACGTGAACGAATTGTTCAAGAATACTATACTGGATGGGACTCCACGAAAGGTTTGCGTTGGAAAGTGGACGAGGCCCAGAATCCGGTTTGGAAAGAAACAAATTCATTGGTGACGGCTTGGAAGTCTAGGGTGAAGAAGGACACAATTGAATGTGTCCTTAAAATACCATTTGCTCAGATCGACGTTATCAATGGAAGTTTGTCTGCGTACAATTCCGATTAAAGATGGACGACATGGCATAGGGATCATCCATATTATTTTGTGTTGTATTCAATATTTTGATTTGATGTGGTATTTTTTTGTTTTGCTTTTACATAACCAAGAAGGATTTTATCTAATTCTATTTTGTTTGCTCTAGATTAGATATATAGATTGGAGATTTACAATTTGATTTTGTAGTATGAAGCACCTTGTGCAACAAATGTGCTTTTACGTTGTATTCAATATATTTTTTATTACTTTATTTATAAAGATGTCTCTATGTTTCCATTCAATTTCCCCATTTATTCACTTCGTACATCTCATTTGAAAAGGAATATGAAGTGGAAAAAAGTGGTAGTGGATAAGACCACTTTTTATTCTGTTAACGTGTGAAGCACTTGTCACAATTTGGGATAGGGGCCGGTTGGTTGTTACAACTTTCCTGCCTGCGAAGCTCACTTAGCAGTACCAAGTCATGTATTTCTTCCAGTCGTTCATACGAATTCAATGGGAATCGAACTCGGACCACCTGAATGAGATAAATAGCCTCTTCTAACCAACCGTTCAACTCATGACTTGGTGTTCAGCACTAGACACAATAGATACTTATATAAAAAATGACTTTTCTCTCTGTCTACTATAAATTGTACTAGGCGACTTTGAACTCCCATTTTAATGAAAATTATAACTTAAAACTAAAGAATTGTGTTTCCATCAACTTAAACTCACTTCAACTCGATTTGAATTGTAGGCCTAAAAATGGACAACATTATTTTGGGAGGCTCTCCATCCTCCATTTTAATGAATATAATGTTTTAGGCAGTTTTCAAATGGGCTACAAACGGCGGAAACGTCATTGAGTGTTTATTTTCTTTTATTTTCGTTTCAGGGACGGCTACCATTACCCAGACAAGTACTTCTACTACGAACCAGTGTTTCGATTTGGCGAGGCGATAGCGTATCGGAACTGGTTTAGGTACGTCGACACGCCGCCAGGGCCTCTGAAGTGTTCTGTGATGATGGCGAAGTTGAAGAAAGCATCAGCAGTCGCACAGGGTGAGGGGGAAGGACGACAGGGAGGCGCAGCTGATGTAGAGTTTACATCACCTCCGGAGGTATGTACTAGCCTGCACTATTTTTGGAATTTCTTCACATGTCCCGCCAAGATTTTTCATTCTTACAAGCCTGTGGTTGCTACGCATTTCTCATTTTCACCTCTTGCTTGATGCCAAGGTTTAGGCGGTTTCATCTGGCGAACAGGGATCGGAGGATGAGCCCATCGAACCAGGGTCGGAGGGTGAAGCAGCCACGTAGGGGTCGGGGGGGGAGGCCATTGGACAAGGGTCACAAGGTGAGGCAAGCGGCCAAGGGACTCCAGCGCAGGGTTTCTGGCAAAAAGTCACTATTGACAAACGCACCTTCAATATCAACTACGGCACAACAGACGAGTTTAAACGACTTTTGGAGGAATGTTCGGGACAAGCAGCAACACTAGTCCAACGTGCAGGTGATAGGTCCAGAAAGTATTTCAAGTGCATTCATTGTGGGAAGGCTACATTTAGCAATAAGATGCGGCTCAACTCCCACCGATTCAATTCACAATGTCCTGCTGTGAAGGACCACATGGGCAACTCCATGCGCTTGTTGCCATACCCAGATCAAGGCCTTGGTCAAGGCAAGATGTCAGAGATGATTTGAAAGGGAAAGGCTGTGGATGTGCAAGCGACAGTCACACGAACTAGAAAGACTAAGGAGGTGTGTGTAGGTACGAAGGTGAGGGCTCTGGAGTCTGTAGGGGATCATCCAAAGGGAATGAAGCATACACCGGAGGCAGGAGTAAACTTAGCAGCGGAGGCTTCAAAGGGTTCTAGTGGGCAAGCGATGTAGGTGCAAACATCAAGGGGTTTAGTGCATACTCGAGCAGCAACAGTTCTGCATCAGATTAACCAGGAGCATGCCCAAATGAACCAAGAGCACGACCTCAGTGTGACTGCGGAAAGGAGAGTCACCCAAGATATTGCGCTTGCCACACAGGTGAGGAGTAGTCCGCGCGATAGTCGTGCAAAAAGTAGGGCAGTTCGTACGCAGCTTAAAACACCGCCACCACAGCGAAGCGATGAAGTTGGTGGTTGGAGCGACACTGACGAGGAGGCACCAAATTTCATTGTGAAGTAGAGGATCTCTAGGAACACAACCCACGCGCAGTCTTCAAAACCTAGGTTAGCACAACGGCAAGATCACATATTGCATGAAGAAATGGCCGACGATGTAGGAGTGGTACAGACAATGCAAGGGGCTGTTGCTCAAACAATTGCTGATCTACGGGCTGCGAGGGGATTTGGTTCAGCGCCTACTGATCTTGTCTAGGGTAATGTTCATGGACCATCTGCACAGGCCACTCAGGTGCCAAGTAAGAAACGGAAAGGCAGGAGCAAGGATGACATAGGGGTGTCTAGGCCAAATGAGGGTGCCCCCAAGAGAAGTAAGGGACACGGGGGAACGGAAGCCTCACGCCTTACATCCAATGGCATTGAAGGTCTCACTTCTGACCCCATAGGACTTAGTTGTCAGTGCAATGTCGTGGAAGACCTTTCAGATTCTCCCGGTGCAGACATCGCTAGGCAGACTCTAGGGGAACAGTGGAGACAATCTGCCTTGCTCGGTTTTGAAACACTAGCAGAAGCAACGGATGTCGATACCCGGTGCAGGCCAAATTCTCCGAACATCAATGACACCACTGAATTTGACCGCCTCCTGAGCGCTACAGAAGGGGAGGACCATGACATCAGACTTCTAAGAACCCTTGACCATGTCTTGTCCTTCGACAATGTCACGCCCATTGACCACGTGACGCCGCCGGACTATGTGATTCCCTCTGCCCCTGCAACAATGGTTCATGGGGGCTCACACGAAGGGTTCAGGACTGGGGTTCAAACAATGAATGACACTTCCAGGGCTCAGACATTGCAGATAGTCTTGTGGACGGGAAACTATGAAGGGAATGATGCACTGCATCATTACTGGTTGTCCGGGTTAGGCTCTCCGGAAGTCCATGCGTTCCACCACATCTGGAATCTGCTAAGGCAGTTCGATTGGAGCGTCTGCGTGGAGATGAGGAGGAGGTTAGAGTGGCAGCTCGTGTTAAGATTGATGCCTTGGCTGCTTATAAGCCTGTCTTACATGCACCGCATACAGTTGAGGCGCCGGATATGTATCACCTCGTCCGAGCAAGGCCAAACTTGTTGGATTGGTTGTGGGAGGGGCAGTCCGAGGCGGAGTTTGTAGAAAGATTCAAGGAGTCTTGGGACTCTCAGAAATTCCAAGCATCCACTCGAGAAGTCAGCATGTGGTGGTTATGTAACGCTAAGGTGATTCAATACTGAATTGGAATAGTTATGACGCATCCTTCAGTTTTCATCATGTACTAGTCCTGCCTTGTGTTTACGACTATGCAGCTTCAATATAGTGTTCCGTTTCAGTGTTCTGTTTTAGTATTGTGGTGATGTCTCTATATCTTATGCTTAGTGCTCAGAAGTAGTGTGGGATTGGCTTTCTAGCAGGAGGAGGACTACCAAGACACCTAGGAGGCGCTTGGACGCGCTATCAGTTCTTTGTGCCAATCTGTGAAGTATGGCAAGGCGCCCACGGATATTGAACTCATGGTGAAGTATTTGCAGTTTTTACAAGACCTTGCAGCCTACAAAGAGAAATGTCGCATCGCGGCAGTTGAACTAAGCACAGAGCAAGACCACATCATCCACGAAGCTGTTGCAAACTTCAAGCATGAAATGCGTTTTAGACGTGAGGCCTGCATATGGAACTGGTGCCCAATTTGGCTTGTCCTTGTAGACAACCCTGAAGTCCTTCAAAGGTTACCACCACTGCCCTGGCGTCATGATGGTGCGTGAAACATTAAACCTTCTTTGCACGTTGTGAATGACATTCTCTGTCTTCGTTTCTGTCGTGTTTGTAGGATGTTCAGCTTATATAGGGTTCCCGGTTGGGAGTTCGTTCCTTATATTTATTGCTCTGCTTCAGTCTTTGTTGAAAACTGTTGCCAATTTATAGCCATGTGGAAAATGCAGAGGAGGAGAGTACGTTAGCTCGATGCATGCTCCTTACTGAGAGACTTCCTAGGCTCCGGCCTCCACCTTTTGTGCAAGTACTCCGCATTGCACTTCACCACATGTTCGGACGTTGGCGGCAATTCACATGTCCCATCTTTGGCGTCAGTCACTCTGTAATTCGGAGCCTATGCCGGAGGACACGAGACCTCATGCTTGTTGTATCCATGTTCACCTCCGAAGCGACGTTTCGCTTTTCAAGAATGGCAGGGTTTCAGCCAGATGTTGTATAAGCTAGTGTTATGAAGGACACGCAATTGGTGTGCGACGGCAAGGACGAGAGAGTAATGGATAGCGTCATGTAGTGGGTGAAAAGAGTGCAACTGCGAGCTCTGCAAGACTTGGCACGTGACTTCCCAAGTGTGTTCCATCGTTGCTGGACGAGAACACTGTCTGCACAGTGGGGGGAACAAGGCAAGTTCTGGTCTAAGTGTCTCAGAATGCGAGAGGAGCTTGACATAGGCTCAATTGTAGACAACGGTGTGCCTAAGTGGGCTGCCAAAGTGAAGAAAGCACGTCGAAAGATAAGGGACCTCATCGAAAACATGGACGCTGCGCTCAATGAAGACGAGGAGGTCGTCTGGACCCAGTACTATGCTGACCTTGCACAGCATCCACGCACTATGCCCCATGGACTGTGCGATGTCAGGCATGTTGCGGTTGACACATCACAAACTCTTTCTCAGTGTTTCGCCACTCTCAGTACGTTACCAGAAGCTAAGTCCACCTACATTCCTGACGACTCTGACGTTGAGCGCCACCCCGACATTCATCCCGACATTGTACAGAATGTGACACATCCGAAGGCTGTCACTTTTGCCCAGAAATCACCCATGGATGGGGACACGAAGTCTTTGTGTACGCTTTCTATTCACAAGACTTATGATTTCTTCAACATAGAAGAACTCATGGAAGCCTTGCCAAGGTACCAGAGTTCATCAGTGTTTTACTTGAGCTCTGTACTTTCTTTGTAGTACTGTAATAGTGTCTCAAAGACACTGACATGTTGTTTTGTAGGAAGGGCAAGGGGGGGCGTGACAGTTGTCATAGCACAAGGAAGCACAAATCCTACCCTTAGGTGTTAAATTGATGTAAAACACTTTAGATGACTCGTGTATCGTTCCCACAGGATTTCAACGTTAGTTTCCTCAAGATATCCGGATCAGGATTCGGAAAACACCAAACCCAAGCAAAACCGGATCTAAATATTTGCAACATGAAACTCTCTCAATACCCTCTCCTCTCCATACTCCAATTCCCTTACGTCCACTCCAAGTCTTCCACTAGTAATCGAACAAGGAGGATTGTCATAATCCTGTGTTTCTCTCTCTATCCAGATCGACTTAGACGGATGCGGAACCGGAAAGAGGATTTCTATCCGATTGTAGTGACTCACAAAATGTTAGTTTTACCTCTACCAAGAGGATTCCGCTCTTTGGTTTTAGGAAGGGAACGTAAACCCTACCCTTCAAACGTGTCTAGAGTGAAATGAAGATCCACTTAGAATAACAACAACAAATACCAAAAAGAAATAGGAAATAGTTACTTCCTCACAACTAATCCGGATGTTGATCCAGACTAGCAGGTCACTCAAGAAAACCCTATTATCCTCCCAGTACTACAACGACAGACCTATCCGGACAGGACCCCAAGAGCGTGATCCGGCACCCGATAACTGAGAGATCCTAACTACCTTCCTGTTCCTCTCTTCCGAATCCAGCAGGACCTCATCAAACGTCGGCTAGCATTCGTTCTCCCTCCTGAAGAATTCACCCAACCTAAGAATGGCTATCCTACTCAAAAGACTCCCAAGGAACTTCAGCAACTAAAATACCCTCTCAGTACACAAAGTTTTCCTTAACCAAATCCTCAAAGCTCTCAAAATCAGATCCTAGACAGAATCCGGGGGCTACTTGTCTTCCTCCACACCTGCAAATCAGCTACCCGCACTAAACAATGGTTCTAGCATTGCACGGCATACCAACACAGAACTTAGCCTTTTCAGGCCAGCACTTATGAAGTGGAAATCTGAAATCAATTCGCAAAGTGTTGAAAAACACAAATAAGAAAATACCCGGGGCTTCAAACTAACTTCAAACTAACTTCAGTCCCCTAAATACACACTCTAGGGAACCCCAAAGGTTCCAAGGAATAAAACTAAAGGACAAGAGAATGACAGGTGTCATTCCTTATCCTTCTAAGTTGACTTTCCTACCAACCCCATCCGATCCGCAAAATGTGGATCTCAGATCCTAAAAATCCAGAAAGTGCAGTCCAAGTGCATGCACCTGAAAAGCACCTCCCAAGCTACTTCCTACCTATCAAAAACTTGAGTTTTTGGCTGACCATGCTAGGGTCGCTTCTCAGAAACTTCCTAACAACTTTCCTATCTATTTCCTAGCAATCGCAGCCGTTGAGAAAGTAGCCGTTTCCACAATCATCGCGGAGGAAACTAGCCGTTAAAACGGTCCTCCGTGATCTATGGGATTACCGTTGGATCCGGGATTTCCTCTTCCCGTCCCGACAATCTTTTGGTAGCGTGCGGATGTGTTTGCTTCCAGCCCCGGTATATTTTTTCGATCCTTGTTTAGTTCCTTGGATGCGGATCCGGTTCCGGATCTTTTAGGAAAATAGGAAACTTACAATATCTTTCTTAACCAAATTATCTATCTACTACTAATCCAATAGTGAGGTAGAGTTAATATTGGTAATATAATTAGTTTACCATTTTGTAAATCAAAATTTTTTACCAATGTCAACTCTTTACTTCTAAATTCTATATAACCAACTTCATCCTCTCATTTTGGTCTACGACAACAGTGGTCAATTTTACTTCTACGGAGGACAATGGGACTCAGTACCAGTGCCATTGTCTCAACTCCAAGCCCTGAGACAGAGTAGGAAATTTCTCGGGTAAAATATCGTTGAGGTACTTTGTCGACGGTTGTGGTGGAGTCTCTCAGCCAAGGCTCGGGGGAGGGTGTACATAGCGTCGTCCTTCATGCATGGTGCTCTTATGGTTGGAAGGCCAAATCCAAGCAACGAGGTGCTACTCAAGTGGGGGCGGCAATACCTTGTTCCATACAGACTATACGATACCTGCCCACCCCAAATGGAGGTCATAGTTCCTTATGTTGGTGCCTTGCATTGGTCAGTTTTCATCTTGACAGAGACTCGAATACTTCACCTTGACAGTGCAGGCATTCACGATTTCGCCTCCGACAGGGAGTACGTTAGTCACCTTCGAAGGGCATGGCAGCTCTTGCATGACAAGGAGCTGAACTTGCCGTCCACCACTGAGAAGGTACCTACATTTCCTTAGAGGGGAAACTATGAGTGTAGATTCTATATGCTACGGTTTATTGAGTGTTATATTTGCGCCTTTCATGCTGCTGAGCCAATTGTGGAGATATCAAGGGCAAGGGACATATTCGAGGCCCAAGTGCGCATGGAGGTACAAGGTCCAAACATGCAGAAGAACGTCATTGCAGCCATTGCAGATGAGTTGACAAAGGTTTTGGTGAGTGGCCCTTACGAGCCCCCCTTCCGTGTCATGTATGACACGGAAGGCAGTCACTCATCTGGGATAGTTACTCTCACGCAGCCATGCATTGATGATGCAAATAGTATCCCTTAGGATAGCAACCTTTCAGTACATGCTTAGGTGCTAGGGGTATGTGTGTGCTGCACGAGCAATGTTGTGTGAAACCACTACGACTATCTTGGCGGGTTTAGGAGGAGGGGGGAGGTTAGGAGGACACCAGCGTCGTAGCGTCAAGTGGACACCTTGTACAGGATGAATCCACCACCTTTTCTTGTAGCGGAACCTGTATGTTAGGGTATGTCTGACTTTGTAATTGTTGATGTGTAATAAACTTTTCTAAATTGTTCCTGGTTTGTCGCAATAATGTTTACGGTATGGAGGCATGGCACGTTCAGGGTTTTGTCATCCATGGTTTAGTCATGAAAATTGAATGGGGAGAGTCCCTCCGGGAATTCGCCCGTGAATGCAAGACAGAATTGCTATGACTAGTATGGTAGGAGTTGCTTGCATTTATACTTGTACAAATAGAAGACGATGTATGCAACATCCTCGGGTTGGCATGTTCAAATGTGTTAATCAATAATTCATTATATGTGAGTGTGGAAATCATTCAGTACATTAAACATGTGGACCTACTCAATAGTCTGTGAACTAACATACTGGAGGCTTCTTCAAGTGACCTTAACATGAAACAAAAAAGGATGAACATTATTGAAAGTAGTGGACTTTGGCACGAAAATGAATCCTGACAATGTTTTCTATGTCTAAACAGTGGTCATATTCAGTGTCTTAGGAAGACCTGCAATGAACGTGCAATAGAATTTATGAATGAAATGAACAAGGCGGAGCAATAACACCGAATAGTGCTGTAGGATCTAGATTAGACATAGGGAAGTTAAGAAATTCCAGTGGAAGCCGAAAGGCATTCTGCTAAGCCGTACATTCTTACAAGTATTCGTAAGTTCCCCAAAAAACCTGGTATGGAAGCCATCCCGTTGACAGCAAGTGGCCCAGAAATGCACAACATCCAACGCCAGATGCGCTCCAGGATTGAAATTGATGGAGTTGCAAAACACCTTTCCCAAGGTTCTACCTAATAGTGGATTATCTGTGCCACTTCCTCCTCCTTGGCCCGCCCCCCCTGCAATTAAAACCTACTGGGCATACCGCAGTAGGAGATTGATGTTAATGTTAATTGTCGTCAAAATTTATTAGGAAGATCACCCAATTCCAGAGATTGGCAAAGGTGGCAGTTTATGAAGTTAAACAGCCCGTCCCTGCGTATGACGTGTAAGAAACCCTGATCTTTGACAACTATGTTGGCTTCAGAGGTTCACAGCATATTTTTTTTGTGTTTCATTGCTGCAGAACAACCCACCGAAAGCCTTCTTCTTCAATGTCCGCTCGTCCCTAGGAGAGAAAATTCTGTCGCATGGAGACACTATAAGAAATTGTGATTTTTTGGGATGTCAAAAAAAACATGTAAATGCGTTTTTTTTAACGGGTTGAGCATCACCGTTGATGTCACCCAAAATCTGTTCTTTTTTGTGACGTGGAAACATGACAAAAAATGTGCTAAATGTCACCACAAACGTCACGATTTTCGGTGACGTCACTAAAAATCAAGGTCCTCCAAACTTCTCTAAGTGTGGCACGTGGAGGGGTCTACATTGCCACATCACATTCTTGGGGGGCAACTCTTGCCATGTGTTTTTTTTTTCCTCCTACCCTTTCCTGCCCGGGGCAGTGACGTGAACCCTCTAAAATATATGACGTGTCAAAGGGAAAATCTGACGTGGATCTTCCACGTCAGGTGCCATGTTGGCAGAGTTATGAGGTCTTTAACTTTGACGGCATGTTTTTTGTGACGTCATTGACGACGTCTTTGTGTTACTGACGACATCATTATAAACGTCGTCTTGTCTTGCAAGAGGGCGAGGTTTGTTTGCAAAAAGGCTAAGTTTTTGTTTTCAACGACATCACCACGTGGTAGAAGATGTTTGCTGAGACATCTCAGATAATTAGGATGATGTTTTTCCAAACTTCGTCCACATTTTCTATGACATTGGTACAGACATCAAGAGAAACTAATGCAAGGAAATGGATTGTTCTGGGCAAAACATTCAATAATGGCCTCAACATCAACATCAATTTCTTGTACATATAAACAAATAGTGGACAAACGTACACAATAATCACATCAACAAAAAGAAAATGGCAAGGAGGGGAGAAACGTTTCCTTGAAACTACCATGACATGAGAAGTTACACGTAAGGTACACTAAATAAGGAGAAAGGAACATAGAAGTGTTAAAGGAAGGGTAGAAAACAATCATGTCTAGAAAAAGTGGCTTCTTGAATGACCTCAAATATCAATATCACCAAGATCATCCTAAGCCGTACTAAAGTTTTTATTTCTATTGCCACTGCCACACTTCCTCGCTTTCAAACATGACATACACAACCGCATCCATGAACTCTACATCCCACCAAATGAACATAATCGGATGTCTACATTGTTAGACATGACGTCTCCAGCAACATGAACCCCAACATCAGAACATCTGGAAATCACTTTTTCCGGGCTGGAGATCTCTTCCCGCTGGACACCTGCATCACTCCACCGCCATTGACGTGATGAGTGGAATTATTGAACAATCTCTTTCAAACGAAACAATGCACATCCCCGCTCAGTGGACATGAGATCACTTGTACACCACATGAACCAAAAAGGGGTTCAAACGTCAATGGAGTGTTACTCACCTTGGAGGCACCTTGGGCAGGTTTGGATATAGAACCTGCCTTTGGTGTTGTTGCTTTAGGCACATTTGTCTTGGGCAGTGGCTTCACTACCTTTTCGGATGTGGTTGTCTTTGTTGCGCGACGAGGTCTGCTTGATGCCTCGCCCAGGGCTTCAACATCCTTCTGCCAAGTGCAAATACAATGACACATGTCACAGACTTATTGTCATAAAAATGTGTCTTATCTCCTTACCTCTGATGTCACCCACAACATGGCACATGACATACAACGTCTTCTTCAATGTCTTCAACAACATCATGGAAAACAAGTGGCCAACATGTGGAAAACTCCAAATTCAGCAAAGGGTGGGTAACCCCACTTATAAGAAAGACCAATGCTCTAGACTTGCATTACCTGTTTTGGATTACAGCTCTAGCCTATAGATGCAGCACCTTCTACCACCGCTTGCTCTGTGCTTACAACGGGCAATTTGTATGCATCGTCCTCTTCCTCTTCGACTCCTACTTCCTCAGTTTCAGCAATGACATCTACAGATTTGGAAGCCTCTGTGGAGACTAGCTCCGAGGGGACGTCTTCCCCAACAACAATCTCCAAAGTATCTTCGTCTGTACCAACAATGTCTCTAGAAACATCTCCCTCAACAGGGATAGCGTCGGCAATAACATTGCCTGTGACAGGGACTGAGACCTCTGGTGGAGGGGCGGCAGACTTTAGCATTGGCATGAGGAAATCATCCTGCACCGTTGCCCAGGATGCTGCTCCTTGAGTGATTGGCTCGCACGAGGAAGGATCCCCTGCGTTATCCAATGACTGCAAACCTTTACCTCATTTTGGTAGAAGGGCCTCCTTGAGCATATCCTCAATACGCTAGTGCGACGATTCAAGGCGGACCATGGAACCCTCCAACTCCGACATGCGTGAATGCATCTCCTCAAGCTCAGTGCCATAATCATGGCGGCCTTTGCTCTTCTCATCACTGATTTGCTTTAACTCCTTTGCCACTTCAGCGTCAATCTCCGCATCAAATGGATTTCGACCCAACATCAAAGACTACAATCCACCATTGAAGGCATTACATTAAAACCAAAAAGAGAGATGCCACATGAAACCACGTCTTCTCTACACATGTTGGGCACAGTACACATCCATTACACAATGAAAGTAAAAGAAATGAGAAGAAGAAACAATTCATTCCTGCTGGAGTTGTCACAAAAACTAACCCTCTTGTCTTTCACAACATTTGAAAAAACATAAGACATCTTGATGGATGTCTCCCGCAACATGACACGTCCAAGAAGACATCTTCTATTACATTAAACATCATACATGACAAGTCAAATACACATTCAAGGGATTCAACACAACAAAGTCACCAAATCAGATATGGAGGGCACTCACCAGGCGGAACACAACCTTCCGCTCAACGGTCTTCAGCTGGATTGAGCCTGTTCCCTTACTCTTTGAAATGGCACGCATCTGTGCAGACTTTGCTTGCGCCGCTTCGGTTTGACGCATTTCGACAAGCCCCTTCCAATATGTCTCATTGTAATCCACTGGCATGGGCAAATAGTTGTCGATCAATTGGTTCAGCTTGAACCGCAAAGTGATGAGTGACTTTGTTATAATGGGAGACATAAACTTCTCACTCACATGGTCTGAGCTACCAAACATCTCCCAATCTGCAAAACATGTGCAAGCATCAATTGTGATACATGCCATAACATACTGTAGTTGTTTTTATAGCCTCAGACAAGTCAAAGAGTTCCATACCACGAACTCAGTTGTGGCGGGGAGGTGGGAGCAAAAGGCACTTAAGGGCGGTGAACCATGCGCTCTTGAGTACAGATTTCATGTTACTCAAATGTCAGAATAAACATGGACAAGGACGTCGCGTTGAACGCCAAAGGAGTTTCAGGTGACATTGTCTTGAACGGACACACACGCTTCAACAATGAACAAATCTTCAATCTAGAACTAGTGGCGGTTTAGACATACTTGAGTAAAGTCGCCTGAACAATGTTCTCCGCAAATCCTTGGTTTGGCCCTCCCAACCTTTCCTAGGATCAAGGGACTTTGCATATTTGACAATATCCTTTGACAAGGCGTCCTTCATTGCTCCGTGCGGCTCTCCATTAGCGTCCAACTCAATGGGTTTCTTCATGCCAATGCTTGTCTTTCCTTTCCTCTTCATGGAAGTATTTGCTTCGTCAATTGCGTCCTCTGTGTCACTAGCTGAGTCTTCCCCACCCGAACCTGTCTCATACCCACGACTGCCAAATACACTTTGATTTAACTTAGTATCGAGTTCAAGGACATTTGGCCCCTACTATGTGTTTAGAAACTATTGTAGTCAAGATAATAGCCACGCATTGAATATGGAAAATTAAAACAATCCACCTGGGTCCAGTAGACGGTCCAAGGTGGAAAGCAGAGCTCCGAAATCGTCTAACTGGACGTCACTTTGAACAAGTCAAGCGTCCACAATGACATCGTTGCAGACGTTGGGGGTTTGAAAATCATGTCCCGATAGCCTCGAAAGTAAGGAATACTACAAGATATCTTTGAAAGGAGCATAATGGAACAATTAATTAAAAAATTAAAAATTTAATAAATTTAATATTTAAAATTTTAAAAAATTTAATTTAAAATTTTTTAAGGGGCCCCTGCCTGGGCGGACCCTACTAGGGGAGCCCCTGGGCGGACCCCAGGGAGCCCCACCCTGGGCGGACCCCAGGGAGCCCCGCCTTGGGCAAACCCCAGGGAGCCCCGCTTGGGTGGATCCTAGGGAGCCCCGCTTGGGCGGACCCCAAGGAGCCCTGCTTGGCGGCCTGCAGGGAGGCCCCCGCCTAGGCGGACCCCAGGGCAGCCCTTGGGCGGCCCCAGTAGGGGAGGCCCCCGCCTAGGCGGACCCTACGAGGAGGCCCCCGCCTGGGCGGACCCCTAGGAGCTCTCTCCCAAGCCCCGGTGTCCTCTCTCTATCTTCATCTAGTGTGAATAGAGAAGTAGATGAAATTTAGAAACTCCATATCTCAACTCCTTGTGGAGTCGATGTCATAGTCTCTGTCCAAGGACAGAGCCAACAAATAATCACAAATTCCAGTGACGTTGCTCAAGTGACAGACTAGTTTAGAAGAACGTCTACATTTGCTTAGAGTTTGATGTCCACCACGACATCACCGAAGACATCACGACGTCACCAAAGACATCACCAAAGACGTCTTTCGTGACATCTTTGAAAACACGATAATTTGACACGGTCACAAACAATGTCACAGCAAACGCAAGCTGGTGACATCACGAGTGTCTCGTGACATCATCACAAACAGGAGCGCAACATAAAATTACAAAAAGGGTATTCTCTTACCTCCATGATTGCTCTCTCCTCTCGACATCGTCGTCTTCAACGAACTTGTGTTCTTCCTACTCTTGCTCAGATTCGCTTTTTTCCACGACAATCCGTTTCTTCTTGGCGGAGGGGGACAACTGCCAGCTTCGGGCCCTTCTTCTCCGATCAGCCATCGTTGTCTCATCTTCGCGTGCCTTGGACCGCCGCTCACTTGCGAGCTGCATGCGGGGCGCCTCCTCCTCAGACCAGGCATTGTCGTTGGACTGCTGCCCCTTCCGTTTCCCAAGGTTTCTTCTTGGCTTCGTCATTGCCGATGGCTGCCTCTAGTGCACGAAGAACTTCGACTCCTGCACCTGCAAAACCCACCCACGACCCTCAGTATCCAGGGAGTGAAGATCGAGAAGTATAGGGAGCCAACTAATTGGCTGCCTCCACCAAATCGTTTGCCCCCACAAATCAAATTGAGGGGCGCTGCTGCCGCTGCATCCTTGCTAGGGCTTCGAATTGCAAGGACTAAAATTTCAAATCCCGCACTGAATTTGAAAGCCTACAAAACAAAATTCCAGACCTTGGAATGAAAGTGGCGCTCCTCGAGTTGCACCCACCACACCAATGCAAAAGAACTAGAATTTGAACACCACGACCAAGACAGGGGGGGCAAACATAAGACAATTGCAATCGAAATGAACAAGAGGGCACCACAATTTCAAATTCGATGCAATTTGGAGAAAACGACTAGCCAGCGCGTCTGCGGCGACAGAGCGGAAGACACCGGCGGGAGCAATTAAAGACGCGCCGGGAGGAGGCGCAGCCTATACCCGCGCCCCCCCTATACCCGACCCTCCACTCCCCCTATACCCGCAGCCGCATCGGAGTTCGCAACTTGTGGCGGCGCTGTGTCGTGGGAGGCGGCCGATCGAAATGCAGGAGCTTCAAATCCGGCGCAAGGCCCCTAGAATCCACCCTCCCCAACTCTCCAAGAATTGAAAGAAAAAAAAATGGGGTTGCGACTCACATGCTTGCCGAGGACGGCGGAGCGACTGTCCGCTGTAAGAGTAAGCGCGAGGTAGGAGCGTTCGGCAGGTGAATTTCCCCCCTCATTCCCGACCTCTACATCTCCTTTCTCCTCATCTGCAGTGGGTTTCTTCATGGCACTCTTTCGAGGAGGCCGCCCAGGACATTGACTGACCAAATTGCTCAAAACCACTGCAGTTGTCGCAACCCAAGTGACACCTAACAGCTTCCAGCAACTCACTAGGTTCAGTCCAACCCACTTACAGCGTCACTTGGTCACCAACTGCCTAACACTGCACATGCCAAGCACCCACAGTGTTAGTCCCCATTTCCAACTCAGTTTGCCAAGTCCCAGTCACCGGGACTACTAGCACACACTCCCATCGTGACACCGGGCATGTCACTTAGTAACATGGGGCGGAACTTCCACCTTAATGTGCAAGGACCCATGGTGGCACTACTCACCATGGTCCTAACCACCCTTGAGTGTCACCCCACTCCATGCTAGCCCTTTTTGCATTTGCTACTCATCCACTAGAGGTAACCGGCACTCACGACTCGGCACACATCCAAGGTGGCCTAGCAAGGAGCGGGACTCCACCCAACCGATGCCACAGGACACACACAAGTGTCCCATGGTGCCTTGAAGTGGTGGTGAAGTCACCACCACCAACCATGAGTCACCGGGACTCACCAAGGCTTCAAGAGGGAGTGAGGAGGGAGACCAACCCCTCCTATAGTACTCTCTGTGGTATTCGGCAGACCCCCCGTCCTAGGTCGAAGGAAGTCCTTGGATAACCTTGGGTTGTGGAAGACCACCCACTTCCAACCCAAATCGCCAAGTTATGTCACCGTTTGGGGTCCTGAACTTCCAACCGGCGTAACTTTGCGCTCAGAGCTCCAAATCCGACATGCGAGCCCATTTTAGACATCTACGCGACAAGTAGATGCCGATGGACTGCTCACTCGTCCCATTTGGACAAGTCCTCACAAAGTTATGGCCCTCTAAAGATTCGGATGCACCGGGGGAGGCGTCATGCCTTCACCACGGCCCTTCTTTTGGCCATAACTTTTGACTCATGTCTTAGAACCTCGTAATGCTTGTCATTCTAGGTTCCTTGTGTTCATAGCTTTCCAATGATATTCCACATGCCATACTTTGTTGTGGGCTTCATTGAAAACCCCTCACACCTAACCCTCAAGTGTCCCGGCGCCCTCGGGACCCAGTCAACTTTGAGCGGCCATAACTTTTTGCTCACAACTCCAAATTGCGCGTTCTTTGCGCCATTAGAAGCGTATTGTCAAGAGCTTTCCAAGCATGTGTGGCACTCTCACGTTCACTTCAAAACCAGGGCGCTATTGCGCCCTGTTTGATCGGGAGTCTCTTCATTCTCCCTACCTAGTCTATTGCAAGGCTTGGGAAGTCACCTCCAAGGTCCCCCCTTGCGCACTAAGGTTCATTTGGGCACCCCAAGTAGATAGGGGCGTGACACTCACCCCCACCAAATAGAGTCGATGCCCTCATCGACATTACTTCTTGTCGAAAGCATTGAGTTAAAAAGGGTAGCCATCCCCCTCAACACTTTCATTGCGTTCTGGGTAGCTAACCCCACAATGATCCAAGTACTCATTTACTTAGTTCAAATGGCTAAGTCTCCAAAGGTGGGACTAGATAGGCCCATGGTTTTGGCACCCTAGACGGCAAACATCCAAGGACCTAAACCTACACTAAAGGGACTTATCTACTTTGAGACTCCCCCGGTTTGCCCTCTTTGGGCTCCGAGTTAGGCTCAACTAGCCTATCTTACTTACTTGACTAGGAAGAACTCAAAGCTCATCAATTTCTACTTGGTTGCAACACCAAGACCCCTCTCAAACACTTAAGTTATCAAGTGATGAACTTTGCAAGCCTAGAGATAGTGTCAAGTCCCGCCCAACTTGTCCTTTGAGTACTCTCTCGAGGCATGGATGATCAATCCATGTGTAGACAATGGTCCACTCCCAAAGGGCACTTTTGTAAGCCCGTGCCACTATCTTGCTCCCGCCCGAGCAAGTCCTAAGCTTGAAAGTCAAAAGGGTTTAGTCCCTTGCAACCTTCAAGCCAAGGCCCCTATTTTGCAGCATTCTTAAAATTGATTTACGTATCATTCCATCCTCTTCTACTAAACCAAACATCAATGAGACTAGGACTCATCTCATAGTGCTAATGCCAATCAAGAGCTAACTCACACACAAGGAGTCATTTCCAACATTGCAACTTTATTTCAAAACAAGTACATAATAGACAAGCGCATAAATGCACTGTTTACACAAGTGTTGTGTTTCTCCCCCACTAACAAAGGTTGATGTCCTCATCAACTCCTACACGGCTTTTTGTTGGATTGTCTACTTTGTTCAAATCGATCCACCACCTCCTTTGCATGAACCATATCTTTGGCATTCACCCAAGTTGCTTCCTTTTCATGATACCCCCGCCATTTCACTAAGTATTTCTTGCCCCTTTTCTTAGTGTTTCTACTCTTGAGAATCCCTTCCACCTCATACTCAAGGTGTTCTCCAACTAACTCAGGGAGAGGCCTCAACACTTGCTTGCGTTCCGGCCTCAAGGTATCCTCATGATATGGCTTCAACAATGAAACATGAAAAGTTGGGTGCACCTTGATTTCCTGTGGCAATTCTAACTTATAGACATCCTCAAACAACCGCTCGGCGATGACAAAGGGACCTACATATTTGGCCATGAACTTAGGTGTTAGTCCTTCTGGCAATGTGAAGTTCTTCACATTCAACCACACCTTTTGTCCCACAGCATACTCCACATGGCGTCTCCCTTTGTTCACTTGTTTGATGTATCTCTTTTGTGCCTTGTCTAAGTGCAACTTGATCTTCTCAAGCATAGCTTCTCTATGAACAACAAAGTCTTCTACAACTTGGCTTCTTTCAAACTCTGATTGCAACCCTTCCAAGGCAAGGTCAGTAGGCATAAGTGACTCCACACCATAAGCCACTTTGAATGGCGATTCTTCTGTAGCTGCATGTTTGGCTTTGTTGTAACTAAACTCAGCCAAAGCCAAATACTCCGTCCAATCACTTTAGTCAGCACTCACATAGTTTCTAAGGTATTGATTCAAGACCCCATTCACCCTCTCTGTTTGCCCATCTGCTTGAGGATGAAACGCTGTGCTAAATGAAAGCTTGGTCTTCATTTTCCTAAACAAGTGCCTCCAAAATGCACTTGTGAATTTAGGATCTCTATCAGAGACAATCACCCTAGGCAATCCACTATGCCTCCACCAAGTGTTGAAAAAGAGTGTGGCTGTTTGAAATGCAGTTGCCACTCCTGTTGTTGGTGCCATCCTGGCCAACTTGCTAAACCGATCTACCACCACAAAGATGGCATCAAACCCTTGTGACTCCGGTAAGCTAGTGATGAAGTCCATGGAAATACATTCCCATGGACCATTTGGAATGGGCAAAGGCTTAAGTAACCCAACTTGTTTTTGATATGAAGCTCGGTTGGCTTGACAAGTGACACAAGTCTTTACATAATGTGCAATGTCTTCTTTCATCCCAGGCCAATAGAACCTCTTAGCCACAAAACTTATGGTGGCTTTCTCACCTCTATGACCTGCAAGAGGCTTGTCATGCTCCTCCTTCAAGACTTGCAACCTCAACTTGCCTTTGGGGACATACACCCTACCTTGCTTGAATTTGATTAGGCCTTGGTGTAATCGAATCCCCTTCACTTTCTTGCCAACCCTCAAATCACTTAGGAACTTTTGAGCCTCTGGGTCCTTCATATAAGCCTCCCTTATTCTCCTAGCTAAGTCACTTTCTCCCTCATACATTAACCTTAGTATTTGAGTAGAACTTGGTTTGACTCATCCTTTCGGCTAAGGGCATCGGGCACCACATTTTCTTTGCCCGGTTTGTGAATCAAGTCCACATTCATAAGAGCCAAGGTGTCATACCACCTCAACTACTTGGCTGTCACTCTAGCCTGGCTCTCAAAATACTTCAACGACACATTATCGGTGAACACCTTGGTTTGATGAAGACCAAGGTAATGTTGCCATGTCTTCAAATAATGCACCACTGCAAACATCTCCTTTTCATGTGTTGGCCATTTGGTTTGGGTCCCATCTAACTTCTTGCTTTCAAAAGCAATGGGCCTCCCACCTTGCATCAACACTCCCCCAATTGCAAAATCACTTGCATCCGTGTGTACCTCAAAAGATTGATCAAACTCAGGAAACTTCAACACTGGATGAGAAGAAAGTTTGGCCTTGAGCTCCTCAAAAGCTTGCTCACATGGCTTGGACCACACTATGACTTGGTTCTTTTTCAACAAGTCAGACAAAGGTTTGGCAATCTTAGAGAAGTCTCTAATGAACCTCCTATAATAATTGGCAAGTCCAAGAAATGACCTTACCCCTTTTTGGGTGGTAGGTGGTTTCCACTCCTTGATTGCTTCTACCTTCTTTGTATCCGGCTTGATCCCTGATCCAGACAACATGTGGCCCAAGAAGTCAATCTCCATCAAACCAAACTCACTTTTCTCCCCATTTGCATACAACTTGTGTTCCCTAAGCCTTCCCAACACAATCTCAAGGTGCTTGGCATGCTCCTCCGCTGTCTTGGAGTATACCAAGATGTCATCAATGTAGACAATGACAAATTCATCCATCTCTTGATGGAACACGGTGTTCATAAGGGTGGTGAATGTTGAAGGGGCATTGCATAGACCAAAAGGCATCACCAAAAACTCATAGGACCCATATCAGGTCCTACATGCCGTCTTTTCAATGTCTCCAAGTGCAATTCGAATTTGGTAGTAACCTGACTTTAAATCAATGCGGCTAAAGTACACCGCCCCTGCCAACCTATCAAAGAGATCATCAATTCGAGGTAAAGGGTAGTTGTTCTTAATGGTGATCTTATTGAGTGCCCTATAATCAACACACATGCAAAGTTTTCCATCCTTCTTGTCCACAAACAAGACTGGCGCTCCATAAGGTGACTTGCTCTTGCGAATGTATCCTTTGGCTAAGAGCTCATTGAGTTGGTGTTTCAACTCTTTCAACTCCCTTTGATTCAACCGATAAGGTGCCTTGGATGGTGGTTGTGATCCAGGCACCACCTCAATTTTGTGATCCACTTCTCTTTTAGGAGGCAAGGCATCAGGCAACTCTGTTGTCAAAACATCCATAAACTTATGGATTACACTTGTTACACACTTTGGAGGGGAATTGGCCCTATTAGCCAACTTCTTTTCCTCTCCAACCACACTAGCACGCATAACAATCAAGAACTTAGTATCACTAAGTTCTTCCAAAACTACTAGATGGATTTGAGTCCCCAACATCTTGGGTGACTTAGTTATTTCTAACTCTATCCCTTTTCCATCTACATTGGCAACCACCTTCAAAGATGGCCGCCTTCTTATGTCTACTTCATAAGTATCTAGGAAAGTATTTCCTAGGATGAGGTCTACCCCATCCATATCACATACCGTGAAGTCCTCCACAAAGGTAAACTCCCCACACTTCACTTCCACGCTTGTTGCCACCTTGCTTGTCTTGTGCGGCATACCCTTGGCAAACTGCACTTTGATGGGCTTGCAAGACTCCTTGATTTGCAAGCCCAACTCTTTAGCAAGTCTTGGACTCACGAATGAGTGAATTGCACCTGTATCCACCAAGAGTGAAACATCATGTATACTTATGGATCCTCTTAAGAACAACAAGCGGGGACTCAACTTGGGTTAATTTGCCTTAGCCAAGAAGCCACCTTGAAGAACATGCTCTCCAATGTGAGAGCGCGCATTTTAAACACTCACCTTAGGTTTGGTGCAACCCCGGGACAAGTGGCCCTTCTCTCCACAATTGTAGCAAGTCATTTGGCTCACATCCCTTTTGGTTTTGTCACCCCCTTTGTCAATGCCCTTAGCTTGTCCTTCTTTTGGCCCACTTGACTTGGCTCCATCCCCACCATGCTTGCTCTTCATCCAAACATGACGCCTCAACTTACGCTTGGAGTGTTTGCTTGACTCACCTGTTGAAGGCCCATCTTTAGCCTTCTTGTTTTGGCCCTCATCATCACCAATTCTTTCAGCCAGCTTCAACAACTCAGCACAAGTCTCTGGAAGTTGGGGCATTCTAAACAATGCACGTTCTGCCCAACTTTGCAACCCATTGAAGAAAATGATTTTCTTGGCTAGCTCATCTAGCCTTGGAAGCACATTCAAGTGTGTATTAAACTCCCGCACATACCCCCTAAGACTCCCTATTTGCTTGAGTCTCACAAGTGCCACTCCATCACGAATGTCTTGGTATTCTGGGGTGAAGCGGTCGCTAATGCGTTCCTTAAAACCAGCCCAAGTCAAGTTGACCACCACCTCAGGACTTTCCCCACGAAAGTGAGTCCACCAAAGCAAAGCATGATCCTTGAGAAAGGTCACCGCAATGGTAATCTTGTCTTCTTCAGGTGCTCTTTGAGCTTCAAAGTACAACTCCAATTCTACCAAAAAGTCCTTCACTTTGTGGGCCTTGCCAATGCCTGTAAAAGAAGATGGCATGTTGGTTTTGCACAATTTGTGAGAAGAAGAGGTAGAACCCTTCTCCTTTAGCTCTTTGATTTCACCTTGCATCACCTGAAGTGTTTTGACAAGTTCTTCAAACATGAGGTCACGCCCTTTCCGTTTACGATCACATTGGGGTTTCCCGGGACTAGTGGCGGTGTCACCTTCCTTGGCACTAGTTTCCACATTCTCTTCCTCAATGGGAGTCAATTCTTGTCCCATTTGCTCCAAGTGAAGAGAATCCCCTCCTTGAGTTTCCTCTAAGGAAGGCTCATTAGCCTCCAAACCTTGACTACGTGTTTGGCGCCCTTGTCTTGAAGTTCCAGCTTCACCAGTCTTGGCTCTCACCATGGCTCCAAGACTCACTGCACACCAACGTAGCCCTGCTCTGATACCAAATGTCGCGACCCAAGTGACACCTACCAGCTCCCAGCAGCTCACTAGGTTCACCCCAATCCACTTACAGCATCACTTGGTCACCAACTGCCTAACACTGCACATGCCAAGCACCCACAGTGTTAGTCCCCATTTCCAACTCAGTTTGCCAAGTCCCAGTCACCGGGACTACTAGCACACACTCCCATCGTGACACCGGGCATGTCACTTAGTAACATGGGGCGGAACTTCCACCTTAATGTGCAAGGACCCATGGTGGCACTACTCACCATGGTCCTAACCACCCTTGAGTGTCACCCCACTCCATGCTAGCCCTTTTTGCATTTGCTACTCATCCACTAGAGGTAACCGGCACTCACGACTCGGCACACATCCAAGGTGGCCTAGCAAGGAGCGGGACTCCACCCAACCGATGCCACAGGACACACACAAGTGTCCCATGGTGCCTTGAAGTGGTGGTGAAGTCACCACCACCAACCATGAGTCACCGGGACTCACCAAGGCTTCAAGAGGGAGTGAGGAGGGAGACCAACCCCTCCTATAGTACTCTCTGTGGTATTCGGCAGACCCCCCGTCCTAGGTCGAAGGAAGTCCTTGGATAACCTTGGGTTGTGGAAGACCACCCACTTCCAACCCAAATCGCCAAGTTATGTCACCGTTTGGGGTCCTGAACTTCCAACCGGCGTAACTTTGCGCTCAGAGCTCCAAATCCGACATGCGAGCCCATTTTAGACATCTACGCGACAAGTAGATGCCGATGGACTGCTCACTCGTCCCATTTGGACAAGTCCTCACAAAGTTATGGCCCTCTAAAGATTCGGATGCACCGGGGGAGGCGTCATGCCTTCACCACGGCCCTTCTTTTGGCCATAACTTTTGACTCATGTCTTAGAACCTCGTAATGCTTGTCATTCTAGGTTCCTTGTGTTCATAGCTTTCCAATGATATTCCACATGCCATACTTTGTTGTGGGCTTCATTGAAAACCCCTCACACCTAACCCTCAAGTGTCCCGGCGCCCCCGGGACCCAGTCAACTTTGAGCGGCCATAACTTTTTGCTCACAACTCCAAATTGCGCGTTCTTTGCGCCATTAGAAGCGTATTGTCAAGAGCTTTCCAAGCATGTGTGGCACTCTCACGTTCACTTCAAAACCAGGGCGCTATTGCGCCCTGTTTGATCGGGAGTCTCTTCATTCTCCCTACCTAGTCTATTGCAAGGCTTGGGAAGTCACCTCCAAGGTCCCCCCTTGCGCACTAAGGTTCATTTGGGCACCCCAAGTAGATAGGGGCGTGACATGGCAAGAGTGCACGGAGTCAGAGTAGGAAGGTGAGTACGGAGGTGTTGGTAGAGTTTCTCCCCTTGATGTATGTTTCCGGTTCTAGGTACATGTGAGTAGGTTATGAAGAGTTAGGAGTGGATTCCAGTGCCTCAACAGCTACAGAAGTTTAGCATTCCAGGTAAGAGATTCGTTGATCAGGCTAGGCGGATAGGGAGGGATTCCTTAGCTACGCTAGAACTCCTGGGTGGGAAATCCGGTCGAGTATCTTGACTCCTGTAAGGTCTTGCCACCGTTGTGGGTGAACGGAAGAACTTTCGTAGGTGTTGGAACGGACAGATGCACTTGTAGCCACCTAACTTCGTACGAAACGGATTAGTGTCAAGGTCGTTGTAGTATGAGAGGATCGTACGGGGGGTCTTTGTGTGACCTGTGATTCGGGTTGCTATCCGGATTACTGTGAAGGACCAAACCGGATCCGTGTTAGTTAGGGGATCAGTGGATAGGAAAGTGGGTCTTCAGCCACTATAAGTCATGGAAGGAGTGGTGGGCCTACCACTTTCAAAAGCAAGCGGTGAATCCTCTGATGGTAAAACAGAGGTAAAACTAAACCGGGTACGGAAGGGTGGACCGGATCGGATCCGCCCAGGAGGGTACATAGGACCGGAAGTTGCAGGGTCCAGAATTCAGAAGTCAGTCCAAAGACCGGGGAACTAGTGAAACCGGAAGTGGGATATAGTCCGGTCGTAGTCTTCCGGTTGTCGTTTGACATTCCGGTCGTCAGAGGTAGAATTGGAAAAGTAGAATTAAAGGGTTTAATTGGGTTTATCTCCTTGTTAAAGTTAGCTACTTCACAGGATCTCGTGGGTTCGATCTTTAGGGTCATTTTGTTATGCTCTAGGGTGATTTTGTTTATAAGGGTTAACCCCGTTTGCTGCCAGAGCGAAGTGGACATTTCTGGGGTCATTGCCGAAAGTCGAGTCCATGTTCTCATGAAAATGACGCCATGCCTTTGAGTCACAGGGATGGCGAACGAAACCATTCCCGCCTTCTTTATCACTCCGATTCTCCGAATGCCAAACCATTAGTTTTGAAATGCTCGGGCTTCTGAACAATCTCTGTAATCTTGGTATAATTGGGAAGTGCCGCAAAACCTTCACAGGTAACATCTTCCTCTGCTCATCTCTATACCGAGGCCCATCACATTGAGGGCACCGCATAGCATCTACATGTAAGCCTCTGAAAAGGACGCAACCTTTTTCGCAAGCATGTATACTGGTGTATGCAAGTCCCAATGTTTGTGTCAATGACCGCGCTGTGTGGTAGTTCTTTGGCAAACAATTATTCTCAGGGAGCATGTGATCACGCAGGATAGTGAACAACTCATCCGCAAAGGTATTACTCACTCCATGCACAGTGCATAGATTCATAAGTAAAATAGTGGTTGCCAGCTTCGTGCACTTAGCGCCATTGTAAAGGTCTTGAATTGCCTCATGCAAGTGACGAGGATCAAATTGACGGTCCTCCCAAGCTGGTTCTGTACTTTCCCCGACTGGTTCTCCGCTTTCCCCAACTGGCACGCCATTATGAGTAGCATTGTCCATTTCGGGCATGCCATGCATTGACCCGCTGCTGCACTCATCGTGAACTGAATCCGCAGTTTGGAATGCGTTGCCCACTTCTTCAAGAACTCTGTCCTCAACATCATTCGTCCCGTCTTCAAGCATGAATGCATTCTCCAAGATTCCGCACGTATCCACTTGTGCGTCTACACCGTCGGTGCGGTTTTCACGAGGGCCCCAAAAATCGTTCTCCCACTCAGCATCTGACAAGTCTCGAGGGCCAAGCCTTCTCCATACCCTGAAGTCTGGGTGACGCCCATTTCGAATGAGATGTTCGCGCACATTTCGGATGAGAAACCTTCGTCGACCTTGGCACTCCGTGCACGGGCAATGCATTCTTGAAGCTTTCAGTTGACGAGCTCGTTGGACCTCACGAGTCCACAATCTGTCATCTCGAAGACGTTGCCTTTGTGGATCTGAAAGGGGAATGCGTGCTGGTAGCATTTTGGGCTTGTATGGATTCACTGTAGTGGCTCAAGGTCTATGTCAATATGCAATGTCGTTTCATAACATTGAATGCCTAATTACATATGCAAGGACAAGGAATTCATCTTCTGTGCACTTGAACTCATTCACCACTCGTGTCGACTGCATATGACTTCAATGACTATAGGGTGACTAAGAGACAACCGAATTTGACTATGGAATGACTATAGCTAAACCCATACCGAGTCATTTCATGACGGCTCGCACTCTTGAACTACGTAATGACTAGTAAGAGGTAATTTGTGAGGTCATTATCTTTTCGGCTTGATTGGACAATGACGTTGTTGATGTAATGAAGAAATCACGTCCACGCATGAGTAGAATTTCCCTGCCATGTTCTCCACTTCCATTTCAATTCACATGGTTTGTATCATTGTACGTTGGACCAAAAACTGTGAATGCAATGTCACATTTGAACCACATGACGTCGTGCATAGGAAGAAAGAAGCACACTTGAATGTTCAAGAAAATGTCTTTCATGTAAGGTGCAGAAGAGAAGGGGAGTTTTCACATAGTCTTGCAATACAATCATGACGTCTCTAAGCCTGTTGGATGAATTCGATGACTATGGGGAAGTATACAACTAATTTTTGACAAAATTTATAGTTGTGTTATTGGAAATGCATGACCACCTACCATGGACAACACTTGTGAAATTGATGGTTCATTTTCTTACAACTCCTTAAATGAAAGACAAGCAATGTAGTTGACCTTAATGACAATGCCACCAAAATCTCACCAACTTCACGAATGTACAATGTACTCATGATTGGCATCCACAAATTAAAAGAATGACTACATAAAGTGAACATTTATTACCATATTAGAGTGGATTTGCAGCCGCCGTTTCTTCTAACCCACAGAGACTAGTGCCTACCATTCACTTCACCCTGTCGCAACTCCATTAACAATGTTCAAAAGGGTTGAGTGCAAAGACACTGATTGAGACTCTCACCTTTGCCATGAGCGCGAGTTCTCAGAGCGGTGCCTAGCCTTCTTCAATCTTGTTGATTCTATACTTCGATGAGGTGGCCTTGACAGTTGCGCTTGAGATAGTTACGATGAAGGCCGAAGGCGTCTGCGCCCTCCTTCTTTGGCGCCGCTCTCTTTCACAATCATTCTTCCACTCAGTTGTTGTTGCTGGGCACAAGGATCTTTTCTGCACCCTCCATTGCTTTGCAAAGGAGGAAGAAGACCTGCCATTAGGAGAGGAAATGAAGTCAGCATACGAAATTCAACGAGACAAGCATGTAGCACGAGTAAGGCAGAAAGTGAAGCCTATGGAAGTGGCCATTTTGCAAATGTAAGTCTCTCACCCATGTTTTTCGTGCAAAGGCCATTTCCTGAAATTGTAAACGTCTTTTTTGTTTTTTAGTTCAACTACTACATTATATTTTCTCGAAAACAGAGTCCAATCATTCCATAGTAGCATAGCAGTCACGTAGGTCTTCTCATGTATGACTGCACGTGTCGTTGTAGTAGTAATGTAGTCAGTCTGTAGTCATAAATCAGTTTTGGGGAGTCATATAACTCAATTCCTGTACAATTAATACGAAACCGCCACGTTGTACACGTCAGACTGCCTTCTGGCGGCGTGCACAGGCTGAAGCAACAATTAGAACCCTAAACCTATCTTGTAGCATGGAAGGCGGATTGGGGAGTTCGTCGACCTCCACCGTTGCGCACGCTCTTGCATATCGTCTGCTTTACCCCCTTGCGTGCCATTGGAGTTTCTGAAGTGGCGAAATCGTATTTGCAGGACGAAGGATTTCAATCCACAAAAGGAAGTCGTTAGGGGAGCGGCCGACAAGATTGTGCCCACATAGAGTCCAAGAAAGAGCACTAGGATGCACCTGCGGAGTCGTGTAGCGCTCGGAGTGAGGGGATCAACACGAGGCAAGAGCGTATGTGCACGCCGGAGGGGCAACATGAGTGTAGATGCGGCTTCGTCTTCCGATGAGACGAAAACTGACGATGAAGGTATAGCGGCACATATGATGAATTTAGCAATAGTGTGTGCACATGTTCAGGAGAATGCGGCGGAGGAGGTTCTGCCTGCAAGTAATTTGTTTTGACGCAGTTTGGGAGTCCATGTATAATAGATTAATAGATAGGGTTTCCAGCGAAGACGTCTTACGGGATAAATTTTTATTCCTGCTTTTTAGGTCAGGTGGACTGTATTATTGGTTTTGGCCACGAAAGTGACGCTTTCTGCTGGCTTCCATCATGTTCAAATCGAATCACAGTAATGGAGAAGCGTATCCAACTTAGGGTTCTACTGCTTTTCCTTTACCTGCCCAATGGAAGGGTACTAATTCACATTTAGGTCACATTGAGAATTGTTTGAATGCTTCTAAATCTACAGTCGGACATGGATGCAGGCCACGCTAATGTGCAGTAGGTCTTCGACTCAGAGGACGATGACTTCGACACTCAGGAGAAGTCCTTTGAGAACCCGCAGAAGCGGAAAAGACCGCCAGTGCGACCGCAGAGCCCGATCAAGATTCACCGACCTCGTTCTCCACCACCACAACGTCTACCAATTGCACCACGCGCGCCTGAAGCCTCGTCACAGCAAGGACCTGGATATGGGAATTGGCAGTGGGTGCCTAGTGGCCAGTGGATGCAGCCCCCGCCAATGCAACCAGCACCTTGGGGGGTTGGACCCCAGCCTCCATCAGTTCCGTATCCGGACAGGTGGGTAGGGCATTCTTCAGGGAATGACTTCAGCAATGCAGCTGAAATCTCTACAGACAGTGCCACAAGGGCATCACGGTGACTGAAATGCAACTTGTACGATGAGGGGAGAAAAGAGCGCGACAGAGGAGGCAAGAAACCCCACTTCATATCAGTCATTGATGAAGGTGAGATTGATACAGGTTGTGCGGGGAAAAATGCTTGGGATAGATTGGTTAGGATATATGTGCCACGCATACTGGACATGAGTGTCATAGATTGGGAGAAACAGAAGCCTCACTTAGTGGAGAAGTTGAGGGAGACCCTAGACAACAACTTCGAGTACTTAGGCAACGACTTGGGCGCACTAGGCTTTCGAAATGCCATAAAGAGGTACTTGAAGACAGAGCGCTTCAGATTGAAGTCTCTTTTCTTGAGCGGGGGGGAGGATGAGTGCCCATCCCATGTGAATCCGGATCAATGGAGTAGATTGATTGACTATTGGGGTACAGAGATTCAATTGAAGAAATCGGCAACAATGGCCCATGTAAGGAGACAAGTGAAAAACTTCTCTACGGTGGGCAGGAAAGGGAAAGCAGGGAAGGAGGCAGAGTTGGTGAGTTCAAAGTTCATTAAATTTCATTGCAACACGTAGGATAGTCCTGTCCCTCTTTTTGCTTGTTTGCTGTCATTTTGAAGCTTGCTGTGGAGAGGAATATCACGCAATTCATGATTCCGGGTGCCAAATCTTGTTTGTGAGGTTTACTTGGTGTGGAAAATCACGTAATTCACGATTCTATGTATATTGGTTGCAGAAGGAGGGAAGGCCTACTGGCGTGGGGTTAATGGACATTGCAGATGCAATGCAAGGATCTTCCAGCCATGTTGGACATGGGTTGGTAAGCTCTCTGTCGTTTTGTGATATAGTATGTTTGATTGTCGCTGAAAAACGAATGTGCTATCAATTTGCTCTTGTTTTGAATTGCATCATTCTTTGTTAATAGAGAAAAGAAGAGTAATGGTATAGGCTTTCTTATGTCCTTTTCTGTATCGTGATGCAAGTAATGCTAAATGGTAAGGTATAATTAGGGTTGCAGTTGGTCTTATATTGTACACTCCAAATTGCATTCATGTATTAACATATTCTAGATGTCATATTGCAACTCACTTAGCTCCTACATAGCAACCCCTCTATTATGTGAACAACACATGAGTATTTAACATTTTTACATTATAGGTGGAGACATTGTGCTTCTTGTATGTTAGTGAACGCAAGCACAGGCATTGGGCTATAGAGTTACATAAGAGTTCCTGAATATTTCAATAGGGAATCTATAGTCATAACGAATTCATACAGTAGTTGTTCCACAGTTGTCAGCAAGTGGCGTCTTCTGTCGTGCATCGCTGCATGAGTTGAACTGTAGTCATTGAGTAGTAGGCCAGTCATTTGGCAGTTGCCTCGCTAATGGGGACATGATTATCAACTAACTATTGAGTTTCTCTTGTTTGGACGACGTCTGAGAGCTACAGGGTCTCAATGCAGGGGATTCAGCTAGAATATGTACTATAGAAAAGTCCCAGGCGGACTTGAAGGGCGAGTTCTCGAAAATTTTGGTGAGTATAGCAGCCACCAACAACGCAGTGGAGGACCTCAAGACAATGTTCAGTACGTTTATGGGGAAAATGAAGGATTTTGCTCACAATAGCCCATCAGCATCCAAGTCCCCTTTGGAGATTCAGACATTCAACATGCTTCTGGAGGTTGACGCAGTGGACTTAATCCCTGATCCCCGTTTGCTGAAAGTAGCCGGCTCTCCGGTACTTCCCCCTCCCGCTCCATCACAGATGACTAGTGCAGCTGAAGAAACCTTGAACTCCGAAGTTCAATCACCCTCTGCAAGTCCCGTAGTGTAGAAGGCAGGCGGCATTGGAAAGAAAGGAAAATTCGCCCCTACTCCCCCTAGTATCCCAACTAACATTTCCGTGGACCATGTGAAGGACAGCGTTCCAATTTTGGAGGAGGCCATTCCGAAGGTGGTGGATGTTGTTGAAATCGTGCCTGATGACACATAAGACCCTGCTACCATAGTTCTTTGATCAACTGCCGTGGAGGTGCAAGTTCCGGAGGTTGTACATGGCGGGACAAGCAAAAGGGACTCTGGAAAGAATAGCGTTGGTGGTGATGCAGGTAAGCCGTACTGCTTGGCTGAAGAGGGCTCCGACACCTTGGAGGACTCCGGGAAGGAAGTGGAAGCAAATACTACTCCTCCGAAGTCTTCCCCTAAGAAGCAGAAGAAAGTCACGAAAGTGGCCAACGAGGTAAATGCCAAGGCAGCACTCCCTGATTCTACATCAGGTCAGGTGAGAGCTGCTTTGAATTTGCACATTCCACCCTTTGAAAATGCAAAACGGAAATTGTTGATTTTCAACATTCATGGAACCTTGCTAGATTGTAGTCTAGCTTCACAGAGGAATCCAAACTCTAGAATTAGACCCACCTTGAGAACAAAGACGAGGAGGGTCTTTCTAAGGCCATGGTTGCAACCCTTTCTATCCATGTGCTTCTTTAATTTCACAGTGGGATTTTGGGGCAGTAAAAGTCAATCTTACATGGACAACATTGTGCCAACAATTACAGGAAGGCACCAAAGAGGCCTCTAGTTTAGCCCTCTTTTTGTTTGGGGGGGAAAAAAATGTGCTGCTACCAAATTTGATGGGGATAAACCAGTAGCTTGGGGTAAAGCTTTGTCCGTAGTTTACAATGAATGGCCTCGATTTAGCACATCCAACACTATTGTCTTTGACAACAATGCTTCAAGAGTGTCTTGCAACCCGGATTCAAATGTGTTCATCACAAAAGCCTTCTATGTCGCTGATTTGGCTAAATTGGCCGATGACAACAACTATTTGAAGGCCACTTTGTGGCCACTTTTGGAAGCTCTTTATGTCACTACAGATGTAACGGAATTTCATGCAAAGAATGCTACCTATGTGCAGAACAACGCAATCCAAGAGCATGCGTTGATACGGAATTCAGATCCAGATGATTGTGCAGAGACAAGGGAAGGTGAGGGAACTTATGGACCACGTGGTTCAAGCTCAGTTGTGTCCCCTCACCTTCCATTCGTTTTCCATTCTAACATGAAATGTGTATGTGTTTGTAGAAGGCAGCAGGGAAGAGGGATACGAGGTCAAAGATGACAGTGGCGGAGGAGAAGAAGCAGGAGTCGTCGAAGAAGAAGGTGAGATGAAGAATTCTGAAAGTGCAACTTCATTACATTTTTTTTTTAAGGAAGCAAGAGCCTATGATCTAGGCTATCTGAGTTCTATGACTGTTGAATGACTATGTAGTCATTTACTACTTCCATAGTACTCTCGTTGGAGTCATATGCGAGTCAAGAAGGATTGTTGTCAGTGAAGAATCAGTCATTAGCCGTGACGACGACTGTTTTTACAAAGACCGATACGTTCAGAAGGTCCCACGGGTAAGAATAATTCTTATCACTAATTTGTCATGTATTTTTTGCAGTTCACCTTGTGTGACAACGTGTACCTTGTGAATCTGCGGTCCATTTGGCAGAAGGTAGCTATGGGAAGAATAAGCGGTATAGGAGGGATTGATAAGTTCCACAGTATGGTTATTCCGGATACCTGGTTCAGAGTAGACGTACAGTAGGTGATGGCTTCTAACTTGCCGCTGATGTTTCCCAAGCCAGAGGATGAGCAGTTCATTCTTCACGATGTACAAGGAGGAAATGTAATTTGGGATTCCAAGTACATAAGGTTCAACCCCATGATACAACTTGGCTGCAATTGTAAGTATAGTGTATAGTTTTAGGGCATCTTCATCACAACCATGTATAGTAGTTGGTTGCCCTAGTTCTGGAGTAAGTGGGCATGCGAACAAGGTTAGAAGTGCTTACTAGCTGAAATTCATGACCCTTTGGTTGTTTAATTCTTCAAACTATGGTGCTCATGAATATAGACATTGACTACATGCTTGTGTAGTCTTTCATTTTGCAATTCCAAGTTTCCATTGCTTGTACATCACTTTTGTTTCTTATGAGTTGTCATGTTTGTTGCCTATTACTTCCCTATGAGGTTTATGAAAGGTAATGGTGAGGTATAGGAATGGCTTTTTAGGTACATTACAATGTGAACCATAGTAGTGAAATATGACTCGCATGCAACTGAGGTCTCACTGCAATAGCACTGAAGCACACAAGAATGACTACGAAACCTCTACCACTTCACTAAGGTCGAACTGAATTAGCACTAATTTAAAATGAAAGACTGTATCTAAACGGAGACTTCACTGAGCCTCAACTATAGCCTCACCAGAACATGGAGGAATGACTATGGCTAAACTGCCTCTCTACTACTGAATGACAGTATAGGAACTCCTCAGTCATTTATTGAATGCCGAACTGGTCCACCATTCACGAAATGCCACGTGGAATGTGTGGGCCCCACCATAATCCTGACTACATTTCGACTAAAGTATGACTGAGGGGTCCCAGTGCCACGTCATCCAATCATGAACACATCAGCAGCCACATAGGATTATTTCATGGATGAACATCGTCGTACTCAATCCGGATGGTGATATAAAAAATGCAGTCATTGTCCTAAAGGACTTGTCCACAATGACTGCAGAGACCAATTCACAGAGGCAGTCATATATGTCCTAAAAGACTGAAAACGCAATCAAAAACGCAATCATAGAATGCTCAGATTCTTGTAGTGCCATGAAGAAAAGCTGTACGGACATCCATGTGGTGGATGTTCCAGCGCTTGGCTACAACGAGAGCAACAGTTGTTCGTAAGGTGACCCATTTGATGATCGGGGCGAAGGTCTCATTGAAGTCAATGCCATATTGCTGTTCAAAGCCTTGGGCCACAAGTCGAGTTTTCTTGATAGAAGGCTGACCATTAATCCTAGGCTTAATTTTGAACACCCATTTGTAAGTGATTGCGCGATGTCCAGGAGGTAAGGGTTCTAAAGTCCAAGTGTTGTTTTTTCAGATGGAGTTCATTTCATCCTGCATTGCTTGGCGCCAGCCAGGGTCATGTTTGGCCTGTTTGAAGGTAATGTTGTCTTGATCGGGTGGTAGAATTGGAGCCGGAGGGGATTTAGGAGGTACGGTCTTGATCATGCAAATGTTGAAGTCTATGGTTGATAGGCAAAGCTCGTATCCATCTAATCTAATGTTCTGTCGTCTAGGGCGTGTGGAGCGTTGCAGAGCGAGAGGCGGTGTAGGTACTAGTGGGGGTAATGGAAGTGGTTGAGAGAGAGGAAGGTGAGACCGGGTTTGAAAATGCTCGTGTGGGAGGTAAGGATGTGGGTGAGGAAGAGGGTTGTAGTAAGGAGGATGTTGGAGGGAGAGTAGGGACTGGATTAGATAGAGGTGGATCGGAAGAAGGCAAGGTAGGTATTATGGTAGATTGGGGTTGGGAAGGCAAGGTTTCAGGTAGTGATCAATCTAGTGAGCTTGGGTATCCGAGTGGTTCTGTAGTTTCTTGAGCAGGTATATTAAATGAGCGTTCATCAAATCAAACATCTCTACTGATCAAGATTGTTCGGGTGACTGGGTTATAGCATTGGTAAGCTTTGCTCTGTTCATTGTATCCAACTAGAATGGTAGGAATGGCTTTGGCGTCTAGTTTCTAGCGCTTGGCATCAGGTATATGGCAGTACGCAAGACAGCCAATGGTACGTAAATGACTAAGGTGAGGTTTAACTCCTGTTAATGCTTCCACTACAAGAGAAACGCGTCCGAAATGACAAAAATCAGCCCCTCCTAATCTACAAAAATTTGACAAATTTCAGTCAATTAGGACAAAAACTGTCCGAATTGACAGAAAATTGTCTAAATTGACAAAAAACTGTCAATTTTCTGTAGATTAGGAGGGGCTGATTTCTGTCATTTCGGACCAATTTTTGTCATTTCGGACAGGTTTTCTTGTAGTGTTCTTTTGGGGTTGAATTTTTAGGGCTTTGGTAGGGCATTGGTTTTGAATGTAGTTCATTGTGTTGGCTACTTCCTCCCATAGTGCCTTGGGAATCTTGGTGCCTATTACTACACTGCGAATCCCTTCTAGTAAGATATGATTCTTCCTTTCAGCTACACCATTCTGATGGGGAGAGTATCCTGCTGTCAGTTGTCGAGTGATCCCTTGGGCAACACAGAAGGTTTTGAATTCTGATGAAAGATATTTGCCCCCCCTATCGCTTCTCAAAGTGTTGATCTTGTTTTGAGGGGTTTCTACTAACGCCTTGAATGTCTTGAATTTATCTAAAGTTTGGGATTTATTGGTAAGGAAATAGAGCCAGGTTTTTCTAGAATAGTCATCGATGAAGGTTAGGATATATCGATTTCCGCTTTTCAAAGTTACCGGTAGCGGACACTACAAGAGAAAGTCGTCCTAATTGACAGAAATCAGCCCCTCCTAATCTACAAAAATTTGACAAGTTTCTGTCAATTAGGACAAAAAACTGTCCAAATTGACAAAAAATTGTCCAAATTGACAAAAAATTGTCAATTTTCTGTCAATTAGGAGGGGCTGATTTCTGTCAATTAGGATGACTTTCTGTCAATTCGGACAGGTTTTCTTGTAGTGGGACCACACAGATCAGTGTGTACTAGCTGAAGAGGTCGGGTAGTAACGATTGTCCTTGTCTTTGATTTGGGCTCACGGGGAAGCTTTCCTAGCATACATGAGGAACACACATGCTTGAAGAGAGGTATAGGAGGTATACCTACGACTAAATTGCAGTTAATCATGTGATACATGCTCTGGTAATGAACATGTCCCAAACGCCAATGCTAGAGGTGAGCAGTGTCTTCGGATGATCTGTTTGTATGATTGCATAAGTCTAATGTCAATGGAGCTAGGTTGGCTCCTATAGGTGTGTCGTCTAATTTGGGTCGTTCTGTAGGACTGATAGTTTGAATGTCGGATTGAATTTCCGTAACTCCAAGGTGTTGTTTGTGGTCTTGTGTTGTGTCTTCGATTCTAGTGCTCGTCCAAACAGATTAGTAACACAATATAAGTTGTTGCGGGAGTCTCTTGTTGAATAAGATTTTGTAGCCTATGTCTGTGAACTTGCCAACTAAGAAAAGATTGGTCTTGACACCAAGAACGTAGAGAATGTTGTAGATGTTCTTTATTCCTTCAGAGGGACCAATAGTGGTTACAATTTCCTGACTTTCTACTGGCATTACTTGCCCTCTAGCAGTTCTAATATTGGAAATTCTGAATGATGAAATTTGGCTTAAGAGCTGTCTATTGCCAATGACGTGGAATGAGTGTAAATAACCTATTCGGATTTTTAGTGTCATTTTTTGTGTGTGTTTTTATATGGTTTTAGTTATGTTTTGTTTTATTGGTGTTCCAAATGGGTGATTTTTGAATGTTATTAACCAATTTGGAAGTTATTTCTTTGTGTTTATCCGGATGCAGTCAAGCATGAGCCACGATAGTGGGATTGGAGGGGAAGCCAATTAGGAGAGTGAAGGCAGTTTTGAGTTGTTTGAAGGTAATTCCTATTTGTAATGCAGGATGACAATTCCGAGTTGGAATGTTCTGTGTTTTTGTCCAAGTAGGAACTGTCTGTAGCCAACTAGGTTGGAGTTGTTGTGGTTTCCAAGTTGGTTTGTCTGTGGTCGGCAGTTAGGGTTGTGCGGGATGTTGCAGGTACCAATTTGGGAGTTTGTGTGTGTAGTTGATGGACGGTTATTTTTGAGGTTCCTAATGGGCAGTTTGCAAGTTTTGAGGTGATGCCAAGTTGGTTGAGGAACTGCCTGGCTTGGGGTTTTAAAGTCAAGTTTTCCAAATTGGAAGGCACCCAATGTTGAAGTGAGTCCGCTGCGTGTCCGAGCCCAAGTTGGTTGCGTATTTTATTTTGTGTGTCGTTGTAGTCAAGCAGGTGCTTGATTTGTATGTTTGCATGAATGCATGTGTGCGTGGAATTTGTGTGAAGTCAAGTGTGGCTTGTGTGTTTCCCAGTTGGGAATTATGTCTGTGATCCAAAGTTGGATCGTGTCTGTGTAAGTCCTATTCGGGAGTTGCAGATAGAGGCTATCCTGGTGTTTCTCGTGGAGAGAAGAGAATGAACATTTAAGTTGGAGATTTGCATTAAAGCTGTGAAGTTTTATGATTCGAGAGTTAATTTTACACCAAATGGGAATTGTGTGAATGCTGGAGCTTAAAGTAGTATTATCATGCGGTTGTGATTTATTCCCAATTTGGAGTTATGCACTAAGTGGGTCAACGTGGAGCGATCTATGGTAAACATGGAAGTGAAGTGAAAAATTAGTCCCAAGTTGTAGATAGTGATTCAATTTGTGGTAGTTAATAAGAAAGGAAGTTGAAGTAAAATGAGGGTTGTAGAATTGTAGAATTTCAAAGCTCAAGTTGGAGAGATTTTTAGAAGGCTGATGTGATAACGGTGATTTATTCACCAACTCGGATATATGAAAAAGAAATTCAATCCAGTTGTGTTGGTGGTTGTGTTTGGAATTAAGTGGTGGTCTGTTTGAGATTATGAGATGAAATCCGAATGGGTATGCATGCAAACTCAAGTGGTTCATGTAACAGAATCATATGTGTGTGTTTGTATGAATTCCGATTTGGTCTGTGAGTCCAATTTGGTAGTTGGAGTGTATGCAATTAATATGAAAGGAAGTGATATCTTATGAGTGAATTAAGTGAGAGAAAAGTAAAAAAAAGGAAAGTAAAGAAATTCCCGAGTTGGGTGGAAAGAATGCAAATTCTGTAAATGTTAGAGTTTTGAGGGACTGAGTTTTGAAGCTGTGAGAGTAAAAATCTCAAATTGGTGAGAGAAGATGTTAATGCCGTGAAGGTAGGAGACAAAACCAATTTGGTTGGTGAGCTTTCTTGAGTCGAGTGTAAGAAATAATTCATAGAAGGAGTATAATGATTATAAAAAAAAAATCAATTTGGAGGAAGGAAGGCATTAAGTGCAAGAGCCCAAGTTGGAGTTAAAAGATCAATTGCAAAGCAGATGCCAATTTGGAGAAAGACAGGAAGCTAAGCTTAGCCGAGTTGAAAGATCGATGCTGAACCTGTACCAGGCAATTCCGACTTGGTGAAAGATGAAGGAGTCCCATTTAAAGAATAAAGATCAAGCCTAATTGGGTGATACTTAACCTTGGTGGTTTTAAGAGTGGAGTGAATAATTAAATTATTAATTATTACAGAAATTGTAAGGAATTTAATTAATACTAGTTGGAAGTATACATTCCTTGTGTGTTTTAGTCCTTTATTAGTACGTTCTAATGTCGTTGTAGAAGTAGTCCTATTAGAATTGCCTCCCTAGGAACAAATTAAACTATTTGTTTAGATAATCCGATTAGGATCTAAACTTAACTACAATGAGGCTCCTGAGTCTAGAAACCACTCTTCTTTTGTGACCACCAGATTTATGCATGTGTTAACAACTTCAGATGGTGGATCGATATCATCGTGAAAAGCCTCTATGTATGCGGCAATGTGTGGTGGCACAGTGTCAAAGTCGTCGTCTACGTCAGGATCAAAGTCCGTGTCAATCTCGGTAAGGTAGACTTATTGTTGCTGTGGTTTATTTCATTGCAAGTAGAAGTGCTGAAGTTGCATAGTCTTGATTCATTCCTCAAGTAGAAGTCGAGTGCAATCACGAGCCATGTGTCCTTCTTTGCCGCACTTGTGGCAGAAGATTGGCTGACGTGTGTTGTCCAATCGTTGTCGACCTTGTTGCATATGTTGTTGTGATTCGGAGCTGTTGTTTTTGTAAGAAGTGTGTCCTTGATTCGTCCTACCACGATTATTGTTGTTGCCTCTTGGTGGTCTCATGTTATTGTGAGCCAGATTGACTTCTTTTGACTTATCTTGTTGCTTGTCCAAGTTGTGGCTCAGCTCTTCTTAGAGAAGCAGTTCCTCCAGTTTTCGAAACAAAGGTAACTGTTCCCGCCCTTTCTACATTAATTTGAATGTGAACCATGATCGAGGTAGACTATTGAGCGTGAGGTCTACAAGGTCTTCATTAGGTATAAATGCACCTAGATTAGCTAACTGCGTTATGAGGAGGTTAATCTCTTGTAGATGATCAGCTATGCCTTTCCCCTCTGCTAACTTTAGAGAATAGAACTTCTCCTTGAGAGATAGCCTTCTAGATGAGCTTCTAACGTTGCACATACTTTTGAGTTGATCCCAGATAGACTTAGGGTCTGTAAGATGTATGATACTGAGAATTATCAAGTCACGTACCAGAGATGTTATGATCCTACCAACGCACCAATGCAGCTCAATCTCCCTAATTGGGTTGGTTGCAGTGACTATATGCGTGTTGGTGTTGACCGTTGAAGTCATTGATGGAGCCGCGCCTATTTCTGCATTTGACATTGATGTTTCCCCGACTACGCTGTTCGAAGTTTCAGTGTCGAAGCTCTGGTTCGTCGGATCTCCAGGTTCGACAAATCTCCAGAGCCCTTCCTGCATGAGTATCATTTTGACCTTGTAGCTCCAGATCACGTAATTAGAAGGTCCTACTAGTTTCATGGATTCTAGGACATCCCTAACGCTTGGATCCTTAACTAGATTTATCTATCAAGGTATGAGAAACGCTCTGGTTTCTAACGGATGTATCAACCCGCCGCCTGAGTTGCGGTAGTGATCTCAGGGAGACAAAAAATGCTATTGAAATATCCTGCATTCAAAAAAGAGGAACCTCAATCTCTCAAGTGCTCTCTGACTGCTTGAGAAGAAGTAGAGAATCAGCTATCGCTCTAATACCATGTTGGTAAATAATGTTGCACTCTAGCAACAATGATCTACTAAAAAGAAGCACACTTACAAGTTAATCAGGCTTAGCTATTTAAACACACAATAACCCTAATTACTTAACGGATGTTAAGTATCGCCAATTGGATGTAAACCTAACATAACCCTAGTGGTGCTACCCGATGATCAACACCTTGCTCTAGAATTGACATAAATTGGCGATGAAAAAGGTGGAACAACAAAACAGTCAAAGTTTGATTGTTTGCTTGCAATCATATCGACTCAAAGTGGAGTTATAGGAGGATCGAAAGCAATTCGTGTGTTAAAAACCACCCCTACAGAAATGCCCAAAACAATGCACGTGGGATGTAAAAATGGAAATGACTTCATGTAGTGAAAAACTGCCAACTTGTATGTGTGATTTTAGGCTATTGAGTAAGTGACATGGTTCATCATCATGTGTGATTTTACTCATAATAAAGACTTGAATTTGGTGAGGTCTACAGAATGACTTTGAAATGTCAAGAAAAAGAAAGGAAAATTGTAAAAAACACATATGAGGCTAAACCTTCTACTAAAATGTTTCTCAGTTACTCATAGCTTCTTGGATTGATGTGAAATTTTAACCATAGAAACTAAACTAGTATATGCAATTTTTTTTTTTAAATTATTAGAAACAGACATTGTATGAAGAAGAAACAAGCCGCCAAGGTTCATTGTAATCCAAAATGTTAGGATTTTAAACTTTTCCTCCCAAACATTCAAAACAACTTGGATTGACATGAAACTCTTACCACAATAACTAGACTTCAAGGGAAATATAATTCAAATTTTTTTTTATTGAAAACTAACATTGAATGAAGGAGATATAAGCCCCCAAAGTTGCAGCCATCAAATGCAATTTTATAGATTGAATTTGAGCTTTGATTGCCTTCCAAAAAATCAATACATCTTGTATTGATTTGAAAATTTTACCACACAAACTAGAAGAGAGAATACAAATTTTTCAACAAATTATATTGAATTCGGACATCATATGCAAAAGTTACATTCTTTGAATTGGATTTGAAACCATGTGAGGAAACCTTTGAGTGTTTAGTGGTTGCAATAAATTTTGATTTACAATTGGGAGTGAATTGAATGGTCAAGTACAGTGGATCATTCTTAGACTCATTGGATTTATTAAAAGGCATGGTTAGGATCGTTCTTAAACTCACTGGCTCCATTCAATGGCATGTTTTGATTGATTACAATTGTACCTATGAACATTAATAGGGACATGTGCACCTCTAACTTTGAAAAATCATATCTTATTCATTTCAAGTCAGAAAATTAAACTTAAAATTTTTACTATTGTATTCCTCATTTCTCTTTCTTCCACAAAAATGTAAAAAAACTTTGGGTCCACCCATTTTTGTACACAGGACTTTTTTTCCTTAGATGAGCGCTTTCTGAGCCTTCTACCTTACCAATAATCACATCCACCATGCAGTTGGCGATGTCAGTGACATGCTTCTTGATAATGCTGGGCAAGTTGAGGCGCCCTGACAACACTGCGTTGACGTTGAAGGTGGCCACATTGGAGGCGATGTCGTGGACCGCATTGAACAGCAGCCTCACCGCTTGCACAGTGACGACCGCAGGAAGATCCACTGTCTTACGAGACCGAATGGTGCCCACCCCAAGCTCGATCACACCAACTTCCTCGTTATGATACAACATCATCATGTGGCTGTCACTGTACTTGCACACAGTTTCCAAAATCAAATTCAAAATCATTTAGTGAATCCACCATATTCTTCTGCTCGGAGATGAACCAAGTAAGGTAGGAGCACCCATAACCGTCAAAATAAGCAATTCAGTAGAGTTAAAGGCATCTTTTTCTAGAATTTTCTGTTTTTGCAATATTAGCAACTGAAAATCATGAATTTAAAAAAAAAGGAATTTTTGGACAAGGCATCTATTTTCTATGAATTTTCAAAGTAGAACTCACTAGGGCACCCTATACCGCACTCTAGTAAATCTACCTTGATTCTCACAACAAAATCTAAAAAATTCAAAGTTTACCAATGAAAATTAAGAATGGGTGATAGTTTCAAGGTACTCTTGGAGACAATTTAAGGGCACTCTACTTGCCAATTATGGGTACAGTACGGTTATGGATGCTGCTACCTTATATATAAGTATTGGTGGATTCACCATCTCCAACCCAGTGGGTTTTTTTTCATTTAGGGGTGGGTGCTTCTTTCTCCCCATAGAGCAAGTGTGATGAAATCAGGTGGCTTTTTTAATACTTATTTTGGCATTTTTGTAGTGAAGGGTCTGGCTGCAAAGTAAATTTCTGCCTTCAAATTACATGTCACTGGCTACTTTTTAAATTTCGGTGTTGCACAAAGTAGTGACTAGGGATTCCAATTTGGTGGAATTTTGGCTAATGAAAGTGTACAATTGAATTGCTTTAAGCTGCCCTTGTGTTGTTATTGCAAAATTTTGTAGACAATTGAGCAATACATGACAAACATTTAACATGAAAATGGCGATTTCATTTGAATGGAAGATGAAACAAAGTTGGTAAACCACTAACTAAAAAACAATGCTCCTAGTTCTCCTAGCTCTGCAACTATCAAAACTGTACCTGCAAAACAAACACAAGTACTCCAATGCTTGATTTAGTACAAAGGTATACAAAATTTTAACATTCCCACAATGTTAGCAAGTATGCAATGTAAGATATTGATACATAAGACATTACTACAATGCAATTATACAAGTATAGTGTGTGACACACGCCAAAATTGCAATAAAAGCTTTATTCACATTGTTCTCCTTTCAACTGCTGTGATGTCACCTGCAACCAAGAGAAATGCATGCTTCGATGCCTAAGTCAAAAGGAGAAGGGAATTCCCAAAAGAAGACAATGCAAGCAATACAATAAAAGAAAACATTTACATTTCAACTTTCAAGGTGATTATCGGAGAAGGTTTACGGCAATGCACCTGACTGTCTTGACATAGAAAACACTATAACAAAACATGGTAAAAAAGGCCGCTCTCAAACTCAATTTATTGGCCTTTTTACCATGTTTTCGTGGCAGTGAAATCCATTGCGTTGTTCTATTGATCTTGGAAGGAATGATTGACTGTCACTCATTTTTTTCGCAATCATTTAATTTTTATATGCACAAGAAATGTAATTATCTATGCGCCTAATCCATGTACCTAATTAATTAATAGGCCATGATTTTGTGCCACGTGTGTGCAGTACATCCAATGGGCACGTAGAATTAAATGCTTGCGCATGCATCATGTGTGAATAAAAGTCCTTAATTCATGTGCAACTGCACATGCAACATGTGCAGTTAGAAGAGCACGGGCAGAAATATGTGTGTACAAGCTCTGTGCCTACGTGCAACAAGTGGGCATGGTGGATATATGTGCAGCTACAACATACTTGTTCTAGCCATCGACTTATGAGCACTCACATGCACACAGCCATAAATCTATGAGGTCAAAGACATCATTACTAGAAATTGAATTGGCATTCATGCGACTAGTGCTCATGGTACAATTGCAAGTCTTTAGCAGTTGTGGAACTTCCACTTGCCAAACTCAGTACATCTATCACTCTAAAGATGAACAAAAATTAAAATGACTCACAAAAACTACATGACGTACACATGTCCCATAATCTGAATGCTGCGAAGACATACACATACATGAAACCAGCAGAAATTGCGTTCCACATTTCATTCGCACCTGTGTACACCAACTACAAAATCAACAGTAACATTGAAACCCTGCTGTACACAGAATTATGAAACTGAAGACTCTCCATTGTTCTGTTACAACTTGTGAGAAACCCAAAAGCCAAAACAATGACACAGAGTCCACTGAAGAATCTGATAGCTTAAAACTGAATTACAAATCACTGCATGGCAGGACGAGTAGGAGACAAGAGTGCTCTCAAACCTGAGCACCAGAAACGTAATTTCCGAAGATGCACCACACATCCTGTTTTATTAAGTACATCTCAACTTAAAAAGACCGTGATCAAAAATAAGTGAAGCCATGAAATTCACGGTTGCCCGATGCTTCCTGTTTGTTGGAATACCCACACTAGCTCCTACTTGTAGTCACTTCTTGCACTTCAGGAGGATTCCTAAGTGCGTCTTGGACACCAACTGCAATGAAACGGTATCCATTGACAACATATCTTGCACTACTACTTCACATGCACTCTACATTGTGCATTGTAACATCAAAATCTCTAGCCTCATCCCAAAGCACACTTTTTTCCCCTATTGCAAGCCGTGCATAGAAACTTATATTTCAAAATATATACCTCTCATTCCCTGGCATCCACATCACCTCCTACTAACAGGGTGAGAGCTCCATTACATCTACAAACAACAAAATGCAACAAGTACTTTCTCACTCCAGGCAGCAAGTACTTTCTCACTCATGACGAGGCTTCTTTTCATCACGGTCAGACCAATCCCGATCTAAGTGACCACCTCGGTGACGATCCCTTTCAACATCTACAAGGTCGTACCTACCACAAGGGATGAAATACAACCATAAACTAAAACACATTCCCCAAATAACAATAACACAGAGTTCCCAGCAGAGTAACACCCTTCAATTACAGAGCAAAAAAGAAAGTAAATGAGGAATTGAAAACTTTGGTAGAAATTGCCACTAATCACTTGCAACTGAAATTAGTAGAAAATTTGAACAAAAATTCTCTAAGATGAATCACAGTATGGTTCTGGAAAGCCATTAACGTGGTGACTTCTTCCACGCTCTGAAACGTCACCCATGTACAATACAAGTGACATCCAAGTACGTCGCCCGTGATAAATGACATACTTCTAGGTTCCACAACAGTCAAAGATGTTCTCATGTTCCCATGACATATATTGTAGATGCAACTCACGGTTCAAGGGTAGTCAAGGTTTCCGATTGGCACTGTCTGACTTCAGACTCCAACAACTCATAACTTATTCATAGAATATTTAAATCATACGTATTCTACTGTGATTGAATCCTCTTCAAAATGTGAACGACATCCCCCTCAAAATTCCCCATCTAATAATAGGAATCCCTCACAACGACTAATGAGTAGAAGACCACGAAATTAATTTCAGGGGTGCACTACAGACACTATATCCTTGAGGGGAGACAGATGGAATTAAGAAAAAACATTAATGTGCATAAGGAACTTCATACCTGTGGTGCGAATAATGGTGATGGTAGTACTCCCGACTGTATGAAGAATGGCTCCCATCTGCATGAAGAATAATGCCAACTGGAAGGATTACCTTCTGTCGGATTTTGTGCATAGTCCCAACATCTTTTTTCAACCGAATCTCTAAAGACAGCTTCATAACTTCTCAAAGCGGACGAGAAGTTTCTTCCACTTCCCCAGCCAGAAACATGCAAATGATTCCTACCATTTGGAATCACGTTATAGCACACGGGTACTCACTACCTCACAAAATAATTCCCAGTCAATAAGGTTCCACATCGTATTATTCCTAATTCCTTCATAACAAATTCGGTTTAAGACTTACGTATTTAACTATTTATCATTCTCCTAGTGCAACTGGTGATGGAAAAATCAATGGCATAGCACAATCGCTGTTGAAATTAATGGTCACTTTTAGCCTACATCACTGTGTACAAAAAGTAGAGCTAATTATTCCTAAAGATTTATACAAGGAGACATCGATAAAACTTCAGCGTGGAAACAAATCTAAACATACTTGGAGAATTATGAACTAGGCGAACTAACACTTAGTGATATGAAAAATACACTCACCTGCTCATGTATGAGCAGCATGCTCATTGAACACCCCGATGTTGTTGATCACGCCTATGACGACGATGCTGTGCCAAGTTCGGTAATCGCTCTCTGTTCACCAATGCGTTCAGTCGAGCAATTTCTACATCTGGCACTACATCTCCATCAAATCGAATCACAGGTCTATACTCCTGGCCATTGAGATCACGCGGCAACTGCAACCCTCCATAGTCATCTGAGATTCCCAGGATCTGCTCGTCCTCCAAATCCACCACCCGCCTTGACCTTGGTTCCTTCGGTAAGACCACTTTCCAGCCCGGGCGCATCCAGTCGCCTATGAAAAATACCTACAATTATCATAATATTTTGAGATAGGAATGTCATTTTCCTACGAATTTGCTAACATTACTGACTGTTTCGAAGGGGAGTTTTAGGACATGAACACCAGATTATTTTTGTCACGTCCTCACCCCCTTCTACTCTTCCATTACCCAGTCCGGAAGCTTACCCCTTGTGAGAAAAACATGCTCTATAAAATAAATAAGATGACGTGCACATCCATTCACCTCTAGTAATTGTACTACACTAACCTTGCTTGAACCAGTCGTCTGTGCTGTACTGCCTACTCCATAGTGCATATGAACAAATTACAAGATACTTGCATATGAACGAGCAATACTGTAATTACCCACCTATTTCCATTTTGGGTTCGGTTCAGAAATCACTGTGACCTTGACTACCCTCAAAACTCACCTGACGCACCGTTGCGGGCATAACGTACGGTTCACGAGCAGCTGCAATTCTATCGTTAAATCGCACTGTCGTAAATCCGTAATCATCCACCACTGTAGAAGGGCGCTTGCCACCATTGCCTCGAATCCACGATCCTTGCATAACGATTCTTCTTCTCGCTGAATAACGAACAACTATTATGTCCTTCAGAACTCCAACCATGCTAACACCAGCATTCCGTCCCTCTTCAGCTCCAAACACACAAGAAATCCCATAATCTTGTGTCACATACCCACACTGCCCATTTTCTTCATGCACCCTGTAATGATTCCCATATGCCCACATGTGCTTGTAACTTTCCGCATTCTCACTTGGCAGTTCAGATAGTCTATGTAGCTCTACATCCACACTCCGGACTCCTACATTGCGAACTAGAGTAGCCGTGTAATCACTAAGCCAGTCCACAAAATCTGGCAGATCTTCCCGACGGTGAGCTGCGTAAAGAACTTGTTCCTTTCTTGACATCCCCTGCGCTGCAGCTTCCCTTCGATATAATTCCCGCTCTTTTTCACATGTCTCTTTCTCTTCACAGTACAACCTGAATCAATCGCAATTTCATCTTACAATATGACGAAACTGGATAGTAACTAACCATTCGCTACGATACAGCATAAAACCTTCAGTACAAGTACTTTTCCATTACAAAGGATCCTAACTGCTTCACCTTCCAACTTTTAAAACAAACAAGTTCACAATGCAAAGACAGCATGCGGCACATGCATCACTAATTTTTGAATTCAAAATAACTTTCGCAAATTTACTAAAAATACATACGTCATCACATTTGATTAATTTGCAGTGGCCATTCTTTACTACTACCAATGTGACAAACAACATATACAGTGCATGATACGAAGGCAGTCACCTCCAAAGTTCTGATGTTGCCGAAGAATTCCGTATGATCCAGGAATGAATCGCTCTACGCTCAGTAGGGGACAACATTTTCTCCTCAGCACTTCCCATCAACACTTCCCCACAATCACCAGGCTCTTCATCTTCGTCTCACACCCGTCTTTTTGTATACGTGTGTAACTTAAAATACTCAGTACAAAAACCTAACGCCTCTTCATACATATAGGCATTCGCTATATACGCCTTAGGCCTTGATCTCTTACAAATGTACCTCTTGAAAAAACCCATGTGCCTCTCCACGGGATAACACCATGAGTTTGCAAGTGGTCCACATTCTTTCACTTGCTTTGGTAAATGGACCGGCAAATGCCACATGATATCAAAAACTGAAGGAGGAAACCATACTTCTAACAAGCAAATTGTTTTTGCTACATACTCTTCCAATGCTTCAAGTTCAGATACTGTGAGTACCTTCTTGCATAACATTGTGAAAAGACGGCCCAATCGTATAATGGCTGTCCTTGGTCCGGGGTGCATTAGGTGTCTTAAGCACACAAGTATTATGAACTGAAGAAGAATATGGAAGTCATGGGACTTCATATTCCCAAGCTTATTCTTCAGTATATATTTTTTCAGGTCTGCACAGTAGCCTGTTGGAACACTGATGCCAGCAATTTGTTGGAAGAAAATTCTTTGCTCGTCCTTCGTTAGTACATAAGGAGCCGGTGGCTTCACGAAATTCCCTTGCGCTTGGTCATTCTGTCGTACCCACAGATGGGGTCTAATTTGCTCCTCCTCCATATCTCTGCAACTAGCAGCTGTATCTGTGATTCCCGACAATACCTTCAACAAACTCTCGCATATATTCTTCTCGATGTGCATGACATCTAATAAATGACGGCGAGGAAGTTTCTGTCATCAAATGTCATAACATGAAACAATATTATTACTTTTTTTAACTTATTGAAATTCCCACTCGCAGACACTATGGAACATGCTACTTCACACTACTCGAAGAATTCTTCCTACCTTAATAAAGAATACTTCTCTCAGAATAAGTATTCAAAAAATTTGTTTTCAACACTTACACGCCAGTACGGCAATTGGTATAAAGAACACACTCGTTTCACTCCATGCTCCTTAGCTGGAAAAGTAGCATCCCTAGCTCTCCCAATATGTTCAAGGTAACGCTCGCTTTCTCTTCCCTTCCGAATAGTCTCATTCCCCGACAGAGGATCCCGTTCCATCTCCAATTCCGCTCCATAGTCAAAGGCTGCAAAGTCTCCTCTAAAATAGTGATTACCTCGAAGGAATCGTCTATGGCAGTTACAATACACAATCTTTCGAAGCACCTTCGAATAACGAGATACTGTATGTGGACCGCACACTGGACAACCTTTGAAGCCCTTCGTTGTTAAACCAGATACCACTCCATATCCTGGCAAGTCGTGTAGGGTCCACATTAGACAAGCTCTCAAATTAAAATGTTCAATGCCTCCAGGAGCCCTTGTGTCTCTTGTTCGCACACCCGCACTTTTCCACAGCTCCTGCAGTTCGTCGATTACAGGTTGGATAAAAACATCAAACACTTCTCCAGTGACTGACAATTTCAAAGGGATAAGTAAACACAACATTATGAAATACCTCTTCGTTACTAGCCACGGGGGAAGATTGTAATTGAAAAACATGACGGGCCAAATACTGTCTGTACTACGTTTCTCTGACCACGGGTTAAAGCCATCCGTTGCCATACCTAAGTGAATGTGCCTCGGATCTGAACCAAACCTATTCACTGTTGTCTCAGGTTCCAGTTCATTGTCTACAAATTTCCAATGAAGCGAATCTGCTGTATGCCGTACCTTGCCATCTGTACTACGGTTGTCATAGTGCCATACGTTCAGTTCTGATAACTTCCTAGAACTGAACATTCTCTGCAATCTTGGAATCAACGGAAAATGCTGCAAAATCAACGCTGGTACTCTTGACCGACCACACTGCTTGTACTTGGAACTATCATAGTTCGGACAACTATTTTCTGCTTCTAAAGCTCCGCGAAAAAGAATGCAACCCTTCGGACAAGCGTGAATAATGTCATACGCCAATCCGAACTGCTTCAACATCTTAGTTGCTTCGTACTCTGATTTTGGCATCACGTTATCCGCTGGTAGAATGCTCATGGCCAGCAGTAGCAACAACTCATTCATGAATGCATTGGACACACCATGGGTACGGCAACAGTTTAGGATCAACAGAGTTGCACCCAGCATTGACATACTCGCTCCCTCGAATAGCGGAAGCGTAGCGGCAATGTCCACCGCTGCATTCTCACCTATTTGCCCATTCGGGACATGCCTCAGAAACTCCTCCAAATTGTCCTCTTCAATTTCAGAATCTTGCCCCCCTTGCGATCCACGTCGTTCAAATGCCCTTTCATCTACATCAATGGGAGAGAAATACATGTCCGCCTCGTTAGCGACGTCGTCGTTCTGGCCTTGCGCGTCCTCTGCTGTGGAATTATCCGAATCCTCCGTTCCCTCTTCTGACTCTGATGACTGTGTACCCACTAATTCTTCCCTGTCCCCATCCTCGCTCGAAGAACTATTGTTTCCTGCATCCCTCGCTGCATGATGAACATCTTCGGCTCTCCGCAAAACATCTTGAACCATTTCGTCAACTGCAAGCCCGCCATCAAGAGGAATTTCTTGTATGGGTTCCTGCAATCCTAGGAAAGCTCTTGCATTCTGACCAATGTGGGCTTCCCACTCGCCATCCGAGGAATCATATACATCTCCCTGTACAATGCAAAACAACATTATAAGTTCCAAGATCACCTCCTATTATGGTTCATTACATATTGAGTTTCATGACATACAAAACCAATTGCATTGTATGAAACAATATGCACCTCTGTCCATCCTCTGAGAGCCCCGTGCCTTCCTCTTGATTTATAGTGCTTCAAAACCGTCCCCCCTACTCACAGGTCGCCTTCGGCCACCACACAGATTACACGGGCATCTGTACATGTCATTACCAAATCTCGCAGCTCTCTCTTCGTCTCGTCTGAATAGTTTCAAATCCCTTGTTCGGATTCGCTCTATATGATTGAGCGGCAGTCTCCCTCGATTCTGAACTTCCATGGTGTACTTCTTCAATTCCGGTCCAACTTAGTCTTCTCCTGCTCTCACACACATTTCCATCAAATACATGCTAAATTTTTAAAACGACTTATGCTTTTTTGTTTTCAGGTTCACATGATCTAACGACACGAATGACTGATGTCTCGTAACTTAAAACCGCATTGCACTCTCATATACTTTCCTTTTTTTTATCGCGACATTCCACATTCACTGACGACATTCCCGATATTTGCAAAACTCCAGAAGTTTTCACATACCTTTCCGTATGGAATTTGGCTGCATCAATTGTGAGGAAACAATAAAAAAATTGCTCTTCCCATTTTCACTTCAGCCTCTCGTTCTGCTGCGCTTCACAGACTAGTTGATAGAGGTAATTGTCATACTCTTCCTCCCAGGTATCGAATGCCATTTCACCGTGATAAAAACATGACATACTATACATATTTTCGTAGTAAAGATCCTCTACCGTCTGCCACCAAAATATTTTTCCCCGCACAAATCCTTCGCTCAGTAGCTCTATGTGCTCTCCATACTAGAAAGTTAGGTGCTCGAGATATTCTTCCTCGATCCTACCAAATTCTTCTGCACCCAAGTTGACCACACTTTCAAGACTGCCTGCTTCTTTTTCAAAAACTGAATTGTTTTCAACGGCAGATGCTTCGCTTGAACCAACAACTGAATTGCTCTCGACCTCAGAGTCCTGACTCATGGCAAATACGTGATAACTATCACCTTGTGGTCGGAAGCCTCCTGCCCTTACGCTGACACTTCTATAACTTCCAATAGTCAGAGAACACCACCAGCCTCAAACACCTCCTCTCTTCTTCATAGTGGTACTTCCATTCCTAAGCACGTAGAAATGCATGCTCTGCCTACTACGAGAAGTCGAGAACAAATAATGCAAAAAAGACAATAAGTAAGTGTACAATTCAAATCAACACTACAATAACACATTCATCCTCCTCTTCAATTCATACTTTGTTTCCACCTGACTATCCCTATTTCATTGCAACACTCATTACTGACAAGCTTCACTCTAATACAACTTCAGAAACAAATTGGCATAAAACATATTTCGAATTTGCTTTATCGGCCATACATTTGAATCCATCACAGTTCCTAGAATTCAAAGTCTTCGTCATGCTTACCAAGTTCAGGTGACAAAACACTTCATGCTCCAGTACATCAAGATACTTTCATCAATGCTTTCCCGGTAATGTAGTTTCCGTCGAAACCCTCAATGTCCGATCTTGCTAAACCCTAAGCCTCTTCGTCATTCTACCGTCATTGAAAACTAAGTGTCACTGCTCCTCATAATGAATCAATGACATAAAATTCAATGGAAACAGAACTTCCAATCTCTGGACAATGGAAGAAGGGAGTGTGGAATGACACCAAAGAGACGCTATTGTTTAAAATCCTACAAATACACCGCAATGTCAGCCGACCTGTTGCATACGTCCAAAAACATCACAAAGGCTTTAGTTGGCATCCACCATGGTGATGTCCACCGCTGCAACGCTGCCCATTATTTCCAACGCCAAAAGCTCGGGCACATTAAAACAAATAGTCCCAGAGGTTGTCTTTCTAAAAAAAATTAGGCTGTCCCACAAGCCATACCTCCCACTGAAAATTAGTTTCCACAACGTCTTCCACGCTCCTCAATTCTAAATAAAGTCCGAGAATGCGTAATTAATTGCGCCGACTTCGCGGGTACTGTTGGCCTTCCAATAGAACGTACTGCACGTTTTCCTTCCTACATTTCAGGATTCCTCTAAAGAAGCGCCACAGGAAGAATGCATTCCACAATTGGAAATACAACAAACAAAGACATTAATTCGACCCAAGTCTTTGAGCAACAATGACCGTCAAACCTGCCGAAGATTGCTAGCGGGTCCTTACTGCGCTGCACTTCGTCAAATCCTTTTTCCACTCTCCCATGAAAATTGCCTAAAGACCGCTTGTCGATTTCGCAGCGTCACCTGAATTTTGAAGACACTCCTGTCACCCAGATTATGATTCCGCTTACATAGTTACTTTATGTGGCTGTCGATGGCAGTCTTTGCGGTTAGGCCTGTGGCCATGGTGTAGGTCTCCTCTGCGAATTTAATCTTCAGTTTGCCATAGGTGAGGGTAAAATAATTTTAACTCCTTTTCACCTGCTGCTTCTCGTGCCGAGAGGTTTGCCTATTCCCCTCGACAAAAAGGGGACCTTGGACACATCAAAAACACGCTCCGATACTTGTTCACGAGCAGTGAGGTAGCCTACCTGCCCGTCAAAGTGGACAACCCTTTGCATTCGATTTGGAAATGTACACAATACTAGACATAAATCCACTGGAAAGCGAGACATTGGACTTCAGTTTCGGAACTCTGTACCCACCGAAGTCTAAGAGACTACACTGTTACCACCACCTACTTCTGGGTGTCCACATGGAGCCAGAAAGCAGCATTTCACAGATAAAATGTTCTAATTTTTTCGCACACACAAAGTAATCTTCCTTCGCCAAAGAAGTTTCAATCCAACTTATAATATGGATGACGTTGTCAAATTCGGATGAAAAACTGTATTGATTTCATTGAAAACTGTTCTACGGTACAGAAGACGGATGTACAAAGGAAAAAAATGATTCACCAAATTTACGCTAAATACCACACTCTTTTTTTTTTTTAAACCAAAAAAAGGGATGGTGACCGCTCTTCTTGCATTGAATGTTGTTATCATTACAGCTCATTGTGGACAAGCGTGACCCTCATATTTCTACCTATAGGCTTATTTTTTTGTATTCATATTTTTCCCCAAATCACGGAATCGTTGAACTTCAAGATTCACCTTTTTAATTGAGTGCTTTTGAGAAGTCATTATAAACTTCATTTTGTAAGACACTTTCGAAAACGATGAACGGATAGAAGTTAATCACGAAATGCCAAGATCCTTCACTAGAACTGCCAATTTCTGAAAAATCATTATGAAGTGCTATGCTAAAGAGTATTCAAGAATTGATGAACAAATGAAAGTTGTAAAACTTAACTTCTACATTCCATCCATAGGCTTACATGTACCAATGCTATCACCAATTTCTTCTTATAGTTTGCACACCATATGTGTTCTAATATCCATCCCATTGTGACTCATAGAGAAACGTGCCATAATTTGAGAATGTCCTGGGTTCTTACAATAAATAACAATATTTTTTCTCCAGTTTATTACCAAATCAAAGAAGACCATTCCAGGATCACTTAGCATCCATTCTACAACTATGTACAAGACGGTTTGAACAATAGGGTCACGATTAGAGACGCCTATCGTAAGGGTTAAACATTAAATTCAAAGAGGCGATAAATCTTGAAATATTCTTCATGAAATTTTCTTTGGAACACAGTGAGAATTGACATGTAACCTAACTTCGTCTACATTTTCTACAGTTCTATGAAATTGGTGATATAAAATGTGATGTTGAAAAGGAATAGTTCTTTCAAATGGGTCACCTCTCCAAATTTGCATTGTGTATAATTACATGGCTACAACCTAATATAAAGAGAAATGTACAATTAGTGCACATTGAAGGAGTTGGTTAATTTTAGAGCTTAATAGCATTTAAAACCTCTTCTTTCAATTATTAGAGAATTTTTGGAATCACCATAAATTTCCAAAGTGAAAAGCCAATAAATCCTCAAATAGCAGAAGCATGCCTTTTCTGTTTAAACAACATTTTTTTTTAATTGAACAAAAAATCAATATTTCAATGAGTTGGATTAATTTTTTTATTTAATTACACAAATAAAAACTTCTATTGTTTCAAACAATTGAATACAATAGAACACAACAATATTATTTGTGGATTGAAAGATTAGAATGTTTCCCTATGAGGATGTTGAATAGGCCAAAGTCATTTGAAGTCATGCACACTTCTTTTCGCATGCAGAATCTAATAAGTGGGTCACCAATACAATATAAGATTATAGGTCCTAACATGTACTACATATTCATATGTTTAGAACATGAGATGTTTTGAATGTTTCAAACATAATATCTTTTAATTTAAAGTATTACAATTTCATAAATTAAATCTCAAAAAATGGTGCTTAATTTTTTTTTATTTCATTTCTGTCTATGTAAGATTCTTTGATTACTGAATTTGGATTTATTATGAGAAAGCTATAGACATTCCTGTTTCTCAAAGAACTCAATAATGTATTTCAAAAATATATCTTGTATTATTCATTTATGAATGCAATTTTTTCAACGTCTCCATTTTCTTTGCATGGCTGAGTTACCTTTTCATAACAATGTCGCCATTTGGATTCATGCATTTTAATTCCATATAAAATGTTTCAAATATTCTAATTTTCCTTCTATCTTATACCTGCTTCTGCTTAAGCATTTTCTAAGAATGAAATTTCAATTTCTTCAATTTCTTATTCTTTTCCTCAACTCTTACATTAATTCTCCATTAAGAACATGTAAATCTCATAACTCTGTGTTCCTTCAAGTTTTAGTTAAACATGCTCACAGTCAAGAAACCTAGTCCTGTAATGTATTGAAAACAATTCTATCTTAACATTTTTATCTTATGAGGTATTGCAATCTTATAGATTTGTAGCTCTATGTCAAAGACAAAGTTTGAAATATAGAGACATTTCAATGTTTACATGTGCAACACCATCTTCTCATGGAAAAGAATGGGTTTAAAGTGTCTCAATAATGATGGAAGATGAAAGGGAGGAAAAGAAAGCATCATATGGATAACTTCTTTTGCTCTTGAAATGTTTTATAAAATTAAGTCAACAACATACAAATGTAGCAAAAGCATTCTGTCTAGTACGTATGTATCACTATAAGAAAACCTTGTTTTAGGTGACATTCAAAAAAACAGCCGACGTCAAAGGGAACGAATTTTAGGTGACGTTGAAAAAAACAACCTGTATTTTTCATGTCAATAATGATGTCCAATGGAACATTAATGGAGATAATTGTTGACAAAAAAATATAGGTTGTTTTCTTCAACGTCACCTAAAATCCGTTCCCTTAGACATAAAAAATTTTGGTTTCTTCTAGTGTATGAAGAGAAAAAATGCATGGAAGTTTTTGTTTGAGATGTCCAAAATAAAAATTGGTAAAAAATAGTCCCGCATCATAGGAATTGCTAGACATAGCATTAATTCCTACAGTTCTTTTTGCTATTCCATAATTTGAAGGAGATAGACATTGTATTATGAATTATTTTAAATTTTAAATAGAAATTTAATTTTTGAGGGTAACATTCACATATGATTACATGGATGTTATATTATTTTTGTATGGTGTGATTTCTTCATGGATTCCAGAGAATGTTATGTGAACATGCTGAATTGCAACTGTAAGCACGATGCTTCTCATTCTCTCCAAATACTAAACCAAACTGTACAGAAGTTTCAAAAATAATATAATATAGCAGTTCAATCTTTAGTTACTTTCCCTAAGGCATATAGGATTTAATGTCTAGAACAGAAAGAAACGTTTTCTCTCAACATAGTAATTTAAGGTAGCTCAGTACAAATGAATTTTTAATTCCTTTTCTTTCACTTTCTTACACAATATTTGCCCAAGGAATACCTTGAAGGCTGAATGGTTTTCTGAGCTTGTGACTACATTGTCAAGAAGTTATTGCGTAATATGTCATTTTTACTCTTTAGCGAACTAGTAAGGCAACTTCAAACAATTATTGAATATTACAGTTTTTTTTTAAATTACAAAATCAAATGCATTCCAACATTGAAATATTTCCATATTTTTCAGAACATTATATGTCATTATGTCTATATTCTTTGAATAAGGATAAGGCTTTTGTTCGACATCATTCCGTCTAGAACGTATGGGACCGCTGACTTTCCTAAACCCACATGCAATTGCTGAAGTTCGTTTTCTCAAGTTCCACTTCCAGGTAAAAAATGAGTACGTACATACCATTACTGAGATTTCAATCTTTCGTGAAGGTGTTCCGAACTTTGCATTTTTTCCTTTCGCTCCTACTGTCGCTTGTGCTTCTGAGTTCAATTTCACCTTGTGGACGGAAATTTCTGAGTAGAACTTATGACATCATCTGCATGTTCTATGCTCGGAAAACGATAGGACAAGCATGACGACAGCAAACACTCCGTCAGTTTTGGGAAAAAAACAATTTTTCCACCATAATAGTAAGTGAGAATCTTTTGCCCTTCACGATTGAATGGAAACCTACTTGTGTAAAACTCTGTTCATACTATAAACACTGTGTGAATTCCCCACTGAGTTCAAACTACTTCTATGTTACACTATGTCGGGAAATCCTGATGACATCAAACATTGTGTGCATATCCCCAAGTCAGTGTCACGAGAACTCAAGGTCTCAGTGGTCATACAATACAGCGCAACACGTCCATTGAAATTTCACAAAAAAAACAAGTACCTGAATGACTAAAAGTAAATGGAAAAACATATGTGCAAGTTGGGGGAAAAAAAGGGGAGGACTTCACGGTCCTCTGGTCCGTCCACATATTGAAGACATGAACATTACAAACTGAGACTGCATCTTGGAATTCAATGTGTAACCCCGAGGGCTGATAGTTGGAGATTCAAACTCCCTTCAACTACGGATCCAAGTTGAAGACATCATTTTCGGGAACTGCCAAGTTTCCTTTAACACACTCCTATTCTACAAAATAGTTTCTTTGATGGAAGAAACACTGCTGGCAAACGTGTTTTTCGACATACTCCCTACGTCTGGTAATTCCTCTTCTGAATGATATTACAGTTTGCAGAGTGAAGATGTGACGTCCTGGAAACGAGTCACTTCTGAAGTCCCGTATCTTTCTGTTACGGTCTTCAGATTTTGCAAATCATTTCATATGAAATCGAAAGAAGATTCAAGAGCACAACGAAATCTTCGCTTAGTTTTCTCCAGTTGATATTTTTTCTTAAAAACGATGGCCATGTCATGATTACTTCCAAATCCATTACTTTAATGCTGTAAATCTGACTGAAATCATCACTTTGCACTTCATGCAGTGTAGTGAGTTGTGGTTGTGCCTATAGTCCTCACTCTTTCCTCACAGCGAAACACTTGCATTTCCGCTTTCCTCCACTGACTGCTCCTCTCAACGTGACGTCTGTTTCCCTTCCTTCCATCGAAACAAGCCGAAGACCATGCCGCGACGGAGAGGAGCTGTGGCAACGGTCTTCAGTGGAGTGCGTACGTACTCCACCGACAAGAGCTTCGAGAAGGTCATGGCGAAAACTTCGAAGAAGTCCATGGTTAGTTCCTTCAACTTCTGGCATTTGCTTACCTCATGAAACTGTTCACTGTGTAGTTGTTTCTTCCAAAATGTCGGAGCTCTACAGTTACCTCTGCGATGTATGGGCACTGCGCGTGTCCTTTTACTCAAACTCCGTTGCGACATTGTGCAAACATGGCCATATTCGTTATATTGAGACTTTTGGTAGTCTCATTTTTATCCTCGACTCGAAGATAAATCATAATAACTGTTCAATTTTAAGACTATTTGGTAAGTTGAGATTTCAATGTATTAATATATATATAAAACTTTGATTTCCCAAAGGTTGCAGGCTCATCTTATCCTCGACTCGAGGATAAATCACTATAATTGTTTTAGGGTTGTAGTCTCAAAATGTGCAGATTGTCTCATTTTAACGAATAAGGCCATAAACACTTATTCAGGTACATGTTCATTTTCCTTCCTTTGAATCTACTTTGATGCTTCTTCTCATATGCGTGCCTGCTAGCGACTTCAATGCTTTTAAAAGTCCCGTAGATAAATTCGTGAAAAATGACACTATCACCTTCTTCTATTCACTATGAAGAACATATGAAGATGTGAACGAAAGATAATTGACTATTTGTTTGTTGTCGCTAGGGTATTCCTGTGAGTTTCATTCAAGCCTATGCGGAAGAATTCAACGAACGCACCCAAATCTCTTATGCTGGTGGAGAACTCCTGTGGAGCGTCACTGTGACAATATGGAACACAAGTGGGAGTCCTCATGTAGCTTTCAGAGCGGGCTGGAGGGAGTTTGCCGAGTTCCATCAGATCCGCAGAGGGTAGCGAATCAAGTTCTCCCTCGTTTCCCAGAACCACTTCGTCATGGAGTACATGGAGGAAAGTTGAGAGACCAAACACAAGTGCACTCTGCTTATGGTGGTTGGCATGCGGCGAATGCACTTGCAACAGCAAAGTACAGAACCTACAGTCCATCTGCGAAATGCGTTGGACGTTTTTGGGTACATGGAAGCGGCATTTTCTTTGGTCTGTACATATTTTCGGCAATGTTCTAAGTTGCTCCGTGACTGAATACAGTTTCTCCTCAGTTGCGAAGTTCTCGTACTTTCCTTGTTAATTGCAATTTTTTTTAAATGCTAAAGTGCTTCTAGTAGACAGAAGGACGTAGACATTTAAACCGTTCGCTTAATTTGAAGTGTTCATCAGCAGTGAACTCGCACTGGAACTGTTTGCCTGACATATTTTTCCTTTAAGGCAGTGCATTTCAATGAGAAACTCCATGTATCGTTGTTCGCCTTGTATGTTCACATTGAAGACTACATTCACAGTTTAGGATCTACTTCCTTGTTATGTTTAACAATGAATAACACTGAAAAATCTAAACCCTGAAAGCTATGATTCCCGAAACGTCCGGCCTTGTGCTATACACCATCGTATTGTTCTAATACACTGAGACCACAATTTTGTTTCAACTCATTTCACGTGAATTCAACTTTTTAACCGTTCCGAATGGAGACTGGTATGGGCCAGGGAGTACTGACCCCTCTATTGCCCCGTTTTCTACCCCTGGATAAAACACTGGAATCTTTTTATTTGCCATCCATGAAAAAATTTGCAAATTTTGAATTCATATTTGCAATCATAGACCCTAAATTAGTCTTGGGAGGTGTAGAGAAACAAATTTTACATGGTCCCAAATAGGGGGCAATTTTTACATTTACCCCAGGTTGGGGCAATAGAGGTGGCTGACTGGTATGCTTAAGTTTAGAAAGAATTATTTACAAGGCTCAAAGTGACCACCTCCTCAAATGTAAACTATTCATAGATTGAAATATAAAACAAAATTTGAATTCTTCTTAAAAAGAACACGAAATTTTAATTGTATACAAAATTGTTAAGTATTAGACGGTTTAAGTTAAGGGGACATTTGAAGACCATACCACAAAGGGACTAATTTAGTTTTTCAACAATATAGAAATTCGGGACTGCTCATTACAAATGAAATCTTTAAGTTTTATTCTTTTCAATTTTTAAACAACCACAGAAGAAACTTCTTCTTGAAGGCTTAATTATTGTGATCACTTTGGATCAAATGGTTGAAACATTATCATGTGATACTTAGTTTACTTCCGCAATTGGGTAGTCCTAGTACATTACGTTAATCAGAAATTGAATTTAAAATCCATTTTTAAGAAAGTTTGGAATCATAACATTATGAATAGTGAAATGAAAGTTATAGGGAGTTCGTTTTTGTAGGCAATTATAGATTATTTTTGGAATGAAATGAATAGTGAAGCCGTTTATTTAACTCATTTTCCAACATTTGAGGGAAAAATTTTAACAAAATATAATGTACTTTGTTTATTACAACATGAGAACCACAGGGATTGACATTTTTCAATTACATGTTGAAATTGTAAGCAATTTCAAATTTTGAATCATTCTCTACTTCTTTGTACTTACTCCTTTTTCCATACATGTTTTAGGATTGCATATAATTTGGAAATTCCCAAACATGTACTTCACGTGCCTAAATTAATCAGGAGGACTTTCTTTCATACAAATGTGGAGGTTTTAAGTGCAGATGTAGTGTAAAAATGCTTACATTCAGGACTTCTGTTAGAAGTTTGAAAGAAAAAGCTTCAAATAGGAACAAGTTCATTTCTATTATTTAAAAATGTTGTTAGTTAGGAAAATGTGCAAGAGTAAGTAATTTCTAAAGAATTAATACGTTGAAGATGTAATTGAAATCCAATAATTTGTGTATTGAGATTACTACAGTTACCACATTCAACGATCTGCAGTATTTTATGAACCCTTCAAAACCAGAGGCACTAGAATCTTGTTTTCGGAAAACTTTGAAGTCACACAGAAATCAATGAAGTTTCTATTTTCAGAATTTTAATGTTCTTAGACGGTACTATGTGAAGTCTAATTTTAGTTTGAAAATGCCTTGTTCGAACCAATTTTTAGTGATTTTTCTATAGCAGATTTTGTGCAACGGTACCCATTGCAATGTTGACTTCCTATATTGTGCAGAACTCTTGGAAAATGTTCTGAAATACTTGTACATATTTTATCAAAAATGACATTGAAAATGTGTTTTAAAAACTAATAGAATATATTTTAAGTCATATCATAATTTGTTTCTAGTTATACAAGTTAGGCTCTTTAACCTCATATATTTTTGGTCACCTTTTTTTTTAATTCATATTTTGAAAACAAGGTTCAAAGTATTCTGTACTTTTAACACTCGGTTAAACATTATAATCTATCACTGTACAAGTGATATTTTTTTTTCCTTTGACATTTCTAACATGTCTACTTTCAATGGTGCGAAATCCTAGACTTCTTCAACTGAGCGTCAGACGTCCTGTAGTCAGTGCATCAAACAGTGAAGTCCGTTAGGGTTTTAGGGTTTCAGAAGCTTCACCAATTTCTCATAGTAATGTTAGTGCCACATCCTTGTTCTTGCTGGGAAAAGTCGTTACGCTGACCATTGTATACCGTAATATTGTGGGTGCGTCGTGGAAAACTAAGGGAAACAAAAGTTTAGGAAGGTGCTAGAACAAGTTTTTGGATTGACGGTGGGATTGCTTCATGCACTTTTTAGACGCCCGAGGAAGCGTGGAGACATATGTGATGACTAGTGGGCACCAAGAGTCTCCTGAAAGTCATAAGGAATGTTTGTGAGAGTGAACTTGTTGGAAGTCGGGCTTACAGGTCATGGACGTTCTTCTGTGAATGTGTGAGACGTCTCCTCTCAAACAATGGATAAGTCTGTCCTCTCGGTAGGTGAGTAACATCGTCCATGACCCTGTCTTTCGAGTTTGCACTGCGGTGGGAACACCGTCTGTGTTTCTTTCCACCGTGAATTTTATTTTGGAAATGTTTCAGGTAAATACAGTGTAGTGGAGCTTCCACCTGTGAAGTGCTCTTTTTTTTTGCAATGAGAAAATGTTTTTTATTGCAGAAGCAGTAGCATTGCGTCAAAACAGGAAGGAGGCGGTAAGCGATAAGAGGAGAATTTTGACGAACAAGGGGAAAGAAGTATTGGACGAAGAGCAATTCAGGTATTTCTGTGTTCTTCGTCTAAATTATGGTGACAGTGTGCCCCACTAATTGGAGCACTAGAGCACTGTACAGCTTTTGTTCAAGGTCAGAAAACTATGTTGTTCACATGGAAAAATTGTTAACCTGTTGTTCTGAACTGATTTCGGCGTATAAGGTCCGGCGACTTCTGGGAAGGCTATAAGCTTTACTGCTTTGGAAGTTATTCGCATTGCAGACTGTCGAGAAGACAGTTTTTGTCGAGCAAAATGGGTGGGAATACAACGACACAATCTTTGTAGTATTTTTCATTTTCTTCTGTCATTTATGGAAGTAAGGGGAAGTTCGAGAATAAAATTTCATTGCAATGGTTGAAGACCCTCATTGCAGATTAGAGTGGACTGGCTAAGCAGATGTTGTTCTGGACAACTCCAAATCTGCTGAACTTGTGCAAAGTGTAGTCATGAGTTAGGTTTCCTGTGTATCAATGCGTGTCGTTGCACTATTGCATGGAGAAGAGCATGTGAAGTAGGGACCTTCTTTTGATGGAAAAGTTAGAGAGGTGTAGGCGATGATGGAGGAGTACGGTGAGGTGCAGCATGGCGCGAACTGGAAGAATCTGCGGTATGTTCTGCCATTTTTGTAGAAAAGTGACATGTGGCTCCGTGCATTAGTGTGTGATGCGCATATGGTATATTTGAAGTCCTGCACAGAATGTTCATTGCACTGAAGAATGTGAAGGTCGTGTGAAACATCTTTGCTTCGTCGCAGTTGTGCATTTTTTAAAGTTTTGGATTCCTGTATATGGTATCACATGATATCAATGAGAGAGTTATTTTACCTTTAGGACAGGAGTTTGTCAAACAGAATTTGAATGACAGAAACGATTGCCCTTTGTTTAGGGGTGAATCTTGTAATTCATAGGATGAGTGGATGGTTTGTCGAAGGCAGATGGTGACAAGTCGATTGAGTATGGAAGGCCTTTACGTGTTAGAAAGTAGTGTGGCCCGGGTGAATGTATTAATGATGTCTGTGAAAGGGATTAGGTGCGGAAATTTTCACAGAATTTGAAATGTGTTCAATAGTACCTCACTATGAAACAGAGGTGACGTGTAGGAATCGTGAGTTAGAGTAGATGGTATATGCAAATCTGATTATTTGAAATGGAAAATGCAGAGCTCTAATGGAAGAATTCGATGATGTGAAGCTTCTATCAACGTCTGAGAATGGCCGGTTGCTGCTACAATTAGTCAATGTCAGTGAGGGAGAGCCCTTTCTCTCTGCATTGGACACCGAATTTGGGCAAATTGTATTAGAGAAAGAGAAAATGCAATTCATTATGAGAGAAAGTTAAAGTTCATAATACTTCTTCAAGTTCTGACTGAAATAGTGAAGTAGCCTCCAGAGAATAACGTTCTGTAATTAATGTAAGTCAAATATTTGTTGTAGCATATGTGCGGGTCAAACGTCTATGTCTTCTACTGACTATTTTTAAATTATGGAGATAAATGCTGTAAACAATAATTGAGATTTGGAATGTTGGAATGGAGACCTCAATATGTGAAAACACCTTACACATTTTTGTTGAAGTGAAGTACCTGTTTGTGCTAATAGGAGGACGAGCATGGAACCGAAGGCCTGTACAGGTAGTCCCTGACTTTGAAAATTCAGAGCACGAATATCTTCGATGAAATGCGAATGAAGTTGAAGAGAATGGGATCGAACTTGGACCGTCTTGTGGAGTCCTCGGTAGTATTCAATGGAGGTAGAGGACGTCGACAGAGGATCCGCCGCAATGAGCATGTAAGAAAAGGAAAAGACTTGGCAAAATCGTAGGAAAGACTGTTGCCCATGTCAAAGTCATGGACAAGAACACTGTGAAGAGGGAAGACAAATGTGACCAAGTGTTCACTTCACTACTTTGTGAAGTAAGTGGCTCTGTTATCCAGATATCTTATTGTAGACGAAATTTGTTTGTGTTTGTAATGAGGAAGTGTGAGGGTAGCAATGTTACTAGTAGATGACTGTGGAGACGGAGTATGAGGATTCTTCAAATTTCTTGTCTGTTACTACTTAGTTATTAGTGTTGAAGAAGGAAGAGTGGACCTGTTCTAGAAGTTTTGCTCATAGAAATGTATGAACGGTAGTTATGATGTACAACCGCATGGTAGGAAACGATTACTAATGTGCTGGGAATGTTGGAAGCCCTAAAGCAGCATACAATGTAAAGTATACGAGGTAGGATTCCATGAGCACCTGCAGGAGTGCTTGGTCTGTACTTCTTTAAGTTTTGGTATGACTTCAGTATATAGAGAAGAAATTTTTTTTAATCGTGATTTTCTTGATGTTTTTAAGAAATGAATGAAAGTAATTGACCCAGCACAGACTTCATACATGCAAATTCTTCAGTGACAAGTGTATGTATTTCAATAATTTAAGAACATTCTTAGGAATAATTACAGAATTCATCAATATAGTATGTGGTATACAGAATCAAGTTTTTTTTTGCATATACCCATGGAACGGTACGAAATGACAGGCGAAATCAACCTGTCCTGTACTCCTGTATTGTTGGCTGTTTTTTTGGAATTTCATGGAAAATGAGAGAATGGGAAACACTCTCATATTTTTCCTCGTACTGACAAGTTTGTGCATTTCAGTTTTTCTTTCCACGTGAAAAATTTAGAAGTTGCTGTCTCATGTAAGTTTGATTAGTAGAGTTATGGGGAAACAAACAGAGGCTATGTGAAAAATAACTGGTTTTTCCTCTTCGAGGATAAGTGACAATGAAGTGGATGAAAAGTAATATTCAATTAAGAAGTTTACAGTGGAACAGAAACAATGTACTGTTAGTACTGTTTCACTACAATTGTAGAGTGACTGTGGCAACAAAGACGAATTCATTGAAAGTGAGGAGTTTTGTGGGCTGGGTAAATGTACACTAGACCCTTGTACTTTTCATGTCACAATTCAATTTTCTTAGAGAACATGGTTTTCCACTTGGTCATACTTAAACTTAAAAATTGTTTTTACAACTTTTGTTTTATTTTCCTAGATGCTACATATGTATAGTCCACATATACATCATTGAATCTATTGAGAAACTTCTTTGAGTGAGTTAAATTTGTACTTTTATGGATTTAAAAAAAAAAGTCACAGTCAATTTTGTACTACAATCATGTGGAAAAGTACAAAATTTTTGGCCTTAGGAAACTTTTATTTTTATTTTCTTTCTTTAGAAAAGACAACAAAGGATCCTTTATTGGAATCTACTATTATATTCACAAACACATCATTTTTGTAGCAAAGATATAGGAAAATAGTACTATTTTAGTTGGCAATAGATAATTTGGTGAAAAGTGCACTTTTTCAAAATTACCTCAAAGATTATAGATGCTATTGACTAGTTCTAGAATGGCTAAACAACAAAATTTGAAATTTTTTATTTTTCCACCTTCTATTTTATTTTCTTTAGTAAATTTGTACTTTTAGTACACCAAAATTTTGCCAAAAGTGTATGGGGTCTAGTGTACTTTCACCCGGCTAAGATATATTTTTCGGTAGGTACTCGTAATTTTTGTACTTGAGTTTTTTCCGCGGAGGAACTTGCAGAGTCGGGTAACACTTGACAAGCATTACTCATCCATGGCTTGGCGGAAGTGTTTTACAAATTTAGGTCAGTGTCAGTTTCCGTGACTTTAGACTGCGGAAGGTGCTTCATGGAGATCTCTTTTTGGAATGGAGACGTGGCTTTCGTTTTGTGCGCCGAGCAGTCACCCATGTAGCAAATGAAGGGTTCAACTTGTTTGAGGTCGACATGTTGTTGATGGGAAGTTAGGTACGACATTTTCGCTGACAGTGGAAATTGCGGCAACATTGAATGGCCTCTTTCTTATTTAGAAGTAAAGTTGTCTATATTAGGGGAGGTGGAACGTGAGGGCATGGACCGTATTGGCACGTGGCGTCGGAGATCTGGAATATGCGCCTGACTATGTGGACGGAGGTTGGATGTGGGTTCAGGTGTCTTCAACCACGTGTTATTGATGTTCGTGTATACAGTTGTGGATGGAGTTCGTTGAGGGAAAGAGAGGTATTTGTAATGCATGAGTGGTCGTGCATGTGAATAGGAGAGACTGGATTGCATGTTTCGTTTGTTGTAAGTGAATTTCGTTTGTACTTTGAAAGGCGTCTGAAGAAACATGGACAATCACGTAGAGTCCGTGAATGCTGTTGACGACGAGGTCGTCAAAAGTACGCAATTCTTCTCTGAAGATTGCAGCGGCTCTCAGCTTCCGTTGAACGTGCAAGTAAGACATAATATAGAATGTATGAAGGGTTTTATTAACGAAATGTGACTGGAATGAAATTTCAGAAATGTTAATGTCGCTTCATGCTTTCCTAATGAATGATGTATATTAATTTTACAGGTTCAGCCAACGTTTGTTTCGGCACAGGCAAGCTCTGCCATTCCATCCGTGGTAAGTTAGTGCGTATTTACAGTAAGTGAGATCACGAAGTTGTTTAAATGATGTTTACCAAAGCAATTGAAGAAAATGGAAGGAAAATTGTGAGGGAAGTTGTGTGGAAGACAAAAAAACGTTAAATGCTCAGTGTTTGTTGTTTTGCAGGAAGTGTCTCAGGTGCCGATGCGTTTGCCTCACTTACATAACGTGCAGGTGACTCATGAATGCTGAGCCTTCATTTTTATGAATGAGAAGTGGTATACAATGATAGCTACATGATTTAAGTGACGGCGACATTTTGTGTAGTTCGTTTGGGGCTTAGCATTTCCGTAAGTCAGTGCAGGAGGTGGGCTGTCGTGGCCTTCAATTATCAGAGTAGATTAATAATGCTACCGGATGAATAATGAACTTAGAGGTATTCTGTGATCTGTTTTGGTGTGGAGTGAAATATAAATAACGTTTGCGAGTTCAAAGGTTTCCTCAAGTATGGTAGTTGTCCAAGCAATGAAAGGAAATGAGACACCGCATGTTTACCTGTTTATTGGTCGAGACCACAATTCTGTCCCTGATGAGAGGAATATGAGTCCATATTTTGAAGAGAGTACATGAAGGTAGTGAAATATCGGCTGAGAGAAAAAAATAAATTGAGTCATGGAAGTGTCCATGGACACTAAAAGATTGAACCAGAAAAAAAATAATCCCGACAGGTCGAACAAGAGTTTTTGATATGAATGGGCTAACCACGGAATGGAAACATATGAGAGAGGAAGTTAGTAGTAGACACGCGGGATGTGAAGAGTAGTGTACTTGAGATTTTGATGCGACAGTTCTGCAAATGTTGGTGATGCAGGTCAACCAATGTCCGTCTCTGTCACAGATTTCACTTAGACATCAGGGTGCGTGGCCAAATTATGTACCAGGGTATGGTTCGGGAGTGCACCCTATGCAACAGTTGTATGGAACATCGATGTACCCATCATTTGCGGCAGGAATGTTGAATCCTATGTCGTCTGCATTGTTAATGTCTGCATCTCAAAGTGTACCTCCTGGTTGGGACAACTTCATGTTCTCCCAAGAAGCAAGTGGAAGGTGGGCCACTGAAAACAACAAATGGTTGGCGTTGCAGAACATGCGTCAAAGCATGATTGATATCCTCGAGAAGTAGCAACAAGTTGCTCGTGTAGAGCGATTTCGAGAAGCGCACCCTTCGTCAACTAAGGGAGGGACAACCAATGCAGTTCCACTATTCTGCAGTGGCCAAGAAAGAACGGAAGATGAGTTTATGAAATGTATAGGAGCTGATGCAGGCATTCTCGGTAGTAAGAAGGCATTTTTTGATGTGGACCCTTCAAGAAACAAAGGAAAGGCAGTTCCTCAGCCGTCGCAGCAGATGAGGTCGCCACCGCCAATGTCAGGTGAAACTTCTGAGTTACCATTTGAAGGTCATGTCGTGGACAGTGCCGAACGAAGTGAACCGTCATAGAGGCAGAGCGAAGCAAGTGATGCTCCGACGTCGCCATCAAATGTCCATTCGCATGGACATTTGGAAATTTCAAGTAAGTCAAGAACTCCTGACTCTGTGAACCAATGGAAGGCTCTAAGAGAGGACGACAAGTTTTACTTAAAAGAAGTGAAGAGAGCAATCGCAGAGGGCAGGGTTCCGCAGGTGAACTTAGTGCAAGATAGGGACGGCACCATTGTCCGGTTTAAGTCGCAGTTTTTGAATGCTCTAAAGTTGGCTGCTTATTCCTTAGTTCATGATGCATATATAGACGTTCATGACCAGAATTTAATGAACGACGTAATGGAGGAGGTAGGAAGACAGTTTGTATTGCTCAGACCATTGCCTTCAGGGTTTACAGTGGAGAATTTTTTGAAGGGTTGTTTTAAAAGAAGTAGAGCTCAATATCGTCAATTTTGGATAAAGGAAGGAGAGAAAAAAACCCGAAGGATTGTAAACAGAGGGCATGGTTGCAATTGGTAGAGAAGTGGAAGTCAGCACAAGAGCAAAAAGAACACAAGCGGATCGACGGCAATGCAGCTGTAGAGAAAACAAATTGGGTACGTTGCTAATCCCAGTGGAAGTTGTAGAAATTCTCTGTATAATGTGTAATTCTCATCGTACAGTATGATAGTTTATGAGGTATGTGATATATGAACAGAATTCAAATAAATGAGGAAAGGGTGAGTACATGGGCAACCAGAAGTATGTGGCACTTGAGAATCAGGAGTGGTCATTAAATTCAGTGGGACATGTGCTTGCAGTCCTATGGATCAGTTGGACATGAGGAATTGCACAACGCGTGTTCAGTCCTTTTGGAAATTGTATAATGTGAAGAGCAGTGCAAAGGTGTTGATCGAAGTATGTGTTCCTATGGTTATTGATCATTATAAAAAATTGCTTTTGCATTTTCGGAGGACCTTGTTTTAAAGGTAAACGGTTCGTATTTGAAAATGGATACAGATGCACGACATTTTAGAAGTCGGCGTTGTTTGGGAATGAAAACTCTTTACAATTACAATGTCTGTGATATAATCATGCAGTGTACAGGAGTTGATATCACTTTGTTTGGAAATCAATTATACTGTGGAATGGTTGTAAGTATCAGAACGGAGACGGAGTGTCTGGAAAAGGGAAGACTGTGGACGAACCCGACGTCGAGAATGTTGAGCAGCAAGAATCGGGAGTTCCTTTCACACCAGTCTCGGTATACTTTGTAACATTTAATGATTCGTCTTGTCAATGCAGTTCACATTTTGAATGGAAATGCAAAGAAATGTATTGGATATAGAGCAAAATTTTCACAAAAACTTCGAAATGTGCATGGTAGGATTCTTTGGGACTTCCTTGCGCGGTGTCCAAAATGACTAGTGCGGTGTTTCCAGTTACACAGAGGATCCCAATGGCTGACATCAGCAACCAACTCCACAACGTAGTGGATACCGTTCTGTCTTTCTATGCTGAGCATTATGGCTCTTGAGCTTGTTTGAAAGAGGACTTGGGGGAACCCGAGGACTTAGGGGCAGTCGCTAAAAATCAGACGGCCGTGAAGCGTCGACAGAGCAGCCGGACAGCGGCAGAGGTCGTGAATAGCTTGCAGCGTCTGGAGGTGGAAGAATTTGAAAGAACATCGATTCGTAAAAGTGGACTCCCAGGCGAGCGTAGTTCCCGCATGCAGGAGAATTTTGTAGCAAAAGTGTCGACAGCAGGTTCATCAGGGAAGTAGAAGATGGTTTCGAGGAATGCAATGACTGAGGTCATTGATACAAGTAAATTGAAATATACTTCGGAATTCACGGTTGGCATCATGAAGGAAGAGACGTTGTTGCTATCATCAGACGATGAATTTTCTGACTACGAAGATTTTCAAGAGCTTCCGCCGTCCATGAAGCAGAAAGACGCTGGAAAAAAAAAAGAAGGCAGTATACGTGGAAGACATGGAAGTGTTGCCGCGATTAGGAAGATTAAGCGGGGTTGCACAGCCTAAGAGCAATAGAGATGTTGGACTTCACATGATGGAAGAGGTAGTAAATTTCCGTGAAGATGTACATGACACGGCATTTGCAGCAGAAGAAGAAGGCACAGTCTCAGGAAAAGGAAAAGTGGCTGTGGATTTTGAACGGTCTGGGAGTTCGAAGAAGGTGAAAATGACAAAGAAATCTGTAATGTTGGTCATTGATGATGACGTGGATTTGGAGGGAGATGAAGATACCGCATCGGAAGAGAGTGATGGGGTGAAAGTACACTAGACCCCATACACTTTTGGCAAAATTTTGGTGTACTAAAAGTACAAATTTACTAAAGAAAATAAAATAGAAGGTGGAAAAATAAAAAATTTCAAATTTTGTTGTTTAGCCATTCTAGAACTAGTCAATAGCATCTATAATCTTTGAGGTAATTTTGAAAAAGTGCACTTTTCACCAAATTATCTATTGCCAACTAAAATAGTACTATTTTCCTATATCTTTGCTACAAAAATGATGTGTTTGTGAATATAACAGTAGATTCCAATAAAGGATCCTTTGTTGTCTTTTCTAAAGAAAGAAAATAAAAATAAAAGTTTCCTAAGGCCAAAAATTTTGTACTTTTCCACATGATTGTAGTACAAAATTGACTGTGACTTTTTTTTTTAAATCCATAAAAGTACAAATTTAACTCACTCAAAGAAGTTTCTCAATAGATTCAATGATGTATATGTGGACTATACATATGTAGCATCTAGGAAAATAAAACAAAAGTTGTAAAAACAATTTTTAAGTTTAAGTATGACCAAGTGGAAAACCATGTTCTCTAAGAAAATTGAATTGTGACATGAAAAGTACAAGGGTCTAGTGTACATTTACCCGATGGTGAATCCGACCGGCCTGAGACGGAGGTGAATGCTTTGAGTGATGAAGAACCTCCTGTGCTTCCAAGAGTTATCAGGAAACGTAAAGTGGTTGCTGATGAAGGCGGGAAATCGAGACAGAAAGTGAACCACCACAGTGGTAAGGAGGTACAGAGAAAATGGAGGTTAGCTGAAATCGACGCCTCAGTTGTGAAGAAGTTGGTGTTATATAAGCGGCCGAAGAACTCTGTGAGTGCAGTGAAGACCTTTATGAATATGGCTAAAATGAACAAAAAAACTGCAAATTGTGAGAGTTGCATGCATTGGAAAAAATCGATGGGTTCCATGTATTGAGTGTTGGCTGAATTAAAGATGAAATTATGTTGTGGAATGTAGGGGTATTTTTATGTGGAAGTTGCTCACAAATGGTTTTGTATATACAGAATCCAATCAAGACCCAGACGAAAGTGTGGATTCTTCATCCGAAGCATGTGGGGAAGATTGTAGCAGAAGGCCATGCTGGAGTGAATCGGAAGTCAAGGTGCGTGGACTCTGTGAATGAGGTTTGCAGAGAAGGTCAACAGATGATAACAGTGGTGCGTTGTTTTTATAAAAAAAAAACTGTAATGTTTGATTCGAAAATGCGATTCCCAGCAGATATTCAATATCTAGACCAAGTGGAGGGTGTGCCCAATGCACCTATCTTGTGGTGCACTTCGCATGTAATTGAGATTCCCCCAATAGACCAAATAACGAGGTTGTTCGGTGAGGTAATTGGGTAAGTGTACACTAGACCCTTGTACTTTTCATGTCACAATTCAATTTTCTCAAAGAACATGGTTTTCTACAAGGTGTTATTCATACTTAAAGGTCATTTTTACAACTTTTGTTTTATTTTTCTAGATGCTAGATATGTCTAGTTTGCATGTGCATTATAAGATTTGTTGAAAAACTTCTTTGAGTGTGTTAAATTTGTACTTTTGTGAATTATTTATAAGAAGTCACAGTCAATTTTGTACTACAATCATGTGAAAAAGTACAAAATTTTTGGTCTCAGGAAACTTCAATTTTGATTTCCTTTCTCCATAATAGACATCAATAGATCTTCTATTAGGATTTATTGTTGAATTTACAATCACATCATTCTTGTAGCAAAGATCTAAAAAAATAGTATTATTTTAGTTGGGAATGGATAAATTGGTGAAAAGTGAGCAATTTCAAAATCAACTCTAAGATTTTAGATTCTATTGGCTAGTTCTAGAATGGCTAAGTGATGGAATTTGAAATTTTTTGTTTTTCCACCTTATATTTCACTTTCTTTAGTAAATTTGTACTTTTAAAGTACTAAAATTTTGCCAAAAGTGTATGGGGTCTAGTGTACTTTCACCCAATTACCCCATTATCTCAGGACAATACAAACAGCGACTCAGACTTTGAAGATAGCCGGAAGAAACGGGATGCACCTTTGAGCAGAGAAGCAGGGAAAGAGAAGAGGAGGGGCCGTTTCTCAAACACGGGAATAAGCGGTACGCAGGGTTCTAAAGGTTGGAGGATGGTGCGCAAATCCGGTGACAATTGACGAGTATGATAGCCTGAAAGGTACACGACCATTCTGTTGGCGTAGGTTGGCATAGAGTTACCATAGGAGAAGACTCTCATGCGCTTGGAAATGAGAGGATGTAGATCTTGTAGGCCCGTGTGTTTGTTTAGGTGTTGCTCGTTTTCATGTAGGTGAAATAAATTGTTGTATGTGTCAACATACTGACGTGGAAGTGGTTGATATTGAGAAAACGTTAGTGGCAGATGGAAATTAGTGCGTACCTGGAGAGTTGGCTGTTGTAAAAGTTCATTTCCATAATACAGAGTGGCAGTCTTTTTTTTGCAGATATGAAGAGTAGTCGGCTATTTAAAAAACCCCAATACTTGTCATATTCTTACTGATATTGTTGAAAAGGTAGATATTTATGAGAGTGACGCAACTCTGGCAGTCAGTTCATTAATAGTTGCACGATTGTGAATTTCAAGTGAATAAGTTTTGAAGAATTGGAATTTCTTAAGTGCGCACATGGGATTTACGTTTTTGAACTCAAAATGTTATTGATAGGGTTGTTGGCATTTGGTTTTGAGGGTGGAGAAGTGAATAGTAGTGTTACAGTCCATGAAGTTGGGGAGTCGGAGAATGGAGACTACATTTAGAATGCATAGAATTTGAGAGTTGAGGAGTGAAGATGAAGATAGCAATTCATGTGAATTGAGAGTTGTAAAATGAAGATTACGTTTGCAATCCATTTAATTGGAGGTAGAAGAGTGAAAATGATGGTTGCAAGCCACGGAATTAGAGAGTTCATGAATGTACCGGGAAGTGCGTCAGCACCTTTCTCAGCGAGTTCCATAGCGCTGAAGATGGCAGTGAGCTGAGGGACAACGAAGTTGGTTTTCGGAATGGCGGTATTGGATGCGTTGAGGCTCGTCGTGAGGTTGTGGCGTCCTTTTACCTTTCCATAGCAGCAAGTGCCGCCGCTTTGCTTGTGCATTTACAGCATCACCAAGTTAGTTTGCGGAACTGATCGACATACACAATCTGGTTTTCCTCTGATACCTCGGACAAGCATAGAATTCTATCTAGTACAACTTAGTGCATCATTATTTTTGAACACAGGGCTGCTATGCAAATTGCGAATTGTCAATTGTCAATGATAGTGGGAGTCATGTGTTTCGTGGAAATGGGAAGCTCGTTTTGTACTTGCAGTGTAATGTTTTAGTGTAGTCTATGAGGAAGTCGATAATCGATGTCACCTGTCATATTGATGTGGAGAAGAATTCCCCATTATGCTATGAAGGAGGATGTAGTAATCGCTTGGTGGAGTGCGGAGCAGATTGTTTGCAAATCCAAGACTACACTGGGGACATGGAAGGCTACGAGAGAGCATCTAGTACACTGTTTTCCCTTCTTTATTATTGGACTCGTGGAGTGCTTATTGAAGAGATTGTAAGCTTATTTGGTATGAATAGTTCATATATGATGACGGCATTTACCATGCAATTTGTGGGCCCTGGCTTGCCTTCGGTAATTCTGAGAAGTAGGTAATGTTGGACGTGATGGTAGTGTTTTCTGTAGGCATGCTAGTGATTGATGTCTATATTAAAAGTGCAGAGATGGTAGCCCGTGAAAAATGGACTTCGTGCGCTTTCTGTAGCCACTTAAAAAGCCCAATTAAGTGAAATGGTAAAGCAGGATGTTGTAAATGAAGGGAGGACTTTTGGAGATTTGGACTTCATATTATACTAAAAGTGTATAATGATAGTGATTGTAAAGTGTTAGAATCATCACTTGGTAATGTAAAGAACATTTGTTTCACCTCTTCTTCTGTGCAGTATGAGGTACAGTTTCGTGGATGAAACAGGAGCACGGAAGACTTTGCAGAACAGTTCAGTCGAATTGGCTAAGAAGAGTTAGATATACGTACGGAAATGTAAAGCATTATGTGATTTAATTTTTATTTCTGCTCTTGGGAAAACATATGAAGTTGAAGTGTAGTGTTCTTGAAAATGTTTTTGGAATGTGCCTTTGAATTCTTAGATAGTGTTTCGTCAATGCTCATTGTTGTTATTGATGTTTTTTATGCATCATTGTTCTTGCAGAACTCCATACAAATACAGGACCGAGGAAATGAAATTTGTGCAGATGGAAGTCTTCAGTTTGTAGCAGCTACTGTACAGTAGCATGTGGAAGTTACTCTGAAAATTGATAGGCCATTCTTATTTACAGAAGACCTACATAATGTTTTTCGACATATAAGTTCTCACTATATTGTATGTTGGAATAAACTTGTACTGGATTGAATGTGCTTTTCCTCTGAGTATGTATTCATCTGTTGACCATGTTAATTGTAGTGCATGTACATTTGATTCTGAACATGCATGTTTAAAATTTAGTAGGGAAGAAGTAGCTCATGAAAATAATCACACCTGAACATAGAAAATGTGTTGCTGCATTTGCTTTTGCAACTGTGCAGGCATACTTGAACAGAAAAAAGTTGTGGCACATGTTCATGTGTGCTTTCAAAAGTAAGGGTGATTGTAAGCAGGATGCAAATGTCAATTGAAGAATACAGAGGTAGTGCGCTTGCGCACATGCATGCATACATTCTACAATTGCTGCAAAGTGTCTTTGCGCATGCACATGCTTGTATTTTGGAATGCAGGCAAGGTGTAGGCATCTGCACGCGCACATGCATGCATTTTAGGATTGAGGCAAGGTGTAGGCGTTTGTGTGCAGACATTTACATTTTAGAATTGATGCAAATTAAGAATTAGCGCGCTTACGTGTGTACAGTTGTTATTGAAGATGAATGACTATCTAAATAGATGTTTACAACATGCATCGTCATCTGGTAAAAATAAGAATGCATGTATATGATTGCGCATACGCACTATGCAGCCTATACATATATACATGAAGTGTGCACGTATAGCGTACGTGCGTAGCGTGCGCACATAATTGTGTTTCAAAATCATACACTGGAACCTATGGCACATGTAATTGTATTTCAAAATATATATGAAACACCAATATGCACATGTAATCAATCAATTATGTTTCAATGTCAACTAGTGCGCGCGTTCGTGTATCTCAAATTAAAGCCACACCACAACATGCATGTGCGCATATGAACGTACAAATATGCCATGTACATATGAATTATTTCAGTTTCATTTGTACGTGTATCAGTGATGTGTACATTAGTTTTGGTCACACGTAACCACCCTACCAAGAACAAGACATCACTATAACATATATGCATTCACTTCAATTGAATTCACTACGCGTATGACATCCAATAAATCAAATGACAGTCGTTCGTTTCTGAGTTATTTAGTAATGGATTTGACTGCCACGAAAATATGGTAAAAAGGCCAATAAATTGAGTTTGAGTGCGGCCTTTTTTACCATGTTTTGTTATAGTGAAATTACTATACCAAGCTCGTGCCATCCTGTACTCTCCATCTGCAAGCAGCTACCAAAATCTAACAAAACACAAGAGATTTACAACAGTAAAGAAATGAAAGTCATGTTCCTTAAAGAAGTACATCATGACATGGGCATTCCCCAAAATTACAACTAGAACCTAAGGTGCAACAAAAACTCTGCTACAAAACCCACCCGCTACAAAACTCTGTTGCAAAACCCACCCGCTACCCAAAACCCACTACATCCTATGAAGGTACTACATATTGCAAGCACAGTAGGTTACACTGTGATTGCATAACGCTGACACTCAGCAGCCAGCACCCACTACTTGAAGCAGTCATCGTACGGGAAGTCTTTAGGCTGTATACATTTTGACAATGCATGCCCACCACCACGCCAAGGTGTTGATCCAGCCTGTTACGTAGTCTGTCCTTCAGAAAAGACAGTGCAGAGAATGTGCATTCATCTTCAACGCTCCCCAGCACATGAACCATGGCAATTTGTGCCAACTTAATATATTCTCCGAAGTTTTTGCCAAGGGAAGAATTGGCGTCCAGAGTCCTCCACAGTTTTGTCAGGGGATTCACCAGTTGGTGTGCAGGAGCATTTAGTAGAGGCAGCTCCATGGCTGCGTGTGCATTGGCAATCATGGCAATTTTAAACAAAGGCTGCTCTGACTCAAGGAGGAATTTGTCTATGATGGCAGGGACAAAACATCTGCTCTCACCCTCCCCAATCCACTTGGGCTCTCCGTAGAAATTTTTAAGAACGTCAAGATGCTTTCGGAAGCTGACTACGCAATCTCCTTGAAGCCAATACTGAGGATAAACAACCCCCAAAGCGTCCATCAAGCCATGATCAGGAAACCTTGAGGTCATTTCGTCCATCAATTTTCATGCAGCCTCTGTTAGACAACAAGGGTAAGAGTTACATCAGAAAACAAGGGCAAAAGTTACGGCAGGCAGAGCAAAGAAACATGCAAGCAATGGAGCAAGCACTCTAGACAAGAAAGCAAAAGCAAAAACAAAACCTGACCTTTGCAATCGCTCTGGACGGTGGCAATAATTGCCGCATATCCCTCCCGATTCAGCATTTTTCCTTCATGCAAAGCGTGCAAAGTTTCTCCACCACCACAAACGCCAAGCTCTCATAAGGCAAGTTCAGATTTGCCTCCCACTTCATGAGAATCTGCTCATGAGAACACTGGACAACTTGGTTATATGCATGGAACTCATCCTTGCGAAAAGCTGTGTCAGCATTCAAGTAAAATGTGAACAAGTTGCTCTGGCATGTGCCTAGTGCGCCTACAAAGCCACAGATGAACGTGTCTCGTCTTTGGGCCCACTAAATCAATGTATCCATTGATTCCAACATCAGAAGGAGGGCCAGCATTCCAAGCAAGACGTATGGATCAAGCAATAGAGCCAAATTTGCCTGCGTCCAAAAGAAGACCAAAATGTTAGATCCATGTAGCTGGTTTCCTACAAGATAGGAAAAGAAGTTTACAACCAAGTTTACAACGAACAACTTGGGGGAAAAAAAAGCACTTACCAACCAAAATGCATAAACTAAAAAAAACACCTCAATTTAGAATGCAGGAGCTCACCCTTGCCTTCGAGCCCCATTTCCTGTCGTTTTTGTCGGCAAGCATCATGGCAATGACACCCTTGTATTCTGCAAGGAGCCTTCGAATAGGAGCGAGGCAACTCATCCAGCACGTTTTGACGTTCTTTAGGAGCTTCAGGCCTATAGACTCGAGCTGTTGAGCCAAGGCCCTAAATTCGGTTGCCTTCTTCGGAAAATGCGCGAAGTATGCATGTGTCATGCGGAGAACTTCCTCTACGGCATGCATCACTATCAGTGAAGACAGTAACTGAGCGGCCAAATTCAAGCGATGGGCATAGTAATGCACCCCAGTAGTGAAAGGTGCAAACTTATCTTTTATCTGTGTCGTCACCCCGGACTTCAAGCCCTAAAAAGTGCTGACGCCATCAGCGCCGAAGCAAAGTAACTTATCTGCAATCTCGTCATCTATCACCCCACCCCCCGCAATCAATGCCTCTGTAATAACGGTGGTTAGTTTGTTGGCAGTGGCCCCATCGGCATCCATTTTCTGGATTGAAAGGAGGAGAGGCACGCGGCACCAATTCTCCATAACGTAAGCATGAATTGCTATCCAACTCGAATTGTCGCATGTAGTGGTTTCATCTGCAGACAAGGCAAAGTACGCAGCACTAGATACAAGAGTCTTGATTCTCTGTTTGACAAAGTCATACAAATGCTCTACCATTATCCATCCGGAACCCAAACCCCAGTGCTTGCGAGGTAGCTGAGGAACCTCAAGGAAGTCATACAACTCAAATCTAGCCTCGAATTCCGTCATGGGCCTCCCCCCTGTGAGCAATTGAAACAACGTTGCAAATTGGACGCGTTTCCTCCGTGACTCCATCGTGCTACACCCCTGAATTAGCTCAGCCACAGACACAGGACCACGAGCTGCGTAGAGGAGCATGCATTTTTTGTGGATTTCACGTTCACCATGTTTTGAAAGAGTATCCCACTTCGGAGCCATGTGTATGGGTTTCCCACGCACTACAAAGCAAGGCCTGCACCGAACCAAGTGCATGACGCCGTCCTCTGCCAAGACTGCCTCACTCCACGGCTCCTTCGCTACCCACTCGGTGTGGAATTTTTGATGAAGGTCATAGTTTTTCTTGAGTTTCTTCATGGTGTTAGTGGTAGATGTTCCCGCAGCCTTTCCACCCTTTAGTCTGAGGTCTCTACTCTTCCTCTTCTTCCTACCACGCATTGGAGGATCCATGAAAGCATCGTCGTCCGAATTCACCATTTCGTCTGCACTCAAATCTAAATCTTCCTCTGAATTTGAAGTGCCTTCCTCGTCATCGGAGACAGGCACAACAACAGGGCATGAAAGAACAATCTCAGTGTCCATAGATTGGGAGTTGTGTGGCAAGGCAATCTAGTGATTTCTTTTAGTTTACCTAAGTATTTTTCGCAAAAATCAACTTTAAGGTGTCAAGTCCTACCCAGATGTAACGGAAAACCGGATGTTATCATCTCGAACCGGATAATAGCAATCTAGTCATTAAGAAAGTTAGGACCGGAATTTAATTCCTCCCTGAAAGTGATCCAAAACATGGAGAGAGGTAGAACCGGATTGTTAAGTAAGGACCGGGTTCAACTAATCCGGATTAGGGTTAGAGTTTCATATAGATCTAGACCGGATTGAGTATAGACCAGAACCGGGTCGTGGGAGACTATATAAGGGCAAGAGTTTTCAGCTCAGCCCTTTTTTTTCTGACATCTTCTTGCTGCCCCCTACCCTTCTGCCCTTTGTGTCTTGCGTGTTCCTGCACCCTTAGTGTTGTTGAGCCTTAGTTTTTGCTCTAAGAGGATGTATAGATCTGAGCGCAGAAGCCTGAGTCAGGCGTTTGCTGGGTGTGTGTGTTTTGTACATATGCGATTGCAGGTTATCTTTCCGACTGAGTACTGAGTGACTGAGTGACTCAGTCACTCAGTACTGAGGGTTGGGTGAGTATAAGCGCGTGCGTGAGAGTGTGTTGTTGAAGATTGTCTTTCCGGCCAAGTAACTGAGTGCTAAGAGAAGTGCGAGTTACTAGGAAGCGGAGGACGCCTGTGTGAGTCAGAGAGAGAGGTCGTGTGGACAGTTGTGCACCAGAGAGAGAGTTAAGGGTTTTCGGATTTGGAGGAACGCCTGCTCCTATGCCGCAGCTACAAAAGAAGAATAGAGGTTCCGCCACACCGCCTCCTCACAAAGTCAAACTCTGGAAGATAAGTCCAATTATATCGACCAAGGAGCCCGAGAAGATGGAGCTTCTCGCGGACCTGGCGGTAATGGGTTGTGCGGGTTTCGCTGAGAAACCCTGGAGTTTTCGGGAGGAACGAATGGTGAGGGAGATCCTTGTCAAAGCCTCCAACCAGTTCGATGGAACAATCCGGGGCGTACTGCACAAATGGACGGAAGAACACTAGAGGCAGGTGTACGAGTTCCGGACTGGGGGTGGAGGTATGGCCAGCCGAAAAGACGATTACGTATACGGAAGGTTTCAGGGTGCCGTCAACCCCAAAGATGGATACGCTGTAGAGGACTGTATCGACGAGCAGCATCGTGGACTCCTGCATTTCTTGGTTCCAACTCTGCATCCGAATAAGCCCACCCGGATGACAATCAGTTTGGGCAATACAATTTTTGGAGCGCTAACCGGGGAGCGGAAAGTGGATTGGGCGAAGTTCATTTCCGAGCTAGTCTCCTCACTTGTCATCCGGGTTCAGAAGAATAGGGCAACACCTCTGTCGCCCTATGTCTTCCACTTGTACAAGCACCAACAGCTCTTGATGCATACGGAGGAGACGGAGTGGAAGAACCACGAAAATCTCCTGAAGTATGGCGAGTCCGATTCCGACGAGGATATGGAACCGGAATCCTGATCCGAGGCCGAGGAGGAAGACGACCCACCTCTGCCCGTGTTCAAGCGACAGAAGACCACTCTTCCACACGGACGAGGGACTCCACCAGGCCCCTCTAATCTAGTTCAGAGGAAGCAGGTTCACCAGGGTGAGTGTTCCCAACCGAGAGGAAATATAAATGATTCGTTCGAGCAATTGATTGACATCCTGGGCGGACTGCAAGCGGATTGGAAGCTCAATAAGGCAGTCTTGGAGGAGATTGGGATGTTGGTGGGGGCCAAATCAGATAGTACGCTAGCTGGGAAGGTGGCCGAATGTATTTCTAGTCCGGACGAGATCCGGAAGATGGAGCAGGAGAACAGGAAGCTTCAGGAAGAATTGGATTCTTCCAAGTCGAAGCTGTTCATCTTGAAGGAAAATGCGGCTACCACCGCAGACATGGAGGAGGAAGCCCGGAAACTGATCGAGCAGATACGGACGATGTTCGGCGAATCCGGAACTGCCGTGATCAAGGCCAAACTCTTTGATGAGGAGGTCCAAAAAGGAGAATAAGATCTCTGGTAACCAAGTGGTCCGGATCCTCACCGACTTTGCTGAGCAGGTGGAAGGGACTCTGGAGCTGGCGAGAACTGCTGCAGAACGGATGGAAGAGAGCAGCAAGCGGTTAGCCGAGATCCCCCTCCGACTATCGGAACTTTCCCTGACGAGTGTTTTCAACCTGGGAGTTTCTAAGGAGGGGAAGGACAAGACCCCACAGTCAAAGAAAACTTTGCAGAACCCCGGGGTTGGAAACTCGGGCATACAGGCGATCAACCTTGATTCGCCAAACCGTGAAGAGGCGGGACCTATTGGCGCTCAAGGGGAGCGGAACCGGAACCTCTCGGAAGTTTTTAAAGAACTCAATCCTAGCCTAACTCTCGGCTCCCCGATGGTATGATTAAGTTGCTAGAGAATAGTTAGGATAAGATTAGTTTCAGCTTTTGTGTGAATAGGAAACTGGTTGGTTAGTTAGTTAGTTAGGACCGGAATTGGAACCTAAATTAGTCTTATGGATAAGATCTGGATTTTTCGCTCGGCGCGCGAGCACTTTTCCGTGATCTCCAGCTTTAGTTGTAAATTCTTTTTAAGTATAAAATCAGCCACCGCAAGGTGAGCTAGGAGTCTTCTTCTTCCAATTTTCTTGTGTTTTCTATTATGCTCTTTCATTGTTTTGTATTTCCCGAGGTTGGTAGAGCGGAATGTTGAGGAGTTAGGAAGGCACGAGTGGATTGAGGAGTGAGTTCTCCCCTTGAGTGTTGTGTTCTCTGTCTTTGCATGTGAGCGAAGAGTTGAAGAGTTTGAGTATGTTACAGTTCCTCAGCAGATCTTGAGTTTACTAAGTTCCGAGTGAGAAAGTCGTTGTTAGGCTAGGCGGATAGGGAGGGATTCCTTAGCTGCGCTAGAACTCCTGGGTGGGAAATCCGGTTGAGTGTCCGATCTCCTGTGAGGTCTCACTATCCTGTTGGGTAAACAGAATCGCTTGAGCTAGTGATGTGTACTTAGGTTCACTTAGCTTCGCACGGATAAAAGAATATACTCCGAGGTCGTTGTAGTATGAGTGGATCGTACGGAGGATCTCTGTGTGACATGTAGCCGGATTCTTACATGTGCTACTGTGAGGGATCAAACCGGATCCGAGAAAGAGTAGGAAATTGTTAGAATAGGTAAGTGGGTCTTCAGCCACTATAAGTCACGGAAGGAGTGGTGGGCCTACCACTCTCAAGTATAAGAGGCGACCCCTCTGATGGTCAAACAGAGGCTAAAACAAACTAGATGTGAGTGAAAGAGAGGAAAGGACTGACTGGAACGGATTGGTTAGGGTTACCAACTGGACCGGATTAGTCCTATCTTTGATTTGAATGTGTATAAGCGGACCGAAATACCAGCAGGATAGGAAGTTGAGAGATCTAGTTGGTAGCTTTCGGGTGGTTTTTGGTGTTTCCGGTCGGTAGATCTGAAACCGGAAACCGGAATTGTTATGTTGGTGAAGTCTTAATGGTATGATAAAGCTAGTTACTTCATAGAATCCCGCGGGTTCGATCTTTAGGGTCATTTTTGTTATGCTCTAGAGGGTTTTTGAGAGTATAACAAGGGAATTGCTCACCTTGTGCTACGACAAGTTGTCACACTCCATCTCCGTCAATTGTGCACTCGAAGACCCCACACCAATGCCGCCTATGTCGCTACTTTGTAAAGGCCCACGATTCAAGAAGTTCCTCGTTGACGTGAAGTAGCTGCACATCGTCTTTCGAGACGCCGCTATCTTTCTGGCCTCTACCTCGAGCGCCCGCTTTGATGCTTGAGCAACCCGCTCAGCCGCCTTCGCCTCTTGCTGCAATCGGATCAATCGTCGTTCACGCCTCTCTGTCGTCTTCCAATCATGCGTTGCCTTTGCTGCGCTCGCAAAACCAATATCGACCGGACTAGAAGTGGAGTCTGCCATCTTCCCCAACCACAAGCCACAAAGCACCTGCCGATGCCCAATGTGATAACACAATTCCCCAACCGCAATTCCGACAAAGCAAAACACAACTCCCACCCCCCTAATTCCACTGAAGAAATACAAAGCATGCTCAACGAAACTAAAGAGGAGGATACTGGTTTGCCTTGCCATACAGTTTTCCAATTCCAAATCGCACTTAAAATCCAGCGCTGTTGCCGCTGTAGAATGTGCAACGGCCCTCGACGATTGTGGAATTCAAAGGCAGCCATAATTCCACAGAGATTTAGGAAGTGTGGCCACACCCTACCCAGGTTGGAATTCAATGTGGCGTTCGGAGCTTCACTAACAAAATGAAGTGGCTATCAATGCAGAAGTAAGGATTTGTTGTCGACTCCATATAACCCTAAGCCATTGCAGAGTGGGCTATGAGGGATACATTAACACAGCGAAAGTGGCAACAACACAATTGAATGCAGCAGAGAAGGTGGCCTTCAAGACGTAAAATTGGGAGAGAAGGTGGCATTCAAATTGCAAATCAAGAGACACTTTGAGGCAAAGCAGGTTGTATCACTCAGAAAGTGAAAGCGATGAGGTAGGCGGCGCTGGCGACATCGAGAAGAGTTCCTCGACCGTTCCAAGCGAAATTGACACCAGGGCCTGTGACCGTGCGCGGTCATAGGCGATTTATGCCCTTTTCAGCCTGTTTTTTTCCTATAGGCCTGGTGCTGGCCAAAAAAATTTGGTGCTTTTTTGCTCCAAATCGCCAGAAAAAAAAACACTGCTCCAACCTCAATGCTAGAAACAGTTTCAAGTCCATCCTCTAAAATTTGCAAGCTCGGATGCAAATTACTTCCAAAGCTATGGAATTTGTACTTCAGGAACACATAACTACGCCAAATGTAGTTTACAATCACCAACCCAAAACCAAAATCATAGTTATAGTACAAGATATGGTTTTAGAAGAAAACTTTTGCATCACTTAAAATTTATAGAGTTACAGATCTTCAACTTCAACTCTCAACAAAATGCTTATTTTTGGCAAATTTTCAAATTTTTAGTTGGAATAAAAATTCATTAGATTTTAGAAACTTCAATGTTGTGAGTTTTGATTGAAAGCAAAAGAAATCATTTTGAGTGTCAAAAGCAAGTTTTATGGGAAAAGAAAATCAAAGTACTATAATGCATTCTATAGGTATATCATTTTTTATAAACTACTATGTAATAAATCACAAAACCACTATTATGACTCAAAGAATTAACTCGATGGTATAGATGTAACATCTATAAAGTTGCATATTGAATTCCAAAAGGTGTTGAGAATCATCCATTTTTCAATATGATAAAGAATTGTTTCACCATCCAAATGACATTACTGGTGCTTAGCGTCCTTCTAAGCTTAAATTCCATGTCATAAGGTATGTTCACACTTGTAATGTGAATCCAATCTAAATGTAGGTCTAAATTCATTTCTAAAACTTTTAGTAATAACAATAACAACAATCTTTAATACCAAGTGCATACATTCCAAATTTGTTTGCAAGCTCACTAAAATACAACAATTGAAAGTAGGATTGAAAGTACTAGCCATAGGATCAATATGACAAACCCACATAAACATAGTGCATACTAGCAAGACCATTGGATTTAATTTTTCATTACAACATTTAGTTCCATTGGTTACTTGTCAATGTGGACTCATGAGATAACTACACCTAGAATTGTGCAAATAAGCAATTTAGTATGGTTTCCATTATTACATTGAAATTGCTTTCATAGGGTCTTCTTCACTATCAAAAGTAGATTCTAAATTATCTTAGAATGAATTTTGGGGACACCCTATTAATGAATTAAAAAATTTCAAAATATTGAAAATAGGTGTTTTTAAACTAACCATAGACTCGTGAATAGTGGGAGTACATTTTAGGTAAGAACCTAGAGTGGTCAATTTTAGAAAGTGGTCAAGATTAGGTGTAGTTACTTTAAACACAATCCACTAAGGATGCTTTAACTATACTCATATCGTTTTCAACTACTATTCCCTCTACACCAATGACAATCAAAGATCAAGGATCATCATTCACTCTTAATAATTAATTTAAGTTGGTATATATGATTCACCATATCTTAAAAATTACCATAGAACTTCTAATAAACAACATTCTTTAAAGTAATAAACCTCTTTAAAGTATTACAAATTGTTGGTCTTCACATGGACTCCATACAAATGACATGAATGCAAATGACCCTTCCTTAGTGTAATAACCTCTCTAATGTAATGTGTCAAACCAATCTTGGTCCGATTCTCCATAGAAAATATATTATAGAATGTTTTTTTTCCATCCTAAAACTAATTAAAATCCCCCCAAAATGGCATCTATTATTAAAAAAAATTCAAAGTAAAAGATACCATTTGAAGTGTTGCAACCTGCCTCTAAAAAGGACATCGAATATGCCAAAGTGTTTGTCATTTTGCTAATTTCAGAAGTGGACATGGCAGCTCATTTGCCGAGGAACAATTCATTAGTTCCACTCAACAGGAAATTTCAAAGTTTCGCTGCCATACTTGGTGCTCAAAGGCAAAAGAACCCAGCCAACTACTCCTATTTTGAGGTGTAGACAACATTTTGTCATGAGAAAAAATATGCTAAAGAATAAAATTACCGGTTCAAATTTTTTGATGTGATCGAGGGACTTGTATACTTTCCTTTTGTATAGTTCAATTTTCCTACAAAGCCCCCAATTTGCATTCAAGAATTTTCAAAATTGAACACCTGACGCATTGTTTCTTCAATTGAAGAAATTCCATGTCACTTTGGGGTTAAGAACTACTTTCATGCTCATCACTTATTACTTTATTGCTCACAACTTCCTACTTTTTTGCTCACTACTTTGAGACATGTGTCATGACCTCACTAAAACAACTTTGAAAAGGAGGGAAAAGAAAACACATTCCAAACTTTGGTTGGAAATATGTTCTATTTTTTGTTGGAAATAACTACCCCCTACAAGTTGGATATGGATTTGTGGTTAGGAATGGATGGTCCTACCTTATTCCTTCCATTCCTATATTATTTTTGTTTTTGTTTTTTCATGAAACTTATGGACAATTTCCATTGATAAAAGGAAATGGAACACAAAACCAAAGAACATAGTTTTTGGCGGGATTATTTTACATTTTCCACAATCAAATTTCAAAACTAAAACCATTTCATTTCTTTAAAAGCTAAGGTGAGAGAAGCAAAGTCATAACTAACAGTCAACATATGAGAAGGTAACTATCTGATGAAAAGATGCACCCCCACCCTTGTCCCCCCTCTTTTATTTAAAAAAAAATTTCAAACTGTAGATCTTCCCATAGAAAAAAAATAAAACCAATCTCCAAGTCGTTGATCTAGAATACAGATATAGATATGGATACAGATACAAATATAAAAGATAGATATGGATACATGTAAAAAAACATATATGGATACGGGTACAACTATAGGTACTGATATGGATATAGAAGATGGATACAAGTATAAAAAATAGATATGGATATAAGTATGGATATGAATATGAGTACAAAAGACGTATACATATATACTCTAAAATCCCATATCAATTATAGAACCTTGTGTCAATTTGAAATTACAAATTAGAGGTGGAGGAGATATTTAGGGTTTAGGTTGGGTTGGAGGTTGGGTTGGGGACTAACAAAAATATTTAATTTGGATCGCGGGGGGATTGGGGAATTAAAAAAAATGTTAAAATTGGATGGATGAATGGGGTGTAAAACCTCTACCTCACTATATGCTCAAAATATAGGTACACAACCCAATCCGGACCCAAAGAGTTTGGTCCAAGCCACCAAACACAAAGTAACAATAAAATCCAATACAATGTAGGAAAATACCCCCAACTTCAAGTGACAAAGTTTCCAAGTCATCTAAAGGTTGGATCTTTGGCCAAAAAACCCTCTTTGAATGAAACTTGTTTTTTAGGTCCCGTGAGTCCATTTACTTTCTCCATTTTCTACTTTGCATAGAAATTACGTAGATTTCTTCAACTTTTTTTTTCTTGCTGATGTTTCCAAATTACAAGTAGTAAGTTTACTTTATTTCCCCCAATTTTGTCAACCAACTTGAATTGGCCACCGATTTTTCCTGAACATTGGCACTTTCATTGATGTGATGAAAACTGCCATGCCGGCCTCTGAGTGCAATGGCAAGTGAGAAACTGGCTTCCACACGAGAATCATGGAAACCAGGTCTGATCTTTGGCAACGTTCCCAGAATACATATATGGTAATTTGCAGGTATGCTATAACCGTGTCTGACATGGGGCTATTTCCGTGAATTACCATAGATTACCGTAGAAAATGCTTGATAAATTCTCCAAAAAAAGCTAGAATTATTGATAAATTTTTTGGGTCTGGTAGAGCGCAACTTGAAATAAGTGTGCTAATGAAGTGTTTATGGCAAACTAATTCCCAAGACTCTTATTGGTTGAATTTACGAATTGCTTGGAGAGTTTGTGGAAAAATAACAAATTTTTTGTGTACTGGGTGCCTTCATTTTTTAAGCCAAGTCCAAATTCCATTGCTTAGATATAATAGATCATTATTTACAAACAACAACCCAATGCTTACAAACATACCACAAATAAGGAACCAACTAAAAGAAATGAACCAATTCAAACAAATGTACGTATGAATGAACCAATTCAAACAAATGTACGTATGAATGAACCAATTCAAACAAATGAACATGTAAATGATCAAACAATGAAACTCCCCAAACACCCACAAAATCTGTAAAGCAAAAGTGATAGAAGTAGGAAAGAAGCCAAATCTGCACACACAAAAACCATTTGAAAGTTAAACTTAAAACATTGACAAGGGATTTGAACCCTCCTTGCTCTAAGAGCAAGTCTGCCCTACCGCAGTGTCAATGATCTGCACATACACACCACAAAATAAACAAACAACATTAGCTGCAAAAGTTAGAATGAAGAAGGCCAATGTTATAGCAGCCTCTCCGAAGGTCAATGCCGCCCCGCATTCCTCCTTGCTTAGAGCTCCTCCTTGTTCAAGTGTGCTAGTCCAAGCACTATGAAGTTCAATGTTAAGACAACATAGAATGTTTGAGTACCAAAACAAAGTAAATGTCATGAAATGTATGGCTCATGGACAAGAAAGATACTCATAATGCAATAGCATGTTAAACATCCCCATGCCACCCATGTTTCACTGCATTTTTCTATAACTCAATGGCCTCCTTATATGGAAAATTCTCTAAGCTGTAATACTTTTGTCTGAACATCCACACCACCAATGTCAAGTGCTTGCCTAGGTGGTTCCTCTAGCAAGACTTGAGAAACTTGAGCGTGGAAAAACAACCCTCATCATCCATCGAACCTAGCACAAGACAACAACCAATTTCTATAAGTTTGAAGTATTTAGAAATGAACTTGGTTAAATGCTGTGATTGAGATAAATCCCGCTAGAGCAAGATCACATGATTAACCTTGGAAGATGATGCACATGTTGCATCACAATTAGCTTTCATAGTCATCTTGAACAACCCTTGTTGATTGTCAAGTTTCAAAGCAAACAACATTTTAGGCGATGTAAAGGTCGTTTTTCCTTCCTACAGTGCCTTTCCTACATTGAACACTTTTGGGTGAGAGTAATTTCTTGAGAATTGCTAAATGGTGATTGAATTTCTCTTCTACACCTACTTGCTTCCAATACTGCAAATAAATTATTCTGAACGCATCTAGCAACTCCTACTACGGGAATCGCCTATTGAATTCATCTGAGAGGGACTAGGTGATTTCTGCCAGAGAGAAATACAATAGTCAGTAATACTTATTGAGAATTGCTAAATAGCTATTCCCTCATAAGTAGTAATTGGGAGCTTACCTTCACCAAATCCGCAAGTTACCTTCCAAAAAATCACAACTTGCTTCAACAAAACCGCAACTTACCTTTACAAAAAACGCAACTTACCTTTACAAAAAAACGTAACTTACCTTCACTCAATAGCAACTTATCTTTACTGAACAATAGCTTACCTTCACCAAACAGCAGCTTACCTTCACCAAATTAGTAATCGGTAGCTTACCTTCACCAAATTGTAATTGGATACCTTAAGAAAATATGCCACTTCAAAGACATCAGCCACCCTAAGCAACCTAAGGGAATCAACCAAAAGAAGTGGAGCAAAAGACCACCCTAACCACTAGACAAAAAATGAAATAATGCAAACAAAAATGGCAGACTGGAAAAAATGCAAAGGTATAAAAATGCAACAAATCTTTACAATCGCATAGTCCTACACTCAAACAACCAAAACAATGTAACAAAGATAAAAGACTTTGAAGTATAGAAGATGAGAAAAATGAAAATAAGAAAAATACAAGGCTAAAGGACGTACTAGCAAATTGCCGTTGTATGTTTGACTGAGTGCCCAAGGAGTCCTCCTCTATTACAAATTTCTAATTTCTTGTCAGCTTGCAGTGGCAATAGAGAAACGCGGTCGTGATTCCAAAGTTAAAGAACAAATATGAAGTGTTAGGCTCCTCTAACATATCCCTCCACTCTAAAGGCAAATCGGAGCAAGATAGGGAAATGAGTTCTTCATATCGGCTGAACTCTGGAGTTTTGAATGCTATAGTGTCATTGACAAACATCCTTGCCAAGTCTACTTGATAGACCTTTATGGACTAGGCGAAGTCAAAAATGAAAACATCTCGAGACTAGGAAAGTTTGATAAGGTAGTACACAACATTGAGCAAGGGGATGAAGCACGCAAGAAATAAAAGCACCTCAACATCGGCCAGATAACCAAAGTTCATGGCCGCTGTAGCATTCGTTTTGGCCTCCATATCAAGGCCCATCATCACTACGAGAGTTTTGTACTTAGACATGATCCGTTGCGCTAGACTACGCATTGAGATCCACTTAGTGTTGACATTCTACGATTTCTTATTCTCCTTTGTCTCTACAAGATCAACCAACTTTTGTAATTCCGTATGGCATTTGTGGTAGCGACAAAAATAAAAGTATAGAAATTGACACAGGGCCTCCAACCTAGACACCATGGGATAGTTAGATAGAGTTTCAACAACCAAATTGATGCGATGACTTGCACAACTTACTCCTAAGCAGAATGGCATCCATTTTTCATGAATCTAGATGGACACTCCAATTTTTGGTCCCTAAAACGTGCTTACACCATCTGCCCAAAAGACACAAGTTTACTAGCGATTTTGTCACAACTAAGTCCTTCGACCAGTAATGCATGCATTATCACGTCTGTGAGGTGATCTGTAGTCCCACAGTTAGATACACAAGACAAATAGAGCAAGTATGGGACTCTTTCCCAAGATTCTACAGCATATACATGAATACCAATCCCTAATGTGTTATCGACTATTGTTACTTCATTAGCAAAGATAGACACAAACCTGACAAATTGCAAGACAACTTTTAAAGTAGAATAGACATAAGAATAAAGATGTTCACTCATTTCCCACCCTGATGTTTTGGACCAATGATTTTTCAGAACCTTCTTTACCTTTAAGTGCCTTAATAAATATTGCTCTCGCTCATAGATGCACATGGGCCGACTCAAATTGTGAACTTGAAACAAAGTTGAAAATTGTATTGCCTTTCTACTCGTTTCACCTTCCAAGCCTATGATTAGTTGGTCCTCAATAGTGCCAGCCACACAATGCTTTGCCCACACCTTGGTGAATTGAATGTGTTTGTAATCACGCTTGAGATAAGTGTCGTCTTTCTTCAAATTTGTGATAGGCTCACTGTCGTACTTGCAAGAGCGCTTCCCCTTGTGCTTTTCAAGGTTGTCACCTTTAGGCACCAAAATCTTCTTCTGGCCGCTTACTACACGTCTTGCACACAACCCTAGTGAGAATTCCAAAAGCATCAAACTCTACTTTCTCCACGTAAAGCGACAAGCCCACACTTCTTGCCATTTCCTCATCACAGTGCTAGGCTCAATTTTTCGACATTTGCGTAGCTTCAAAACAAGGGCTTGTTTGCCATCATTGATCTCAGGTGTTAGTTCAACCACTTCTGTCGAGCAGATTGTCGCCTTTGAGAGTAAAAGGAAGCGGTTCAGGTAAGGAATTGGACAAATGGGTCTCCGAGATGCAAGTCACCTCAATTGAAGCAAACGCTAGGAGGTATTTCCCTAACCTGATCGAATTACGCGAAGAACCAAAAGTCCTTATGCGGAATTTCTCAAGCAATATTAACTTGGTACTATTGTACTATCATTGCCCTGCACCTAGCCACCCACAAGAAAAAACCACAAGAGCAAAAGTACACATCCCGAACACACGCACAAGACGAACAAAGCAGAAAAGCAAGCAACAACAATTCACCGATTTGGAAACAGAAAAATACAAGTACAATAAGCACAATTCACAAAAAGCACAAGCACACGAGGAAAGAGTTGGAGAGTGCATCGTCAAAGGAATGTGAATATTTCATGTTGTCTTTAGCAGGTGCAAGCTACAAGTTGGTTGGACCCGCTTAAAACTCTAGAAGTCCGCAATACACATTGGAGAGCGCTTCCTGCAATTTTCTAATGAACCACCCAGTGCCCAAGCCATCCAAAATTGGAACCCTAAACACGCATTGAAGCCAAATAGTCTCCATTTCCCCATTGGAGTATATGCATGGGAGACAATTCTTTCAACGTCCCTCAAATTTTCACATCAGAAAGGAATTGGCAGATTTGGCACTACTACTAAAAAGCAAATTTCTAGAAAATGTCGTCGCTCGTTGAAAACCCAAGAATAACTCTCGTATTGAGAACGGACCAATTTCCAAGAATGACAACTTTTAAGTAAATGCAACAAGGAAAATTGTCTGCTAAACGTACAAGTACCATGGAGAATTACAACTAAACCTACAGGATGTAGAGGGGACGTTGGTGCTAAACCCTGGCTACAGGGGGAGGTGACAAAGGAGAAGATGGCTACGATAGAGCCGCCTAGCTCCAATCGAACGATGTAGGTAAAAACTTTGCTAACCCTAATTTTCAAATCCCATAATGAATGCTAAAGTTTCAATGGATGAATACCTGCTTTTGCATCCACCTGTTGATGATGGGAGTAGAATTGCTCAAAATTTTTAAAAACTCTAAAATTCTACACTATGTGTTTCACACTGTGCGTTTAACCCCTAAACATCTGGATTCTTCTCTAGAATTGACAATTTGGAAAAAATCATTATAAGATACTATTTGGAAGAATATTTTGGAAGTGATATACAAAGAAAAGTTGTAGATTTTTGAGTTTTACATTCCATCCATATGGTTAGATTCACCAATGCTATCACCAATAATTTTCTATAAATTTGGAAAAGGAAATTTCAAAATTCCTTCTAAATTTGATTACAGGCAAAATATTATCATTTTTTGAGCAAAACGTATTGGAGTGGATTCAAAATGAGGTTCTTTTGACATGGTGATTTTTGAAATTTTTGTATTCATTACATCTATGACCTCATTTTTGCAAACCTAGTTTTGAACTAAAATCAATGCAATTTGACCACTTGACACACTTCCACATTTGTAATTTTAGAAAAATTTGTATTCTAGTAACACCAAATTCAACCATTAGATAAGACAAGAACTTGATAAAGTATCACCAAAAATTTGAATGACTTTCATCCAAGCAGAAACGAGATAGAAACAAGAAATTCAAATTGTTCATTATCCAAAAAATGGATGTAGGAGCGCTCCAGGGTTAACCCCTCACCGCCCAAGGCCTAACCATGTCAAAAAACAACCTTGCTTTTTGAGTGTTATAAGTCTAAATTTGAGTAAGTTCTGAAAATCTCAACCGTACAATCTTGTAGTGTGCATGTTGTAGTTGGTGTAAGTCAAATTTGGGGTCATTTGACCGTATAGATTGAAAGATTATAATGTTTTAGTGTTGATAAAAGATGCTGAAATTTTCCTAAAAACACATTTGGAGGTGAAATTCGATTTCTAAACCTACTCAAATGAAAAAACTTTAAACTACAAAGTGATTTAAAATCAAAAGACAAACACTTTGGTGGAAAAAAAAATCATTCAATTGGCTCATTGCATTTGCAAAATTGTTTTGAAATGTCAAAAAACAGTGAAAAAAGTAGCAAAAAAACACATCTATGGCTGAACCTACCTCTACTAAAATGCTTCTCAGTCAATCATAACTTCTTGGATTGATATGAAAATTTTACCACAAGAACTAGACTAGTATGCGCAACTTTTCCAACAAAAATTATTGAAAACAAACCCTGTCTGAAGAAGTTATAAGCCGCCAAAGTTCCCTGTAATGCAAAAATGTCTGGATTTTGAACTTCAAATTGCTCCCAAGCATTCAAAACAACTTGGATTGACATGAAAATTTTATCACAATAAGTAGACTTTATGGGGAACAAAACCCAACAAATTTTATTGAAAACTAACATTTGATGAAAAAGGTACAAGCCCCCGAAGTTGCAGCCATCTCATTGCAGTGTGGTGAACTCAAATTGAACCTGCGAACTTTGAATGGCTTTCAAAAACTCATTACATCTTGGATAGATTTGAAAATTTTACCACAAAAAGTAGACTATTATGCGCAACTTTCCCAACAAGTTTTATTGAATTTGGACATTGGATGCAAAAGTTACAGAACTTTGAAGTTGACTGCTAGACTGTGTGAGGACACTTTTGGTCCCCTTGGGCGGTGAGGGGTTAAGCACACACAAAAATTTGGTAGAAACAGAGCAAAATTTCGCTAGATTAGGGAACACTGGTCCCTGGCTGTCTCCACCAGCTTTGGGCCAGTACGCAATATGCATGTGAGCTCATTTATGAAGAAATCTACATTTCGTGTTCAGTTGCCAATCCATGTGAGGAGCTGCAACAAAATTCAACAGACCCGAGCCATTTCATACTGTACCACTCATTAGAACATTCCAATCTTTTTTCTTTTCTTTTTTAAATACTTTATTCATTATTTTGGAGATTATCAAACCTGATTTGGACTAACGGAATTGCTAATAAGGTAGTATGATCTAGTAGCGACCGTTTAAGTTAAGGGTTGTTCCACCTTTTTTATAGGTTTGCATGAATAGAAATATTTTTACCTCATTCATTTTTCAAGGAAAGAAAAATAGATGTCCAATGTAACACAAGTGGTTTCATATTTTTTTGACGCATTTTTTTGAATTAGTTATGAATTTTCAAAGAAATTTGTTGTAGGTACCTATTTGTGACCCTAGGTCTTCCAAAATGCGTTGACTTGTAACTTCTAAAGGGAGTTGAAGAAATTAAGGCCACCAATTGGCTCTTGCAATAAAGAATGTTTTTTTCCTAATTCAATCAATAGCTAAAGAAGTCCATTCAAGGACCAAATCAAATCCATTCAATACCTTTTTATAGAAGACATTTCAAGAGGATGGGTGCTTTTAAAGCATACTACCTCAACAACACTACCAAACAACTCTAAACTTTGATTCAACAAACTAAGGTAAAACAATCCATTGTGGTTATATGATCCTATAGTTGACACTTAGAAAATGACCCCAATATGTTTATTATCAAACTCTTTTGGGCCATAATGCACTAAATACTTCAAAAATTTATAGCAAATTCATATTTTGTGAAAAAAATATACAAAAATTTCAATTGCTCTCATTGTTTCTCAAACTTTTATTTGTGTGGGATAAAAAATTCAAAAATTCAAAAAAGGCATGAAGCCAAACTCCTAATCCTAATTACAATGGGTTGTTTTACCTAAGTTTGGGTCTTTTATGAAAGCAATACTTCCAGTAATTACTAACAAAAGCTTCACCATCAAGCCACAACATGAAGGAAGGTTTAAACATAGAAAAAAAATTATCAATGTAGCCAATTGTTTCTTTGATACTCATGTGATACTTGGTGATATTGATATCAAAACTAGGTGATATCTAGATAAAAATTTGGCTATTGGTCTTAAAACGTAACAATATTTTGACTATCTCAACCCCCAAATGAAAATTTCCTAAAAAAAATAGCTAACATTTTCTTTGCTACAACCAATTAGTGAGAAATTGTGTATTGAAAGTAACACATTGATTCCGTGTGACACAATTTAACTCCAGATGGAACTGTTCATTAATTGTGTAATTTTTCTTTTTCTTGAATCACATGGACAATTTCCATTGATGAATTAATCCTATAATTTTTCTTTTTTCTTTTTCTCAAATTACATGGACAATTTCCATTGATAAATTAATCATGTAATTTTATGCTTGTGACGGATGGACCAAGTGTTATTAACAATAGCAATTCTAGGTACCATGCCAACTACATTGAAAAGTTGAATATCATATATGCACAAGATTTCAATAAGGTGTGGGATATTTTTGGGGTAATAACATGTTAGAACAACAAAGACAAAAGGGGCAGGAGGAAGGGGGAAGCCAAGGCAAGAGGGACCACTTCTATTCCGTTCCATTAGAAGGGATGCCACTTATTGATTCTCTTATCTACAATAGTTTTCTTTAACCATGAAAAGATACAAGATACAAAAAGAGTCTACTTATTTTCAAAGTTCATGTAGACAAAGAATTGTACATGTTGATGCAAGCAAAGGATAGTTGTACAATTGATGACTATAATGATGGACCCTTTGTTTCAAATTTGGTAAAATAGTCAAAGATAAAATATATGGTAGTTGTCAAAAGTTGACCTTTCAACAAAGAGTAATGAATGGTTTACTCTATACTTATAAATACATTTCTTGTTTGTCAATGAACCCCAAAGATATCTATCTATCATCTAGATCATTCCCTAAATGTACCCAAGTTTATATTCTTGATGATCGACAATTAATTCAAACAACTTTCAAATTTTTGAGCAAAACCAACAACTAAAGTATTGACCCTTGAAGGGCAAACTAATGACTGTGGAAATAATCTTTTGGGGTATTGTGTGAATCATTGGTTTAAAAAAATTCAAATGTTCTCATTAGAAGTCAAACTATTCTAGATGACCTCCCCTTTCCTATACAAAAAGAAAGATTCATTGTCATTCATTCGCTCTAAAACAACTGCAATATTGTTCATGGGTTATAATATGCCCAAAGAAGTATAAAAGAAAGTTGGTCATGGGATACTAGTAGTCCAGGGTGAACTGACCCCCTCATTGCCCCGTTTTAACCTTGGGGAATACGTTGTGGAGTTTTTTATATTTGTAATCAGATGAATTTTTTTGCAAATTCTGAATTCAGATTTGCAATCAACGGCCCCAAATTAGCTAGGGGCAGTGCAGAAATATGAAAAATCATATCAAAAAATAGGGGGCTTTTTTCAACAATTAACTTCAGTTCGGGCAATGAGGTGGGTCAGTTCTCCCTAGCCGGTACTAGTAGGGGTTAAGATGAAATTCCAAGGGGACAGACTCCTAAGTAAATAACCTAGGGTTGGACTACATTGCGTATACAAAATAGTGAAATTGGATTGTCTGAACAAACAGATTGCCTTCTGTAAAGAAATTACCTCATGACTCATTGCTTGTCTATACGGAGGTGCATGTGACTTTCTAAACCCAAGCAAAGAACTAGTTCTACACCCAGGCCAAGAACATATGGTTCTTCCATTATTGTATTCTTCTACAATAAATGTACATTTTTATATAGTGGGGCCAACTTGGAAAGATTCATACTCCAAGTAGTACAAAATGATAAACTTGACCTTCATGTGGGTAACGCATTCTAATAGGTGCTTGCAATTGCCCACATAGGGCATCACCCCAAGAGGCATGGACTGAGCAGAGGAAACCCATATCCAATACCCAATACTCCATCATGCTTATTACAATGCACCCCAAAATGGTTGCACATCCCTGGGAAGCTCAAGGAAACAGCAACTGTTGATTAAGTAATTCAACAAATGTAACCCCCTGCCACTGTTGATGGATTTGGAGAAAATGGCTGGAGTTTGTAGTCTTGCCAATGTTTGTCTATACATAAATGAAAAGTTAGTAAAAAAATGGATCACAAAATATGCTGATTTAATATATTTTTGGAAGTTGTTGTTCCTTACCTTAAATCTGAAATCTCCCCACAAAAACGATATTTTTTTGAGTTTGAACCCAACTAATAAAATTAAGGTCATCTACTCTAATGTCTATTCCAATTTGAATTTTGAAAAAAATTCTTAATAATGAATATTTTATTGCAATTTGAACTTTGGATGTATTTTCAATGACTATTGACTTCTAATTTCATAATGACACAAAAATTCAATTTACACCATGATATTCATCACTATAATATACATACATGATTAGTTTTCCTATTTTTTGAAATAATTTTTTATTTGATATAATTTTTCAATAAAGAAGACATGTAATTTCATCTATGAAAAATAAATACAAAATTTTTCATTCATATCTATTTGCAAAATAGTAGCAAACTATGTGATGAACATTGAGGCTTGATATCAATGGTCATGGGTTTATCCTTTAAGGGCCAAGGACTGTTTGATTAAAGATCCTAAATGTTCAAAATCTTACATTCTACCCAGTATGAAGACTTAGTTGAACCCAACTGAATGGTATATGCCATGGCAATGCATATATAATAGACACATTAATTGAATAATTCCTTAAATATTGATAAATTTTGTATTTCAATAAAGTAAACTTGTAATTTTATTGAAATATGGAACTCTATGAAATATTGATAAATTCCATGATATATAGATATAGATACATACATACATACAATCATTCATTGATCATGTCTAAAAGTAAAGGCTTAGACCAATTCATTGGAAGCTAAATTTTAAATGAAATTTTAGAAGATATAGATTTGATAACTTATTGGCTATGATTGAAGGTTAGGAGGCTTTGCGTCCACTAAGAGCATCACCACTCTATTTGATCATCACATCAAGAAGTGGCAAGGCACTTGTTGCCTTGTGAGATGTGCTGGTGCACTGAAGACCCAATGCTCCACACCAACCACCTCTTAAAGTCCTTACTAAAGTTCATCTCTTTCTTTTTACATTTCTTACTAGCATCCACATCTTCTATTAAGGTCATAGTCAAAGTTGACCAAATTAGTGTGAGTGTAAAAATATCTACTACAAAGGTTCTCCATTGTCGAGCAAATGTGGGAGTGATGAGAACACGGTTGCTAGTATGTGAGCTTAAGAGCCTAGAAGCCCAAGCTTCTATATTTTGCACAAATAATGGTTATTGAGTAATTATATTGTAATTATGTATATTATAGACACCTTCAATAGTTGTAGAGTATCTACGTACATTTAAGCTCAAGGCTTGTAGACTCGCATTTCTAGACTCACATGTTAGCATTGTTGTGATGAGAAGAACATCACAACTTGTTCCTTGACAGTTTACTAGGGTGGAGCCATTTTTGTCTAGATAGGCGTGGCAAGCTTGGAGTGGCATTGGCAAGGCTAATGGCAATGCTATAAAGTTAGTGTGAGGAAGTTTGAATAGTATCTTACTTGGAAACTATACCACTTTATAGAATAAAAATGAAAGTGCTACAAGGATGCCACATTTAACTACTTTTGGACTATTCACTGAATTCAAAACATCAGGAGATCTCCCGATGTTTGTATAGATTGGGAGATCTTTTGATGTTGGTATAGATCTCTTGATGTTTTAAACTGATCCCTCGATGAAAATTTAGATCCCTTGATGTTTTGAATAGATCCTTTGATGCATCTCCCAATGACCATTATGAATTCTAGACTTTCAAAAGTCCAAAAGTAGTTAAATGTAGCATAAGGATAGAGACTCTCATAGTGTACATATCTTCTTGTTCCTCTTGTTTATTCATCCTCTCCTCCCCCTTTTTCTTTCCTTCTCACCTTCTAGTAAAATTTCAACAATTAAGATGCCAAGAAATAGAGGACAAAACTTGTAACCAATGAGTACAAAATTTATTCATAAAGTTTAAGTCAATAGTATATAGTACAAAATATACATAAGTGACAATGCTACTATTTTAGTGTGATTTTAAAATGGGATTAGCAATTTCAAAAAATAAGACATGAAAAAAATAAAATTCATTCATTACAATAAATACTTCAATAAAATTTTAGTTATTGCAGTGAAGCTACAATTATTGCAAAAATAATACATTATCTATAGTAAAACAACAATCCAACAATAAAAATAGAATTCAAATAGTAAAATTATACTTATAATAGTGAATTAGCCTTTCTAGTAGTAGACAACATTTAAGACTAACATTCCACTTTCTTGAGGTGGAGAATGCATTTTTCGGTGTACAAAGCAGAAGGTGTCCCTATTTTGGGCAATTAAATAGGCTTTGGAATTTCATAGTCAATAACAACCCCTACCTACCTACACACCTATCAAGTATGCACTCACAAAAGACAACCCATATAGGAATGGCTTCGTCACCCTATAAATCTTGCAAGATAATCTTTAGGAATTGTTTCAATGCAAAATTTGAATGACCATGAAACCTTATTCATTTTTAAACATGTAGAATTTCATCATTTTATCTTCCATTTTCAACCTTGATCACTCCTTATATACAAAAGCTAGTATAAAGTGAACTTGGTTTGGCCCCTTCTTCTCCTCCAATCACAATGTTCCAAATGCTTTGGTCATGGCCCTTGGTCACTAGTGTAAACGAGGCCCTAAATGGATTTGTGTGCATTTTGATGTATCAAAAATTAATTTCTAGAAAATAGGACACCTTTTGTAATACTAATTTACCAAAGTTACATAGTTGTGAATTGGTGCATGTTGAAATATTATTGTTACATACTAATTTCTATAAAAATAAATATTGTGGTAACACTAATCTTCTTGGTGATGCTCATTTTCCTACTCAGTAGTAGAATAAATTAATGTAGCCATAGAAACCAATTTTGAATGTGATCATTTGAGATCCAAATAGAGGTGGTACAAAATGTAGGGCAGTGCTTTTGGATTAGCATGCCTTTTTATCAATTTAATTTTTTCCTTTCAGCTCCTACTTGCTTCTACTTCACAATTTTTTAAAGTATGAACATCTATCTTTTTAATATCATTCTTTATCCCCCTCATGTCCTCCAACACAATTTTCCAAAATAATTTTTTAAAAATCAAAAGTAATAGCGAAGGAAACTTAAATTGATCCCTAAAGATCAAGTGGTTGTTGAACAACCAATTGAAAATTTAGGTTGGTTTCTACAAAGTCAATTTTGAAATGATCTTTCCGAAATTTTGACACAAGATATAGAAATATCTCCCCGTGGTGGAAATTTAATCTTTGTATGATTAGATTCATGGATCAAAAATTATGTTGTGTGACATTTTTTGGACAAGGGAGGTAATTTTAGACAACATGTAGAAAATTCCTCTTCCACCTTTGAATTTGGAAAGATTGATATATAACTAACAACATTATATAAGATGCAATTGTTAAAAAAAATCCATGTGTAGTACAAAAATCTCACTCTAGCAATTAACCCATAAACTACATTGACTGTCTTAGAAGGCAGGCCAAAGGAGAATAAAAATTTCCTTGAAGCAAGGTATAGGCATTTTTGCTTGCCCAAAGTTTGTATGGTCAAGACTTGCTAAAGTGAATACTATATAGGGCTATGACTTTGTAGACTAAATGTGTTGCATGGCAAACCATATTCACTATTGAAGTAAATATAGTAGATTGAAGTATTCCCCCAAATACAAAAACTATTTTTTAACAATGATTCTCTCAAAATCAAGCTTAAGAGGCTTGGCCTATCATAAGTCTATTGACCTTGTTGGGCAATGTTGGAAAAATATATTCCAATTCAAACACTATAATTTTTCATTTTGTGTGGTTAAAGATTTTGAAAAAATTCCCATTCATTTCCATAGTTAGTAGTCAATTATAAATTTGCATCATGGTTGGATATTTTTTTAATCTTTTTCATATTTTTTTTTACTGCCTTGAAAGTGACACTTTTTGAAGATGTGTGCCCACAACATGTCCCAATCTTCTTGAAGAGACGAGGATTCAATGCTAGGTGATGTAATACGGAAAGGTGTATTTTTTCACTTTAAACAATAATATCTTGGAATTCATTTTTGCCATACTTCTTCCATACATTTTCATATCAGTTTAAAACAAGGTCTTATGGTTCAAAATGCAAAATAAAATAAAATAAAAATAAATTTTTTTGTCCTCCAAAAGAAGATTTTGTGATGTTTTTTTTGTTGAATACTAGAATTAATCATAAAGTGTATACAATGCTAGACCATGGCCAAAATTAGGAAAAAACACAAGATGAGACTCCTTGGAGCAACAAAACTAAGGTCCAATGGAGTTTGTTGCCATGTTTCTTTTGTACTATTCTTAGATAAACCTTCCTCTGAACTCTATTTACAAACATCGGATGAATTTTATAATTAACTCTATTGTTATGGAACTTTTGGAGATAGTAGTAGTAGTAGTAGTAGTAGTAGTAGTAGTAGTAGTAGTAGTAGTAGTAGTAGTAGTAGTAGTAGTAGTAGTAGTAGTAGTAGTAGTAGTAGTAGTAGTAGTAGTAGTAGTAGTATAAAGTGATGCAAAAAAGTTCAGAATTATAAAATAACACAAAAATCTATTTGCCCTCTGTCCCCCTCTTTCAATGAGGGACTACAAATTAAAATCCACTAGAAGGCTACAATATTTTGTTTCATTTTATATTTTATAATTTAATCACATCATCTACCTACAAAAGTAAGTTGGGGATAGCAACATAGGACCTCACAAACAAAGGGTTCCAAAACCTATTCTTTTTTCTTTTAATCAGTGAAGTAATAGAACACAATAAAACTAATTTTTATGTGATGGAGAAATATAAATAGATTATTTTGAAATCCAAAAAATCATATAAACCAAACACTAGACATGTGAATTTATGAGAAGGAATCTGGCGGGCAATGTGTATCCAAATTTCTTTGGATGTGAACATACAAAAAGAAAGGGTGCAATTTGCAAAGAGGAGAGAGGAGGTGCATCCTATATGCCATGGACCTTGATATTGAATTGCTAGTGTCCAAAGCATCTTTCCATGAGCTCTCAGGATGTGGAGGAGCCAAGTAGCCCCAACATTGACTGCCCTACCCTATCCTACATACGGAGAAACCAATCAGAGAATGAAAAAGAGGCGCTTGGGTTTCAACCAGATTCAAAATTAAGTTATACCTGCTGCACAGGCTCCATCCAAAAGTTGAGATTTTCATAATTTCATATTGTCCAATAGATTGAAATGGAAGGGAAAAAAGAAAGAAAAATCAAATTGGAAGTGGATCCCACCGTTGGTGCAATTGTTTGGAAGGTGGAGATGGCCCCTGGACTTTCCATGGAGGGAGCAGCTGGTCCCAAGTCGTGCATGTTGTGCGGAGAAAGGTAATGGCGCGCATTGGGCCTTGGGAGCCACCCACACCACACCACACTACCAACAAAACAACTGCTCAAAGGTAAGGTAAGGTGGGAGGAATGAAACAATGAAAGGGTTGCTGCACCAGAAGCTCCCACTCTCCTCACATTGAGTTGGACCATGGCCAACTTTTTATTAACTTGGTTTGAATAGGCCTTTGGCACTTTAGGAGTTAAGTTCACTATAGATAGCATTTAAGAGCCTTGTCTATTACTTTTTGCATGTTACAGTGCTTGTTTTCAGACCGCATGTGTGTGGGTTTTGCAAGGCCTAGGGATCATAAATAGGTACCTATGGCAGAGTTCTTTGGGAATTCATAAGTAAATCATAAATACTCTGAAAAATATGAAATCACTTGGGTTAGGTTCCAAATCAATTTTTCTTCAAGTGAAAAATAAAGACAAATAATTTCATACATTTAAAGACCATCAAAAAGGCCAACCAGCCTGTAAAGGGTCGCTTTATGAGCCCACTACCTTAAGGTGGGAGGAATGAAAGGGTTGCTGCACCAGAAGCTCCCACTCTCCTCACATTGAGTTGGACCATTGCCAACTTTTTATTAACTTGGTTTGAATGAATCTGCCTGTATCGTTATAATATGTCGGTGTGGTCAGGCTGAAATTGTGCCAACTGACCAGACAACTACCTCACCTCATGTTGAAATTCCATGAGACTGCAAGTTGTTTACAGGCAGGACGATAAACCCATTCCATGAAGTGGAACCAAAGGGTGAAAATGCAAGTATTCTTTGAAAATTTCTAACATGAAAAGATTTACAAATTTTGAATTCATATTTGCAATTAGAGACCCCAAATTAGTTGGGAGAGGTCAAGATCGTACCCTAGACATGACACAATCTGTGTTGCATGGGTAGGTCCAGTGGTTCATAGCTTGGGTTTAGAAAATTGCATGTGCCTCCATTTGGACAAGCAGTAAGGCATGAGGGAACTTCTCCGGTGAAGGCAACCTAAGGTAGTATGGCCTTAAAGTGACCTTTTAAGGGCTGATTTGCCTTTTTCATAGGTTTCCATGGACAAAATGATTTTTAGCTCATGTTTCAAAGAAAGAAAAATAGATGCAAAACACAACACAAATAGTTTCATATTTTTCCAAGCATTTTTGAATTATTTATGAATTTTCAAAGATTCGGGTCATACTCACCAATTTGTGACCATAGGTGTCTTAAAATCCATCCCCTTGTGACTTTTAAAGAAATGTGTAGAAACCAAAAACAATGATTGGCTCTTGCAATAAGGAAATAATTTTTCTTGAATTCATTAATGAACCAAAGAGGTTCATTCAAGGATCACCTTGTATCCACTCTACAACTACCTACAGGACGGTCTGAAAAAGAAGGGCGCTTTAAGGCCATACTACTTTAATTACTAAAGCAACCTAATTTCACTATTTAGTGTAAGCGTAAATCAGGGAAGCAGTTAAGGGTTCATGAATGAGAATCTCTTGTGATTTTCACACTAACTTAAATAAATCCAAAACTGTGAATCATTTGTCTGATAAAGGGAGTGTTTATACCATACTGTAAAATCATCTTGTCTTCTGTAAAATCATCCTGTCTTTTAGGTAGATATTGACATACAAGATTTTTTCTAATTTGAATCTCTATACTAATTTCCCATAGGTATGACATTTTAACCTAGATAGAAACTGAACAAATTTTGTGCAGTACATCTCATCAAGTGTGACACTTCCCCCAAGTTCTTATAATTTACAGAAGGTATTCCACCAACAAACAATATGGGTTATATAAAAACTTTTGAATGTATGTATTCTTGTGTATTTTCATATGTGATATGTATAAATTAAATGTACGTATTTGTATTTTGTATTTATATTGAAATTGAGATCAACGACATGGAGGGGGGTAGTTTTATTTTCAGGATTTAATCTAACAGCTTCTGTTTTTTTGGAGGGGTGGGTGGGCACAACGGAGATGGTTGCATCTTTTCAATGGATAGAACTGGAGAAGAGTTTTACAGAAATTTGTGTATTTTAGAGATACAGGTTTTGAATAAAGGTTACTGCAGTAAAATTTCTGTATTTCTATCTGCATATGAGGTCCTCTCCCTAAAGCTTTAAGGATACGGAACTCACTGGTGGGGATGCTCTTAGCCCACCTTAAAGCTGGCTTCAGTTCCTCCCTGCTGGCTGGTCTTTGAATGAGAAGGGTTTTGAACTGTTCTTCTTCTTCAGTCAAATTGTGGGGGTCTTGAGTCTTGACTTGCAGTTCCCATTGGACATGGAAGTCTCACCAACTCAACCCTCATAACCAAATAAAGAGTCACACTTGGAGAATAAATAGTCACACTTGGTGTTAAAGATCTTGTTATTAAAGAGTGTTGTTATTGAAGATCTTGGAAACAAATTTAGACCTATTTCTAGATTGGATTCCCATTGCAAACTTCCCCTAATACCAAGTGCAAACATACCTTAAGTTCATAGGTTAATTCTTCTTCTGCTCAAATCCAAATGCATAATAAAGTATGTGCGCCTAAAATGGACTACTAATAGGTGACAAAATTTTATATATTTAAAAAAAAGTTTATTTAGTTGCCCAAGCTGCCTGTTGAGCAATGAAAACTAAATATCATGCAATAGCTTTTGAACCTTGTAGCCAAAAGTTATGAAAAATATTGGGCCTTAACCTCTAAAGTCCCAAGGCCATGTTGGGGTCAAAACCACTTTAAACTACCACTTTTACTACGTTCACCTACAAAATAAATTTTTAAAAATGTTTTTAAGAATTTGACTATAGGATCTTGTTCTACACTTGTCTTAAATCACATGAAATTTTTTCTGATTTTTTATTGTATAGATTGAAAGATATTAGCATTCAAAGTGAAAGAATCTCTTTGAAATCTAGTTTTAGCATCAAAAATCCAATTTTGAAAATTATTGATTATGATTTTTCTATTCAACATTTTGTACAAAGGTGTTCACTACAATCTTGACTTTTAGTAGTGGTGAGGGCTCTTGGAAATGAGCCTCAAATATACTAGATCTTGGAGAAATAATTACATTAGAAATTCATTTCAAAAAATTTTAGAGTAGAATTTGAGAAGCCATCAATTGATTGGGATTATACATTTTAGGCTCTTTATCTTCATATTTTTTTGGTGACCAAATTTTTAGAGTTGACATGTGAAAAGAGGATTGAAAGACTTCAAATCACTTTCGTAGTTTTAACACCTTCATGATCAAACATTATAGTCCTTTATTCCAGAAGTGATATTGTTGTGTTTTCTTTCCCTATGTGATTTCTAACATGTTTAGTTTGAATTTGTATGGTTACAATGGAAAAAACCTTGATACAACTTATCAAAATATTGGCTTTTTGTTCAATTTAAAGCAAATTCCTAGAAGCTCAAAAAATTCCTTGGGCATTTAGGGGTTAATAAGGGTGTCACCATGTTGTTGATAGAAATGGAAAGAATCATTACTTTCACTAAGGTAACACTCAAATGATCCAAATAAGGGTTTGAGCATGGTTCTTATTATTGAACTTTAAAGGCTTTTGTAGGATTTCATTGACAATCATAAAGAGAATTATAGTTTTTTTTTAAATGAAATTTTGGACGTATTGAAACCAAGTATCCTAATATCAATCCTAGGATCTTGATCATGAGTAGAGGTTGTATATTTTCAGCAAGAATAAACAAAGAGAGCTCTTATCAAGTTCCTTGTTGTGATTCTCAGCAAGTTTCAAATGTCTTATTGAACTTTAAAATTGGACACTCGTAAATCCTTTTCTATTTACAAGTATTTTGGACACATGTCACAACTACACATACATAAAAAAATTGAGATTACTTGGGAATTAACACAAAGAACTCAATATAAACTCCCTTTGAAAAATATGTAGAAGTCGGTTTTGGAAAAAAGGTCACAATTAGTTGCAATTATAGTATAATTTCTTTAAAGTGAACTTCTATAAGCCAATAACCTCTTTAAAGTGATATTAATCCTTTGGTCTCATCCTAAATACATTGAAGATGCACAAGTTAAGTGAAAAATGAAAAAACAACTTTTACTAAATTTGGAATTCAAATGTCACTTTGGTGAACGTTACTTTAGTCCAAGAGCGTAATGGAATTGCAGCCTATTAAAAAAAATCTTCAAACATCATCAATTCCCTAGCTTCTCTCTATAGCAATAATCTCTCTAATGTAATATTCTCCTTTGCTCTTGGGGCTATTACCTCATAGAAGTTCTATTATACTTGAAAACAATTCCAACCTGTATAAGTGTATTGTCTTTAATGAACAATGTCGTTAAAACATGTACAACTCGTTGGTTGGTCAGATAAGTGTGATAAGCACAAAAGAAATTCATTTAGATATTTACAATAAGAAATTGTAGTCTGACTGTAAGTTTTGATTTCAGCCGATTGGGTATTTTGGGTGTTCATTTGTAGGTTTTACCAATCGATAGCTTGTTAGGGTGGTTTACTATCACTGTTTACCGATTGTAGTTAGTTCAAGCCAATAGGGATTGCAAGGGACTTTTGCCGATTGGTAGTTATGTTGGCCGATAGGTATATAGCCCGTGAACTTCCAATTGGTAGTTCAATTGACCTCAGTGCAGTAGGGACTCCTTCTGTAGTTGGAAGTAAAACAAATTTGTTATAATTTTTGTGTTTTTGAATATGAACTTAGTGTTTGTTTGCAAGTGTGGGTTTTGTGTGATGTGTGTGTGATTGAGATGCTCGTTGTGTGTGAGTTTGTGTCCAATTGTGTGATTGTTTGTGTATTTTGACTATTTTGTGGATAAGTGGTGAATTGTGAGATCAATTGGATAAGTTGATTATGATTTAATAGACTAAGTGTCAATTGGAGTGTATTAATTGAGTAAATGTAGAATATTAGAACTATGAGAATTGAATATGACCGATTGGAGTGAGTTGTTGGACATATATGAGAATTGGAGATTTTAAAAATTAAGATTATGGAATTGGAATGTTAATTGTGGTGTATGAATGAAATTTATTGACTGGACATCAATTGGAGACAGGATTGGAAAATTGGTGTAATGACTGAGGGTAAATTAGAAAGATTAGTTGAGCCGATTGGATGTTAAACAATGGTGTTTACCAAATATTGGAATTGGATTAAAATGCAAATAGTAGCAATTGAGAAAAATCCATGGTGTGTAAATTGTGATAGTAAATGAAAGATTAATTTAAAATAGTCGATTGAAAATTAATTTGGAGAATTATAGAATCACAATTTGTAAGCATGGGTTTGGGATTCATAAAGTTCCAATTAGAGAGAATTGGATTGATGTAAAAGATGATGGAGAATATGCTATGGAAGATCAATTGGAAAAGTTGGCGATTATTGTTGTTGTAGCAAATAAAGTGGAGATCAATTGGAGATAAATGCGAATTGGTGATTAAAGCTTAGGACAAGGAGCAATTGGAATAAAGCTAAAGAAAGATTTGCCATTGAACTTTTGATAAGTGATCTCAAATCATAACTTATTGATGTGATAAGGAATAAAAGTGTAAGTCAAAATCATGCAATTGACGTTTGTGGAAGTAAATAGCATTACCTATTGAAATAGATTACCTCCTAGAGTTCGAACTCTACCTTTAGGAATTTATTTTTGAATAAGAAATAAAAACCTACTCACAAAAACTTACATCCTAATTATTTATTAATAATTTGACTAAACTACTCTATAAGATATGAATAATAACAATAATTTTTTTTCTATTTTGTTGAGTTTTAACCCCGAAAGTCCTAAAATCCATTCAAAATTGCTATTTGTATTGCAAAGAGCAAAAAACTTTAAATTTTTCTTATACATCTAATTGTAGAATCTTGTACTACACTAGTGTAAGAATGTATGGAAAAAATTTCAGAAACTTTGAGCACGTAGATTGCAAGATATTTGTATTTAAAGTTAAGAAAACAAGTTTTTTTACAACTTGATTGACTAGGTTTTTGGCTTTGAATCTTCTTAACTTAAAATTTTTGCACTGTTGATTTTGATTTTCTAATTTATTATATTGAAAAATTGAACTGAGAATCTAGAAAAAAAATTCAACAAAAAAACACTTAATTTTCAATTATTGAAATATTGTTAAGTAGAAGTAGGTTCAAGATTGAATTGATAACTAATCCATTAATAGCTATGGAATGGAATTGAAACACAATAATCCCAACGGTGAGATTGTTCTAGCAAACAATTTTAACCCTACCCAACATATTTTTTTTTAAATTATAAAAATTGCAATCAAAAGGAGATTCTATAAGTTATTTTTTCAAGATGATGCTTAGATTGCCCAAAAAATAAGATTGTCTAGAACTTTCTCATCACTAGTCCAAATAGAATGAATCAAAACTTTAGATGTATACAAAAATACAATCTTTGAGAAGAAAAATTAAAATTAAAAAATTCAACTTTTTGTGATTTTTTTGGATTGCCACTTGATTGAATTCAACTTTTTGTGATTTTTTGTGATTGTTGTTCAAGCTACTTTTTGGATTGTTGCTCGAGCTACTTTTTGGACTCATGGTGCCATATCTTTTGTTTTCAAGCTTCAATTGAATTTAAAAAGATTACATTCTTGGAAAGCAAATTTGATTTCCTATCTTCAAAAAAAGTTTCAAAAAATAATATCAAAAATCATTGAGATCACATAAGCCTACCAAAAATCCCAAGATTCCCTTGTAGGGACTTTTGGACTTTAAAGGTCAAGCTATCGTAAATATAGAGCCTAAACGATCATAGGCCATCCATTATACAACATTTGTTCAAAGCATCATAAATACAAAAATGACATTAATGTGGTAGCCTCTAGTTCTAATAGACTAATGATATGATTCTACTAATAGACTAATGATATGATATCCAGAACTCTACTAATAGACTAATGATATAGATCCAGAACTCTACTAATAGCCTAATGATATAGATCCAGAACTCCAGAGCACAACGAAACCCTAGAACACATCGCCCCAAATTCTTCCGAGTCGTCTCATCCGCTGCACAGAAATGGAGGTGATCAGATCCAGTGGGTCCTTGCAAAAAGCACTGGCCTGGGACTTTGGGACGCTGGGAGTTATCCTCGGCACAGTACAACGGATCTCAGTTCTCACAATGGATCTCAGTTCTCACAATGCCCGCATAGTATACTTCGCAATGACTTTGTCGACATTGTCTAGTTTGGTAGGACCTGTTCAACAGTAGTTCAAGCATATTGTGCTGCAAACTGAGTCCAATGATCCTCTTTGAAATTTGGAGCTGGGCTCTGTATTCGAACGGTTGCATGAACACGCAGCCCTCGGTGCTTCTGAGGCTGTGCCAACTGGTCGACCAAGTATTGACTGTAGTTTAAAACTGAATTTACAAAAACGAGGTCATAGATTTAAGCAACACCAAAATTTCTACCAAAAGATCATTGTGTCAAGAGAACCTCATTTCAAATCCATTCCAACAAATTTCACTCAAAAAATCATAACATTGTGCTTGTAATCGAAGCTACAAGGTATTTTGAAAGTTTCTTCTCTAAATTTATATTGGTGATAGTATTAGTGAATCTTGCCATATGGATGGAATGTAAAAACTCAAAACCTACAATTTTCATTTGTATAATAATTCCAAAATGTTCTTTCAAATAGAACTTTATGATGAATTTTCTCAAATCATCCATTCTGGACGTCCGGACTCCGGACGTTTATGGGTTAGATGAGCGCTTAAGAACTAGTTTCTAAACGCTGAACTCCAATTTTCAAACAGAAAAAGAGAAACGAAGCAAGTCATGTTAGCGGCAACAGATGCTCATGGAAGTATTTGAAGCATCCACAGATGCTTTTTTTACTTGAACCCATTTTCAGGTCTTCTCCCAAGTGGATCGCCTGGGAAGACGACATAGTGTAACAACTACAGTAATCCCAGTGGCAGTTAATTCTAATCTAGTTGATATCATAGTTGCAGAGAGTCCAAAAAAACTAAATTTCCAAAGGAGGCTACCTTCGAGCAAAGCGATTCACTCAAGACTGGCAATGTCATATTGCCGAGCCCATCGAACTCAGGCACGAATAAACTGGCGAATTAATATGATGATACGTAAGAATGATTTTTTTTTTCTTCTGTTTCTACAAAAACAAATCTCTATATTAACAGAAGCGAGCTCTCATGGAGCTCACCTGCAATTGGAGCGGAGCACAAGAAGAAGGGACGTAACGTAATTCCATCTATACACTGAAACGGAGAAGCTGGTGGAAGGAAGGATCGATACTCGAGATTCAGTCAGTCTCCGGGTGAGCCGTTGCTGGATTTCTGGCATTGGTAGTCCGGCCTGGAAGCTGGCATGTCGACATTCGGAGGGCAGAGGGACTGAGGTGGGGGTACCATGCAGTTGTATTGCAAACAAACGGCTACGCTCGGTGGCAGAGATGCATTTCCAAAAGCTCCAGAATTCGTGAGGTAATTGTGTTGGAGGTACAGAGATTGTAGCGAGGATTCCTGCATTTTACTTGCAAAATCCTGCACAACAGGCAACCAAAACGAACTCGATCAATACAAACAGTGGGCAATTCAAATCAGTTGGAGATCAACAGATAAATCACGTCTCCTACTGTTACCAACAGCAATTCTTCCAATCCTTTCCAATTAACACTCAAATTTGCCCATCAATTAGCAAGGTGAATTGGGTGAAAGCACGAGTGTTCGGTAAGAGTACATCGGCGCTGATCTATGAATGAATATGGGATTCGCTACTGTCCATCTAATAATGGTCTACAACCGACCGAGTTGAAGAATTGCACAAGAAATCATCATACAATGAATGCAAAACAATGTGATCTCAACTAGAGCAACTCCTCTTAACAACAGGGAGTCTTCCAATCTCTTCCAAGGGTTGAATGGGAGACAATTTGATCTTGGCTCTTGTATCACGCAACGTGATACAACCACTCAAGCCCTATGGAGTGATCACCGAATGAAAGCCCATTCTCACTACAACAGCATCCTCCATCCAAACAGAAACACAGATCAACAAGAAAAGAAACCTGAAACACACAAGAATTTGAAAGGTCAGCTTCCACACCTGCGGCACCGTCCCCACGAACAAGTTGTTGTTCAAGAACAAACTCTGCGTCCCCGCCAAGTATGGCGATATACTTCCCTGCAAATGGTTGTGACTCAAATCCACCACCGGAATCGTCACATACCCGGGCACGCTCACCGCTCCCCGGAACTCATTATGATTCAGCAGCAAAAAGCTCAACGGAAACTCAAACATAAAGCTCGGCACTCCCCCTGAGAACTCATTATAACTCAAATCCAAGTACGCCAACCCCTTCATTCCCTCCAACCCACTCACACTCCCATACAACCGATTCTTCGTCACCGACAAGTACTCCAACGACATCGGCAGCTGCGGAAGCTCCCCCGACAGATCATTATTCCGCACATCCAGATGCACTAACGACGTAAAGCCTAAGCTTGGAAGACGTCCGTAAAACCGATTCTCCGACAACACCAAAACCCTGAGCTCTCGCAACTCCCCAAATCCCCTGGGAACCTCCCCTTCCAACTGATTCTTCCGGATCTGCAGCGTCTCCAGCGACTTCAAATTCCCGAACGAATTAGGGATCCATCCAGAGAGGTAATTCGCACTTAATGAGAGTGTTTTCAGGTTTTGTAAGTTGCCGATGCTGTCAGGAATGGAGCCGCGAAGAGAGCCAGCGGAGATGGTGAGGCTTTGGAGGTAAGAGAGCTCCCCGAGAGAAGAAGGTAGAGTGCCGCCCAGGCCTGGGGTGCCTGCGCTTGGAGGGCCGAGAGAGAGAGAGTAGACTCGGTTGAAGCTGCCAATCTTGATGCATTGGACACCTGTGAAGGACATACAGGGGTTGATGCGGAGAGTGAAGAGCCAGGTGGAGAAGAAGTTGCCGCCGGGTAAGTCGTGCATGGAGTTTTTGATGGAGCGGAGGGCGAGCATGTCGACGGGGTGAAGGAGCTGGGCTTTAGAATGACAACAGAGTGACAACATCAAAAGCATGGCGAGCGATACTCCCACCATGGTTTGAGAGTTTCGTGCCATGCTCTTCTGTTGAATGATTTCGAGAATTGTTGGAGATGAATAAATTGGTTGCAGAGAATTGGTGCAGTAGTGTTGGATATGTCAATTGCTTGGGGGAGTCATCGATCTACAGCGCTCGTGTTTCGTATCCATGGTTCATGAGGTTTGTGTTCTGCACGTCGTCCTTTGAAATGGCCTTGAACTCTGAGAAAAAGCAGCTAGTTCAGTTTCTTCACTGAATCACCCGAAGGTAAGATAACTGCAACGATTTGAACTTGCACCAGCTATATCTCTCGGTTGCTTAGAAATGGAGGACCTTCACTAGCTGCACACGTAGGAATTCAGAGAATTAACCAACAGTGTTATTACTGCAGATCTGGCGCAAAAAAAGCAATACAACAGAATGGCAATGACAAAGGAGGCTCTATTTGATCAGGTGAAAGTGTAAGTTACAGGGTTGCTAGCTAGATGGAACGTATTCCAGTCATAGACGATGCACAACGAGTGAATTGTATGGAAGAAGCTGTCTATGGTAATACAATTGCAAATTTGAAGGTCAGAACTTGAAGTACAAGAGTCGTGTTCCACAAGTTTTTGAGATCGACTTCTTCCTGTACAAACACTGTCCCCTTGTAAATCTCGGAGGATCTATTACTCTTAGGAAGTACTCACAGCTGTTACTTACTGTACAAGCTAGCTTCATTGAAAACCAAAAGGTACTGTCACGAGACCTTCTAGGTCATAATCTGTCCAGTACAGTTACTACTTCCAGGACTAGAGGGACCTTACTCTATCTGGAGTTGGCATGGAAAACGAGTGCTTACAAAACAATCCATTATCAGTCCCTAATTGATTGGCAACGTCGACACACATTGACACAAGCAGTAACTCGATCTACGGATTTGCAATGCATTGCCTTCAGCTACCCCTACGTTTTACAATGAGCAGAAAGTCTGAAAGGTTGATCTATTGCCTGTCAAACTGATTTTTCACGAGAGACTCCAAAGCTTAACATTGAGCTCGCACAGGTTCATCTCTAGAGCAGGCTATTGAACCGAGATGAAAGCTTACCTTCGGTTAGTTCAATGACGCGATACGACGCTTCAGATCACAACCTGTCGAATTATTCTATAATTTCAGGGAGTCTTCAAAAACTTGCGCTACAATCCCTGTTCAGAACATACAGTCACAAGCAGAGGCCAAGCCGTTACCGAGCACGACTAATGTGCTCTCAAGGGAATACCCAAACAATCTCAAACCTCTAAACGGCTTATGATTATTATATTCTGATCGCCAACCTTTAGTTAAGTCAAATTTCCACCACCATAATTAATTGATGCAGCTCCTAGCATACATTCAATTGTTCGGCTCACCTCTACCAGAACTCCAACAGCCAACACCAATTGTAGCTCCACCTTCAGTTACCAAATCGAAGGGAAAGCGTAGGCATCAACTAGAACTCCACCAACAAATTCCTTCCCGGCAAATTTAGTAACCAAATGGCTGAAGCATTCACTCGAAACTCAGCACTGACTCTGGATCCTTTGCAACAGAATTAGCAACCAATTGCGGGAATAGCTCGCTTCAGCATCCACTAGCAAAACCTCCAACAACACTGAATCACGGAATTAATTGCGCGCTTGAACTCCAAAAACAACAGCAACAACAACAACAACTTTCCAACACATTTACTTCGCCGATTGCTGGAACACCTTGAACAGGGCTATTACGTACGCCAACAATAGCGCCTTCCCTTCCCCCAACACCCGAAGTTAACTTCCAACAGCTTGCACATCCATGAAACCTCCAACAAGAACACTCAATTGCTGCAGAAATTGCAGCTCGCGCGCGCGCGCATCCACAATGTCACGTCAATTCCGATCGTTCTTCACACACCCAACCAAAACCCAAGCAAGAAGCGAAGTTGCTCTATTGTATGCTCGATAATTTGGGTACACGTTTCTAGCTTCGCATTGCGCGCTACACCCCAGCCAATTGCTGAGCTCCAATCAATGATCCGTCATCAGGACTCTGGGTTGATGAGACCGTTTACAAGTGAGCGTTGGGAGAGGGCTAGGGAGAAAATCTAAGCTTATCAATGGCGCTTGCAAGTGCTCCCCGCTGTCTGAGCTGCTGCAGGGACTGACTGCGCGCAGGGCCTCCCCTGTTGTGACTAGTGAGGGTCACCCCCAGACAGCTGTTGCACGGCAGGGGAGAGGTAAGTGAGTGCGCCGTCAGAAAGACTGAGCCTTTTTTGGCCACTCTCACTGTGAGTCTCTTCACCCCCACTCACTCAGTCCCACCCTCACCAAAAAATAAATAAATGGAATAAAATTATTCTCAGTCTAGAAGAAAAAAAATTCATTACCATATTTGTTTTTTTCATCTTCTGTTTTCGGGTTTCCGTTAGTTGACCTGACAAATGCATCAACTGACGCAGTCAGGGAGCATAAACATTTTAACTTTTTTTGCAGCTTGCAGTTACTTTACGTAACTTATTACTAGTCGTGAATTTATTATTATTATTATTTGCTTCAGTTCAGCTTGTTACTCACCACCCGTTGTAGAGTAAAGTGGGGAAGAAGTTATGGTTGTTTTGGAGTCGTGTGTTTAATGTGGCTGGTGTCCGGAGCCCCTCTTTTCATTTAATTTCCTGCTTCTTGTCTCTCGCTCCTCTGGAGTCTGGACTGACGAACTGGACTGACTGAGTCGTAAACGGATTAATTTGGGGAGTGGGGCTTCTTATAAACAAACGAATGGAAATAGAGCACTGTACCCCTGTAACTCAGTCGTGTAGTGTAGTGATCAGTAATTTGTTGCAAGGCCTAGCACGAGTGGGGGGAGTGGCGAAGAACTGTAAGTTATTTAAACGGGTTTGTTTTTTAAATGATATTTTTTGCTGTGAGAATAACGATGAAAGGGAATTTTGAGAATGTTCAGTTGGCATAAAAATATGTTTGGTGACTGAGGACACCCATGTGCGCTTTTAGAACCTCCTACCTTAGTAGTTGGTACATGGAAGGTATGTGCATTAGTTACAATCATCACTAATTACAATACAACTTAGTTTAGTTAGTATTATTAAACACATATTTTTCTAGGTAAATGAAAGAGGATTCCAATACACTTTAGCATGTTTTATTTGGACATTGCATGAATAAGTTATGAAAATATTGTGTCTCTAGATGTACCGAAAATCAATATTAAACTCTTAGGGTCTGTTTACATTCAAAAACTTTGGGTTGGAGCCTAAAGAAATTGAGTGTTTTGATTGAAACTTTGAGTTGGTATCATAACTATCCCCCAATCAAAACACTCCATTTCTTCAGATTTCAACCCAAAATTTTTGGATGTAAACAAGCCCTTATACACTATAATTTTGATTGTGCACATCTTTTGTTTTCAATATCTAGATATTTGTAGTGCTTTGGGGGATTAAAATATAGATATTGCATTTGGGGGAATGTTGATTGTGTGTATACAAACCTTAGAGCATGAATACATGTGATTGTGTAAAATATACATCTAACTAGTTGACTATAACAAAGGTTGAATTCACAAGTTAATAAAAACATTTATTACATAGAGTAGGTGAAGACTTTAGAATGTTTGGTTTGAGTGTCATTGTTGCCATTGTTTTCATGTTGTTTTCATTTTTTGTTTCATTTTTTTTGACACAAATTAAATGAACATTGCAGAAGAAGGCACACTTGATTCCAAGAGCCCCCAGCTGGGAGGGTCAGTCAGTCAGTTTGGAAGAGATATGATCGAGTGTCCCGCAAAGCTTTTACAAAAAGAGGGGTTGTGCAGCTTTCGGTTGCTTGACGATCAAGTGGCAATTGCACATGATGATCATTTGAGGCAGAATGTGCATTTAATGGGCAGTTCAAAGCATCATATTTGCCACACATGGGCACTTGAGCTGGACAACAAAACAGTGGGACGATCCAGTAATCCACAACTGATCCATTAAGACACAAATGGGTTCGAGAAAGATTGCGTAAACAAGTGAACCACACTGATTTATCTTATTAAGTTTAAGAGTACACTGTACTAATTTTCAAAAGTTACAATATTTTAATGTAGAACATGTTTTAAGGATTATTGTATTTCAGGAACCTTGGTGCAAAAATGCGATTTTTTTTTGGTAAGGTTGAGGCACCAGTAATGTCGATCATTTGAACAATTTTGGAGCAGATTGTGTGCAGTATGAGGTGGTGGGAATTATTCCCATGTAGGAAGGTAGGAAATATGGGAATAGCAACATTTCTAAAATTTTATTCCCAAGATTGAAATTGTTGTGAATTTTGGAGCCCAAAAGTGCACTTGTCCAATAGCCAATGTTTAAAGTCTTTCAATTCTGATCATTCAAGAACTACTTGGCCATTCAATACTTCCGACTTTCTTGTTCTCTACTTCTAGACATGTGCTATAACTTTATTAGTTCCAACCTTGAAAAGGCCAAAAAAAAACATTCCAAGCTTGAATTCCAACCTAGGGTTGGAAATAGTGCATCCTACAAGTTGGGTATTCAACATGGTTGGCAACTAGTGCCTCAACCTTAGTTTCCACATGTTCGAGTGGCATTTATCTCTTAGAGTTTTGTTGAGGTTACACTATCCACATGAGTTAGATTGATTGTTCCTTCTTCCTTTTATTAATTTGATTTTGCACCGTTCTTTGAAAAAAAATGATTATTATACTATACCAATTTCCACCCCTTCACCATTTTAGATGAAGCTATGAGATAGGGATAGGTCCAAATGAACAAATCCATGTTTGCATTGAATAAAATATTCGTTCTTGAAAACAAAATCCTATTTTTTTGCATTCTTTGTCATCTTTATTTTCATGTACATTGTGTTGAATTTCTCAACGAATTTCCCATATCCTACATATTGAAATACTTATGTTATTTATTTTAGGTATTTCTACCTTAGATAATAACAACTTCAAGAAATAGGAACAAAAACTATTTGTAAATAGAAATACTTTTTTGTTTTGTTTTAAATTCATAATGTGATTATAATTTATTATAATAGAAAGGCCTACATGTAAACCATACAAAGTGGTTCTAATACTCCATTAATTCCAATAATAAACTATCAAAAAAAATTCAAATCTCATTGGCAATCCAAAAAGTCCATAACACTTTGTTGCAAACTTTCTAGTTATCATATGAATCAACTGTCATTTTTCAAAATCTACCTCCGTAGATTTCTAAAATCATGCCCTAATTTTGATGTGCATGGAATGAACATCTTAAATTGAGCATCTGTTTACCTTTAAGATTTTTTAGGACATGATTTGGAATAGGTGCTTGAAAATGGGTATGTCTACCTTAAACACTACTTGCAATTGTTATTATTGCATTCAAATAGTGTTGCATTAGATGGTACCAACCAAGAGTAAAATTTCATACTCTGTATAAAATCATTAAAACAAACCTCTCCAAGTATCAATAAGCATTTGCCTTGGTGATGCTAAAATGCATGCATTTTTATCATCTACATAAAAATGCAAGTATGTCACTAATTCTTTGATTAGGATGACAATTTTGGTTCACTTACATGGGATCGCACACCAAAGAGTAGTTATATTTTTTTAATAGCATTACTAGCGGTTGGCGCTTGCTATGCTACGTATTCATCATTAGAATTTTTATGTATTAGATAGAATGCATAACAAAAATTTCAATAAATCTTCAAATAAAAATGACTAAAATCTTTGTATAATTTTTTTTATAAATAAGCATATATTGAAATGTATAATAGAAATTTATTGAATGATGAATGAAACATATGCAATGGTAAATACTATAAAAGATACACATACATTAGAATGCATTAGAAATTTGACTCCATTGTTACAAAAAATGGCAACCCAAATTGAAGAATTGAAAAGAAAAGCTTATAACTCTCAAAAACTTTGTGAACAACTTAATTGTTGTGGAATCCAAAATCAGTTCAATTGAATAAATTTCTCAAAATCATTTGGTAGTGGCAATAGAAAATTGAAATCATGAAAGCTCAAAGCTCACAAAAGTACAAAATCATAAAAGTGCAAAGAAGTGTAAAGCCAAGAGAAGCAATGGATTTGCTACCTCTATAATATCATCCCATGGATCCTCTTTAATATCACCTTAATTGCAAGGACTATATTATTTCTATAATATCACCCTTTGTAAAAAGTGATATTACAAAAGTGATTGCCAACTACTACTCTATTTTTGTAATATCACATTGTTTGAAAAATATGATTTCTATGTATGCATGATTGGAAATATTTTTACAAAATATTTAAAATAATTATTTTAAAGACTTATTGAAATCATTATCATGCATTCTATTCAAATATATCAAAATTTTACTAATATGTGATACAATGAATGCATAGTATAGCAAGCACGAGCCCCTAGTATTAATGGTAGCATTTGTGATATTACAGAGGGACTTGTGATTTTAGTAGTATGATGGTTAAGTAAAAAACAATATGGAGAATATCATTACTTGAGTTTCATCCACTCGAAATTGAGCCTCAATCTCATGGAAAATCACGGTTAAAAGATGGTACTCCAAGTTATGTGAAAAAAGGGCCATGCATACCGAAAGTGATTCAATGTATTGTACACTCAAAATGTCAAACCTTGTTGGTGATGGAAAACTAAGGTCATGATTTCAACTTGTGAGGAGAGCAACCCAAGCAAGTGAATCACTCCTTTTGTGATAAAATTAATAATCCCCAAAGGATCTTCTGATTTGGGTTTAGGGTCTGAATTCTGTACATTCAGGTATGATTAAGTTAATGGTAGAAGTACCCATTCCCGTGCAATTCAGCAAAGTTAGAGGCATCTTTTGGTAGAAAAAATATTTTTGTGGGATTGGCAATTGATAACATCAATTTCAAAAAATAACTAAAAATGGAGAGGCATCTATTTTTTAATGAATTTTTCAAGGAGAACTCCTTAGGGCATCCTAAACATTCTACTAAAATTGTATTGATTTTGACACGGAAATCTAAAAAATCAGTACACATGAACCACAATTAAGCATGGGGACGGTTTTAAAGTACTTGGGGGAACTCTACAATGAATCAATAGCTACATAGACTTAAATGGGTGCTTCTACCCAATATTAAGCTTTCTTGTGTGCACAACGAAGTTGTTGTAAAGATTTGCCAGTTCTGTAAAATACTCAACGGGTTCTAAAGGCATCCACCTCTTGAAATGTACATTTTTTGTACATTTTTCTTTCTCATTGTTCCAACAATGTACAAATTGTGTACAGTTTAGGAGGTGGACGCTTTTAGTGACCATTCTATTTCAACTTCTAAAATTCATAACTAAGCTAGTTCAAAAAAATATTAAAAAAAGACTTAAATTAGAATTCATTTTGTCCTTAAGGGAAAATTTACTAAAAATATTCCAAAAGTCTACCTTTCCTATATTAATTTCCAAGTATTAAATGGGCACTTTGTGAACCTCCTAGCTTACTTAATTTCCACGTGTATGTGTTGCATGTGTTGCCTATACTGTTCAACAATGTTTATAAGTTGCACATAATTTAGTTACATACTTTGAAGATCAAGTTGTGTGCCACAAAACATTGGTGCAATAGTTTCCTCAAGGAAGTTATTAATCCATCTAATATTTGTGTATTCTATAAAGATAGAAAAGTTTAAGGGTACAATGCTATGATCCTAGAGCTTTTAGCACAAGGAGATAATTCCCTAAGGGCGATTTGCTAATAAGGCCAAAAAATAGTCGACATAGTAAAGTTTTATAAATACCAAATGTTGTAGTTTCCTATTCACTATGGCATTTGCAACAAAGGATGCCTATGATCTACTCCTTTGCATATGAGATTGGGATTCCTAATTGGTGTACAAGTGTGCCTTCATCAAAACTAAAAAAATCTTTTATGCTTTGGATACATCGATAAAGATGACATTTATAGTATGGTATATGGCCACATGTTGCAAGCAAGCAGAATGAAGGCTACAAGGGAATATGGGAATATTTTTGCCTTCTTTTAACGAATACGGTCACCTAGAGGCGAAAGAGAGACTGCATTGTAATAGTCTTTTGACATAACATGCATAATCATAAATCATTTATGGCTTCTCAAAATCTACTTTGCAATTTTAAAAAATGAATTTCTAATGTAATTCTCCCCCCTCCTTCCTCCCTCCCGATCTAGTATATTTGAGGCTCATCTCCATGAGCCTATAACACTAAAAGAATCAAAATTTGTAATGTACACCTTTGTACAAAATCTTCAATAGAAAAAAACTAATATTTTTTCAAGATTGAATTTTTTATGTTTAAAATAGACTTTAAAAGGCATTCAACTAAAATAAGAATTTTCATAAATATCACTTTCTTGAGAGTGTTAGATTGATTGTCTTTAGGTTTTTTCTTTCAATTTAATGGTCACTACCCCCTCCCAGAAACAAAAAATAATACTATAGTAAGATTTTTTTTAAACTTCAAAGTTTAGTCAACACCAAAATATGGCACCTTGGACATTTTAGGAGTTAAAAGTGCAAATGAATGGTAAGTAAGTTGTACACATCTAGCATAGTTTGTTGAGTAAGGCAAGGTGCCCTAAAAAGTGTCCTTGTTCTAAAAGCAAACACTAACTTAGAGATACATTTTGCTTTCTTCAATGTAACAACAATGTACATTTTAGGAGAGGGGGTTGCTTTTAGTGACCATTGTGTTTCAACTTCATAACTAAAGTAGTTTGCTCTAAAAGCGAGTGGCCTCTTCAAATCGCCCCTATATTTAGGGCTGAAATGGATAGTAGGTGGTCCTTAAGTAGACCTCTCAAGCCATTGAGAGAATCGAGAGAAAAGCATTATTTATTGCAAGAGCCCATTGTTGGCCTTCATTTACTCAAATCACTTTAGAAGTTGCAAGTGGTCGAATTTGGGAAGACCTAGGGTCACAAATAGGTGCCTACAACAGTTTTCTTTGAAAATTCATAAGTAATTAAAAAATGATTCAAAAAATATGAAACCACTTGTGTGATGTTCCGTATCCATTTTTCTTTCTCTGAAAAATGATCCAAAAATATTTCTATTCATGGAAACCTTTGAAAAAGGGGGACCAGCTGGTAAATGGTCGCTTTAAGACCATACTACCTTAATTCAACAAAGTCCAAAAAATATGAAACAACTCAGGTTACATGTCAATTCCGTTTTCTCTTCCTATGAAAATTTACAGAAAATTGTTTCAAGGAGTTCTCTGTTTTTGTTTTTTTATAAACGAATGAAATGGATGTACTTGCTGAAATTTTTTTTTAACCAAATGAAAAGTTAGGGTGTAAGCTCAGTCGCTGATTGGATAGAAAGTAGCTTCACACTGAAGCAGAGAGCTGCATTGACACCCATTTCAAGGCACAAGTGCATGACAGAGAAGTTTTCACATCCATAAATGCTCCGTTGTTCATTGTGGTACTAACTTAAAATTCAATTCTCCACACAATTCCCATGGCAGATGCTCTGTACCATAAGTGTAGGGCAGGGCTGGCACCTCTCTACCAAATATTTAATTTTTTTTTCCTGAAAAATATGGTTTTGGTAAGTGCTAGAAATAGATTTTTTTGGGGGGGGGGATATTCTTTTTTCACCATACATTTTTTTTGGTTTTCTGAAGAAATAATAGTTTTCCTAAAATTTTGGCATTTTGTTCTTAGAACTATTTTCTACCCACCTTGTCCTACAACTATGGTAGTGTCTTTGTAGTTAGTAGCATTCTTGTAGTCTAACTTTGATGATACAACATCCTCAATTGTTTTATACGTTTTTGTATTTCTTATTAGACTTTAATGAAGTTCAATATTTATTAGTTGAAAAAATAGAAGTTGACTTTCAATGGTTTGTGTTCATAGGCATTTTATCAAAGAGAGTAATCCAAACCTTTCATTAAGTATTCCCTCTGTTCTAAAATGATCTTCTAATTCCCCTTCATTTTTTGGTCTTCAAATGGTCTTCCAAGATAAGAAAGCAAATTAGCTAAATAAGATATCATTATTATTATTTTATTCAATGTCTAGGACCAAAAAATATGATATTCTAAACTTTCAATGTATAAGCCCATAAAACAACAAAAATTTACAAGAATTCAAGATAATTTAAAACCTAGTTTCTCATAGAATAAATTTTTATTAACATAGAAAGCTACTATTTGCTCCATTTGGATTTATCATGTGAAAGTTACAAAGAATATTGTTTTTGTACAAAATAATAGCATCTTATTAGAAAATTAACTTTCTTGAATTCAATTTTTACAATTTTCTAGGAAAAAAATATCTGCATGTTTTACAATGCTTGCTAGAATAATCTCACTTTTATGCTACAATTCCATCTTACAACTATTAACAATGTAGGTTTAAAAAAAAATTGTATCTATTTCTATTTAGCAAATTTTTAAAGAATAAAAATGAAATTTTATTTCTTGAGTATTTTCCTCTAAACTCTCAATTCAATCCTTCAACATGAAAATACATTTAATCAAAATTCATAATATAAGAATTTTTAAATTAAAAAGAATCAATTTTTGAAAAGGTGCAAAAAATGACACCATTTTCACTTTAAATGCTAATATTTTGTAATTTATACGGTCAAAGTTTCTAAAAATTCTTCTATATTTGATTAGCTTGAGATCCTATTGATTGAATATGCAATAATAGCAACTTCTTTTCATTTTTACATGTTGCATTAGAAATGGGAATTTTGGAGTGCTTTTGGAAAAACATAGTCATGGAATTTAAAAATTACCCTCTAAAGGTCTGTGCATCCCATAGGTGAATGCACTTTAGTCAATGCTGATTGTAACTTCTAAAACAACCATTTTTAATATTTGATTTGAACTAAGAAAATGAATTGAAGCCTTACAAATTTTGGGTTTGTTTTATTTTGAAAATTTTGAAAAAATTCCCAAATTGGAAGAATTATTGTAATTACAAGCTTTAAGTGTTAGATTCCAAATTACATAACATTGTTTGCTTTTCATATGTATTTTTACCTTCTAATTTTTTTTAGCTTTAAATTTCAAAATAATGTTTTTTAAATTATAATCTACATCTATGATTTTAAATTTATTCTTGTCTATTGTAATTGATATAATTTGATTTCTACCTTTTTATTTCATAAAATTTCAATTATTATATTTTAAAATCAATATTTATGAAAAGATCAACATTGATAAAAAATTAATTAATTTTAAAGTGAAAAATATGAATGTTTTATGTATTACTTATACAATAGGATGGATTCAATTACAGTGTAATATTTGACTTGAAGGTCATTGGTAAGGGTGTTTGGGATGTAAAAATAAGACAATTAACTCAAAAATCATCACACCAATCTCCATTGCTAATTGTGCCTCTTGCAAAAAAAAGCTCAAATTAATTGGATTGTTATATTTTCAAATTCAGTTCTATTTTTTTTTTACCATAAATGATAACAATAACAATTTTTCATGAATAGAATATAATTTCTTCACAATGATAGACAATCCATGTTCTTATGTACTAAAAAAATATAAGATTGATATTTGAACACTATTTCAAAGGCTAAATGTAACTCAAACATGATGTTTGACCATTTTGCAATAGATATGGTCATTTAAGAAGAAGCAGTAAAATGCCCACAGTTAACAATACAAGTATCCATCCATCCATCCATCTTCTTGTAACTTGGTGAACTTTTTTTTTTGTGTGTGTGTGTGGGGGAGAATTTGCTCAAAAGAGACACAATTTTTCTCGAGTGATTTTTCTTGAGTAATATATATTGCTTTCTCTCATAGAGGTCACTAAATAATTTTCTTTTTCATTACACTTTCTTAGGAATGTGAAGCTCATAGGGAACAAATTTATACCCTTGATAACCAACAAACAATTTTTTCGTCAAACCTTTTGCACTCCGTCTCATTCATACTCACAAAAGATAACAAAGTAACAGCATCCATAACCGTCACCTCTACAATCTTGAAAAATCTTGGGAAGTGAATAGATGTGATTACAAGGATGTTCTCCATCTAAATATCAAACCCCAATGTTGATATTAGGTGTGTGTACAATCCGCTCTTTAAAAATTCACAACTTGTTCTCACATTGTCTAAATAATCCACTCATTAAGTTACTCTACTCTATTTTATTTTGTTTATTTTTGATGGTGAGATTTCCTCAATCGTGCGTCCCCGATCTCGTGCTTGGCACCGTCAGAAAGCTCTTAGCAAGGAAGGATGCATGGACTTTGTTTCACGGTGTTCTGACTCACAATATGAAAATTATTGATTTTTAAACTTTTTAAGAATCAAAAAATTTAAAAAAATTACTTTTTAAACATTTTTGAGTGTGACAACAGCGCAAGGCACATTGATATACAATTGAAAATATTACAAAAGGATTATTTTTCTCTTCCTAATAGGGTCCAATAATGTGTTGGATGGATGTGTATTAGTACACATGGTCATGTCCCAACTGAAATCCTTCAATTGACAGTTAGATCAGGAAAAAGCCCCCCCAATTACTTTAATACTGCTGCAGTATTATTTCAATGGGTTAACAGTATAGTATTAAAAGCATATTGTTGTAGTACTGCAAAAGTATTGCAACAATATATTTTCAATAGGTGCACTGCAGATTTATTGAAACAATATTGTTTGCAATATTGCAACAATATACTTTCAGTACTATACTGTTAACCCACCGAAACAATGCTGCAACAATGGGGGCTTTTTCCCGATAGTATGGGTGCCCCTACCTCACATCCATCGCTCTGCCAGTGATCATTTTCTGCACTGCTTGTAATAATAATAAGTGAAAGTAAAAAACAAAACATGCTTTGCTTGTAGTGTAAGGAAGGCATAGTTGAAGTAACGTAATGTAACTTGGCCGTGTCTGTGGCTTTCCAGGCATGGTCAATTCCGGAGGGGACATACCTTATTAACTCTCTGCCAGACGGAGGCCGGCCTTCTGTTGCAGCTGCCCCTGCTACCCACCTCCTGGTGGCGAGTTTATTAGAGCGTCCACAATCATGCTCCAAACAGGTGGCCTTGACGACTCTCCGCTGAGAGCCCACATGAGAAAATGGGTTCCCCACCCCACCTAAGCCTTTGTGCAGAGGTGAGGTACTGGCAAGGTGGGTACCCGAAAACCGACACTTTTTGCTGCTGCACCTAGCTACTATTAAGGTAGAACTATCCATTACCACCATTTACCCAATTCCCCCACCTACAGGTTCCTCCCATTTCCATCACTGGACCATCTTAATATCACAATCTTACTCATCCATGATCATGATGGCAATGCACTGGGGAGTAGACACATCAGCCCACGCTTCAACAATGATCTGGTCATGCTTCAACAATGGTCTGGTCATGCTTCAACAAGGGTCTACTCACAGTTTTACATTTCAGCTTTGAAAAATCACAAAAAATTCAATTTTTATCAGAATGTCTTCATTTTTTTTGCAATTGACTTCTCTCAAACAATTCAATCTCTGAAAAATATGAGAGCTGATAAATAGCTTCTCCAAAGTACCTAGATAGCAAATCTGTATGGTAATGGGTAATTCTACTTTATTATTAACCCATAAACGACACAACGGGTGTTTTTTGGCTGATGAATGACAAAGAATCTCTTCGTGTAAAGATAGGAGTGCAACGAAGGTAAGGTGAAGGCACCCATAATTGATAACTTAAGCCATGGCAGATACGATCTGCAATAGTATTTGGTAAAGCAAATATTTATTGAAGTGCAAAGATAGAAATGGTGTTGTAGCAGAAAGTTTGGTGAATTTACAACTTGAACTGAAATTGCTATGAATTATAAAAAGACCTTGAAGTTGGGTTTGACCCATGTTCAATGCCTGGAGTCTTATAAAAATTGATCACTGGGAGAATACTTGTTGGTAACTCTAATACCCAAAAGGAGGCACAAGTTTTGTAGCAATGTCGGGACGACATTGGTTATAGGACCTAGTTTCTTTGAATTCAAAATTAATGCAAATGAGCCCCACCCTCTCCTGGATTTGAGACACCCTACGGATTGCATATAGGACACTCGTTGGTAATGGGTGCTTCCACCTTGAAGCAGCCCATTGCAGTCAAATGACCCATTGCAATAGACTAGGAAATGACCCATTGTGGATTTTTTTGAGTATGTGACATGTGGGACACAATGCATGTCTTACATGACAGCAATGGAGTGAACATTGACTTCATTTGGAACTTTTGATTTTTTAGTGTGAAGTTCATTGTAAAAATTGACTTTTTAGGCCTTCCATGATAGAAAATATTTTTATTGCATTAGGTAGGAAGATGAGCATTACAGATTCAGATTTTCTTGGTTGTAAGGCTGAACACTTCAAAAAATTCCTAGCAAATTCATACTTTGTCCAAAAAATATAATTTCAATTGCACTTGTTGTTTCTCACACTTGTACTACTGTGGGGAAAAAATTGAAAAATTTCAGCAATAATATGATGTCAAACTCCTCATTTTGACCACAATGGGCTGGTTTACCTTACCTAGACCCTTGCTAGAGGTAAAGTACCGGTAAGGTGGGTACCCCTTAAACCAACACTTTTTGCTACTGTGCCTAGCTACTATCCAATATTACATTGGTCAAATTTTCATATTTCCTTGTTGGCACTTGAAAGGAGGTTCCAATGCACCAATGCCAATGTGGCATTTTTTTTACACAACTGAATTAAAATTTCATTGTAAATAAAATGGGGTACAAAGCCATCAGTACAGGTGGCCTAGTGAAAATGACAAGGACAAGGATCCAACAAGATGACAAATGAGGGACAAACAAGCAAGGTCAACAACCAAGAGACCTAGCACAAAGAGAGGCTATCGAGCCTCTCATGGCTGGCTATGAAGACAAAGACCTAGCAACCTTGTCGGGAAAAACATTCAAGGAGGCTCACTAATGTGCATTTGAATATTATATGGGAAGTTATGAAGGAACAAAGTTTGGTTCTAAAAATGTGTCTTCCACACAGGTACAAGATTGATTTTGGAGATGTACACAATGTGAAGATGGTGGTTTAGGGTCAGTGGCACATTTTTGAGTGCCCACCTTAGTTTATTCTTAAAGTGACCTTTTAAAAGTTCATTGCATTTGAAGGGGGGAGGGAGGGAGCTAAACTCCTCAAAACAAATTCTAGTTAATTTTTGTAAGAAGAAAAATAGAATTGACACCTAAACTAAGTTGTTTCTTGTTTTTTGGACCTTCATGGAATTAGTTATGTATTTTTGAAGTTGAAATATAGCAATCACTAATTAAAACAACCCCTCTTCCTGAAATATACACTAATGGTGCATTGAAGAAAGCAAAATGTACCTCTATGCTAGTGGTCACTTTTAGAGCATTCTACTTTAGAATTTGAAGGGACTCTATAAAAACAACCTAGGGTCTGTAACAATCGAAGGTCCACGCAACCACTTTAAAGTACAAATTTGGTGTATTTTTGACATTTTTTGGTCCAATGAGAGGTTGATTCCTTATTTCAAAGCATTTTGAGCTATTGGAGAGGTACCATGTGGTTGTTTAGAGTTGGGAAGGTGGGCAAAGGTGGGTAACTTGCTACAGACCTCAAAAACAAATTGAGAGCGAAGCTTCTATGTCATAAATTGAGGGCTACTTTTCTTGAGTATAAGTCTTATAATTTTGTTTTGTTTCATTGAAGTCTTATATGCTCACCTCAAGTTTAGCAACTCCTAAAATGGCCAAAATATGGGTTTGCCTTTTGTAAGAGCATTCTATATGGATTTACAGGACCAATGATTGGTTAAGGAAATTGGGAGGCCTATACAACTCCAATGCATAGGGCAACATACATTCTACACACCCGAGAAACATCCAATTGCAAATATTAGGAGTTGTCACCAAATTATTATTCTAAGTTTCAGTTTATAATACAACATCTCTACAATTGGGGTTTGAGAATACCACTTGATCCTTTAAGGGGCTAAAATTTTAAGGCCCTTGCATCCCAAAAGTGGTCAATGGATATTAGATGAGATTCACATGCTCAACAAGGCTACGAGTTCCCTAGAGTTCCTAGACTATGGGAACTCAGTCACAACAATAGTTTAACGTGGTTGAGCGATCGCCATATTCAATAATAATAATAATCATAATATATTTATTATTTTTATTATTTATTTATTTTTATTTTGGCACACATGGAGAATAGACTTGAAATGGCCCTAAAGTGTCCTCAAAAATCACTTAATGTGACTTTTCAAATCATTTTTTAGTCCCATGATAAATAGAATGCACCTATTGGTTCAAAAATCAAATCTTTTCTGAGAAAGTACCTTTACAATAATTTTCATCTTTTTAGAATTAAGACATTTGAGACATTCTTACCAATGATCCCTTGCACATAAAAACACTCTATGGAAAAATAACAAAAAAAAACAGGAATAATTTATTAACCTTTTTAGTGCACCTTTACATTATTAGCCATTTTGGTGCATTTTTTACATCTTCTAAAAATCATTCCATATTTTATTTGAGTTTGAAATTTTGGGAGCAGAATCTTATAGTCATTAGTAAACAATGCTCAAAATTTGAATTTAAAATTATAGTTTATTAGAAAACACTTATTCGCATGTGATTTCTTGTAGTAGAACTAAGTGCACCCCCTGGATTTATACTTTAATGAGTAAGTGTGAAAAGAGACCTACTAATGGCACAAGTAGAGTCTTATTTTATATATGGGATTTTACTTATTTGAGTTTCTTGGAATTTGCTCTATATTGAACAAAATGCAAACATGTTCATAAATTTCATCAATGTTTTTTTAAATAGTAACCGTACAAATTCAAACTAGACATATTAATGATCACATGGAAAAAGAAAAAACAACAATACTACTTATGGATCGAAAGATTATAATGTTTGATAGAATATTTTAAAAATAAAATTCTGAAAATGAAATCAAATTCCAAAAGATTCCAAAAAGACTCCATGTTCCCTAAAATTCTATTGATTCAGTCATTGCACTACTCAAATCAAGAGGAAAGTAAACATTTTTTTTTAATTTTCACAAAAGTTCAAGAATCAATAAAAACGGTCATTTCCGCAACCCAAACAACAAAAAATCAATTGATTTTCTGTTGTTTTAGTTATGGTTTTCTAGTAGTGTAACGCCAAATGAGATCTCTAAAAGTGACTTCTAATGCAAGGTTGCATATTAGAGTTTTGAATGTAAAAATGGTGAATATTATGCTTTTAGAGCCCCATATCAATTCACTTTAAATATTCATAAATAATTATGCAAAGGTCCAAAATATATGAAACCACTTGAATTTGATGCTAGATTTATTTAACCTTTCAAGAAAAAAATTATAAAAAATTAGAAGGAATTTAGCTTCAATCATACAATAAATGACTACTTTCTAGGCCTTCTACCTTAGTATGTGTTTTCACCCCTAATGAATTAAGCTATGATGATGACAATGTATGGAAAAGAGGCAATTGTGATTTGTATTAATCCCCCACTCTTGATTTATAAAAAAATCAAGGACCGCCGATTTATAGTGGAAATTAATGGCCCTCCCTTACACCGTCAATCTTTGAAAAAAATTGAAGCCGTTGATGTAAACCGTTAGATCATGGCCGTTGATTGTAGGATATGAAATTACAATACGGAATATGGAATATAAAATACAAATACGAATATAGATATAAGACACGTGATATGGATACAAATAATATATGTGAGACCAACAAAATATGTATACATATATTCAAAATATGGATACGAATACAATGGTGCCATATATCCCATGTCAATTGCAGTCATCTTACATCTTGAAAAATACAAGTATAGGGGGTTGGGATTATGTAACAAAAATACATTTTATAAAATGCAATTAAATGATTCATTATTTTGAGTTCATTGTAACAATTTGTCAGATTGGCATTGAGTTCAAAAAAAACAATAACTGCTTTTCCAAACTATAATCCACAATCATTTTTTACTCATATATTCAAATGTATACAAACTCAACAACTAAGTAAATGAACATTTTAGATCCCATGCAATTTTGGATGCCAGTACAATTATATTGATTGATTAAAAAGCATTAAATTAAATCAGTAATTTTAGATGAGCACACTTTTCATTCAATTTTATTCAACTCAATTTGGCAATTCAAGCATCTGAGATGATAAAAGCTCTTACAAGAATGCACATCACGTGTTCATTCATCAAAGCATAAAGAATTAATAAATGAAATTACAAAGTGATTAAGTTAAATCATATTATCGAATAAGTATAGAAAACAATAGTCCTCTTATCATATGTGGAAATGATATACAACTTTATGATGTACAATATTTTGTTCACCATGCATCTATGGATATCAATTTATTATTTACATTATCTCAAGGCTAGTTTTGAGGACACACTCAATTATAAGTTGCGCTAAAATTATCATAAACCTATACTATAACCATCCTAAATCATTCTACCACATGATATATGGTCTCATTAGGTGTGAAGGCCCAATAATCCTGCAAGTTCATGCGACAAAGGGTTGGACTCTTGGCCTCAACAAGTGACAAAAGATGTTCAAAGAATGCTACATCACAAGCAATAATCAAGCCTCCATCGTGCTTGTATCCAAACTCCTCTGTTGTCTTTGCCAACAATACACGAAAGACATCATGTTTGAGGATCTTGGCTTTGATCACAAATCGTCGTCTTTCATCACCAACATACACTGCCAAGGATCCTATAGGAATATCGCTTGGTACCATGTTGTCATCTCCAAACTTGGCGTACTTTTCATGATGTACAATTGCGTGTTGTAGCTTTTGCAATTGCTTGCCAAACTTCCCCATTGCACTTCCTTTTGCACACAAATTATGAATTGGCAAAACACTAGATTGATGTTTTTCACAAATGTCAAGGTGGAAAATGATGTGAAAATGAATAACATAGATGTATTCTTGATTTGTATAACAAATTTCTCCAAGGCAATAGGAAAGAGAGAAAACTTTAAGAAATTAAAGGGAGAATAATGAAATGATCGTAATGAAATAAAAAAGAGAAGAAAATAAAAAATATTATTTTATAGTAGTGTAATTTCAACCTTTCTTTTACTTTTGTATATTCTAACAAAAGTAAAAGAACATTATTTTACTTTTGTATATTCTAGCAAAAGTAAAAGAACATTATTTTATTTTTGCTAGAATATACAAAGTAAAAAAACATTTGTCCACAAGGGTTTCCAAAGTTCATTCATCCAAGAGAGTTTAAACTTGTTCATTCCTTTCTTCAATTAAGCCACTAGTTAGCCATGTGCCATTGCCACAACCACTATGTCATTTGTGATTGTCACAAAAGTAATAGCTAAATCCTCCTTTATCTCCTTTCACATCCGTTTTCAATCCTTTACACATGGCAAATCAGCCATAGCATTGACATTTATTATCATGAGTTCCATAAATTTTTTGTATTTTATTTCTAAATTTTTTTTGGCATACAAAAATTTAAAAAAGTATCAACAAATCAAAATTTTCATTAAATCTAAAAGCAAAGTAAAAGTAAAAATAAAATTATAGGCATATATTCTTAAAGCAAAAACAAAAACAAAAAATCACAGTTCCAAATTTCCATCCAATTTTCTAATGTTCAATGAGATTAAAACTTGGAAATTCAATATCTTTTGTCTTGGCAATTAGATTGTCATAAAACTTTTTTTGTGCACATGCCCTCACAAAGTGCTTTCCAACGGTACAAAGCAAGCCCCAATCGATCCTATTTTAAAAAAAATTAAATCTTTTAATTCATAGAACTTTGGAAATTTAATATCTCTTGTTCCATCAAATGGAACACCATAAACTCTTTTTTAGGTGCACACACTTAATGAGGATTTTTCAATGACACCAAGTGCACCTTGGTTGGGCCAATGGTTTTTGATAGCGTATAGATAATTTTCTAATGTTCAATGAGATTAAAACCTTGAAATTCAATAGAGTTCATCGCAAAGTGTGTGCAATGCCGGACCACTAGCCAAAGTTTGGAAAAAACAAAGGACAAAACTTCTTGGAGCACCAAAATTGAGGTTGGATGGAGTTTGGTGTTGTGTTTCTTTTGTACTATTCTTAGTTAAACTTTCCTCTAACACTCGTTCACAAATATAGGGCAAACTTTATGATTAAGGTAGGAAGTTCTAAAATGGCTCAAGCTCTAAAATGGCTCCCCTCCTAAAATATACACTATTTGTACATGTTGCTTTTTCATAACCTTCAACAATATAACAAGGAATGCACATTTCTAGAGGTGGGTGATTTTAGAGTCCTATGCCATTTCAACTTCAAAAGTTTCATAATTAATTCCACAAAGCTCAAAAAATCATGAAATAACTTGGGTTAGATGCCAATTCCACTTGCCTTTCAAGGAAAATTTTCTGAAAAATATTTCAAGATGTTTCACTTCCCCAAATTGCAGTTCCAGCCCTCGGATGGTCCATTTATGGACCTCCTATCTTACCTCTAATATCTTTTTCCCAGTTGGTCGCAACACTGTAAACTCTCTGTTTGTACATGCTCTCCTGTAGGTCCAACATTTTTGGAGACCCCAAAGTTGGTGCACAATCAAACAAATAAGCAAAACACCTGTTTTAAAAAAGTATGCTCGTTCTTGGAATAAACTCCGGGTTTAAAAAACAAAAAACAAAAAAAAGTATAGATATGCTGTTCGTGCACTCACTCCTTGCAATCACCATGCAATCTTGAGAGTTGACCTAAATTCAAGTGAGGCTAACCACAGGCAGTCACAAGCAAAGGAGGACTCTCAACTTTCTACTTCCCATTCAAAGTACGTACATTTAGGTTATGATTCATATTTTGACAATGGAACAAAATAATTGAGGATTTTTAAAATTTTAAAATTTATTTTTACCCTTGAAACACATGGACAATTTCCATTGTTAGAGGAAACAGTACAAGGAAACCCACCAAGGGAACCCCAGTGGCAATTTTTACAGATTTTCAGACAGCAGAGCAGAAAACAAAACAAGGACCATCGTCCAGATCAACTAATTGAGACTTTAATGGCATTCTTCACCAGCTTTAGATTTTTCTTTTCTAGTTTTAATTTTTTTTTAAAAACAACATGGACAATTTTCATTGCAAAGGGAAACAGTTAATTAATTTAGTACAAGGGAACCAGAGGGAAAAACCAGTTGAAAATATTTTCACCAACTTTAGATTTTAAAGAAGCTAGGAACAGAGGGTTAACTTAGTAAGAGTGCTAATGGCAACATGGTTGATCCATATGCCTTTGTGGTATTTAACTTGCATACCCTCTTCATGTGATATATAAGTGTCCATCCCATTTCTATAGCATACTAGCGAAATAAGCCGGACAATTTCTGCATTTTTTTTTTCTCAAAAGCATATTTTTTCTCTTTTTAAAAATTTTACATGAGTAAAGACAATAAGAATGCTAACATTTTAGGTTATGTATGCCTGATCCAGCAAGGAGCAAAATCTGCTGGTAAGTAAGTTACTCAGTGAAATTGAGTGGTCCTTCGTTTCAGGCAAAAAAAATTACTGGGTGAGGGTCACAGAAGCAAGGGGCTTGCATTTCCAATAAGAATAAGCTTAAGCACTATTGTAGCCAACCCATTTCCAACCATCACCCCATTTCCAATCTACAGGCTGCTTTCTTTCAGTGAAGTTGTGGTGTGAGTTGAGGAGCTGTTGTGGCATATTATGATTGGCTGTAAGGATATCAATATTGCAACCCGTCCTTGGTCGATTTTACAATCAGCCTATGGTCAGAATTTGAAAGGTCTACATCACCATTACAAGTAAAAAAGAATCTTTCACTAAAAAAAATTGTAATAATTATATTTTATATAATCATACTACTAAAATCATAACTCCCTCTATAATATCACAAATGCTACCATTAATACTAGGGGCTCGTGCTTACTATGTTACACATTCATTGTATCACATATTAGTAAAATTTTGATATAGTTGAATAGAATGCATGATAATGATTTCAATAAGTCTTTAAAATAATTATTTTAAATATTTTGTAATCATGCATACATAGAAATCGTATTTTCACACAATGTGATATTACTGAAATAGAGTAGCAGTTTGCAATCACTTTTGTAATATCACTTTTTACAAAGGGTGATATTATAGAAATAATATAGTTGTTGCAATTAAGGTGATATTAAAGAGGATCCATAGGATGATATTATAGAGGTAGCAAATCCATTGCTTCTCTTGTCTTTATACTTCTTTGCACTTCTATGATTTTGTACTTTTGTGAGCTTTGAGCTTTCATGATTTCAATTTTCTATTGCTACTAATGAGAAATTTATTCAACTAAAGCGATTTTTGATTCCACAACAATTAAGTTGTTCACAAAGTTTTTGAGATTTATAAGTTTTTCTTTTCAATTCTTCAATTTGGGTTGCCATTTTTTGTAACAATGGAGTCAAATTTCTAATGCATTCTAATGTATGTGTATCTTTCATAGTATTTACCATTGCATATGTTTCATTCATCATTCAATAAATTTCTATTGTACATTTCAATATATGCTTATTTATAAAAAAACTATACAAAGATTTTATTCATTTTTATTTAAAAATTTATTGAAATTTTTGTTCAATATTCTACCTAATACATAAAAATTCTTATAAAATTCTAATGATGAATGTGTAGCATAGCAAGCGCCAACTGCTAGTAAAATTTAAGAAAACATATACAATCCTTCTGTACATGGGAAAAATTCCACACTCCAAAAACTTGCACTCCATATGTGTGTAATTGTTGGAAATGGGTCAGCTACCTTAAGCTCTGAGCAGACTCTCATTTAAGCCAACCTAAATGAACAGGTGGACTATTAATACAATTCAGGGTGTTTTGAAAAGAGGAAAAAAAATGAACTTTCAATTTGAAATTCTCTCTCTTTGAAAATAGCACTAATTAAGACATGAAATTAACTGTGAGCAATGAAGTCTTTGTTGTTATGCTTAGCAACTGATTTATTTAATTGATGGTTTGTGAATACCATTTTGGTACCCTTTAGTTACTGAAGAGCAATCCCTGTCAATTCTTGTCTGATTCCAAACTGTACAAACCTTCACACATGAAAAACTCAATAATTAGAGTTGATTTTAGACACTCCAACCTCCAACCAACATGTTCAAAATTCTTACTCCAAGAGAGATCATGAAATGCAAAGAATCCTTGGTCCTTTGTTTTAGGGGTACACACTCACCCCAACCAAAACTTGAAGTAAAATTTCCTTCGGGGTACTATGGTCAACAAATTCAACTGAATTTTACAAATTGAACTTGAGAAAAAATTTCCATGTAAATTTGGGGGTACCATTTTGTTGGTACGAGTGGGCTACATACCTTTGTCAACAAACAAGATTTTAGACCCCTCTTGGAGGATTGTTTGGAGGAGGACAAAGCACAAGTTATGGGCTGAGATGACCCTAAACTATCAGATGATGATGGGGAAAGGTGCCCAAACCAAATGGTGTGGTTGTGGGTTCAATACTTGTCAGTGACAAATTGTTTAACCCTTAAACGCTGGGCTGGTGACCGTGGAAATCAACCCTTTTGAAACCGTGTGACATCATCTAGTTTGAAGAAAACAAAAATATTCATTGGTAGCCAAACTATTGTAGAAGATTTTTCCTTTCCACCCCTAATTTTGAGGATGAATAGTTGCATTTCTGTCCTACACAAGAGAATTCCTTGTTATTCATTAGACGTTAGACGTCCACATTGATGTTCAAGGGTTAACTTATATCAGCCTCTCTTCTTAACACAAACTCCTTGCAATGTGTTGTTCAACATACTTGTGTAAAAGAAAAAAAAAGAAAAAAAAAGCACAAGTTGGGTATAAGTTACATCTAGTGGACATCAAATAGCAGAAGAGTGAAGCTCTAGACCGACTAACTTACCGGCAATTTAGTTTCCCTTTCACAGACTCGTGGCAGACTCTGAATTTGCTTCTTTCTGTCGTGTGGAAAATTAAAAATCCTTAAAACAATGAGCTAGTCACCGTGGGAAAAATGTGAATTGTGGACTAAAAAAATTAAAAAGCACTCATTGGAAGACAAATTATTATAGAAGACATTCCCTTTTCACACAAAATTTGGAGGATGAATAGTTGCACTTTTGTGTCTTGCACAGAGAGATTGTTTGTCATTCATTGGCGAAAGGATGTCCTCTGCATTGTTTATGGGTTAAAGGCATGTTGTTGGTGAATGCTTTAGGGACATCAATTGAACTTTAGAAGAGAGAGAGAGGGGGATTAACTTAGTTACCTATAAACTTATAGAAGGTGGGTACCTCCTAAACTACCACATTTATTGAAACTATTACTATACTAGTCAAATTTTTCAAATTTTCTTGTTGGCAATTGTAAGGAGGTTCTAGCACACATGAGAACCAACATTTCTCTTTTAGTAATTTGGTGTCCATTTGCACCAAAGTAATGGGCCCATTACCATGCCCTTACAACAAAATGGTACAAAAAAGGTATAAAATTGCCATAAAACTTCAAATTGCAAAAAAAAACTTGGATGAAATTGCCATATTGTAGATGAAAACAAAATTATGGATATGTGATATGCACAAATGCGATATTTTCTGTTCAATACGTAGATGAACATTGAAATTTGGAGCATTGCTATAACATTTAATATCATAACTTTGGCACTTCATACACTATAAGAAATTGGCATTTTTTGACATTTAAAAAAATAAAAAGTGATGTTTAGTTTGACAAGGATGGTGTTTGAGTAAATGTACAAAAAATTCATTTATGTTAGATAGGCAAAAAATGTCCCTTGTTTTCAAAAAAACATACAAAATCACAGCTTGTTTTTTAAAAACATCACATAGAACAAGGTTTTGGAAGTACCTAATAGTATACTATGTGGAGGGTATATTTGAATAGGAAGTGCTATAGAAGCAATTTTTTCATCCATGACGTGGAGGATGATGTGGACCCAATTAAAAAAAGTGGCGTAGCACTTGATGTTGGTTTAGTTTTTGAAAATTTTAATGTTGTTTTTTGAGACATTAAATTAGATGTCTTTTGAGACATTAATTAGTACATACCATACCCTCAAGAAAATATCAATAGAAATTAATTAATTAAAATAAATTAAATAAAAAATATTGAATTCAACAAAAATTGAAGAAAAATCACCATCTACCATTTCCTTGAATTTTTGATGGTGAAATGAAGGAATTCCTTCATTAAAAGTTAATGAGAGTGAAGGGAAGAGAGGTCATATTTATACCTATATTTCATTCATGATGAGACAGAAGATATGGGAAACTAAATATAAGAACTTTGCCATTGTCCATCTTGACATCATTTTAGACATGTAGATGTTGTTTTAAACATTTAGACGTTGCTTTGGACATCTACATGTTGTTTTAAACATTATGAAAAACATCACAATCATATTATATTGAATACAAAATTTTTTTAGATGTTCCATATAGATTGTTTCACTTCCCACCACCTCACTTGTATAAAGACCAACTCTTTTCATCCATAGTAGCATAATGCACATCCATCCATTTTTCTTTATTTTTTACAAAATATACCATGTGGTTGCTTTTTCTTTCAATTTTTCACATATGGTCAACATTTTACCATCGATCACAGTAATTTCTACAAATTTATCCATAGTCAAAATGAATCTACTCGTTGACGTGGCATCTTTGTGTTTTTTGTGATGTTTCATAAAATATTGTGATGTTTTTTTGGATGTTGCAATTGACATGCTTGTCTATGATGACATCGCCTCGTATTCTACCTTCCATATTAACATTTTTTGTGACATCACATACAATTTTGAATTTTGAGGTTTGAAATCCATCTTGGCAGTGATGTCGTAGAAAACATATCTTGTTTTAAAAAAACATCACCTATTTTGTGAAAACAATACAAAAAACAGGGTTTTCTTATAGCAATACAAAATGAAAAGAACCTTATAGAGAACAAGACATTTGAATACCATATGCAAAAAGTTAAGAAGGAACAATTAAAGTTTGATTCTACAACAATTTCTTTCACATAAATAGGTACATAATTGATTTTGGAGATGTATGCATAGAGTAAAGATGGCAGTTCAGTGTAAATGATGCATTTGAGGTCCCAAGCTACTCGAGTTGAGAAACAAACTACATATAACACAATAACTTTTTAACCATGTAGTCAAAAGTTATGAAAATTGTGAGGCCTTAAAGCTACTTCTTGTCCACATGTTGTGTGAAAAAAATATAATCTTTACTCACGTGTACCTTCCTATAAAAGTTATATTGACAAAAATACAAGGTTGGTCCTTCAAGGGATAGTTGAAGTCCTACTTTATTTTTTAATTTTTAATTTTCTTGAAACACATGGGCCATCTATCCATTAAAATAGGTTGTTTTGTTTTGTTTGTTATGTTAAGATCTCTTGGACCGTGCATCTCTGGTCACATTCTTGGTACTATCAAAAAAGATCTTGGTGAGGGACAAACAAGAGACCTAGTACAAAGAGAGGCCATCGAGCCTTTCACAGCCGGCCATGAAGATGAAGACCTAGCAACCTTGTCAGGGAAGATGCTCAAGGAGGCTCGCCAATATAACATTTGAATACCATATGGGAAGTTATGAAAGAACAAAGTTTGGTTCTAAAAATGTTTCTTCTACATGAGTACATAATTGATTTTGGAGATGTACACAATGTGAAGATGGTGGTTGAGGGTCAATGGCACATTTGGGGGTGTCCACCTTAGGCTACCATTAAAGCAATATTTTAAAAGTGGATTGCATTTGAAGGGGGGAGGGAGCTAAACTCTTTGGAACAAAACCTAGTTAATTTTTGTAAGAAGAAAAAGAGAATTGACATTGAAACTAAGCTGTTTCATATTTTTTGGACTTGTGTAGAAGTAGTTATATACTTTTCAAGTTGAAATGTAGCAATCACTAATTAAAACAACCACCTTATAAAATATACACTATTAGTGCATTGAAGAAATCAAAATGTATCTCTATGCTAGTGGTCACTTTTAGAGCATCCTACTTTAGAATTTGAAGGGACTCCATAAAAACAAGCTAGGGTCTGTAATAATGAAAGGTCCACATAACCACTTTAAAGAACAAATTTGGTGTATCTTTGACATTTTTTGGTCCAATGAGAAGTTGATTTCTGGCTTCAAAGCATTCTGAGCTATTAGGGAGGTACCATGTGGTTGTTTAGAGTTGGGAAGGTAGATAAAGGTGGATAACTTGCTATAGACCTCAAAAACAAATTGAGAGTGGGGCTTCTATATCATAAATTGAGGTCCACTTTTCTTGAGTACAAGTGTGGGTGCTCTTATAATTTTGTTTTGCTTCATCTAAGTGTTATATGCTCACCTCAAGTTTTAGTAGTCCTTAAATGGTCAAAATATGAGGTTGTCTTCTATAAGAGCATTCTATATAGATCTACAAAACTAGTGATTGGCCATGGAAATTGGGAGGCCTGTACAACTCCAATGCATAGGGCAACATACATTCTATACACTTTGAAAACATCTAATTACAAATATTAGTTGTCAACAAATTATTATTCTAAGTTTCATTTTATAGTCCAACATCTCCACAATTGGGGTTTTAGAATACCCCTTGATCCTTAAGGGGCTAACTTTATAAGGAGTTTGCATCCCCAAAGTGGTCAATGGACATTAGATGAGATTTATATGCTCAACAAGGCCGCGAGTTCCTCCAAAGTTCTTGGACTGTGGGAACCTAGCCACAATAATAGTCTAATGTGGCCGAGCGACTTCCATATTGGATAATAATAGTAATAAAATTATTATACTATTACTTAATTATTTGTATTTATTTAATTGTTATAATTGTTTTTAAATTTTTTGGCACGTATGCATAGAGAATAGGGTTGAAATGGCCCTCCATTGTCCTCAAAAATCACTTATTGCGACTTTTCAAATCACTTTTTGGTCCCATGATAAAGAATGCACCTATTGGTCCAAAAATCAAATCCTTTTTGAGAAAGTACCTTTATGATAAGTCTCATCTTTTTAGGATTAAGTCATTTGAGACATCCCCACCAATGATCCCTTGCACATAAGAACACTCTATGAAAAATAGCAAAAAAAACTGGAAATAATTTATACTTCAATGAGTGTGTGTGAAAAGAGACCTACTAATAGCACAAGTAGAGTCTTATTTCAAATATGGGATTTTTGAGTTATTTTATGAGTTTCTTGGAATTTGCTCTATATTGAACAAAATGCTAACATGTTCATAAATTTCATCAATATTTTTTTGAATAGTAACCATACAAATTCAAACCAGACATATTAGAGATCACATGGAAAAAGGAAATACAACAGCACTACTTATGGATTGAAAGATTATAATGTTTGATAGAATATTTTTTAAATAAAATATTAAAAATGAAGTTAGACTCCAAATGATTCCAAAATGATTTGATATTCCCTAAAATTTTGTTGATTTGGTCATTGTACTAATCAAGAAAAAAATTAAGTGCCTTTTTGTTGATTTTCACAAAAGTTCAAAAATCAGTGAAAACAATCATTCCCACACTTCAAACAACAAAAACCAATTGATTTTTTGTTGTTTTGGTCATGGTTTTCTAGTACTAGAAGGCCAAATGAGATCTCTAAAAGTGCCTTCTAATGCAAGGTTGCATATTAGAGTTTTGAATGTAAAAATGGTGAATATTATGCTTTTAGAGCCCTATATCAATTCACCATCGAATATTCATAAATAATTATGCAAAGGTCCAAAATATATGAAACCACTTGAATTTGATGCTAGATCTATATAAACTTTCAAGAAAAAATTATGAAAGTATTAGAAGGAGTTTAGCTTCAATCATACAATAAATGGGCCTTCTACTTTTTTTATACCTAATCAATTAAGTTATGATGGTGACAATGTATTGAAAAGAGGCAATTGATGTATTTTTTTTAATCCCCCACTTTTGATTTATAAAAAATTGAGGATCATCAATCCATTGTGAAAATTAATGATCCCCCCTTACAGAGTCGATCTTTAAAAAAATTGAAGTTGTTGATGTCAACCATTAGATCATGGCTGTCAAATGTAGAATATGAAAATACAATATGGAATATAGAATATAGAATATGAATACAAGTATAGATACAAGACACATGAATTGATACGGGTACAAATGATATATGTGATACAAACAAAATATATATGTATGTACTTAAAATATAGACATGGATACGGCGGTGCCATATATCCCATATTAATTGTATTCATCTTGCATCTCGAAAAATACAAGTATGGGGGGTGGGGTGGGATTTTGTAACAAAAATATATTTTGTAAAATTCAATTAATTAACCCCTAAAGCCCCAAGGGTGTTTTGTGTCAAAAACCACTTGGAACTACTACTTCTACTGTGTTCACCTAAGTAAACCACAAAAATATGTTTTTTCAAAGTTCAACTATAGAATCTTGTACTTAACTTGTTTGAAAACATGTGGTAAAAATTTCATCAAATTTGATTGCATAGATTACAAGTTATTTGCATCCAAAGTGAAGAAAACAAGTTTTTTTGCAACTTGCTTAACTAGATTTTTTGGCTTTGAATCTTTTTAACTAAAAATTTTTGCACTATTAATTTTGATTTTCTAATTTTTTATGTTGAAGAATTGAGTTGTTCTAAGGAAAAAAATCCAACAAAAAAACACTTAATTTTCACTCATTAAAAAATTGTTAAGTAGAAGTAGGTTGAAGATTGAAGGAAAAACTAAATCATTAATAGCTTTAAGATGGAATTGACATACAATAATCCCAACAGTGGAATTGTTTTAGAAAACAAACCTAACCTTGTCTAAATTTTTTTGGAAAATCGTAAAAATTGCATTCACAAATGAATCCTATATGTTATTTTTTCAAAAAGATGTTCAAATTGCCCAAAAAACTAAGATTGTTCAAAAAACTAAGATTGTCTATAACTTTCTCATAACTAGTCCAAATGGAATGAATCAAAGCTTCAAATGTAGACAAAAATAAAAGAATTTAGGGAAAAAAAATATTATTTTAAAACTTTTTCTGGTTTTTTTGTGTTGCACGTTGACTTTTGTTTTTGGCTTATTGTGCCATAACTTTTTCTCTCAGACACCAATTGAAACAAAAATTATATATTCGCAAAGTTTTCGGCAAATTCCATGACCTCAAAAAATCTCAAAAACATTCACTACAAATTGAGACAATAGGAACCTACTCAGACCCAAATTGTCCCCCGGGGACAAATAGTCCTTTAGGGTTAATTCATTATTTTGAGCTCATTGTAACCATTGACATTGAGCTCAAAAGAAGCAAGAATTGCTTTTCCAAACATTTTCCAAACATCCGCAATCATTTTTTACTCATATATTTAGATGTGTACCAACTCAACAACATTATGAATATTGCATGAACATTTTGGATCCTATGCAATTTTGGATGCCACTGGAATTATAATGATTAATTAAGAAGCATTACATTAGATTAGGAATTTTAGATGAGCACACTTTTCATTCAGTTTTATTAAACTTAATTTGGCAATTCAAGCGTTTGAGATCATAAGGCTTTCACAAGAATGCATATCACTTGTCTTCATCAAAGCATATGAGTTTTGTGTACTTTTTTTTATGATGTAGGTTTTTATATAGTTTCATTGAAATTACAAAAGTGAATAAGTTAAATCATATTATTGAATAAGTATAGAAAAATAGTAGTCCTCTTATCATATGTGGAAATGATATACAACTTTATGATGTACAATATTTTGTTCACCATGCATCTATGGATATCAATTTATTATTTACATTATCTCAAGGCTAGTTTTGAGGACACACTCAATTAGAAGTTGTGCTAAAATTTTCATAACCCTATACTATAACCATCCTAAATCATTCTACCACATGATATATGGTCTCATTAGGTGTGAAGGCCCAGTAATCCTGTAAGTTCATGCGACAAAGGGTTGGACTCTTGGTCTCAACAAGTGACAAAAGATGTTCAAAGAATGCTACATCACAAGCAATAATCAAGCCTCCATCATACTTGTATCCAAACTCCTCTGTTGTCTTTGCCAACAATACACGAAACACATCATGTTTGAGGATCTTGGCTTTGATCACAAATCGTCGTCTTTCATCACCAACATACACTGCCAAGGATCCTGTAGGAATATCACTTGGTACCATGTTGTCATCTCCAAACTTGGCGTACTTTTCATGATGTACAATTGCGTGTTGTAGCTTTTGCAATTGCTTGCCAAACTTCCCCATTGCACTTCCTTTTGCACACAAATTATGAATTGGCAAAACACTAAAATTGATGCTTTTCACAAATGTCTAGGTGGAAAATGATGTGAAAATGAATAATGTGGATGTATTCTTGATTTTTGTAACAAATTTCTCCAAGGTAAATGGAAAGAGAGAAAACTTTAAGAGATTAAAGGGAGAATAATGAAATGACCATAATGAAATAGAGAAAAGAAGAAAACAAAAAAACATTATTTTATAGTAGTGAAATTTCAACCTTTCTTTTACTTTTGTACGTTATAGCAAAAGTAAAAGATTTTTTTTTTTACTTTTGCATGTTCTAACAAAGTAAAAGAACATTCTTTTGATTGTGGGAATGGCACAGGGCACACTAGTTTCCATTGAAAGAGGAAACAATACCTGTTCTATTGTTTTAAGAGTGCACCGACACAGTTGGTAGCATTATTGGTGCTGTGAACCCATGCTATTCTTTTGGGGGAACAAAAAAAAAAAAAAAATTGTACCCAAGTACCATCTGAATTTATTTTTAATATTTATTTTTAACCCAGAGTTTACCATCTAAGAATTTATATCCTATCAGCAGAAACAGATTCTGTTCAACCCATGAAACATAAATTTGAATAATGGACATGGGATGTCCAGAATTGGGGATAATTACAAGCTAGTGTGAACAATAGACAAGTTAACCCTAAAACACCTCATGATCCTTTTTCGAATTTTGGCACATTTTTGCTTATGTTTTTGTGTTGGAATATCATTTACCGCAATTTCATGAACTGATCATTAATTAAGGAAGGTTGTCTTTTCAGCATTCAAGTATTACATTGGATGAATGAGAAGTTAGTTGTATTAAATAGTGCTTGCAAGCTTTCCTTTCATTATTCAAAATATGGATGGTGAATTTCATTAAAATGGGTGATTTTTTGCCATTTTCCGTACTGTGTGTGCCATTCTAATGGAATGTCGTGTCATCTTTGACATATTCAATGCTGTTTTGATGAAATGTGGTGCCATTCTACAAGAATATCGCCAATTTATTGAAATTGCCCTCGGAGCACTTAAGGATTAAGAACTAATTGAAATGAACTTGATATGTTTCTAAACGGTAGGAGGGTTCTAAAAGCGCATAGGCTCTTAAAGTGCCCACCTTCTCAAATGTACACTATTTGTAGATGTTTCTTTTTTTGTAACCTTTAGGGATGTGCAAACAATGTACATTTTAGGAGGTTGGCGATTTCAGAGCTCTATGCCATTTCAACTTCAAAATTTCATAGCTAATTCCAAAAAGTACTAGAAAATATGAAATGACTTGGGTTAGATGCCAATTTCACTTGTCTTTCAAGGAAATTTTACTGAAAAATATTTCAAGAAGATATACCTCCCCAAAAATTCAGTTTCAATTTTTTGGTGGGCGACAAATGGACCTCCTACTTTACAGATGCATCATTGATAGTGAGATGATTTGAAGCTTTATGAATTAACTAAGGTAGAAGGTTCATAAAGTGATCAGGCTATGAAAGTGTTCACTTCCTTAAATGAAATTTTCACTATTTGTGTATTTTGCTTTCTCATCGCACCAACAATGTACAAATGGTGTACATTTTAGGAGGTGATGGAACACAAATTTTAGTGATCACTGTATTTCAACTTCAAAAATTCATAACTAATTCCAAGGAAGCTCCAAAAAATAAAATGGCTTGGGTTAGATATCAATTCCATTTGCCTTTCAAGGAAATTTTGTGAAGAATTAGTTTTAAGAAGTCTATTTTGTCTACATTAATTTTGAGCTTTTAAAATGGGTGATTTATGGACCTCTTACTTTACATAAACCCTTGGAACATGAAAAGTTAGCATACATAAACTAGCACATATATCAAACAATGCATGACAATAAAGAAGAAGGTAAAGTGGGTAACTACACACAAAATTTTCTTAACCCCTAAAGGACCAAGGCCTTATTTCTGCCAAAAAACACTCAAAACTGCCATTTCTGTAGCAAAGAGTAAAAAAATTTGAAAATTATTTTTTTTGCACATCCAACCGTAGGATCTTATACCTTACTAGTATGGAAATGTGTGGAAAAAATTTCAGAAATTTTGACCACATAGATTAAAAGATATTTGCGTTTAAAGTGAAAAAAACAATTTTTTCAGCACCTTGCGAGACTAGATTATTTGACTTTGAACTTTTTTAACTTAAATTTTTTGTACTACAGAGTTTTGAGCTTTAAATCCTTATTGTGGGAAATTGAGTTGAGAATCTAGAAAAAAAGAAAATTTTAAGAAAAAGATTAATTTTCATGCTTAAAAAAATTGTTAAGTAGAAGTAGGTATGAGAATGAAGGAAAATCTAAATTATTAATATCTTTAAGATGGAATTAAAATGCACTAATCCCAATGGTGAGATTGTTCTAGCAAGCAAACAAAATCATGTAAACAATTTTTTTTAGAAAAATTGTAAAAATTGCATTCAGAAATGAATTCTATAAGTTATTTTTTCAGGAAGATGCTCTAACTGCCCGATAAACAAGATTGTCGATAACTTTCTCATAATAAGTCCAAATGGAATGAATCAAAGCTCCCCATGCAGACAAAAATATAATTTACAAGAAAAAAAATCCAAAAATTCAAAATTCAAAATTTTGCAATTTTTTTTTGCTGCCCGGACTGCCCCCCGTCCCCTACTTTGAGCTTATTTGGTCATAACTTTTGTTTCCGGGCACCAAATGTGAAAAAAATTATATTCCCACAAAGCTCATTAGTTTTTCTATCTTCAAAAAAAGTTTCAAAAAATCATGACAAAATTTCAGCCCGTAGGTACCTGCCCGAAATCCAATTTGTCCCCCGAAGGGACAATGGTCCTTTAGGGGTTAATAGGTATTTGAATGTGGTTCCCATTGCTAGATTGTCTTAGTTTTTATTGGGTTGTCTTGAAAGCCAAAAAAAGATTTCATATCTTTGCAACATGCATTTTTGAACACCATATGAATAAACTATGAATTTTTAAAGTACTAAAAAAGATTTATCCCAGGAAGACCTTAGTCTCTCAAAGTTTGTAAATTTTATGCAAGAATTTATAAAAGTCAATTTTAGAAATGGGACGCAATTAGAAATAATTATTAATGAGACTTTCAACTTTTGAGTGTATTTATTATTTAAAATGTTTAAAACTTTTTTCCTTGTTGGTCATAAAACTTGACAAATATAATTATAATGTGTGAAAATCTACAAGATAAAAGCTTATGCTTTACCCCTAAAGTCTAAAAGGCTTTTAGAAGTTAAGACCTTGGTTTGTATAAAAATACACTCAAAATTGCCATTTCTATTGCAAAGAGGGAAAACTTTACAAATTGATTTTCTCATATTTAACCAAAGGATCTTGCATTAGAATAGTATGAGAATGTGTAGAAGAAATTTGAAAAACTTTGACATCTCCTGGGACATCTCAAATTGCAAGATACTTGCATCTAAAGTCAAGAATAAGGATTTTTGAGTGTTTTCTATGACTATATTATTTGACTTTGGATATTTCCAATTTAAAAAAATATTGCACTAAAGATTTGGATTTTAAAATTCTGTACGTTAAAGGTTTGAGTTGGCAATTCAAAAAATTCAATTTTTTTTTATTGATTTTCATTCTTTAAAAAATTATTGAGTAAAAATAAGAACAAGATTGGAACAAAATCAAATTGTTAATAATTCTAAGATGAAATTGAAACACATTAATCTCAATAGTGAAATTGTTCTAGCAAGCACAATAGACTATGTGAACTCCTTTTTTTAAATTATTAAATTGTGTTAAAAAATGAATCTAATACATTATTTTCTCAAGAAGATGCTATTATTATTTGCAAAATAAGAAGTTCTATAACTCTCATGTCATTAGTCTAAATGGAATGAATAATAGTTTACCTTGTAGACAAAAATATAATATATGAGAAAAAAATGAAAAAAAAAATATTTCAAATTTTTGAAGACTTTTCTTGTAGCCTAGGCTCAAATGCTCAACCATTCTGAGGTTATTGTGGCATAATTTTTACTCATGGATACCAATTCAAATAAAATAAAATAAATAAAAAGTCAATGTGTTTTTTTATTATAAAAAAAGTTTCAAAAAATTACAACAAAAATAGTGACTATAGGAGCCTATCCAAAATCCCTTTTCACCTAGTTTTTGCTTTCAAATGCAAATGGGTAAAATTGAAAAATGAAACTTCAACAATATACTATCTTCCAAATTTTGAATTGTAAACTATAGAAGATGAATACCACAATAGTGACCAGTACTTATTTAAGAGCCTTTTTAAAAACCTTCCCCTACAAATTCTTGTCTAAAATGTACTACCTCAATTTATGAGAATCTACGATTGCTTTTAGAAACATATTTATCTTCAACAATTTGAAAATTCATAGGCTGTCCCAAAATACATAGTACATTAAAAAAAAAATCTAAAATATCTTTTAGACATTTAATAAAATCCAACCAAAAATTAAATAATTTGATAATAGGAACAATACTCAATTGATTATTTGATTGTTTGGATGCATTTAGTTTAGTGTGCAGTTACCTTAAAATTAGTCGAATCACTTGAATCTCAATCAAATGAAGCGAGGCTTCGTATTCTATTGCCGAGTTTTTAGGGTTTAGGGTTTAAGCAATGCCTCTCATAAAATCAGACTCCGGACTTCATGGTTTGATTTCTGCAGGGGTCATGGTCTCGTGATGAAGATTTGAGGTATGAATCACTCTCTGTCATAGTTGGTTCAGTAATTGAGTTGAATTGCAGGATATGGTGGTGTTTGTTTTGAGGGTTTTGAATGAAACCCTAATTGAGCAAGTACTGGGTTGATCTTTCTAGCGTTTTGTTGAATGATTTGAAACGCAGATCAATACACTTTGTGCCAGATTTAATGGCTTCATTGCATCAGATTTCAACGGCGGGGATGTAATAATTAATGCAAGGGTTTGGAGTCACTGATTGTATGGTGAATGAATATGTATACAAGCGCTCTTCGTCTACAGTAAGAAGCTCTGCATGATGTGAACCGGTATTGAATTTGAACGTCTTAAGCTGTAGGGATCCAGGGTCTTTTTTAAAAAATCTCTGAGTGTTTCGTCTTTTCTTGTGCATCTGAAAGATCGTCATTACATGCACAAACTTATTGATGATAAGTTACTGTTAATCTAATAGGACATTAGATTTTTATTCATATGGTGACGTTAAATTAATGTGGGGTTTTCGTTGACTTAATGTTTATGTTTATTAATAGATATCAAGTTCTTGTTAATGGCACACTAACACCAACACACTAACATTGAGTTACTATCATTTGCGTTAGACTACCATTCAATATGAGAGCTTCATGAATCTAACGCCTATTAATTTGACAGTAAGTACTTTGTCAATCTAATTGAGATTTTTTGTGATGTATGAAATGATGAACCTCATCTTTAACTTTTGTTTCTCTGCAGGAATGACTTTGCTGGTGCGCCTACTCTCAAAATTTTGAAGAGATAAAATGGTGAACAGTTGTGATTTGAAGCATTGATCTCTGTCCATAAAGCACCCCCCTTAGAGCAAGAACCAGTGCTCATAAGTGTAAAACAATCAGTCCTTGATTGTGCTCGTTGAATCCTTGATCTTTGACTTGAGGGGCTTCAGCAGCATCCTTGAATTTCCTTTTAACTTTGCTTTGATGACACGACACCACCACAAACAACTACGTTAAAGTTATTTTAACTTTTAAGCCTCCAAAAAGAAACCTTTGCTGATGAAGCACGTCTTTGAGACGGCGGGTGAACTTCACTCAGTTAATGGACCTCCTCCAAAACTCCGCTCCTACACTTTCTAATTCTAGCTTTCTGTGCAACTTCGGGGTTGCTGTGGCAGAACTGTTACCGTGTGAGGGCACCGTCCCTGGCTCCGCAGTACCGGGTATTTTCTCTGAGCAAACATTTTGTCCAGGGTTTAACTTATACGGAGTACTAGAATTAGTGGCCCAGAATTTGCAGACATTCAGTTAATATTATATAATGATATTTGTCTGCGTTTCACGGCGAGTTATGGAGGACAGTTGTATTACAATATGGGGGTGTTGAACGAGCAGACCAGCATTCCGGGATTTTTTTGAAATCCATCGGTAATTTTCCTGCATTCCTCTATTTGTACTATGATTAGATTTGTTTTTGAGATTTTGCAAGGTCGGTGTTGGTCTTCTTCTCGTGGTTGGAGATTCATTTCACTGATAAAAGTCACGCATTTATCATACAGGATGGTAGAGTAATTTTGGTTCAATGAATTCAAATTTAGATTCACCTAGTCTAAATACACTAGTAGGTGCCTTTCTACGTTCTCATGGATTTATGTAGGTGTGATGAACGTAGGAGTGATGAATCCATGGCCCTTGTCTACTAGTTGTCAAGGGTAGTGAGTTTTCCATGGGGAGGGATTTTTTTTTTCACCGCAGCGTGGAGACAAATGTAAAACTCTGATCTCTATTTTATAAGAGTTAATTTTGAATTTTTGTGACCTCTTTTTCTTAACTCGGAGTCATTGATTCCGAGTATGAATTCAAAATTAATGCAAATTTGATCATTTGTGGTAGTAAATAGTATGTTTCTGCATTTTCCAGGAGGTATCCCCTCATCCTTCTTCTTGCTGTCTGCAGTCAATGCAGTGCGTTCCGTTTCCGGAATTCCTCTTCGACAATCTCTTTCTACAGTACTAGGCGGCGAGTTTTGTAGAATGTCTGCTGTTTATGATGTTTTGCAGACTGTCTGCTGTGTATGGTGTGTCCCTATCAATCTTTCACACTTCAACTCGAGGTTGGGATTGAAAGGGTGTTTTGTATTACTCGTCGTATAGATCAGTTCTAGGGTGGCGAAGGATTGTCTTAGCCCCCTAGCGTATGTCTTACTTTGCTGTTTTCATGTGCGATTCTCTCTTTCCTCGTCAGACTTCTGATATTTTCCTTGGGAGAGAGGAGCGATTGTGGAGTTGATCTGTATGGAATTGGATGTGCAGTACATCTGATATCTGTTATGAAAGTCAGTTCTCGTAAAGCGCTTCTCGGATCCTGCAACGAGGGAGTGGACAATCTCTCGCCTTGCCGCTTCCCTGTCCACTTCGCTTCATAGGTCATTTACTTGCGAAACTTTGCACTGTCTGTGCAACAGAAAAAGGCTCGAGGTTTTGAAGTCATATATGCGAGAGATTGTCAAGTTTGGGTTGATGGTCATGTAGTTCAGAAAATTTTGCCCTTTGAATCATTTTTGCACTTAGTTCAGTCGAGAGGTTTGAAGCAAGAGAGAGATTGTTCACTTCAGGTTAAAGGACTTTTAGTTGAGAATTTTTGCACTGTCGGTACGTGAAGGAAGCTGTGGTTTTTAGGCAAGGCGAGAGATTGTATCATATGTCATTGAGTAGAGAATTTTTGCACTTCGAATGCAAGGTAGGAAGACGAGTTTTTGAGACGAGACGAGAGGTTGTCCACTTCCAACCATAGGACATTTAGATAGAAAATTTTGCACTGTCTGAAGAAGGAAACTGGCAAGATTGTCCACTTTAGGTCAAGGTCACATAGTTGAGAAATTGGGCACTATCAATACTGGGAAGGAAGTAGAGGTTCTTGAGATGGTGTCTAATAAGAGCGTAAGTATAGAGCATACTATTGATCGTATAGGGGTTTCATGGAGAAAGCACCGCTTGACTGGCAAACCAACCAAGTGCGTGGTGGAAATGCGTCCGCCTAATTGGACATGGAAGCTCCATTTTGGATCATATGACACGGAAGTTGAAGCAATGATCGCACGAGATTATGCCGCCTTGTTGCGGGTTTCGGCTGGAGAGGATGACACTTCAGCTGGTGGTTTCTCCTTTGATGATCACCCATCCATTTGCGAATTCGATGAATCGCGTGTCATCTTCACAGGCATGGAGATTTTCAAGGTTCGTTGCAAAGAGTTTAAGAGGCTGGTTTCTCTCTACTACCAGCAGCCCAAGGAAAATTGTGGTCCAAATTCACCCTACACGGATTTTTGTAACGAGGCAAGGAAGGACATCGCCATTGCGATTGAGGATTTTCATAGAAGGTACCCGCACAAGTTCGTCAACTGTTGGCGAGCTACAGAGGGAGCACAGGTCTTGGAGAATGTCGATGGGACTTTCGACGGTGGAACCCATTTCACTCCACCATCATCAAGTTTTGAGGTTGGGAGCTACCAGAGCGTGGAGACTTCAAGTATTGCAGACAACAAGCAGAAGTCCGAGCAGCTGTTGCCTGAGCATCACAGAGAAAATTTCCCTTCCGGCATGGCGACTTTCAACCACTTGTCGTCATCCCCTGATGGCAAATCATGCCAGGTTATCAGGTCTGGTATTTACAATCCTCAAAATCAGAGTCTCTGCATAGATTATACTGCCTGCAGATTCTTTTGTGCAATACACTGGGAATTGTAGCCATTTTATTCAGGAGCGCAAGCAATCAAGGTAGATATACTCAAACCACTGAACACCATCTACGGACAGTATTCGATTCCACTGCTTTGGAGTGTGTTTTACGAAGAGTGATAGATCATGGTTCCGAAGGCAAAGTGTTGGTTTTAGGTGTGTTCCGTCATTGAGGTAATTGTCATTGTTGAATGCTTAACGAATACAGATGTGGATTTTTTTAGTGGTGACCCCGGGTATGCAACTCCCCTATTATATGGCCCTCAATATAATCACTTATAAATTCTTTTATTTGTCCACTCTCAAGGAATATAATTTGTTTTAATGTAGAAAATTCTTGTAGCCCTTTTAACAAGGAATCCAAAAATGTAACTATATGCATGAAATGAGTATTTTTTGAGGAAAATAATAGTAGTAAAATCCTAATTATATGAATTTTTTTAACACATGTATCATAGACCGAGCTACCCTACTTTGGGGACTTTCTAATAAAAATTTAATTTTAATTGGAGGGAACTTCTTGTATGGAACTCTTAAAACTATGCATAGATGTTTCAATTCTTCATATATATTGTGAGTATTTTTTCTAATATGTATACAACCCAAGTACCCAACATTTTCTACATTTAAAAAAAAAAAATTTGGTCTTCACCTAACTTTTTGATCTTTTTAATGTGACATAATTTTTACAAAAGCCATCTTCCAAGCTGTTTTAATGCCGATGACCCTTGTGTATAATACAAGAGTCACTACCGGGGGTAGTGACTGTGCTTCATGGGTGAATGTTTGTTGGATAAGTATTTTCGTTTATTCTCCACTCTTTCATTCAAGTAGATCATCAGATTTTGATAATATGCTGGTTCGCTTATTTTGCAGAGGATTCCATGGAGATTCCATGTTTGATAATCTGTCACCGTGGATCAAGGAAAACTCAAACGATAACATCAGGAAAGACTCAAAATCGCTTCTCCAAGTACAACTTGCAAACTGCAACTCTCTGGAGCCAAGTCATGAGGGGTCCAAAGAGCAAGACGATGGTGTGCCAACGGTGGGATTCAGCCCCCGCAGTAGCTACGCGAGTTACGACACGCAGCCAGCGTCGCTCGAAAGTGTTGTAACTGCTAATCGTGATCAATGGATGAGCCCCATATCGATCACTTGCAGCGGTGCCCCAGGCAGCTTGTCCGTAGGAACTTCTGTGGAAGATGATACGGGGCTCTCCTACAACAATCGTAACAGTTTCCGTCAAGAGCTGGCCCAAATTGAGGAGCAGTTTACTGAAGGAGAGGGAGATCATCTTCATTTAACCAATTCGTCCCATACTGATCATGACGCAAATCGTGTATCGGAGTGTTCCATGGAGAATAACTACCAGAATGCGGGGCTTGATAATTATCCATGGTTGAACGATGTTATTCTCCTAAATGTTGACGAAGGTCTTGAAGATCAGACAACCATGGATATCGATGAGGTGAGCATATCACAGTACCGTACCATAGTACTGTACAGAGTCATTTCTTATAAGTTCATGTATGGAATAATTTTTATCGATTAAGATTTTTTCCACTTCCATTTTTTTCTCTTTACTCAGAATTTAGATACTATATCCATTAATGGTTGAGGATTCTGGCTGGGATTCTGGAAGCAAATGATCTGACAAGTACTTACCGTGAACAAGTTTGTGAAAACAATGCGTACGGTGCAGATGGTCGACATGGACATCCCAATCCAATCTAGCATTACCATCCCACGAGAGTCAAGGAGTGCTCCTAGTCACATGCTAGCAACAACAACCAGTTCTACCTCGGAGGTGGAGAGGACCACGTGCAAGCTTGAGGTGGTGGAGAAGGTTGCGTCCAAGGTTGCTTTAAACAAGGTCATGTCCAAGTCTGAAATGGTGGAGAAGCGATTTAAGAGCAGCACTTCCGCAGCTAAAAGTTACTCCGCCTTGTTAGCTGTTCGGTTGAAATCGGAGAAGGTGAAGCTGGACATGGCGATGCAACAGAATAACACGTTGAAAATTGCAAATCTAAGGATGGCTAAAGATGATGGTGTCATTTCTGACGAGGAATACACACAGCATGTGAAAGCCCTTTTGAAACTGTAGCTGTGTAGTTGATAGTCTCCATGCCGTCAATGATTCACAGGTCTCCATGACCATCACGAAATTCACCTGTGAAATTTGCTGTTTTACAAAATAAGCTTCGGGGTGGAAGAGAGTCGGTCTGTTTCCAAGAGTGTCATCAAGTGGTCATGGGAAGCTTTCGAAGTTTCTCTGGAATGGTGACCTCCCACCCTTGAAAACCTGTTACCCACTTTTTCTGTTGAAATAACTACATTGGATTTCACTTCAAAGTATGGCGTGAATTTGTTGAGTCCCTAAATTTTTTGAAGTTCAAATGAAAACCGTAGTGCATTCATCAACTGACTACATTGATTTTTCCTAGTAGTGTGTTGGACACTAATTTACCAAAACAACATTATTTAATTTTAGTACAAGTTGAAATATTATCTTATTGTACCAATTTTCACAAAAATAAAGTTTTTAAGGTGACACAAATTTTGTATCCTTGGTAATAAGACAAATCAACATACTAAGTTGCAGTATATTGTTCTTTTCAAGAATGTTATGAATACTTACATCTAAAATTACACCTCAATACCTAAATTGCCAGCATCATCATTCTATGTACATCTCCAAAACAAATAAATAGATTATATATATATATAAAAGAAATAATTTTAGAGCTTCTACCAAATTTTTATGACCCTTTATAACTTTTGCATATGGTATTCAAATGTTGCATTCTTTGGTGCATTAGACCCTTTTTTCACTTGCTAACAAGAAAATATGGAAATTTGATAAATTTAATAATATTACCTAGACACAATAGAAAAAAGTAGTGGTTTGGGGACCTACCTTAATTGATGTGAATTTAGCTTTACTTTGCATTATGGATAGTTACATGTATAGTTTGGTCCAACAATCTTACAAATTGTGTATTTTGCCATTCAACTTTTTTTTGCAAAATATAGAATACAATTGACATTTTTCATCTTACACTATTAGCATTCAATTCTCATGCAATTTCAATAAGTACACCAAAGTTTAGTTTCAAAATATCAAAACTCCATTTTTGATGAATTATTTCTATAAATGTTCATGATAATTGATTGAAAAACGTTGGTGATGAATTTTTAAAATTTGATTGGACACACATATAAGAAACATCCATGTACACATCTTCTCTTCAACAAACATTTCCAAAAAAGTTTTAGAATTCACTTTGAAAAGATTTCAATTGTTGAGGCTACAATGCCCAAAATTTGTGTACCTCTATATTTTAACTAGACTCTATCAAAGTAATTGTATTGTCATATGCAAATGCACAAAATTAATTACCATGAGAAGGACAAATAGCAAAATCCACTTACAATAAAGAGACATCTATTTCACAAATCTTAGACATTGTCCCCTGAAAGTGAAATCTTTATTAAGGGAATTCTAAAACTTTTTGGAGATGCTTGTTGAAGAAAAGATGTGCATATGGATGTTTTTTACATATTTGTGCAATCAAATTTTTGAAAAATTCATCACTAATGTTTTTCAATCAATTATTACTTCACCAAAAATAGAACTAAAATTGAAATTTGGTGTGCTTGATTGGGATTGTGTAAGAATTGAATGCTAATTATGCAAGATGAAAAATTCCAATTGTTTTCCATATTAGAGTTAATTGTAAAGTGTGCTCAATGAAGAATCAAAAGCTGGAATTTTAAAAAAACATACGACAAAACTCCTTGAAGCATCCAAACCTAGTTTGATGAAATTTGGTGTTGTGTTTCTTTTATAGCATTCTTAGTACTTTGTGTCCATGATCCATAAATACTTTATGAATGATTTTTAGACATCCTTTGATTCTTGTGACCAATGTTCGGAAAGCCTTAGAAGTTAGACTTGCACCCTGAGAAGACGTCCTTAATTGCACTGTCCATTCAAACAAAGAAGCTTGACATGAGTAACTTAGGAGTGGCTCAAAACTTACAGCAGCGCAGCTTATGTTCCTCAGCTTCAGAGATATTGCTTCCTCGAGAATAGATGCCTCGTACTGCACACAAAGATTAAGAGTCGAAGAGAAAATAACTAATCATTAGTAACCATTTAGAATACCAATAAATTCAACAGAGCGCACTAAGTTTGACCCAGCTCTGAGCATCAGTTGCAATCGTCTCAGAACCTGCGGATAGGAAGTAGGGCGGAAAATCGTGTGCTGTATGCTCAGAGAAAGTTTACAAAACTAATTTTTACGTAAATGAAGTCACTGGTTAAGATTTATGAATGCAGAATTTTGCAGTAGCACTAAATTCAGACAACCACAATTGTTCTTAAAGATTCAGCAGTAAAATTACAACATAACAGACAACCGCCAAAAAAAAATCCAACACCAACCTAAGCAGGATTGATCTTGAACATTAGCGACTTCAGAAAGCATAAATAAAAAAGAACTCAACCCTGCATCAAACATCTCCAGTGAAGACAATACATAAATCAAGCTCTCCGAGAACCTGCGAACCACAATCTAGAGCCCAATTCCCACAGCAATAGCAAGAGCTACGTCAAATGCAACGTCATGCAAATCAGCACGTCTAGGCTAATACATTCAAATTCAGTGACATATAAGCAAATTGACATCACTTTCTTCCTTCAAAGGATACTCAGAGTGTATGTTGCTTTCAAATTCCTACAGCTGACAAAAGTATCAGCTCACAAGTTTCACTCCAAGTTGTTCTCAATTTCACTCAGTACCTCACGTTCATCAGAGCCATTTCCTGAGTGCCATTCGTTTCACCACTTTGCAACCGAAGTTATGCAGGACAAGAAAGACCTAATTGCTCGTTCCAGAACATTAGTAGGATCACCAGGAAGTGCAAGACGTACTTAGCCAAATGGAACGCAATGCGGTAGGTGTTCTCTTGCCACCTCCGCTAGTAAACCAGATTTCAACCACCCTTTACCAGTACTCTGCAATAAGTAGAGATGTCCCACAGACCTTTCATGTAATCATAATTATTGGTCCCAGTTGTTAGCATATCTCATAAACACAGAGTATGCATATCCACTGTCAGGGGTACATGGAACTCATACCGGCCTTGAAACTCTTTATTGATGATCCTAATTCAAGGAACTAGAGTACAGAGGAACTTTTGAACCCTGCACGCAGTCATACCTCTTCAGTTCTTCGCAATGGCGTATCAGTTTCCAGTGGACAACCCATTTCAGAGGGTGAGCCAGATTGGTAAATAGGTCCATCTCATGAACTTTACACTCGCATCACAGTCCAGCTATCATATGCTCCAGTGAGTATATATATATTGGTAGAAACTCGTCAAAATGCACATGCAGACATGGCACCAAACTTGAACCAAAATAAATCTGGTGCCTGGAGTACTACCTTGAAAATCACCGCATAACCCTAGAAAAGGAACCAGATTACTCTCTTCCAGATACCTGTGTTTCGTGTTTGCAGCACATCGGCCGCATGAGTCACCAGCTTTCCCGTTCTGAGCTGCATATAGCCAAAGCGTCCATCAAGTTTCACCTCCGAATAGATACTTGTGCCTACAAGGATGTGGAAAAAACTTTTTCAGGGTAGTCTTCCTTTCCAGACCTCCAATTAGCTGCGCACTAGATCCCCTGTAGCACAATTCGGATGGACGTCGAATCCACATTCCTCACAATGGTACACAAGCTCCTTGGGGTCTACCGGGTTATCACAAGCATCACACCTCACATGACTATTCGGTCCCGCCGTGGACTCATTAATGAGCTCGAGCTCATGCTCTTCATGAATAGGATGAAAAATGGTCCTCGCATACTTCGCACAACGAGCATGCATATCAAAGTCACACCCGGAGGTCTCACATCTGTACGCCCACTGGGAGCCTCCCAAATTTTCCAAGCATCCATCACAAATGGCATTGTACCCTCGGCTATAAGGAGGTTGCAAGAGCAGCCGGTGCGGATGAATAAACGACACAATCTCCCGGGCAATGTTGGCACATTCGGGATGCAGGTCGAAATCTGTACATGAAGTGCAATGGTAGACCTCCGCTTCGCCCGTTTTCAAACACAAGTTACACAGGTAGGCTCCACTTTCATACGGCGCGGCGTCGAGCACGGCCAGCGTATGAGACGGATTGGTGCAGCCCAGCCGTGGTCGTCCCCAACTCGACGGCATCTCGGGCACCGAGCTGGAAGGCACGACAGCATTCGATTCTGTAGAGGGAGTTGTGAGTGCGCAATTAGGGCAAAGGTCGAACAGACAAGTCTCACAATTGTAGACTTCCCCTGTGTGTCTGTCCGTGCACCGATTGCAAACGAAGTATCCAGAAGGATATGGCGCCACAGGGAGAAAACGAAGGCTGTGTCCACGCAAACAGCAAGGCTCTGGGGGATCTTCAAGAGGACCATCCTCATCCTCTGTTTCATTGCCAGGATCTCCTTGTGCGATTTGCTTCAACGCAGCGTCACCTTTGTAAAGTTCCTCCAGACGTGAATCGCCAGCTATCAGATCCTCAAGCTTCGGCACACTGTCACTCCGGTGGAAATCCTCCTCCGAGATCCCTCCAGATGAGGAAGCTATGTCTTCCGGCTTCGGGATTCGGACTGAAGGGCTAGACGAGCTGCTACTGCTACCAACCTCCATCGCAGACAGTCGAAACCAGAGAACGTGCGGGGGAGCGTCGCCCTGGAGTTACGCCATCCCAACCCTGACGCTGAAATCGAGCCAGTTCACAGCAACCAAACCTACCGCAAATCGATTCAATCGTAGAAACCGCGATTCCACCCGCCTACGATTGCGGTTCGCCCTCTACACAACCCTGACTCCGAAATAGAGCCAGTTAACGTTAATCAAACCTATCGATTCAATCACAGAAACCGTGATTGCAGTCGCAGAACTTCAGAGCTACGATTAGGCGTCGCGCTATACTTCCGCCATTCCCAACCCTGACTCTGAAATCCAGAGAGTTCACATTAATGAAACCTATTGATTCAATCACAGAAACCGCAACTAGTCGCCGGTGGCACTCAGGTCTCCAACGTCGTCGTTGAGTAACAAGCTCCGAAAGTCAGGTCTCCACTTGAGACCACAACGCGAATATGCGTCGTTGAGTGTAGATTGATTCACACGAAGTTCTGTCAACCACAATAGCATCGTCAATCGATAGGATTTGGATTTGATAGCTTCGATGCAATCACTACACAATCCTACTGTTCTAACAATTCGACTCACAATCCCGTTTACAATCTGACAGAAGGAAGAAGGATTTAAGCAAGTGAGAATACTATTTCGCACGCAAAGTAACTTAGTACTCACGCGGGCACCCTAAATTGAAGTGCATGTGTGAAAGGTACCTTGAAGGGGAGTTTCCAAATAGGCCTCCTTGCAAGCGCCCGTTCGACTGATCTGGGGAGCCGGGAAGACTTCGGGACACTTCGGGAAAAGTCGAAGACTCCGAGCATTTCGGTCCACCTACTGTTGCAGTTCACTTAACCCTACACGGCCTTGACTGATTCTTCCTTTCTGGTGACCGAAGAAAGACTTTGAACAGTCGCTGGATTACACTCTCGAATTACCCTTTTCTGCGTCGCAATCATAGCCGGGACATTCCGCGTGCTAACCCTAATTTGATTGACCAGCGATGGCGCTCAAGAGACGCTTCGAATCTGCTACTGTACACCAGCACCAGATCTGGACAGGCTGGGTGGAGGGACATTCGAATCGTCCTCCGCACTCTGCTGCATGCGCGGATGATTTTGCGTCCTTGTCCATGTTTTTCGAACAGATCCTTTTGAATTTGAATGCGAGTTTCGAGGTGGTGGTATCCACGTGAGCATTCGTTCAACGAAGAGTCAGGCATGTGACATTATCGAAACATCGACACTCTGATATATTTACGAAGAGGTAAATACCGATTTCTGAATTTTCTTAGGGCGACCTAAATCGATGTCAGTTCGGACACGGGATGATCTCGAGGAAAAAGCACATTTTTTCAATCTTCGAGGTCATGACTGGAAAATAACGAGACATTTGGCAAATTGCCCGTCATCTCAGCATCTCAGAAAAAGATTCTCGCACAAAACCTTGGATCCCAGAAGCAATTGTTGCGTCTATTTGACAAATTACAATGCGAGCTGATTGCGTTTAAACATAATGCACCACGACAACGCTTTTTTACTTTTTTTAAGAAAACAGAGTTTTTCCACTCATCTTCGGTTGGCAATGGCTTACTGAGATCCGAAGCTATATTTGTCAGCAAGATGTTCTATAAGCTTACTTCTTTTACTTCTACTACAAATTCAGTTAGGGCATCTTGCGCATCTGAGTGATTTTGAAACTTGCTGGAACCAGTGACATCCTCCACCACAATCGCGGGTACAGGGTTGTGAAAACTACACAAGTAGCGTAGGAAGGAATTCTTCAACGGCATAGCTGTAACAAGGAATCCGCCAGCTGCAGCTACCCCTTGCTGTTGTACGTTCACGGTGACCGGATCTTGTTGCGTATCATCTACGAGAGTAATTCTTGAATTTGTGTCCGCCATCGCGTTCGTGAGCTTGCCAGTTTACGGTCGGGTTGCTCAATTTGTTGAGATCGAATTTCACAGGGCCCCGCCGTTTTAGAATTCCTCAATCTTGCATTCCTGAATTTGAATCGAGCGCCTAAATGCTCGATCTGTCGCTGTCCCACTCTATTGCGCCTTCGAAAGCCCGCGCGTTGTCTTGAGCCCTATCCTGGATTCACTTCGAAGCTGGTCATTCCCACTCTCGGTTTCGGCTGGATTTGTGAGTTGGATTGTCGGGATCTCGTTGCAGTGTCTTGGATTCAGATGCTTAGTTGAATTTGATCGCGATGTTGAAGTGTTGAAGCCTTGGGAGGAGAGGCTAGCGCTACACATCGTCGCACATTTTTCAGGTGCGTACACTACTTCTGAGCTTCGTGATGAGCTGCGGACTGTCTTTCCATCGTCCCTTTTGAATTCGCTTGCTCACTCGGGCTATCAATTTCCAGCCTGCGATCTCGTCGTTTGGTTGTTTCCTTGTGATAATATCTCATGTTTCGCAGAAGCACACAATAGAATTCAGTAGGTTTTCTTACCAAATGAGTATTGGAAGGTGCTCTCGCTGGGAATTCGATCGTTTCATTTCTTTACTCAACTCGAATCTTCTTGATTTTGGTATCGCAATGCAGTTGTGTCCTATCTCTTAGTGCGCCGCCGATCGATTGTTCAGCATTGTTGGAAGGCATGATGCTAACGAGGAGAGAAGAGGAAGCTTGGTTTTGATTGACTGGCTTCACCAATTCGTGATCGACTTCTGACCTACCATCAGGTATGGCAAATGCCTCCCCTCCAGGACAGGCCTTGTTCGCGTCACAAACTCGTGGACTCTCACGGAGAGCCTCGTCTTTGGTGACTCCAACTAAAAGCCGTGGTGGTGCTCGACTAGCTCATCACGACTCAGTCAGCTTGCAAGATTCACTGTCGTCCACTGTGCGAAGATCCAAAAGTGAAGTCGTAATTTGCAGTGCGGTATCAGAGAAGAAACCCCTTGTATCTTCCCCCCCGCCTATACCTCCGCCTGCACCTCCTCCATTTCCTTCATTGAAGCGGCAGCCATGGCGATCGACTTCGTCCACGTTGCAACATCCGTGCACCAGCAGCAGGAACTTTGTTTCCAACCATACTCTCAATGCATGGGATCAGGTTTTCTTCGACGGAGACAATACCGACATCGCTGTGTGCACCGACGATGGGAGTCGAATCCATGTGCATTCGGCGGTTCTGGTAATTGCGTTTTACATATCTGGGGTGATGCACTGTCGTGATTTTGAGTTGGAGAATGTACAAATTCTTCCAGTCCATGGTTTCTGTCAATTCCGTTAAGGCTTGGAGGATTGAGTTTTCTGAATTCGAGAAGAATTGGTGATTTGCAGATGGCAAGCTCTTCGGTACTCAAGTTGTGTCTGGTGAAGGAACTCAGAAGATCAAGGCGACCTCTTCTTCGTATACTTGGCGTCCCCTTCCATGCGGTTCGGTGTTTTCTCCGATACTTGTACTCCTCGCGGTGTGTCTTCTTTGCCTTGAAATGTATTCTATCTTCATTTTAAGCGAAATCATTCCAAGATAACGATATCATTCCGGAAATGGTTTGCTTGTGGTTTGCAAATATTGATTTTCGATGAGATAGTGAAGGTTCATGGTATGTTGGAGCTGCAGAATTTCTAGAGATCCCTGAGTTAAATTCTTTGCTTGACCAGATGTGAGCGATCTGACATGGAGGAATGTGCTCTGCACTTGTTGGTGTTGGCCCACGCATATGTGATTCCAGCCCTCAAGCGTCTTTGTACAATTCACTTTGAGCAAGGGCTGCTGAACATTGATAATGTTGTGGATATCCTTCTTATAGCGAGGTGCTGTTTCTCTTCTCTAAGACTTTCCAGTCACATTTTGAAGTTTGTTAAGTGATAGTTTTGATTCTCTAGATTGTTTGGACAGGACGTGATCATTCTTTACATGGCTCTCATAAGGGGTGAAAATACTGGGTATGAAATTAGGTGTAAATAAATGTCCGTTTGGGTTTCAGAGTGTCAGCAACCTGTCTGTGCAATACTGATTACGGTATAGGAAGCCTATGGTCCTTAGGGCTTTCAAAGAAAAAGGTCACTGCGTAGAGAATCTAATTGCGTAAATTTTTGGCAGGGTTTATGTTAGAAACTGCCTTTATCACAGTATTTGGGTTCAATTACTGTAGCTGGTCCTAATCACAGTACTTCTGTGAAGTTAGAGTCACATGTCTATTTTGACGCGAAGCCCATGTTGACATTCAGACTATCTTCACTACCAGGCTCTGTGATGCACCTCGTCTATATCTGCTGTGCTTAAGACGAATCGTTTCAGACTTCAAGACGGTAGTTCGCTCCGATGGCTGGAGGGCTATGAAGCATTCTGATCCAGCTCTTGAACAGGAGTTGATCGAGTCAGTTATTCGAACAAGCATGGTAGGTGCCAGCTGCCTCATAAGGACATTCCAATGCTTAATCCTCAATGGATGTAGATTTCGTTTGGTGCCTTGTTGCTATGGAGGAGATATAAACTTCGTCCTTAGCTCATGAATGGCATTCCTGCTGATATAGCCTTGTTTGTGTTTTTTGCAGAAAAGTCAGGATAAGCTAGCAAAGCTGGAGGATGACCAAGTATATGCACAGCTGTATGACGCCATGGATGCACTAACGCACATTTGCAGAGATGGATGCAGATCGATTGGTTCTGCAGACAAACTCTTGAACAGAAGTCCAGCAATCTGCTCCTACGCAGCCTGTAACAGAATGGAATCTCTTGTCCGCCATTTTGCCGATTGCAAATTGCAAATTGCGGGTGGATGTATGCATTGTAAGCGCATGTGGCAGCTTCTCGAGCTCCATTCACGCATGTGTCCGACGGGTGATTCTTGCAAAGTGCCCCTCTGTCGGTAAGTCTTCGGATGTAACTTCATCTTAGCATAGCAGGAATAGAATCAGCACCTCGAGTACCCGAATATTACCCATGTGAACGATTGATTAATAAATCACTGAATCACTTTGTAACCTAATGTAAGCGCCCGTCGCCACCTCTCTCCATAATCCTGGCTGCAGTTTTTGATCCTTCCGTAGATGCAATCTAATTCTTGAACTGCTCCTAGGAGGTCAATTGGAGACACCTTTGAATTGAGGACTTCGAATCAACAGGTGGCAGTCAACAATTCAGGCAGAGGGCTGTGTCATAAGTCGTGACCACTCTGATCTTTTTGCAGTTTCTATTCTAACTCTTAGTTGTCCAGATTTTTCCGAAGGTTTTCTTGCTCCACCATTAAATAACCGTTGTTGATTCTTTGTAGGCACTTCAAATATAGTATGGGGCCTCAGTCAACCCTGAAGGTAGAGCTCAGATGGAAGATGTTAGTGCTGAGAGTTCAGTTGGCGAAACGCGCTGTGGACGCATTATCTGTGGCTGCTGTTACAAAGCAAGTCGAGCGTAGTATTTCTTGAGACTGGTGGATGCTGACCCTTTGTATTATATCGTGATGTAATGCCAAACTTTGAGGATAGTGACTCTGAGGATGGTCCTTACACTGCCACTGTCAGCAATGGCAGACAGGCTCCAGTTTAGGATGCGTAAGGCCTGCAAATGCAGGCCATTTCTGAATAAGGTAGGCAAGCCTATTACCACCCTGATTTGGAAGCTGAATATCTTGAGGTCAATTCCAAGAGGGGCACATATTTTTTTAGGTGTGCACTTGTTTCACAAATGAAACTCAAGTGGAAATATATATTTTTGATTAAAATTGTAATTTTTGTGAATTTTTGAAGTAATCTACCTTAAGATTACAGAACCACCTATAGAGTGGAGTCATAAATGTCCAATTAATACCATAACCACCTTTCCATGTACTACATATCTATTAGTACTTAAATATTCACCAATAAAAGATTGACACATTATCCTTGTTGACATTAATGTTTTCATTCTGTTAGAATCTTGAATGGATTACAGTAGAACCTCTCTTAGTGCATGGTGTTGGGACTATGCATGAAGAAAGGTTTATGCATTTGCAAAGGTGTAATAATGGCTAGTAATTAATGTGGCCTCTAACTAAACTATTGTTGAGAAAATATCTTCAAAATTGGGTCCATGTACTAACCTTCATCAAAGTATATCATGCAATATCATGTACTAAGAGAGGATGCACTACAAGGGGTTAGATAGATTTGGATATTATTCTAAATGGTTTAAAGGTCAAAAATAGGGGACGATAGATTTGGATATTATTCTAAATGGTTTAAAGGTCAAAAATAGGGGACGGAATTGAACAAAAGATAGAATTGGGTTGGTCTACCTTTTGAGCAAAAAACACTCATAATATTTCTGCTGTAGTATATCCTACGAGTTCAATGTTGATTTGATGTTTTATTTGAGATGAAAGTTGTGTTTCTTCCATGATAAGTTTATTCGAGATTGTAAATGAGAATTGCATTAGAAGGGGTTTAAGGGCTTGGGAGGGTTGTTTCTAGCTTGTTCTTTAGGATGGGAATACATCAAAATATTTAAATCATTTTAAAAATTAAAAAATTATTAAACTAATTAAAAATATTTTCCAAAAATCATTAAAAGATATTAATTAATGAATATTGTCTTGACATAGCATGGGCGTGGCCACATCAAACTATTGATTTGGCAAAGTTCCAAGAATTCTTCACAGTCTAAGAACTCATAGGGAATCCATAGTCTTCTTTTGTCCTCAAACCTCTTCTAATGTAATTGCAATGGACTCTAATTTCTATTCTAAACCAATGAGAATGAAGAATTTGTTGAGTGGAGGGCCTCTTGGTTTGTTGAACTAATGAGAATGAAAAGCTTGTTGAATGAAGAACCTCTTGTTTTGTTCAAATATTGTAATCAGGTTTGCACATTTGGTGCAAAAAGTTGGTAGACAAAAAGTTGGAAGATTGATCAATATTTAGATTTTAAAAAATACCTTGTCAATTTTATTATCTTGGGATTGCAATGCTATTAGTTCCTAACAATATCACATCAAGCATAGTAGATTTTGTGCTAATTAATTCTAAAATAGAAAAACATTGTGAAACTTTATCCCATCAACTAATAAAAAATTCAAGATACTCAAATTAGAAATCTTATGTATCCTCCCAAAAAAATTGGACAAATTAGAGTCTTCTTATGATTTTTTTTAGCAATTTTGAGTAGGTCACTCTTTATGCTTTTTGATCCAAATCACAAAAAACTATAAAAGAATTTGATTCAAATTACAATAGTCTTTGAAAAAATCTTCCTAAAGAAGTAAAATTTTATAATCCATCCAAATTACAAAAAGCTATGAAAGAATCCTCCCAAAGAAGAAGGGTTGCTATTATGTGAGCTTGGAAGACTATACACACATATTATAGGTATTTATATTATAGAAACCTTCCATAATTATAGTGTAACTATGATATAGGTACCTATATTATTAATATTTATATTATAAGCACCTTTAGTGGTTGTAATATATCTATTTATATATATGCTAAAGCTCACATACTTGCATTTTCATACTCATTTATTGACACCATTGCAAGAGAAGTAAAATTTTATGATCCATTCATATTTTAGATAAGATATCAAGAAATTCCATGATACATCTTTATTCTATATATTAGATGAATTATTAAGAAATTCCACATGACTTCTTTATATTGGTGAAAATGGTTTTGAAAGGAGAATTCCTTGGGAAATATTCTTCATTGTATACTACAATGACAATGAGCTGAAAAGAAACAAACATGATGTTTCAAGGTTAATGTCTCCCCCCCTCTCTCCAGAAAAATTAGCAACCGTCAGAAAAATTCCCCACCCCTGTCAACCACCACTTTCAATGCAGTTGATCTTTTAAAAAAATCAAAGCCATGGATGTCAAACAAACAATCTTGACTATCCAAATATGGATACAAAATATAGATGAAGATATGGATATATTATATGATATAGATATGAATACATAATATAGTATAAATATGGGTACAAATATAGAATTCAAATATTGATATATCCCATATTGATTGCATTAGAACTACTTTGGGAGAAATACAAGTAGGGATGGTAGTAGTGGAAGGAAGGGGAAATTAAAAATGAATAATAATTTTAATTTAAATAAAAACTTGTGACAATTGGGGGGATTAAAACATATAATAAATAATGAAAACTTTGTCACATGGAGTTAAGGCCTCTTTACATTGGAGTGCAGTATTACATGGACTCCCTTGTGTTAGTTCACTTTAGTTTTTGAATGGAACTTTGAGTCTTTAGGTGGAGAGAGCTCCTTGATTTGATATTCTTGTGAAGTCAAGTTTTGTGAGCATTTTTAGAGAAAGTTGTGTGTTTTGTTTTGTTTGGAGATGATGGTTATCATTTAATAAAGTCTTCACTTCTTCTCTTACGTTTACACTCTTTGATTCTCCCTTCGTGGAGTGAAAGCCGCTTAACTTTGTGTATGTAGATTAAAAAGTTTTTCACTTAACAAGAATGTTTCAAAGTTTGAGAGGGTGCTTTGACACTCTCTTGTATAAATTTTGATTGATGTTTTGATTGATAGTTGTGACTACACGATGTGTTGTGTGTTATGATCTTTGTTTACACGATAGTTTGTTTTGAGCTCATTGTCATTGTGATAGTTTGTCACAACGACAATGAGCTCAAAAGAAGCAATAGTTACCTAACTTATACAATATAAATGTAGGATAAAATATACCTCAACTTAATATTTAATTATTCTATTTTTAAAGAATATAATCTTACAAGTGTTTGAAATAGAATAATGTTTTTATATAAAAAGAAACATTGAAAAAATCCCAATAATTTTAACCTCTATTTTTAACCTCTATTTTTAACCTCTATTTTTAACCTCTATTTTTAACCTCTATTTTTAACCTCTATTTTAACCTCTATTTTAATCTCTATTTTAACCTCTATTTTCAAAAAATATGCCCTACCGAAACCCCTTGGGAACAGAAGGAACGATCCGTTCGCATCTTCGTCTCGCACCTGTTGCGACTAATCTCCAAACCTCGGACAAACCCCCTCACAACATTTTCTCACATTCTCGGACGGAGCACACATGCAAGTAAGTCGACAGTCGCCGCCTTTGACCCCCCCAAAAGTCTTCGCCTCTTCGTTTTTCACGCCTCTTTTACTTCATCTCTGCGCATCAGTCGAGCCATCATTGGTTTAGGGTTTGTTTTTCGGTAGTGAGATTGCTAAATTGGGGTTTGATCGATTGTTTCTTGCTGCGTGGACAGGGGTTGGGAGGATTGGAGATTGGAGCCGGACGGATTGAACCAGTGGATGGATTGTTGGTTGACGTGAGGGATTCTTGCGTGCTTTGGTGAGGGATATCGAGGTTTCGAATTTGTAGGGTTTTCGGTGAGGTGTGCATTGGCGAGCGGCGTGTTTTGGAGGCGCGTGTGTCGCTGCTCCATACGCAAGGTGTATAAACTCTTCCTTTACTCCTAGGACCGAATAGGCCAATTTGTGGTCGTCGTGTGAGGATTTTCGTTTGTCCGACTTTTTGGTCTTTTTGACCAACACATGGCGATTCTGGTGGTATACAATTTGACCACATTGAATAGTACTTTAATTCAACTTCTCATTTCTAGAGCATGAATCGTTCGTCTTTCAGGGTATGTGTTTTGGGATCAATTGCAAATTCAAAGAGTTTGCAGGTGTGTTTTTTGGCGTTCGGTCAGGGGGGTTGTATGATTAGGGCCATTACAAATTGAGCTCGTGTGTTTCAGGTGTTGTGTTGTGCTTTTAGTTTTGCAATTATCTGGGCTCGGCGCGAAAGAGATTCTGCACATACGTTATGAGGATGGATGATTGTATCCATATTTGAGTACGTTATGCTTGTTTCTTTTTCGAAGTCACCAGTGTGCTGCAAATTGAAAGAAATTAGGGGTATTGAATTATGATATAAAAAAAATCAGCCTACATCTTCATGACAAGAATGTAGGAACCAGGAGACACAGTCACAAGCATCTATTACACAAGCAACTTCTTGATTACGACTTTCTCTAAAACGATATCCTGGAATATTCTGCACACTTGCCACACTATCATTGACTGTACCACACTTGGCACACATTCAAACTATCTCTTTGAAAAAGTTGGGATCTCTGGTGGTAAGTTTAACCCTATTCCCATTGCACCCTGAATTCCACATTTTAAATGAGGAATACAGTACTTTGGGTCCAAATAACTTCTCATTTGTCTATAGGACTTCTTGAATCTTCAAAATGCAACCGTCTGTATAACCAATTGGAAATTGAAGCAAATATTATACGTGGACAAAGATATAAGCAAAAAATGAAAGAAAGGATAGAGAAAGGATTTGGGCGTTGAATAGGGTTAAACTTAAAGAGGTTTGGGCGTATCGCAGTGTTCACTGGCTTAACAAATTGTCGAGAGGGACTGTGACTTTGTTTCTATGTTTCTATTGTAATTCCGCTACCCTCATTCCGCTACATTTGAGGGTAGTTGCTTTCTAAAACAATAAAAGTTGGAGAGACATGCCCTGATTATTGGTTTTCTGGAATCATGCAAGCTTTGGGGTCACTTTGTGATTGGGAAGAGTTCGGACTGTGATGTTTCAGGATTCTTGATGTTCATGTCTAGAAGCTGAACAATATCACGTTGTACGTTAGCGTGGGTCGTGGAGGAGGAGCGCACCTTGAGGGGCTCAGGTATTTTGCAAACTTTTCATGTCCAGCTCGTCTACCTCTGTAGCACCGTCGTCTGCACCTCGACAACAATTTAGAGACAAATCTTCAAGACATGGAGCTGCAGGAGGCAGTGTCCACTTTGATGGGAGTGGACACTTTGGGAGTAGTAAGGATGGCCAGGAATCTGAGGTTGCAGTCCAGGGACAAATCCCAAAGCTCAACCCTTTTGCTAAAGAGTTCGTGCCAGTTCCTTCAGCCTCAGCGTCGTTTTTCCATGTGGGAGACCCAATTGACCAAGACGTCTTCAATAACCCTGGGTCGAGTTCGGGATCAGGAGGGCGAAAGGGCCGTCATGAAACCGATCAGAATAACAGAAGTGTGACCAATGTCAATATAAAGGCAGGTAAGGCTACTGCTTCTCCAGCCAGAAATGGATCCGCAAAATCTTTGCAGGATGGTGGTGGTGCCGTGGGTTCTACCCCACCTGGGGGTAAGAAGAACCAAAGTTTGAGGGCCAACCATCTTCTGAATTTCCAGTATGATCCCATTGTGCGGCCCCCGCCACGATCCCACCAACCTCCTTCTCGAAGACAAAGGCGGGCACAGCCTTACAACAAGGAGCTCTTTTTGCAAGCGAACTTTCGGTTCCTGGTGTCTGACTTGGGCGACTACGTCCTCAATGCAAGCGATCCCGACAAGATGCTACAGTGGGAAGATGTTGCTGCTGTGAATGTGACAGCTCCAGTGCCAGTGCAGTGTCCCATATGTCTCGACACCCCTCCCTTATGTCCCCAGATAACCTCATGCGGGCATATCTTTTGCTTTCCCTGCATCTTACATTACTTCATGCTGGGCGAGCAGCGCGGAGATCCGTGGAAGAAGTGCCCTCTTTGCTTCGCCATGATATCTGTGAAGGAGATGCGGACCGTGGTCATCAGCTCAGTGCAGCAGTACCGTCCAGGTGATTTCATGAAGTTCAACCTGCTGACACGTGCCAAAAACTCTATAACTCCTTTCGAGAAGAGCAAGGGCTCCTTGGGTGCGCTAGCGTACAGTGAAGAAGGCCAGTTCCATCCCTACTCAAAGTTCACCCTCACTTCTGAAACTGAGCATGTCACGGACATTGCTGTGGCGGATCTTACTGCATGGGCTTCTCGTGCCGAGAATCATGGGGGTGAGGATCTGGATGTCGTCCCGTATGTGTATGAGGCCATTGATCAGCTACATCAGCGGAAGGTAGCGTGGACGGAGCACCGTACGTTGGACTTTCTGTCCAGCAGTCCTCCAGTGCGACAGCGAATTGTTGCGCAGCCAAAGTCAGGGTTCCATAAGTCGGCAGAAGGCAGTTTAGCTCAGTCACTGAGCAGTATAGATGGCGGAGAGCTGGAGCCTGTTCCAGTGGATGTCAATCTGGCAAAGAATGCAGTGTCCAAACGGCAGCCGGCTGGGAAGAAGGGGACCGATGTAGCTGCTCGAACGGAAGCTGCTATGGCCAAGTTGAAAGAGGAAGCGGGTTGGGTTTATGAAAATGCTTTTGCAGATGATTTAGAAAGTCGTGCTTCTGAGAAGGGAGTAGAACCAGAGACAGAAAAGTTTGCTCCGGAACTAGATGAATACGTCGCTGTAGAGAAGGAAAGCGATGTGGGGAGTCCATCAGATTGGGAGGATCTCGTTATGGAGGCCAAGGATCCCGTTGTTGTTGATGCTGATAAGAAACAGAAGGATGGGAAAAGAGATCAGGACGAGTCAGATGCGTACACATTTTACCAATCTGCTGACGGGCAGTTTCTGATCCTGCATCCCCTCAACATGAAAGCTTTGCTCCAACATTATGGGGATTACGAGTCGTTGCCTTCAAGTATTGAGGCAGATATTGTAGAATTGGAATCTGTCACACAGACGGAGGGGACAAGGAAGCGATACCGATACCTTAGCCACCTACCATTGACAGCCCACTTTTGGTTATGTGAGGTGGACTTGAGTGAGATGCTACCCCCGGACGCATTTACACCCTTTTCTGAGGAGATTCGCACTCGTCAGCAAAGACGTCGACGAGTCATTCAGCAGGAAAAGGTTGAAAAGGCCAAGGAGGAGCGCCTGGCAGCTTCGATGGCGGCTTCACAACCTCGGGCTCCATCTCCTGATGACTTTGTCGCATATATGCAATCGCTGCAAATGGAGGACCCTGTAAGCAATGATTTTGAGCTTGAGGAAACAACAACGGTCGTGACTGCAAGTCCACCGAGTGACAGCCGTTCGTTGTTTTCGAATGTTGCGAAAATGGGATATGCTTCTGCCTACGATGCGCCGCAATTGACCCCTGTGGAGTCAGTTCCTTCCTCTCCATGGGGCTCATCCTCTAGGCAAAGCTCTAATGTCACGAAGGCGGAATCACGTGGTCAAGGACCATCCAGTTTGTCGTTTGCAGATATTATTCAAGCACAGGCTCCTTCCAAATCCAATCCGGATGAGGGTAGTGTTTCAGGAGGGAAGAGTGGTAGGAAGAACAAGAAAGGTTCGATGGTCTTACTTTCTACAGCAGGAGGCAGGCGCTATTGACAACTTGAAAAACCTGTGTGCCTTTTCTCTTCTAGATTGAGTGTTGAGATTAGATAACAGAAATCGTGAGTTTTGTAAACAGTTGTACCAAGATTTCCTGTTGGTGGAGTTCCGCCACACGTGTAGAGCTGAGTCCTAACAGAAAAATAGAAAGGAAGAGATGTGTGAAGGGTGTTTCCTTTTCTGGTAGGTATTCACCAATGACAATTTCTGCGTGTTATTTTTAATGCAGGTGAGAGTTCCTGGCACTGTAAAATTTTAATATGTGCCATGAGATCGATTATCTACTCATTCGTTTCTCTGTAAAGATATTTGGGAAGTTAAAATGGCAACATAGCTTGAAGTTTTATTTTTTCATTTTCTTCTTGATATGTAAGAGGAACTTGGTATATCGCTTTTACGGAAGTTTGCAGGGCTTGCTATTGTATATAGGTCGACATGGAAGTTTAACAGGCTTGGTATGTTGCTGGATATGCAAGTTCAACAAAAACTTGGTATGTGGTTGATGTTTTATTTATTACCTCCATGCTAGTACTGGTGAATCTGAAATATTGCCACTGAGCTTTCAATTTTTTTCATTTTTCTCTCAGCATCTTACTGTACTTTATGCAGTATTTGCAGCATGGTTACACTTTCAATGCTTTCTATGATAAGTTAACAGCGATGTTTGAACTCTTTGAACCTAATGAACAGTATGTTCCCTATGCTTTATTGAGCAACCAGTCTAATAATTGTTTCTGGGTATCGTTACCTGATTGCTATGTTTGACATGCTAGGGTTCCAGACAAGTATGTACTGAGAGAGGAGTGATGAGACAGATCACTGGTGAGTTTGTATATGATGTTGAACGAAACAAACTGTTGAGAAATTATTGGAGTTTGTTTGAGTCTTCTCTCACATGTTCTACTTGCCTACTTTGTTTACGCTAAGTATCATAGAACAAGTACAAACATGAGAAGCATCAACATTATTTTTCCATGAGAGTAGGAACCCATTCCGGTATTCAGCAGCTTGAGTGGTTTCCACGAGCTTTTTTCTTTTCTTTTTACTTTTGGAGAAAGTGCCAAGATGGTGATCACTTACAGTAAAATTTGGTGAATGTATTTACATTCATCCATCTTTTGGACCAAAAACATTTTTCAATTATGTTCTTGCACATCTTCATCCAAATTTTGTGATTTCATCCCTAATTAGAAATGGAAATTTAGTGTAAAAAAAAACTACTTTTACTTCACAAAAAATAGAAATTTATTTTGAAATGGTGCAATCTAGGCCCCATGGTGTCCCCCAAAAGGGTTGGTTTCCACTATCAAAATAGAAATGTTGTCTCCCTTGGCAAGTGAATTTTGAATGCACACAAATATGTATTTTTTGAATATGGTAATGGGGTAGCAACCTACACTACCTTTGAATCATGACCAAGGCCTTTTGGGGACAATATTTTTGTATAGTGCCCTCCAATAAGTCTTGCAACCCCAATAAAAAGACCATCAAATTTTTCCTTTTTAACTCCATTCTAAGAATATCCTATCAAAACTATATCCTATTAAATCTATTGCTTATGGAACCTTAACCAACGTATGAAATTTTCAATGTCTAAAAATAAAAATTCCATTTTTGGTGAATTATTTTATTTGTTTTTTATAATTTTACATAATAATTAATTGAAAAATATATATGATGAATTCTTAAGATCTCATTGCATGTGTATTTAGGAAACATCATTGTTCACATTTTTTATATTACAAAGACTAGTATTATGTAGGTAAAATTTTCTTCTATGTGGTTTTAACCCTAGACTGCCCAAGTGGATGGATTCTATCTTCTAGAAATTGAAAAAGGGCTTGGTGCCAGATTTGATTTGAATAGGACCGCAAGATAATTTTTAGGTTTAATTGAAGTCATTGAAGAGGACTCCGAGCGTATGAGTGTGGTCACTTGTAACGTGCATAGACATTGCTAGGCATGTTAGATTCACAAAGAGGATTACTCGAGACTTAGCAATTAGTCCAATTGTCCCAAAACTGACCGCCTGTAGCAAATGCTAGATTGTTGGACTTAGAATCCCTAGACACTGAACCACTATTAGTTCGTGGGGATATGAGCCATGACCGGTAGCACACTGCCTTGTGCCCCTCCTGATTGAAACCGGTCCTCCCCTCTCCACTTCAATGACTTGCCTGACTTCAATCCCAATCACTGTCTACATCTTTTGAAGAAACCTACCAGTTCTTTTACAACTGTATGATCTATGGGGTCTCCGTGAATATTGTAAATCCTTTCTATGTGTCATGAAGCAGAATTGCTGTGGTCAACCCCCAAAAAGCTCGATTAGAACGTTCTAAACAATTTATCAATTTTTTTGTTCTATGCATCTAACCGCTCGATTCCATCTTTCTTTTTCTAGAACGGATTGCCTCTAACCTAGTCACAATATTGCATAGTTGATTTCCCCAAATCCCACCAACTTGTTTTCCCTCAAATTCTTATCAAAGCATGTTGAACAACATGTAGATGCCTTCTGGTGCTAGGCAGTCTAGGGTTAATGTATTTTGTAATTTTTTTTCAAACACATTCAAGGAAAAGGAAAGCAAGCTCATGTACAAAAAAATGAACATAATGTAAAATCTTGTTATAGTAGACTTTTACAATATTATTGCTTTCTAATGATATCCTATTTGACAACATTTGTCTTACTCACTAGCAACTACTTTGCAACAAAGTAGTACATCTACTACTATTGAATACTACCACCTTGAATTGCTATCACAACCTCCATTTGATTTGGCATTGTAAAAATTAACCTTTGAAAACTTTCTTGAAGTATATCCTCTCATACCAAATTCATTAATGTCTACATTTGGTCTTTATTATGGGGTTTACATCTTTGACTTGCTTCCATACATTTTTTATAGAATTGAGGTTAAAGGAATTTGGTCACCATTCAATGAATTTTACATTATGGCACAATACAAAGTTAACTAACACTACTTAAAACTTTATTCCTAGCAACATCACAATACAATATTTTAGACAAACATCAATCTTTTCTCACAAAACTTTTAGGCCATATCTACAAGCAACAATCACTAAAAGCATACATGTGCTAATGTTGATCCTCTCAACTCCAAAGTCAATTGGAATTTCCTACCAACTCCACTACCTATATATGATATCCTACCTATATATGTGGTATCCTACCTATATATGTGGTATCCTACCTATATATATGGTATCATGTTATACTTTGAAACTTCATTGTAGGAGATATTTATAAAAAGTGAAATGAGTCACAACAAGGTATGTAACTCACCTTGTCCAAGGCAAAAAATCTAAATTAAATATCTAAATTTACTTGCCACAATTATGTTCTCTAATTAACCACTCATTGCTGAAGGGGACAAAAAGTGTCCTCACACATTGTAACAATCTAGTTTGAAATGCTCTAACTCTTGCATCTGATGTCCAAATTTAATAAAACTCGTTGTAAAAGGTGCACATATTAGTCTAGTTTGTATATTAAAATTTTCAGATTAATCCAAGAAGTTATGAGTGACAAGCATTTTAATAGAAGGAGGTTCAGCTATAGATGTGATTTTTCTCTACTTTCACTATTTTTTAACATTTCAAATCCATTTTGCAAACACAATGAATCATTTGAATGATATTCACCAAAGTGTTTATATTCTAGTTTTGAATCACTTGGTAGTTTGAAGTTTTTTCATTTGAGTAGGTTTTGAAATCAAATTTCACCTCCAAATGTGTTTTTAAGAAAATTTCAGCACCATTTTCCAACACTAAAACATTATAATCTTTCAATCTCTATGGTCAAATGACCCCAAATTTGTTCCACACCATACAACATGCACACAACAAGATTGTACGGTTGAGATTTTCATACCTTACTAAAATTTAGACTTTTAACACTTGCAAAGGCAGGAAGCTTTTAAGCATGTTTGGACATTTGGACCTTAGGCAATGAAGGGTTAAACTACTTGGCTAAGAACCAGACATACGGTTGCAAGACTTCTTGGAGGCTACTGTACACTGTACAACCTTCAAGAGACCACTCGTATTCCTTAACATTCCTTTACATTGTCAATGGTTCTCATACAAGATATATCGCCCCCCCCCCAAACCCTAATTGTGACTACGAACAGAACATAGAAGTATCTCATTTCTAACCAGTCACTGCATTGCAAATGGGTTACTTTTCAATCCAGGGAAAAAAAACCTCAATGTCAAAAGGGTTCCGACCCTTGGATCTTCATTTCAGTCTTGGAGAACTTACAAAAGATGACACCTTCGAGTATTATAACATCAACGGCTCCTGACAATTCGCCATTTCTTTCGAACAAGAATGAGTTGCCAAACATCACCGAATTTCTTGAGAAGTGTGATGCACACTACTATCATGGTCTGATTCTTCAAAATTACAGAATCACGATGTCCATATGGTACACCAGCAAGGCATGCTCAACACTAAGAAATGGTGTTTTTAGGCAAACTTCTACACCTAGAGGCTAGAAGTTCTCGCCCAGGCGTATATTCTCGCAAGCACTGGTGTTTTGGAGTGTTTGCATTTCAAGAACATCACAAAATGAAATAAGGAAAACTTATTTTTTCCTCCTTCCACCCTTCTTTGATCTCTGATTCTTTGGGACCGACTTCTCTCGCCTAGAGAGCTTCTTTATTCTTTTCTCAGAGACGATTTTCTTGGGCTTGTTCACCGACTTGGCTTTCTTCGGTTGTGTAGCACCCAGTGGCACAGATGCTCTCTTACCTAATACAGTCTTGGGCTTCAGGATTTGTTTTGGTACCTCCTGGAGGTCCTCTTCTTCATCATCTTCAGGATCTAAGCTACAAGTTGTCACAATTATAGTCGTGTCCCCATCATCATAGGTTGTGGTCCCTGAAATCATCACATCAACACAAATTGTGAGCTTCTACAACATGAATTGCATGAATAAAAATCAAGAGATGAATACTAAAACCCATAACTTGCACAAGTAGAAACATTCCTTGAATCTCAATCAGACTAATCATCTATTGAAGCAAGTTGAAGCTGACAGATCAAAAAACAGTTACCACCAAATTCTAAAACGAGCAGAAATCATACTAAGGAAAAGAGATACATGCTTGAGAAGATCCAATTTCCTCGTGATCAATTTGACATAGGAAATGAATATAAAAAGGAGACCAACATGGTGATAACCCTAATATTCCACTTCAAACAAACGTTATAGTAGACACACACCAGCAATTTTTGAAGCATCTTCTGCAACTTCTGACTCTTCGGCTTCAGTTTCATTCCCCTCTTCGACATCTTCAGCTGGCTTTGCCTTCTGCTCAAGTAAAGCAGCTTTCTTTGCTTCTCTTATCTGCAATAAAGCATCCAATCAATCCAAGACACAATATGCAATACACCAGAACCTCTTCAAACTACTGAATTTCGTCACATCTTCGGTCTTATGAACCCAAGACTCATAAATTCTAGGCAGTGTCACTGAAAAACAAACTAAAACGGAACATTCTTGTTCTCCAATTTCTAGTTCAGTACTCATTAGAAGGTTCTCTAATGATATTCAATTGGATGTGTACTTCCAGCTTAAGAACAGAGTCTTCCAAAACACAATCGAAAAAGATGCAGTCGAAGGCAATTAAAAGGACACGAATAATCTGTTAACCGGTAACGCTGAAGTTAGGGCTAAATAAGCAAAGGATTCCGATTGCAAAGTACACATCTCCTCCACACACTACACAAGATGTCAAGAGCAAAAGCTTACTTCCTTCCTCTCCTGAAGCCGTCGTTGCCTATCCTTAACTTCATTCTGCTGAGCTGCAACTTTCCGCCTTTTATTCTTTCTTTTGCGGAATCCAGTCAAATAGTCCCTGCAAACGATAACAACTACAATGAAACCACTTCTCATGCGAAGATTGACTTCCATAGCCTCGCTACAAATGAAAACTACAATCCGCACGCCAATTTTCACTTGCAGAAAACAAAAATTATCACTCTGCACACATCATGTTTTCCCGCAAACCCTAGATATTGGTTTCGACCAGGGAATGTCCTTCACAAAAACAACAACTTGTTCATACAATTAATGAACTAGAGACGAGAAAAAGAAAATGGAAGTGACGGCGTACTGGCGAGCCTTCTCATCAAATACTGCAACGGCAAACTTGTTCTTTCGGAATCGCTTCGTCACGTGATGGCCAGTATTTCCTGGAGTCGCATCGACATCCTCTTCTTCCATGGCCGGAAAAAAACTAATTGAAAGCAGAACCCTAAAGCTGGAATCCTTGAGACCAGATGACACGGAAACGCATTCGAATTTTGCAATCGAGCTTTTGAAGCAGGCTGTTGTGAATCAACTGGCGGAGCGTCCAAGCCCTGGAACCCTAAAACCCTAAAACCCTCGAGTCCGTGAGGCCACTGGCATCTCCAAAATCTGCTTATCGTGAACATGAAGCAACTGCAACACTTATCAAGTTTGCATGTTCCTCCTGCCTAGATTCTGCTTTTATTTCACGTCCTACTACAGGTTGAGGTCACTTTTTCGCTTAATTTATTGTAAAATCTTGAAGTGCTATGTGGGCGGGCAGCACCAAGAAAAAAGTTTTAAGAAAAGTTTAAGAAAAGTTTAAGAAAAGTTTAAGAAAAGTTTTTTTAAGAATAAAATATTATATTTTTGTCTACATTTGAAGTACATTTGAAGCTTTGATTCATTCTGTTTGGACTAGTGATGAAAAAGTTATGGAAAATTTTAGTTTAGAAGGCAATTTAAGCATTTTCTTAAAAAAATAATTCATAGGATTCATTTTTCTTAATGTACATTGAGAAAAATCAAAATCCTTGTAAAAGGCCATTTGACTTTCAAGTACAATAAAAATTTAATATAAATAAAATAAAATAAAATAAAATAAAATAAAATAAAATAAAATAAAATAAAATAAAATAAAATAAAATAAAATAAAATAAAATAAAATATTAAAATTGCCAATTTGATGTGGCACTAATAGTGCCCTATTAGATTTCATGAAAAGAATTAATATTTTTTTTGTAATTGCATTGCTACCATACAAACTAGCAACCTTCTATAGGGTTCAAATTTTTGGTAATGATTTCTACAATTTTTCAAACTTAACCTTATCTTTTAGAACAATCCCACTATTGGAATTATTGTATTCTATTTCATCTTAGAGCTATTAACGATTTAGTTTTTCTTTCAATCTTCAACCTACTTCTATTTAATAATTTTTTAATGAGTAAAAATTAAGTGTTTCTTTGTTGGATTTTTTTTAGATTCTCCACTCAAGTATTCAAGATAAGAAATTAGAAAATTAAAATCAATAGTACAAAAAAAATTTAAGTTAAGAATATTCAAAGCCAAAAAAATCTAGTCAAACAAGGTGCAAAACATTTTGTTTTCTTTACTTTGGATGCAAGTATTTTGCAATCTATGCTATCGAAGTTTTTGAAATTTCTTCCATACATTTTTATACTAGTCTAATACAAAATCCTATGGTCAATGTAAAAAAATTAATTTTTATAGTTTTTTGCTCTTTGTAATAGATTGATGTACAATAAAAGCACACTGTGTCATATGTTTCCATGTAAATATGTAATGATTGATTCCATTCTATTTCATTCCAATTTTGAAATGTTGTATCCTTCTACAGATTAAAAAAATGCTACTTTAATTTACACAAAGACTTGTCAATGTTTTTAATTTCCTTGGAAATTTTTAATTTTTGTTTTATTTCACACACTTGTTGGACATCAAAAATTTCAATTTTCTCAATTCAATGGATGCATTGTACTATAATTTGTTTTAAGCCAAATACCCCACAACAAATTTGTTTCAAATAAATCGATTACACTCATTGAGCACTCTAAGACAAGCTTTGTTTTCCACTTGAGCCAAATGCCTATGTCTATATTAGTTAGAAGTTGTCAATTAGATAAAAAGCACCTACGCAACTTCTCTTGTTGTTGCTACATTTTTTTGGTGATATGAAAATGAGTTGAATTTCACATTTACGGGACACAAAAATATTAAATGTCACTTAAACACAATTTTCTTGTAGCACATTAGGTAGTATTACACTTCACCTATTTCACCAACTATATTGGTCTTCTCACAACCATTGTATCTTGCATTTGTTGCTTTCATATTCTATGCATCCTTTGTAGATGCTCTAAAGGTTAGTTTTCATTGTCCACCTAAAGGGCTTAAAACTAGTCAAAGGGATTAGAAGCTCTCTAGTCCCTCCAAGTGGATGTAGCTTATTTCCATTGCATTTGAGTTAGGGATTGGAGTTCTTTCAAAATTAGTGGAAGCTAATGAACATAATTGCAAAGGAAACTAGCTTTCACTATAAAGACCGGAGACTACAAAAAGGTGACTAAATTTTTGGCTTTTTCCAAATTTTGAATCCTTCTAAGCATTCTAGCTTTGCTACATCAAAATGCAAAGACTAGAAGTTAGACAAAAGGCCAAAAGTAGAAGCTTGGACCTTCTGTTAGATTAGATTACTTTTATTTAGTCAGCTTAACATCATAGATTTAGAGTATATTAGATAGACACATCTTAAAAGTAACAAACAATCATATCTATTTAGATTCCATTTAAACTTTCTTCTTCTTGTAATGATTATTCATTATTTTATTATTAATATATTTACTTGCTTTCATCTTTCATCATTGTGTGTGACTAGTCTTACATGGTATTAGAACATGTACACTACAAGGATATCTGTGTCCTTATTGACAACAAATTAACAAAAATTTGTCAATTGCTTTGTCAATGGGAACGTCTTGATTTGGCCAATTAGTTGACAAAATTTTGTCATTACACTAAAATTGGTAAATAGTGTTGGGTGATAATTAGTGTTATCCCTTGGTTTTTACCCCCAACACTATTTTCCAACTTATGTGTAAATAGTGTTGGGGCCCTTCCCTCCCGCCGTCAGATTTTTGTCCTTTCCTGGAATGCTCTAAATTCCGCCAACCGTTGGCGATTTTCTAGCCTTTCCTTGGAAAAGTACAATTTCTGCCTTCTGCCGCCTTCTTCTAGCCCTTCCCTACTAGAGCTTCAATTTTTTAGCCTCCCTGCGGAATTGCAATTCTTGCCTTCTTGTGGATGTTATATTTTTGCCTACTTGCGGGGACGTGGAGAGCTCCTAGTGGCGGCCTTGCGATAGGAGTAAAGGAATATGCATGAAGTGAAGGATTTTTGGGGTGGTGGTGTTGGTGGTTTATACTTCCCGGATTCCCGCTGCTCTAATTCAAACTTGCGACGTCTAGAACTTTTCATTGAGGTATGTGTTTGGGACGTGGATGACACCATTGAATTTGTCTTTCCTTCCCCTATTTCCTCTAAAAAATTGTTTTTTTTGTCGCCATTTTTTTCTCAAGCTACATTTCCACTGTTTTTTTTAGCCGACCATGGACCGCCTTCCTCTTGCTGAAATTCTTCTCGATGTCCCTCCCCGCCGTCAGCAGGTTTCCAGCTTTGCCACTCGCCAATCTGTCACTTCTTGGATGGTTAAAGATGTTGTTGTTCACAGCTTGGTGGGCCTCAATGGTCGAGTCCGTGATAATCTTCCCGGTCTCGTCACTCCCCTCTCTTGTAGCCAAAGTTGTTTGGGCAAAAAAAGGCGTCATTCCCCGAAGGCTAGGCTGGGTCGAGGCAAAAAGAAAAGTGAATGGGTGTAATATTTGTACCCTCTATTGCTTGAAGAATTCAACCGCCTTCGTAAAGCAAGTGTCAAATTTTCCTCTCACCTACTTCGTAAATTAACCCTTTCCATACTCGTAGCTCCTAAGTCCATTTTCACAGCCCTTTCTGTTGATCCCAAAGACAATGTTCTATTGGTCAACAAAATCACAGCAAATTGGATCAATCAATTCATGGATAACCATAATATAATTCTTTTATCCCAACATGGGCGTTTGACTTGTAGCCTTCCAAAGGAGCTTCAAATCGAAATGGAAACCGCCTACCATTTGGGGTTTTTGCAAAGGGGATTTTCATCCGGGGAATTTGATGAAAATCTCATGAAAAACATAGATGAAACACATTTCATTGTCAATCTTGACAATGGCTAAACTTTAGGGTTTAGGGGAGACACAATTGTCAAATATGTTGAAGTTGTCTCGGGTGGGGAGTCCATGACCATGGTGGTTCACATTTCCAGAGGCCGTCGTGCCACAATAGAAGCTCCTATGCTCATTTTCTTAAATGAAAATAAGAACTATCCTATACGGGGGGTGATTGATAATATTCTGGGGGTTTCTTATAGAACGGGTCCTAAAGGTTGGATGGACCAAACCATCTTCCTTGAATACTTTTTAGAACCTCGTGCATATCAAGGCGATCTGCATCAATGCATGAAAATCATATGGCTTGATAATTGTAGTGGTCATACTGTGACACCTAGATTGGCTACTATTCTAGTTGCCAAAAACACAGTTTTCAGATTTCTACCTCCATGTTCTACTCACCTTTGCCAACCAACAGATACGTTTCTCATTTCAAAAATCAAAGATGCATGGATAAGACGGTGGGAAGCCAAGAAAATTGAATTGATACAACAAAATGCTTGGCAAAATGCACTCCGAACAGATGAACAATGGTCAGAAAAGTTGACAAATCCTGGGAAACGTTTTTTCCTACAATTGACTTCTGATAGTGTAGAAGATGTTAATTGAGAGGTGAATTGTGACAACATATCCTATGCTAGAAAAGCCATGATTCGTTGTGGCTTAGCATTAGGACTTGATGGATCTTGGAGTGTAGGACAATTATTTCTACATTTCCAAGAGATAATTGCAAAACATTTGCAATACTTCCAAGGGCAAGAACTGCCCAATTTCAATAGGACAGTTTAAAAATCCTTTTTGATATTTTACTATATTTTTTTAAAATTTTTGATCTACAACTAGGATTCTTATGTTGTTTTCTGGTTGTTGCTATATTTAGCAACTTATACATATACTATGAAAAATTCCAACATTTCTGAGTTTATTCCAGCATTTCTAAGCTTATTCTTGCATTTCTGAGCTTATTTCATCATTTCTGAGCTTATTCCTGCATTTCTATGCTTATTCCTACATTTCTGTGCTTATTCCTACATTTTTGAGCTTATTCCTGCATTTCTGCGCTTATTCCTGCATTTCTGAGCTTATTCCTGCATTATTGTGCTTATTCCTACATTTCTGTGCTTATTCCAGCATTTCTGTGATTATTCTAGCATTTCTGTGATTATTCTAGCATTTCAGTGATTATTCCAACATTTCAATGATTATTCTAGCATTGCATACACTGTTTTTTTTCCACCATTCCAACTTCTAACATTTTATTACCATCTAACACTAAATGCACTCTCTTACAAATGGTGAAATGATCAGATTTTACTATAAAGCTGAAATAGTGTTAGAATGGGGTAATTTTCATCTAATACTAACCTTGCAAATCACAATTAGTGTTAGTCTTGACAATTAGTGTTGCCAACACTATTTACCAATTTTAGTGTAGTTGTCATTAGAATTTGAGACCTTTTCAACCTGGTTTTCATACATGATGTCAAAAAAATTAATGATTTCTAGGCTCATGGCCCAAGTTGGCCACATTGTTCCTAAACAACCAACTAATTAAGTTTTACTACTTAAAACCATTATCTATCAAAGTCAGGCTTCACAATCAAGAACATGCCTCCAAATGCCTCTTATTGCAAGTGAGGTAAGTGTAGAAGACAATTCCTTTATACATAAAGGGTGGTGGTAGGCAAGGCAACTTATATGGGATATCTCAATTCGCAGAAATTGTGTTCAAAGTGAAATTTCAGACCTCACTTAGGCATAGTAGAATATATTTTTTCAGAAAATTTTGAACTAAGATAAGTTGAAAAATCAATTTAAGTTTTACCTCCAAAAATCCGTTTCAGATTTAGATTCTCCAATCAAAAGTTATGAACAAAATTTAGAGACAATGTAAACTTTGAACACAATTCCTGCAATTTTTAACAATGAGCGGTCAAGCTCTCATTGTTAAATTATCCCATAGTTTTTGAGGATTCTTGATGGACAATACATTTCACTATAAAAATAGCCTCTCTACCCTCCGATCTTACAAAATTTAATTCATAGAATTCTCATCATTTGATAATAGCATATTGTCAATACATGCTTGTTGTCAATTCGGATAGTTTTGTGTCAAAGCATTGACAGAAACAAAGAATTAATAGGAATAGGTTCGCAATTGACAGCTATTGTTATTTTCAATAATTTCATGTTAAATTCTTATCATTTTGGACCCCTTTCCCTTGTAGTGGTAGCAATATGATTATGTATTTTCCTTCCACTTTTAGAGTTAAATGTTCTAGCGGAGATGTGTTTGACTTATTCATTGTCAAAGACTGAAAAGTGAACCAAAGTTGAAACTCACCTATGCATAATCAATAGATTCTTTCAACTTCCTCTTGAATCAACTGAACCTATATTTGTAGAAGAGTAATAGACGACTAAGTGATAGACGGCTAAGTAGCAGTTGTAAGTTGCAAACATCATATACGGGATTGTACAAGCACCAATTAGTTTCATTAATGCACTAGTTCAATTTGATGAGTTGAACCCTTATTTTTTTGTTGGTGGAGAAAGTTTTTTTCAACCTCCAACAATTCATCAAGAACTTTAAATCATAGCTTCCACTGCCATTAGTTTAACTCCTTGAGTTTATTCTATCCTAACTTTTAGTGCAGGGAATTATGTAATATGAAGCATCAAACTTGAGATTCTCCTTATCCATTTCAAATCATGAAGCATTGTTGATGGCACTAAAGTTATCCTAGCTTCAAGCAATCCTCTAGACTTCATAGCGTAGGAATTGAAGGATTCCAAGGTTCGGTCACATATTCTACTTCACTATAGTCGAAAGTAGTTAATTTTTCTTCACTCATTCACTACATTCTAAGTTGTTTGGAACTGCATCAAACAACTTTACAAAAATTGAATAAAGCTTTTCAAATTCATTTTCATAAACAACTATACCACTTACAAATGACTGAATGTGATGATGTTATAAGTTTCCTCAAACAATGACAATCCACACTACAAAAGGCTCTGAAGAGGCTACTATTTCAGGATGTATATTTATAAATTTCCAACAAGTTATTTTATTATTTGGTGCATTTTTAGATTCATAGAGTGTTTTTATTACTACTCAAGGTGGAATTACAAATTTGACATTCACTAATTTAATTTTCAATATTTTACAACAAAATTTAATCAACTTATTTAGGTTTAATATTGCATAATCTAGTGCATTTTATGTTAAAGGGAAATTTACTAAAGCTTTTCCCTCCAAAAATGACCGATTTTAGAAGTCAAACTTTTCTCAAAATCATTCTTCAAGTTCATCCTCTCAGCGTCTTTCATCTTCAAATAGACAATCTACGACATCCATTATTAGCTACTATTGTGGTATTCCTGGTCATAAGTCCTTTGATTATTGGAAAAAAAATGAGATGCTTGTAGAAGGATGTTGGAACCTATTTAGGAATTAACTAACTAGTATAAGTTCGTTCTGAGAAGGCCGGTTAAATAGGATTTGACTCTAAATTTACACCTAGTAGGTCATTGCAACCAAGGCTTAAGAAAGAAATTCATTAACCACATGCAATTGTTATCCTCATGGTAATTCTAATTGCCAAATTTTTCACTCCACTCTTAAAGGCCACAAGGGTTAAGATGCTCCCAAATTATTATTTAATCTTTAATTTTTCTTCTTGTCTTTCTTTATTTCTTTTATCTGCAATTGGGACTCTCAATCCTTCGAAATCTTTAATTCCTTTCTCTCAAATCGGCTTTCAACTTTCCAGCTTGGTACAATAAACTAGATACAGCAACTCCAAATCGGACTGAATCTTCACTCAACTGCAAAGGCTCTTGTACTTCCTACTTGAACATGTCACTTCTTATCTCCCACTTCAATAGCATAACATATCTCACCAACTAGGAATTTGTAAATTATGTTCTCAATCTAGTTGTTATAAATTATCACTCTTGCAATCCAATTTGGTTAAAAATACTCATCCAGATTCACACCCTATTCGGACATTCAACCATCATACTACAATGACATACACATCCAATTCGTTTCAATTAAAATAACGCACACCAGCACTCAACCCACTAGGACTGAATCAAACTCAAGATACATTCAACTCTTCAACTGGGATCACACAAACCAACTTTAGCATCATTCAACAAATTCATTCACAAACTAATTTCACAATTTAAATCATCATATATAACCAACTTCCATCACAGTATACCAATTCGGCAAGAATATATATATTTTTTACTTAATTCCGAATTGGTGATCAGATCACCGTTATAACTTGTTCACAATTAAACTTTCAACATCTCTCATAAAAACTTCTATATAATTGTTTCATCAACTGCAATAATATTCCTATTAAGCTCAAGTTGATCAACTAAATATTACTATTTGGCTCATTTTACAAACACACAGGCTGTAGAGGATATCCACTTTAAACTGCCTGTCCAACTTCCAAATTGTCATCTTGAAAGCACAACTTCTCAAATATCATCATTTAAATACACTCCACCAAGTTCACTCCAATTTGGGTAATTTCTTCAACAAAATTCTACACTTCTGTACACACACTCCGCCATGCACTAGCAATCCAACAACTCCAACTAGGATATAGACACACACAGACCGATCCAACCTTGGATCAATACAGACACTAACACAATTCCCAACTAGGAAATCACACACAAGCATACACACAAGAAGACGAAAATACACTGCACAACTGGCCGGGACACGCACTGGATTACTTCGACAGAGGGTAAGAAAAATGAAAGAGAAATCAGACCAAATAGGAGCCAAGAGAGACGAACATCAACTGCCTCAACCAACTCGGCCGAATTTTCCAAATCAACTGAAATTCCAACTTGGACGAATTAAATGCCACATTGCTTACATGGACACTTAACTAGACATCCAAATTAGAATCTGTAAACCACGACTAGCTTCCAACTCGGCATCAACTCCGGTGTTTACCTACTTGGATTAACACATACACCACCAAGTCGGTATCCTACCAACCAGACCAACTAGGACTAAACCAACAACAAACACCTATTAGCTTTTAATATGACTCAACCTATCAGTCATTCATTCCAATTTGGACTCAATCAAAAACCCAAATCACAATCACAACTACAAGAATCAAACACAGATCTTGAATCAAAACACAAACAACAACCCAAAACAGACCATTTAGGACTCCTAAAACACTAATTGCTCCCAAATTACTGAAAATACACTCCAATTTGTACAAAAATTCATAAAAATGATATCCAATTAGGCCATCTACAATACTTGTAATTCAAAACCTTATGTCAATAATATTATTATCAATGATTCGATTTATTTGTTTTCTACTATGGATATTTCAATTCTTTCCCAATCTTGGTACTTGGATTTGAATGCAAATCAATACATGTTGCCCATGAAAACACTATTTTGAGATTATCAAGTTTTGAACATACTACAACCTATCTTATTGGGAGATAATAGTGTTTATAGTGCTATCAGTTTCGGCACCATACTTTTATAACTCTTTACAGGATAAATGCTATTTATTAAAGATGTATTGTTTGTTTTTGGACTCGCCAAGAATTTGTTATTGGTGGATAAAATTATTAATATTGGGTACATAAGTTTCATGTTTATTTGTGATCAATGCATCATCATGATCTATATCACCAGCCTCAAATAAAAAATTGATTCTTTATATTAATAAAAATGACAATCTCTTTTCCTTTGGAATTGGTGTCAAACCTTTCAACTCTAATTATATTGCAATAAGTTTATTTAAATATGAGTTTAAAACAATCCAATGGCATTACCATCTTAGTCACTTAAATATTCGCTTTTTAAGCACCATACACAATTATGCATTGGTTGTTGGTTTACCTCCTATTAAGAATTTTCTCCCTTTATATGAAGTTTTTTTTTTTGGGAAAGTAAAGAAAAAACTCTATCCTAAAGATTCCATCACTTGAGCTACTAAAGTCTTGGTGTTAATTCAAACAAAATTTTGAAGGAACAAATGTATACCCCATCACTAGAGGGAGCAATTTACTTTCTCTATTTTATAGATGATTTTTCTTGATATACTCATGTTTATTTTTTTAGAAGAAATTAGCTACAATGTCTCATTTATTACAATATTAATCTCTTGTTGAACGACATGCCAATAAAAAGACTTATATATTCTGTTTAAATAATGGTGATGAGTTCACCTCCCATTGATTTAACAAATATTGTTAAAATAAAAGCATTCAAAGACAACTTACCAATCCATACCTCCCCACTCAAAATAGAGTCTCAAAAAGGAAAAATAGGACGCTAGTTGAGTCTTCTTGAAATATACTCAAAGTTGCCTAATTAAGTAATTCTTTCTGAATTGAAGCACTTCATACTTCTTGTTACCTTCAAATTTGTTCTTACACTTTAACACTTAATAACATGATTCCTTATAAATTTTGGATAGGGTTAAAACTTGATCTTTGATATCTCAAAATTTTTAAATATTCTATTTGTGTTCATTTACCAACTGAGAAACGTTACAAATTTAACCTGAAAATTGTGAAATGTTTCTTTATAGGCTACAGTGAGTCTATAGGCATCAAAGAATATCAATTATATCATCTTAATACTTAGCGCATCTTCTTAAGTTGTAATGTAATCTTTTCTAAAGACCATTTATTGCTTGAAGGAGTTATTCCATCCTTTGAACCAAATTTTTTTTTTCAAGTTGGTTCTAATGACTATTACTTGGTTTATGACCTGGATTCTTAGGTCCAATTTACTATTCTAAAACCTTTTGATTTTGACAACTTATTCGGTGATTCACTACCATTGAGCCCTTGCTGTGACTTTGATTTAATACCCCCATTTATTGAACTTACTCCATTGGAACCTTATGTCTCTCCTCATCTTTGTGATCACATACGACAAGTCCAACATAACAATTCATTTTCTCAACGGACTTCATACAGCCAAAATAAAAGCAAATGGAATTCCACAAAATTTCATTATGAAAATAATTATGTTTATGCTTTTCTAATTCAAATCTTTGAGTCCACTTCAATTAGTGATGCCCTTTTCAGCAATGATTCTTCACACTGAAAATAAATTATGGATAAAGAATACAATTTTTTAACTCAACATTATATATGGATATTAATAGATCTACCTTTAAATCGTTTTATAGTCAAAACTAAATGGTTATTTCATTGCAAATACAACTTAGATGGCTCTCTAGCTTGCTTTGTTGTTTGAAGCTTCTCCCAATAAGTTGTTCTTGATTATTTGAAGATGTTTTTTCTTATTATGAAAATGACCTTTTTACGTCTTTTATTGGCACTCACTACACTCTATGACTATTATATTTATCAGATAAATGTTACTATAGCCTTCTTAAATGGTGTGTTGCAAAAAGAGATTTATATCTTTAAACTTGAAGGTTACATTCTATCACGCAATGAAAAGAAAGTTTGTTGTTTATTCAAGTTGCTTTACGACCTTAAATAGGCGCCACGCCTATGATATGATTTATTTGATATTTTTCTTATAAGCACATGATTTCATCGAGATGTTCTACAGACATTAATATTTATTAAAATAACAACATCTCACTTACTATTGATCGGCTTACATGTTGATGATCTTATTTTTATATTCAATGACCTCCAATATTTGTGTGCCCATAAAGTTTTATTTTGTCAATGATTCTCCATGACTAACAACCAAAACATCAAATATATCTTGAATATATAAATTTACTGGGATCATAATACCCAAACTCTCACTTTAACTCAAGAAAAATGTATTACTAATTTTTTAAGTAAATTTAATATGATGAATTGTCACCTTGTCAATACATACCTTATAGGTGGCATGCGTTATACTCGATAAATAAGTGACACCTTAATTTGTGTAGAGTCTGCTTTTATATTTATTGTGCCTTATTTTCATACCCTTGGTAGCCTCCAATATTTAGTAACTATAACTTAGTGGGGCCTCATGTTTTCTATAAATCATTTGTTTAGTTCATAGCCAAGCCAACTTCTATACATTGGTTAGGTGTCAAATGTGTTTTACGTTATCTTTGTAGTACTATCAATCATAGACTCATCTATTGAGGGACTATTTTCAAAGAATCTTATCATCATGTTTTTGTTGGCTAGAGTGATGTTGATTGAGCCGATGATCTTGATAGTCACTATTCCACCTCTGGCTATGTATTTTAACTTGATTCATTGTGTGTACTCTCTTGGCAAAGCTGTAAGCAACCTGTTGTTGCTTTATCCTCAACAAAAGCCAAATATATTGTTGTTGCTATACTACAAAAGAACTTTGTGGCTGCAAACTCTAGTCTAGAAATTTGACTATTTGCTTCATCTTTCTAGCATTTTTTATTGTGACAATCAGTTATGTATTGCCTTAATTAAGAATTCTAAGTTCTAAGGGTGCTTTAAACATATTAATATATGGTATCACTTTCTATGCAAGAGAATTATGAATATAATTCTTGCATTGAAGTTTATTCCAATTTCTAAGATGTGGGATGATACACTTACAAAAGCATTATCAAAACTAAGACATCATGCTTGTCTTACTAGACTCAGTCTTGTGGTATACATTGCAACTTCATCACATTGATATAGGATAGGGAGAATTCTAGTTGTATATTCAACATCAACCTACTGAAGTTACAAACATGATCTACTTTAATGATCTGATACAATTGAAGGAGGCATATTAGATCAGATTACTCTTACTTAGTCAATTTAGCATCATAGATTTAGAGTTTACTAGATAGTTGTACTTTAAAAGTAATAGGTAGTCAAACCTATTTAGATTCCATTTAAATCTTCCTCCTCCTGTAACAATTAATCATTGTTTTATTATTAATATATTTATTTGCTTTCATCTTTGTCTAATCTTACATTTTCAACCGCAATGAAAAGCTCTTGTAGGATCTGGTTTAGGAGATCTAAGTGCCCAATGAAAACAACCTCTATCAAAAATAATAAAAATATATTGTGTTACAAGAATGTATTGTATTATAGTGCCACAAGACATAAGCGAGTTTGCATTCAAGATATTCTAGAGTGCAAGGAGCCTTGATTCATGGAAAGCAAAGGGTCCTCACCTTGAAGTTAAAGAATATGGCCACCTAAGTCAAACGTTCGTCTTCGTTCGTTCGTCATCGTCCGACGGATTGACCGAGCTGGCAGCCGAACCAAAGAAAGGCCAGGTCAGCCTGCCGTTTGGCGGGAATTCTTTGTCCCAATCAAATCTTCTATATACATAGAAAATGATCTCATATATACGATTCACGTACATAAATCTTCCTGAATCTAGGTTTCCCACAGATTGATAGCAACAGTGCTTCCCTTCGTGTTTTCGTCGTTTGGGAGAGACGATCTCCGACGCGAGAAAGCGAGTCAATTTTTTCGCGCCGGAAAGCAGATTGATCGGATCGAAACAGCATTCCGTGACCGAGCATGCTTGTTCCCGATTACTGCATTTCTGCGAGGATTCTTTTCCCGATATTCAGTTCAGCGAAGAAAACGGCCAACTTTCGAATGGTTTATGACTCGTTTTAATCCGTTCTTGGGGGTTTTAGAGGCTATCGAACGAGGACTGCGTTTCATTTTTATGATGCATTTTTTTAAACGGTAATTTTCTGAGTTTTAAGTTGTTGCTTCGGTGAACATTCTGGCATGCACGGACTCTGTTTTCGGTGTGATGCATTTGGACTTTGTTTGCGAGGACTCTGCCCTTGAGTTTAGGTTTATTAGCGGGTTAAGGAGTCGACGGTTTTTTGAAATTTGCCGATTCTGTGCTTTGAAGTGGTGCAGGTGAAGTGTCGTATTGATTTAAACTGGTTTGATCATGAAGAAAAGGATGCGAATTGTAGGCGGATGCTTAAAGCCTAATATAGGCGGTGCCTTGGACATGAGGATGATAGAAATTCATACGAGTAGGATAGCATGAGAAGTTGAAGTAGCGACTATAGCATTTTATGACGTAGTCTATGTTTAGGAATCGCTTGCAGAGTTTCGTCTTGTCATTTGATCCGCTTTCTATGAACGTTTTTCCTAGAGTTAGATAAAGAAGAGAGAGAGAGATTGCAAATATGAGTGATGATTTGCTACAGCAGCTCTCGTCGAATTCCAACTCCAGCCTCGACCCGAGCATGTCGCAGAAGATGGCAAAATTGGAGGCAAGGATGGCTGGCAAGGCAGCTCCAATGTCACCACAGGCGCCATGGCTGTCAGAGCTCATGAGTAATGGTGTTACTACAGTCTCGGCCTCAGGCGACTCTGACTCCGATGTAAATTGTTTCCACCTCTCTTTGGCTGTTAATTCAATTTCATCGCTGGATGTGAATTTTATTACTGTTTGTTGTTTTGCTACGCAGTGTACGTCTTCAGGAATTTGTGTTGCTAGAAATCATGTCGCCATTGAACACTCCTTGATGCAGTGATGATAAATTCTGATTCTCGACGAACAATACCTGATTCAAACTCTAGATACATTTGTGCCTACGCTAATTCTCGAGGAGTCCCTATCGCATATGTGGCATTTCTTGCTGTAGATTTCTTCAAAACTTGTAGTCTGATCCGTTGTTCTTGTAAAAAACTTAGGATGCGGGAGAGTTTGTGATACAACCCAATCCAAGGTTGAATGCAAGCAGCAGTCAAGATGAGCAGTTTTGCCGAAAAAGGAAACGTTTGTCAGAGGCAAATTCTAAGCGCTCTCATCAATTCAAGGTTGGTCGCTACTTTCTGTATGTTGCTAACGACATGGACACTGATTTTTTGACAAGTTCATAGGCTCCAAGAAAGAAACTCCGGTAAGATCCCTAATCGCGATTTAATGGAGATCCCTAATCGCATTTATTAATCAGAAATTTCTGGATGGTTGACAGGAAGTCTTAGCTGCACAGCTTGCTTGGCAAGAAGAGAAAGCACAGGTTCAAGTGAGTGGATATTAGTGCTTTCTTTGGTGTTTAATATATGATATGTTCATATTGATTACATTTGTAATGCAAGAAGACATCGTGAATTTTTAACTTGTGTTAACTGATGAAGATGCGCCGACGGTCAGTTTAGTGATCCTGCAGTAATTAGAACGTTGGATTCTGGGAGCAGGAGGAAATTACCAGACTGCAGGCAAATGTTTCTACTCTGGAGGAGGAATTGGTTAGAGTTAGAAAAGAAGCTACCAATGCTCACAGCACCATCAAACGATTTGAGAAGGTATTTTTTGCTTGTCCTTCTAGCTGTTCATCACACTCAGTGCCAGAATTTATTTTAAATAGTCTTCTTGCGGTTATGTAAAGAGCGTACTGATTGCGGCTCAGGCAGCTTAATGCTTTGACCCTCTCGGTTTTCTTACAGGACTTGAAAGAAAGGACGGATAGAGAGCAACAGCGCGAACTGAAGGTAAGAGCTGCCTACGTCATCAAAGATGCCAAGGTCCTCGTACCATAGTGGAATTATTACAGTTAGAAGGCTTTGAAATTCGTTTAGTTAGCTCTGATTAGTGGATCTTTTGCAATATTTAAGTCACCGATCTAATAGTGGACACTTTGTTATGGCATCAGAGAATTAAAGTGGTTTCAGATCTACTTGTTCATTTGGCTACAGTGGAAAGGCAAGAGTCCCGTTCCAAGCTTCAGCATGAGAGCAACAGGCTTGGCAATGTTGGTGTGATGAGGTGTGAAATTCTGCGCTCGACACCTGAATCACTATACGTTCATTTATGCCTGATTGCTCAACTGTTAGGTTCTCCTTGTTCTTCTTCTTCTCCGTTGCAGTCTTCCTCTAAACGTTAATTAGAGTTCTTGTTGTCAAACGGCAGTGACGTGAATCACCTCGTAAGCACCTGTGTAAGATATTTGAGGAAGTGATAACAACCCTATTCATATGTAACATTGCTTGAAACAAGCCCTAGTAGTAATCTGTATATACCTAATCAGCATTCTTTAAGGGTGTTCGATCTGTGTACTTACATGCTACTCAATTTTGTTGTTCCCCCAGAAGGAAAGGGGTACGAAAATTATCAACTCATCTTTCCATATCTTGAGAGATTTCCACGGTTGCTCTGAAATGTGATCCGAAAATGTGGACAGGGCGAGGGCAATGCTATCAGAAGTTTGGGAAGATGGTCAAGCCTTTAAAGATGTCCAAGCAAGGCTGGTTTGGTTTCTTTTCCTTTCGCGTCATCCTCTTTGGCAACTCCTTTGTTTATGTCTTTTTTGTTTTATAAGCTCACTGAAGAACGCTTTCAAAGTGCCTGTGTCCTCTTGTCGTACCTTTCCGGGACATTGAAGATTGATTGCACCACTGTCACCTACTCTAATCTGTTCAGCTTGCTTGCGATGTTGTTTTCAGAGGTCTTTGATGGAGCAAAAGGCTGCTCTTGAGAAACACCGCAAGGAGCTGAAAAAGCAGCCATCTGGTAAATTATCATCAAACATACGCAATTAATTCTCCCAGAATTTTTCTGTACAAGTACTTAAGTTTCTTAGTGTGAATGACTAAATATAATAACAGTTGTTTGATCGAGCACTGAGACTCTGAAAATATGATTTCGATGGTAGATGGGAGCAATGGGGAGCCTGCAATGTCGGAAGAAGATGTGTTGGCTATGGAGGAGGTTTACCGATTTCGCCTGCTAGGTGTAAAGCGGGTGAGGATTCAAACCCTTCGTGTCCCAAGAATTTCTCACTATGCAATCTCCACCCAAACATATTCGCCACTTTGTATACTATTTGGCGAGAAAGAACATCATACTCCAGAGACAGCTCGTTAAAATGGGCACGTTCAACCAAATTTCACTCAAATAGAGGATCGAGTGATTGATCTTGAATTGTGTGGAATGTTTGGCTGAGGTTCTTCCATGTTTATCAGGAAGAGGAAGCAGCATTGAAGGACCGAGATAGGCTAGAACAAGAAAAGAAATGTTTAATTCGGGAGTTAAAGCGCTGTCGAGATGAAGATGCATCACCCTTTAACCATTTTCCAATACTCAACAAGAGATATGCACTGCTGAATCTTCTCGGCAAAGGTGGCTTTAGTGAAGTTTACAAGGTACATTTCCTCCAACTCTGGGATGGTGTAATTTCCAGAAGTAACAGGTTAATAGGTCACGACTCTTGATTATGGGTTTAGATAATGGGCATTAGTTGCTTTTAACTTCTTTGCAATGAATATTAATGATGTGGTGCTGCTCGGAGATTGGAGGATTGAGAGGAAGAAGGGGTAAGGGTGGGGCAGGCTTACGATCTGGTGGAGTACAGATATGTTGCTTGCAAACTACATAGGCTGAATGAGCAGTGGAGTGAGGAGAAGAAACAGACGTATGTTCGACATGCCATTCGGGAGTACAACATCCACAAGAGCCTGGTTCACAGACATATTGTGCGCTTATGGGATATTTTCGAGATTGATCACAACACATTTTGCACGGTTCTTGAGTACTGCAGTGGTACTGATTCTTGCTTCCTAGTCCCCTCAACTGCGTAACAAGCATAGTCAGGAGTCTTAGTGCGTTTGATTTTGCAGCTCGTGTAGCTAACGAAGAATAAAGTTGATTCTCTTTGAATTCGCACCTTGAACAAGGTGCTTTTTAATCGATATGTGCATAGAGAGAGAGAAAGAGAGAGAGAGAGAGAGAGAGAGAGAGAGAGAGAGAGAGAGAGAGAGAGAGAGAGAGACATGAAAGTCTTGGTGCATGAGATTGAGGATAAACGCAGTTTGTTATAACGGAAGTGGTTGACATTCATTCCTTGGCTCTGTTCTAGGCAAAGATCTTGACGTTATTTTGAAAGAAACCCCCGTTTTACCGGAAAGGGAGGCGAGAAGCATTCTGGTGCAAATTTTTTCAGGGCTTGTGAAGTTGAATAAGCAAGCACAGCGGATCATACACTATGACTTGAAGCCTGCAAATATCCTCTTCAACTCAGTTGGGGTGGCTAAGATAACGGACTTTGGTCTCAGCAAAATTGTAGAGGAGGAATCTGGATCTCAAGGCATGGAGTTGACATCTCAAGGGGCAGGAACCTACTGGTAATCTTTTGACGAACTTTTAAATGTGATCTTAACTTAGAATCCTCAGTAGTCATGGAATTCCGACGTTACGGTTAGACTAATCAGTGATCTACAGCATTCTAAAATTTATCAATAGTATGCCGACCAAATAGACAACGCTTATCCTCTGCAATGACTTCTCAAGGAAAGGGCGATTCTTTTGTCACTAGGTCTGAGAAATTGCAATTCTTGTTGTGCAGGTATTTACCGCCTGAATGTTTTGACCTGAACAAGACTCCGCTAATCTCCTCTAAGGTACCCTCCGATGAGGCGTTATTTATGCGCTTCTTGACACATCCGTACAGCCATTTTGTGGACTCTTAATAAAGGGAGTTTCTGACGGTTAAGTACTTTTGTTTCAGGTTGATGTGTGGTCCGTCGGTGTCCTCTACTACCAGATGCTCTTTGGGAAACGTCCCTTTGGCCACAACCAATGTCAAGAGCAATTAGTTCGCGAAGACACCATAGTTAATGCCCGGAAGGTGGAGTTTCCAACTCGACCCTCTGTATCGCTGGAGGCAAAGGTAGCGTGAGTCGATATCATGTCTTTACTCCAATGCAAGAAACGAAAATCCTGATTTTTTGAGCATATCTGGTTTGTCGGTGAAACTTCTGATTCCCTTGTTAGTCACACTACCAGCATTGATCCTTTTTCTCTGCACTACCACGTGAGGGTTATTTCCAACTGCCTCAAGAGCTTGTCTTCGCAACCGCTCCATAGTCATCCATCCTGCACATTTCATGGTATTTTAGGTGTTCACCACATGTCAATTGTTGACTAGTCTGACCTTTGTCTGTATTCATAGAGGTCAGTCATTCTTGTGGTGTAGCGCACGTATGTCACTTTTGAAATCTGCTGATAAGGATGAAAATGGTTGTCATTTTTTTTCAGGAATTCATGCGACGATGTCTAACCTACGATCAAGCGGACAGACCAGATGTGCTATCTGCAGCACAAGATCCTTACTTATCGTATATGAAGAAAAAACCTTGACACATGGTGGTGACACTGGAGACGAGGTTTCAGCTGATGTTTCCGATGTATGTCTTGGTTGGTTGCTCTACTAGGGGTTGTAATGTACTGATACGCATTATTTGATTCAGAAAAGGTATTGTTAACCTTGATCTGGTAATTCAAGGCAGACAGAGCGTATCATATTTAGCAGACTTTTTTTGTTAGCAGACCATTACATTAGTCTGTAACAATAGCCATGGCGTGTTTCTCATGACAAACTTGACCGACGATGAAGTCCGTGTGTTTGCAATTTGCTGAGGTTTATCCTGTTTTAATTCATATGTTAGAGATAAAAGGCTTTGAAGATAATTTAATATTCCCGTGAGGCGGGTCTCCGAAGTTATTCAATGTCAATACTTCTGTAACTCAAGCAGAGGATTCTTACTCAGTGGCTATTCGCAGACTTCAGTTTTCTCTTTGAATCCATGACCAAGAAGAAAAAGCCATAGAAGTTAAACCACAAATGCGAGACTCCGTCGTCAAAAGAGGTGTGCTACTACCATTTTTCACTCTTGATTGCTGATTAATTGCTCTCGGTGAAAGAATTTGGCGTAATCGGCGAATACTGCACATGCATTCAAAAGACAAATAATTTGCTTAAGGAATTAACAGTCAAGTTGGTTCTAAAGAACAAAGACAAACACTCCCGTAAATACAGACGTTGCTGGGCACAGGCAGTAGCAGTTGGAGGAAACAATGACTCGGGAACAGCACATTTCATGTTCGAAAGCTTGTGTGGCCATGATTGTTGTATATAAACTACTCCAACTTGGCTTAATTGTTACTGGCTCAACTTGATCGGTTCATGTACAAGAAAGCAAGATGACGACATGGCGTACGAGGGCATCTGTTGAACGAGATTTCCAGTTGGCTTTGTGGCTTCACTGTGGAATCCAAATTTCTGTTTACTTAGAATAAATATAACTCCTCATCAACAAAACAAAATACTTAACCCCTAAATGACGGACCTATGACCGCTGATTTCAAGCCTCACTGTCATCAGTTGTTGCCATTTTGCAACAAGATATGTATGAAAATTTTTTAATTTATTTTTCAGAGATGAAACAACATGTCTTCTTTGTTTCACCAAAAATTTAGATTTTTTTGTGAATAATTGATTTTTTTTGTGAATTTTTGAAGATATAATGAAGAAAAATCATATCAAATAGAAAATTATTTCAAAAAATCTGAAAATTTCATGAAAATCTGTGTGCATATGATAGTGATGAACAGCATGGTGTAAACTCAATGTCCATGCCATTCTATAATTAGAATGCAGTAGACATTGAAACTGCGATAAAAAATTGATTATCAGGAATTTTCTTTGAAATTCTAATTGGAGTAGAAACTAGAGTGAATGAACTTTATATTGTTAGTTGGGATCAAATTCAAAAAATGTCATTTTTATAGAGAAATTTTAGATTTAAAGCAAGGAACAAGTGAGCAACAATTTTTTATTTTTTATTTTTTAATTTATTTTTAATTTATTTTTTATTTGTTTGTTTGTTTGATTTTGTTTGTTTGTTCATTCGTTTGTTTGTTTGTCACGTTGAGATCTCTTAGACCGTGTGTCTCCCGGTTGGAAAGCTCTCAACAAGGAGGGGTGCACGAGCTTTGTTTCGTGGCATTCCAATTCACGGTGAGAAAGTTACGCATTTTTGAGTTGTTTTTGGTTCTACAAAATTAAAAAAATTACTTTTACTTTTGTTTTGGTTGTGGCAACGGCACAGGGCACACTAGTTTATGTGAAAAACAAACAATAGCATGACTCCAAATTCAACTAGATTCTCTTCCTAACCCAACATGGAACGTCAACAACTGAAGGCTTCCTAGCTCTCTACAAATCAAGAAAGATTCATCCAAAAGCCACGACATGGCTCCCTTCTGGGTCTGACTACTTACTAAGCTGATGATAAGGGTGCAAGTGCAGTGCATGGATGCTCCCACTGTAAGTCATCTCTGTCTGCACGTCTTTTACAGATCGAAACTGCTAAGAATAGCACTCGCTCCCCCTCTCCGCCCGGAAATCCAGAAGCCCCAGTCGGGATTCGCGGAAAGATGCACAAGCTTATGCAGACAGCCGCTGCTGCCTCCCGAGTCCCTTTGGTCAAACGAAACAGTCGGGTGAGTCGGCTGCCGATATTAGTAGACGGAGTTGAATTGCCTCAGTCGGTCGGGGCCATGACATAACCCTCCTTCGTCACGCGTAGAGGATTCGGATTGTGGCGTTGGAGCTTTCTGGGGTTGCTCATCTCGATAGATCGGTGCCGATGTAGCTTTTCATTCTGGAGGAGGGTTGCCATCTTTAATTAGTTGCTCATCGGTATCACGTCGAAGTGGCCACGGTCGAACAGCCAGGTATGATTCGATTCTTGTCTTCGTTTCTTTCGTTTCCGATGGACTGGACTGTTTTCCAGCGCCCGACCCTGGGATTATCGTATAGGAACGGCATGTGTACACACAGTGAGACCTCGGACGTAAGACTAACCCGTAAGCGCTCTGGAGAGTCGATTTTCTGGACGATGGACAGACTTGTGAGACTGCATCATGCTTTTCAACGGATTCATTTTTCACCTAGCCAAGGTTTTCTTGCTTCTTGTGTTGGTTGAGTAACACTTGGTCTCCATAAAACTTTTTACTAATAGTTTAGGAGCAACGAATTAGAAGTTTGCTAAGTCAAATCCAAATTCAAAGAGTGACCTCCAAAGATGAACTCCACAATTGTAAATTTTAGATTTTTTTTAGATCATTTTATTTAGGGTTCTAAAATCATAAATCCTTTGCAACAAATTCATTATTCTAAAATCGTGCATATTTAGGGCAGTTGAACGATCGAAAAGAGATTCAATCTTCTAATTTCATTACATATATTGATATGTATTGAAATTGGTGATAGCAAATGTAAATCGAACTGCACAGGTGTAATTCAAAATCTACAACTTGTGTTTACAAATGAATACCAAGTTATTTCTCAAAATTGTTGTCTAGAATTCATCTGTTGGGTTGGGGTACGTGGCTTCTAACGTGGAGCCGGGGCTGGTGCGACATGCTGTGTAGGCTTAATAATCGTGGAAGACAAGGTTATCCCATAGTGCTGTCCTGAATCAAATTGAGGACTTGTTCTTGTGGTACAAGCCAGCAAGCCAGCATGGTGAAAACAGTGCGTGCCCTGGTGCAGCCGGGCTCGACCACGCTGCAGATGATGCAGAAACTGCACAAGAAAAAGGGAATCCCCATCCACGAGATGGAGCTGTGGTACAACAATCGCCTGCTGGAGGAGGACAAGCCCCTCAGCCTCTATGGCATCACCAATGGCACCAGTCTCATCCTCAAGGTACGTCGTCACTAAGTTGGCCATCCCTTTCCATCTCCTGACATTAATACATCTTCGTGTAGAATTGAATATGGCCAACTTTGTCTGATGAAGACCAGAGAATTCCCCACCACTCACCATGGCATCTTTCATTGGGGTTAGGTGACTTATCTCTGGGGATGGTTCATTGCTAGGATGACCATCCTAGCTCCACAGAGTTAACAAAGAACGATGGTCTTGGAATTCAAGCAGCCAAGCTAAATTTTCGTTCATTTCGTTATATTGACGAGATTCTGGACACGAAGCCCGAGATACTAGGACTGGTACAGAGTTATGTTATCAGACCGCCCGCCCTGAAAAGTGTCAAAATCGTGGGCTTCCGCCCATATAACGAAATTCACGGTAGTTGCTTGTGAGGATAATTCAATGGGGAGGACTCATATACCGTATACGCTTGCATGATTAATTGAATGATGAAGGATACCGGTGTCCATGTGTGAACGATGTGGGGGTGTTGGTGTCTGTAGACGTCGAGGAGGACGGGGGACTGTCCGTGCCCGGAGTGCAAGCGGCACGAGCAGAAGATCAAGTTGACGGTGACATGGCTGTCGAAGTCCATCCAGGTGGAGTGCACGCTGGGGGAGCCGGTGGAGCGGCTGAAGCACGCCATTTGGAAGCGGGAGGGTATCGCTGTGGCCAAGCAGAGGCTGACGTTCAACGGGCAGACGCTGCAAGATCACAAGCTGCTGACCACCTACAAGTTCGACGTCGGCGACGAGGAGAGCGGCGCCCCGCTGCCCGAGCCTCAGGTGCACCTGTTTGTGGACAATGGCACGCCCTCCGTGATGGAAAAGCTCCGCTCGCTGATGTCCTTCCGGGCCGCCCCGACGGCGGAGCCCGTGGCCCCTACCGCCGCCTGACCGACCGGATTCCCAAAACTTACGTGCGGAGCAGACTGAAAAGAAATCGGCGTCCTCGTAGTTATGGTTTGGACGTTTCGACATGTTGTCCTGGAGATTTCAGTGTCCGTCTTAGTTCGGCCAACGCTCCGTGGCAGTTTCTCAGCTCAGGGATGAGCATGCGATTCCTTGGTTGTGAGCTGTCGGAGACCAAGTCCTGCTGTTGGTACCAAGCTAGGTTGTGGAAATACTAACCATATTTAATAAGACCCACATTTTGACACCACGAGAAGCCAGGAAATTGTTCTCATGACCAGTTTCTTGAAGATTCCTCTTTGCCGTCGGGAGCTTTTGAGTTTTAGGTTCTCAATTTTCTTTGGAGCTCTAGGTGAGACTCTATATCTTATTGGAATTCGCAGCCTTGACATCCCTGGAAGCTAGCTAGAGGACTAGTGTTTTTCTAGGAAACTTTGTGGCGAATGTGGCGAAGGATACATTTATCATAGCTCCAGCTCCTCGTCATATTACAGGCCATTGATACTGCATGTCTGTTCTCGCGACTTGAACGGTGCCCACTTTTGAGTTTGGGAGACTCTGGCCTTGCTGCACTAGTTCGATTTTTGAGTAAGGTAGTTAGCAGGGCTTTTTTTTGACCAGTGCCCGCCTGTTGTCCTCACTACAGATGCCAGTTTTTGGAGGGATGAAGTCAGAGAGGTCAGATTTATGACAGTCTGGTGAAATTTTGTCAAAAAAAAAGAAGCCCTGGTAGTTACTCAAACTTCCCCAAGGTAGTGCATCTTCTGGTAGATGAGGTAGCATAGCTTCTGTTGATGTAAAGTCTTCTTCCCTTTGGCCAACAAAGTGGAAATCAAACAAAGGCAAAAGCCTTGCCAAAAGCTTGAATGTCATTAGGATTTAAGAATCTCACCCTCTCATGTCTTTGCTTCAATCATACCAAATTTTATCAACTATGAGAATCTAGAATCCCCTCTTGACTCCCAATATGACTTAACAAAAACTAACATAGGGACCATGCTCAACAAGTGTTTGCTTATTTGGATGATTTTAGATATATTTGCCACAATCAATAAAAACTTAAAATTATTTGTCTTCAAATGCCATCTATCCAACCCAATACCTTAGCACACCATCCTTTTTTTTTTATTAAAATCACATCAACTAATATGAAAACCCCAAGCAACCATGACCTCAAAGACAAATTATATAAGGTGGACACACCCAAAACCACGCCCTCCAAAAACTGCCACCATCACCCAATGTACCCTACATCTTCAAAATCAATATGCACTTATATTGAAGAAATGATTGTAGAACCTCTACCCAAATAAACTTTGGCCCTTCACAACTTCTACATCCGGTATCCAAATGCCGCATTCTTTGGTGCGTTGGAACCCTCTTTCACTTGCCAACAAGAAAATATGAAAAGTTGGACACACTAACAATATTAATTAGGCACAGTAGCAAAAAGTGGCAGTCCAAAATAACTGTGAATGGCTTGTAAATCCGGTACTCAAAAAATACCGTTTCTCTTACAGTGTCCGTTTGCTTCATACACCAAAGTAAGTACCCATCTTGAGAAGTACTCTTCCACCACATTTTCTACTACTAACATCTACAAAACTCAACTCCCCTCTCCCCCAAAACAAGTCCTTTTTCCTGTTAAAATACTTGGAATTCGCCCGTTTCCAGAGAACACAGCACTCCAATGAGTTATCACACAGTTTGAGTCCTGTGAGTGAAACTAATTCTCAAGGCTTTGCCGGGAATTTAATTGAACTTAAGATTTAAGGAGCCTCGTTGTTGTTGTTGTGAGCGTTGTTTCCAGCTTTCTCTTTCTCCTTTTCAACAGCCAGTCTGGAGAGGTTGGCAAAGGCAGATGGTTTGGCTGTTGCTTTCGTGGGAGGAGCTTCATTGGCATTGGGTGGAGTAGAGCTTGGGTTGCTTGTTGAAGTGGGATGCTTGTTTGTGATTATCAGCGGCGACGGACGAATCTCTACAGTGTGAGAATCATCTGAAGAAAAAAGAAGAAAAAGAAAAAATGAGATTAAAAATTAGTAACAAGAGGGGGAAAAAGCACTTTAGAGGAACCTCATGAAATGCAAAAAAAAACACTACCAAGTTGGGGTTTTTTTAAATTACCAAAGAAAAGGTCTCTGACAAAGTGATTTCATTGATCTTTGAATCATCATACACTAGGGTTGTCTATAGTATACTAACTACTCAAGATTGAATTCAATCTATATACTAAAGAAGATTCAAATGCTACGAGATGTACTATTGGTATTATATCACATTCTTGGATTAGAACAAAAATTTGTAAGAATAATTTGACAATTCATTTTAATTTTTAGAACTATGTTCATTATTTCACACAAACTAAACCACATATGGTTTTCTCCAAAATTCATTGAAATTCAAGCAATGAGTGTGATGAGGAATCTTGCATTATTCAAACTTGCAAATTAAATTGCATAGTCATCTGTTTAGAAAGTTGGTTGATTACCTTGATGTGGGTGGGGATGGGAATGAGGATGTGGATGGGCATGACTCGGATGAGGATGTGGATGCGGGTGTCCTTGCTTGGAACCGAGTTTATGATGGGGAGAAAGCTCAATGTCTTTGGCATGCTCATGGCCATGGCCATGACCATCTCCGGTCTTATTCAAGCCTACAATGCCTCCCAAACGGTGGGATAATCGCATGTGCCCGGATTTGAGTTGCTTCTTTTTTGCCGCATTCTCACGCCAACCTTGAATGGCATTCACAGTATGCTCAGAGTTGAACACAGTGAACCTAACAACGGATCCCATCTGCCATAATCATCATATGGTTAATATATCATGAAATTTATTAAAAATGCATGAAATTTTTTTGAAAAATTTGCACTTCAACACTACAAAAAAAATGTCCACAATAACTATAACACAATAATGACTGCAAAATGATTGTTTTGTAGTCATTATAGACAAGAAATGTCTACTACAGTCATTGTGGACAAGTCATTTATACCCTTATTTTTTTGTAGTCCAAGTATAAATCTATATCAAGTTTACTTTTGCAAACCAATGATCATCAAAGATATTGGAAGCAAAGGTGGATGGTTGTCTTCACCCTTTTCTATATTTGAAATACAATTCAAAGGTGTAAAGCTAGAATGAAATAATGGCTGCACCTATAACAAGTTTTTGTATTTATCTATTATACCAAGTGCACAATGCCATGACTCATTGTCACAATTTTATCCATTCAGATGGTCACAGATTTATCCTTACACATTTTCATCCAGAATTTAGAATTGCTCTTGAATTTTTTTTTAATTTTGATTCAATTTTGACAATTAAAAAAAATACTATGTTTCTTATACAACATATTGTTGTTGCAAATGTAGTACTTAATTAATTAGTAAAGAATATGTACAAATTGCACAAAATAATTTTTTTTTTAAAATTGGCACCACTAACTAAACCGAGGGAGAAGATGGCTCACCTGGCTGACGAGAGCATACAGAGGAAGAGTACTGGCGCTACAAAGTATTTGTACAAAAACCCTGCGTAATCAAAATCACCCAATGAGCTTCCTTTATTAACAACATATCATATAATCAAATTCAACTAATCCAATAAAGTCATAGAATTTGGAGAATTTTCTGTTTTTGAAAACTTGGGTTGTGTGTTTTCAAACAAACACTTTTTTTATTTTTTATTTTTTTATTTTTATTTGGGGGGTAGGGGAACAACTTACAATTTTTTTCCAAAGAAAAACCTTTAAAAAAAAACATGATATGAGAGTATTGAGAGCCTACCCCATTCCAAGGCGGACAATGATCATCCATTTCTTCCCCACCAGGCATGAATTGAATCCATAGGTAAACTGCAAAACAACCAATTTTAAATGAATCAAGGTTTTACAATGAGAAGAGGAAACTATAGCAAAGATACTAATTAGGTGATTGCAATTAGATTAGCTACATAATTAGAGGGGTGTTTCTAATACCGATTCATTTTTTTTTTTAAATACTTGAAATTTTTAATTAAAAATATACCATAGCTATTGATTTTTATTAGCTAAAAAATGGTTGAGTTTGCTCACCAATGCCCAAAAGAAGAAAGCAAGCTCAAAGGCATTCTGCAAAAATGAACGATCAAGTTGACTTGGTGAGAAATCATGAAACTTTTCTATATTAGAGTTCATCGTAAAGTGAATCCTAGTTTGTAGAAAGGGGTGTCAAAGGAAGGTTTAACTAAGAATGGTACAAAAGAAACACAACACCAAACTCCAATAGACCAAGTTTGGGTGCTTCAAAGAGTTTCATCTTGTGTTTTTCTCAAACTCTAGTTCTTGGTCCCTTGTCGCGCAAACTTTACAATTAATCCTATTTATTGTTGAATTTGTAATAAAAATTTCCATATGGGATGGGAGTCATAAAATTATTCAACAATGAGACAAGAATGTCCCCAAAGTCATCAAATATTGTAATTAACATGTATGAAACTACCATGCAATCACCTTGTAGCTTCTTACTCTCCTTCCACTTAAGTAATCTAAAATGTTAGAATCCACAAAAAAACAATTTCTCTAACAAAGACGAAAATATATACCTTTCCTTATTATTCTCAGGGACAATCAACCGAAACAGTTTTTAGGATTTTCAGCAATTATCTTGATAATTTTTTGAAATTACAATATCCTTAAAAAACAAGTAATTTCTGCCAAAATTGAAAAGGGACTACAGAAAATCTCTACTTTTCACCATATAAAAGTAGACCTTTTTTGGCCAAAATTTTTCCATTTCTATTTAAAGAGTGGATGAGTCACCCAATTTTGATGAAAAAGTGAAAGAATATAATTGAAAAAGTGTTGTTTGTTTCAAAAATTGGATGAATGTAAAAATACAATGCTTCAGTAATCACCATCATGCCACTTTTTTAAAAAGTTTTTTTTTTTTTTTTTTTTTTTTTTTAAATTTAAAAGTGCCCTATATATTGTTGCGCATACCTGAAAGAGGATGAAGTGGATGAGTTGGATGAGGACCCTTGGCCTTTTGAACCAAAACAAGTCATCCCGGGGCTTTGCCGGTTTGACCACAATGGCTTCATCCGCTTTCTTAAAATCTTCATCCATGTCATCCAATGTTGACATGTCGAGCTTCTCCACCCCTCCTCGGATTTCAATGGCCAACTCCAAAATAATATGCTGCAGCTTAGCTCCCACAATCAACACCAACTGCAACCACCACACACCAAAATATTTGCACACTTGTTAACAATTGCATAACAAATTGTAACAATAAAAAAATTTAAAATTTAATTTGAAAAACATACCACGTCTTAGTACTACACTGAATAGGAAATTAAGGGGACCAAAAAATAAAAAAGGGACTTATTTTGAAAAATTGCAAATGTTTGAAACTTGATGTACAACCCTTTGAGACTTTGGTAACTATTGACATACAACAAAAGTAGATATTTATGTACCAATAGTGTGTAATGTTGATTAATTAGTATGGATCCCCTTAAAACCCTTATTCAATGTAGAACTTACAAAGTTGGCAAACCCCCAAAGGAGTTTTATCAACTTGTAAGATTTTCATGGAGAAGTTGTTTGGACATCATTAAGGGTTTTAGCAAGAACAAATGAATGAAAAAAATGTGTGCATGAGAACATGACAAATGAAACTGTGACACAATTTGCATTTGATTTTAACAAATATTTACTTATTGAACATGTACTAGAAGACAGTGTGTTATGGAAGTTCAACTATGATCATCAATTATTGACTTCTATGGTTTTCTATTTTTAGTTTAGATTAAAGCAACGACGTGATCATTTTATTTTTCAAATGTTTTTTGGAACTCACAATTGTAGGAATGAACGCGATCCAAAAGTAGGTGTACCAACCTGCAATTCAAAAACCACCCAAAGAATAAGAATTAAGGATTGATGCAAATAAAAGTCATTGATATGCAAAATTGATAGATGAACCAATCAAAAGGAATTAACATTAACATGTATTAAGTTTTAGAAAGAGGGAGAGACATGAGGAACAAACCGTTGATATCCAAGAGTAAGAAAACACAAACAAACCCCCATAGATAAGCACTGTTGTACACACAAGAAAAAAAAATTAGTCCACCAAATCCAAATATCACATAAATACAAGAAAAAGAAATCTACATTTCAAACCTCATGTGGTTAAACTAATTTTGAAGTGTAGATAATGGGAATTGTTTCATCTTCAATTAAAAAAATTTTACCTGCACAAACAATATGTTCTTCACTCATTCTTCACTCAATCTAATGATGTGTCAGGATTTTCCATCTTTTCAACTACACACGAACAATCAAAATGGTCATTATAAAATCGCTCATCCTTTTATCTTTAAAAGGCTTTAACTTAACTCAAACCTTTTTATCAAATGAATCACTCATGCAGAGATGGAGTTTAGTCGCAAGACCTGATGCCCACTACACGTTTGAAGTCTTCCTCCATTGTTCGTCGGATGTAGCTATGAAAGTCGTATTTAGCACCCAGCTGATGAGCCTAGTATTGCCAGAAGTTGCAACAATTCATTTCCAACAATTCACTTTCCACAAATCTAAATGAAACCAACATAAAAATCAAAGTCAAAATCAAACAACTTCAAAGCAATAAAATAAAAGCACTACTGCAAAGTTTCATATACACATTTGTTGAAGAATCAGATTTTACAACCCACTGATTGCACTCGTATTAACCATATCATCTATCCAAATCTTAAGAACATTTATCCAATTTTCAAAATTCCAGCAAGTGGTTTACAATTTTTCAAAAGCCGAAACACTTACTGCAATGAAGCTCATACGGAGACACAAGTAGTCTGATTTGTAGATAGGCTTTCCGAATTGCCGAAAGAAGCTGTACTGCATTCACTCACATTGATAGTTTTCGTTTCAGTTGCGCCTCTCTCTTAACCGAGGTATGAATGCAATACTGGTGTAACTCCTATAGCTACTTGTAGTCATAAGTGAGATCCACTATGAGTAGGCCCTTAATTCACGGCAACCCATAAATGGGTTGAAGTTATTTCTCTCTCTTTTGTCAGTTCACCCTAAACCTAAGATTTAGAAAGAGTAGGTTTGAAACTTGTTTGTGGGGAATTCACTAACCCTTCCAAGATTTTGAAAAAGACATGTCAGGTGGCACCAGAATATCGTTCAAAAGTAACATTCGTAATGACTTTCACAATAAAATAAAGATGGTGATAATCGAATACAAGAATATTCTTCACAAAGATGAGTGTATATTTGTAAAACATTTCAATAATATTGGAAGTATTACGAATTACTTCATGAGGTACCCCAATAATGAATTATGTCTTGTGTTATTGCATTTCTATTGCCTTCCAAAGACCAAGAGTGACTGAACTTACAACGTAGGCATCCAGATTTAAACCAGTTCTGGACTGGTGCAAGAATTTGTATTTGATTCGACCCTCCGTGAAGTTTTCACCCGCCTTGTGATCCTCAGTCTTGTGCTGCTCAGATTTGTGCTGCTCGTTCTTATGGTGCTTTGTCTTAATGGCTGCACACAACCAAAAACAACCAAATAAATAAACAAACAAACAAACAAAGGAAGGAAGGACACTCTAATTCCTTTAATCTGACCTCTCTCCAATGACGTTTTTTGCAATATTATTCATGTTTATCACGCTCTCTCGTTGTCTGTAGCACAATTGATTCACATCAAATTATGACACGTGATACAACTATCTTTCAAGCAGTCATAATAAGGGAGTTAAGAACAAACTCTTCACTCCTGGAGACAGCAATTAAAGGTATGTTGTTTGCACTTCGTGTTACGGGTAATGTTTGCAATATGAATCCAGTCTAAAAGTAGGTTTAAATTCGTTCCTGAGACCCTCACTAACAAAACTCTTTAACAGCAAGTGCGAAAATACCTTTCGAGAGAAAAAGAACTCCAATCTTTCCATAGAATCCGTGTACATTAAGAGTATGTTTGTTCAAGGTCACGCATCAAAGCCCACAGGATTCAAAGTCTACAAGAACAAAACTACTGCTATTCCTTTCCTTTTAACAGACAGGACTCTCTATTCCTTGAGACCCAGATCGCCATAATATTATTCAATTCACTGAAAGGACTTTTTCCTCTCTTGTTGTAGATTTCTAGTTGTGAATTGGGTCTCAGCTGCCACATTCCTTGCTTGGGGCAACTTGAGTACGTGATTTTTTCGTTACCTTCGTCTGCAGCTAACGATTCATCTACGTGAGCTCGAGTCTCCCACTTCTTCCAGCTGTGCACCTGATCACATCAAAGCTTTCACGTCAAAATTCGAATCCACAAAGCCATGTGAAAATGAAAATGAAAATCACAAGAGACGATTGTGAAGGGGAGAAAACAAAACCATGCCAATGATTGAGGGACTTGTGTTTGGAAGAAGAAGAAGATCTTACTTCGGCCAAGCTCACAAGAACGGTGAAGCAACTGTACAAGACGTGAATGACAGCCAAGACGAAGATGAATAAGTGCAGCTGGTGGAGACCTTCGACAGAAATCACGGGCACTTTGCCCTGCAACACAACCACAACAACCCAAGTTCAGTAAAGAGACTACAAACAACACATTGGAAAATGCGACAACTCATCAAACAACACACACATTTCAACATTCATTTCATTGCTGGAAATGAAATTTCTGAGGTTTCTTTCTCCCACATCCGCGTTTCTCGCACATCCTTGATGAATGCATCACGAAACCGAGATGTACAGGAAGTGGGTGTGAAGTATGGATTTAGTGTTGAAACCCTAAATCTAGGACACTTCTGGTGAGTCAATTCTTCTGGTGACTTGACCTAGAACGAAAACCCTTCAGCTTCACTGATTTATCCTCAATTTCAGTGAATGTGACACTACTCTCCCAATTTCAGTAATACTGTTTTCAATCAGTGCAGGCTGAAACAATGAAATATTACTGCATAAATTGAACTAATCTTCCTAGAAATCAATTAATGTAGTGACACTGATTTTGCGCCCTGACTAACAGGAGAAATCAGAGTACACTCGAACCTTTCTTTTATCTTACCAAGCGGGGTTACAACATTTTGACTACGCCATAGTTTGAGACAACGTGAGACAAGTGTGTTGCAATCGATGATAGTGTACCAAGTGTGCAGGATATTCTAGAATGTCATTCTGCTGGAGAAGGTCGTACTACTAAAGAGGTTTGAGTAGTAATAGATCTAGAGAGATGAGGGCTTCATCGATTTGTAATGAAGAGGTTTGAGTGGAAAAGATCTAGAGTTCGGGTTCATCTTTTTGTGACAAAAGTAAGTCTCTTGTTGTCAGCTTCAAATGAGGCATGGATTGTAAATTGTGTTACCGCTCCGCAATGGCTTGTGGTGGTCGCCTCCGTAGCGAACAAGCGCCGTCGCGCGGCTGCTGGCTCTTCAGCCGCAGGAGCTTCATATGTGCAGGGCAGCATTCGGTGGGAGAGCCGCTCTGGCATACAGATGGAAGCCACTTTGGGCTGGAAGACGGTGAGCAGCAGGGAGATGAACCCCAGCAACATCAGCTCTGCAAAAACAGACGCGTTTTCATCCCTCAATGAAATTTAAAAATTTTCCCAAAGAAAAAAAAAACAGAGAGAGAGAGGCCAATTGATGTACCCCATCATTGAATAGGCCTCCACTATTGAGCCAATGATGGAGACAAGATAATGATCAATGTAGAAACTGTCCATTGATCAATGTAGCAGATGAGAAGGAAACAAGAAACTCGTGACATCGCAAAACTCGACAGCCACCAAAACAGCCTCTTCGATCGAGATTTGGCAGACTTACCGTTCTTGATCTGCTCGAGAGTGTGAAACAATTCTTTCTTGTCATTCTTCTTAAAATACTGCAATACAGATCCACACACACACACAGCAATTCCACTTCAAACCTTCAATTGCAATTCAATGGGAAGAAGACTCAGGAAATGGTGTTCACAGAGAACTTCAGAATTCGCAGTTGACACTGCTCACAATTAATCTAAGTGGAGACTTCTAATCTGGGTAACATACTCTGCAGGTAGCCATTGAAGTGATAACCAATATATATCCTCTCTTCTGACACTCCGTTTCCCAAGATGTGCTCGCTTCACCCATAATCGTAGGATCTTCATTAGGTAACGCAAATCTATAACACCCTGGCGACATGTGGAAAAAGGACATGTACTATTTTCAACCACCAAGCTCCAGATTTGAGTTTCACAGACCTAGGTACAGAATGAAAATCGTAGCAATGGCCAACAAGTTGGCTATGGAAAGAACAATCCGAGTGGATTGGCAGCGAAAGTAGGAGCTTGACTACTGTCTCACCTTGCCGAGCCGGTGGATGCCTCGCTCCAACAACAGAGACGCTACTACAAACACCGTGCACACAACAAATACTACCCATGACGGCGTCTGCTCCAAAGAAACCTCCTCTTCCTCACCACCCGCCATCGCTAATAATCCTCCCTCAAAACTCAAGCTCTTCAATCCAAATCTCAAGCTATTCAATCAAACCTCAATCTCCTCAATCCAAAACTCAATCTCTACACTCCAAAAACTCAGTCTCTTCACCCAAAGCTCAAGCTCTTCAATCAAAAATTGATCTCTTCACCCAAAGTTCGAGCTCTTCAAGCCAAGTTCAGGCTCTTCAAGCCCAGCTGCTCTCAAGGTCTTCAAGTCAAGCTCAGTGTCTTCAACCCAAGCTCGCTCGCTGTCTCGCTCGCTCGCTCAAAGTGTGTCCCCCTGCACTCCCCCAAGACCTTCACAGCAATCCATTCACAGAGCTTTCTTCGATTCCTTTCCTCATTGCCTACATCCTCCAAGCCTCGCTCCACACAATGGAGACCCACACATGAGAGAGCTCACTCCCAAAAAATATTGCTCTCAGCGACGTGCAGTACCCCAAACCTTCCCCAAACTAGCGAACTGAACTTCGCAGCTTATGACATCGCCAATTCCACACTCTCGTCGGCGACGCTAACACCCTACAATACCTCGGAACAAGTCTCACGAAATTCCCAAAGTCGTCCAACGTCCAACAATATCTAGAAACAAGTTCTGTATCCCAAGTCTCGTGCCGGCCTTGGTCACTGTTGTACTTGCGCTTGATTATTTGGGATCCATCCGTGTATTGCGTATTCCCCGGGTGGCACAAGACGCGTGGTGCAACTGACTGATCGAACCCACAAGTTTCAAAGTTTCAAAAAGGTTTGGGTGCGCGCCTACACTGCACTGTAGAATTCCTTGTCAATCTCTTGCAAACTTTTTGCAAACTTTTTTCACACGAAATCTGGGGTGTGGCTTAAGTTAGTATACATTTGAAGCGGTTGAGGAGATGCATTTGGGCCTGGTGTCAATGTGTCAGAAGGCTTGCTTTTGGTTTGTTTTTTGTTTTTTTTTGACACAAGATTTGGGTGTTTTTTTTAATCTCTCCCAAAGAACGGAAACCAAAGTGTGAAGTGTGAAGCCAGAGACTTGGCAGAGATCGTGTCTGAGTGGGGACCGACCCTAGTCGCTGGATTTGCGCCGTCATGGCTGCTGGGAAGGAATAGTTTTGCCCTGGATTCCCTGAGGAAGAAGAGACCCACTCCAGTGATGAGGAGGAGCCGAGGAGGTGCCTGGCCTTTCTGTTGTCCACGTGTCATTGCGATTCCCAATGAATGGGGACTAATGAATGAAGGACAGCTGGCTGGACGGAGGGACCTATCCTTTTCCTTTTCCTTTTTCTTTATCTTTATCTCTTTCTTGGGGGTGATCATTCGGAATTCTTTTTCGTGGGAATATTTGGGGGTATATTCGTCTGGGAATGAGTCAGAGGGGGGTGACAATAAGGTAACAGGTCCAGAAATCGCCCACCTAAGAGCATCCCCACCAGTGAGTTCCGTATCCTTAAAGCTCATATGCAGATAGAGATACAGAAATTTCACCGCACCAACCTTTATCCAAAATCTGTATCTCTAAATTATACAGATTTCTGTAAAACGCTTCTCCAGTTCTGTATCCAGAGGCTCATATGGAGAACTCGCGAGGTCTCATCCAGGCTATTTGATGTCCCAAGCTCAGTAAACAGATAGAGAAATGGAAGAGCTGGTGGGGATGCTCTAAGAGTTGGAACTGGAATTTGGGGGAGGCGAAGCTTCTTGAAATAAATTTTAGTAAATTTTTCTTGGAAGAGAAGTGGAATTGGCATCTAACCCAAGTCATTTCATATTTTTTGGAGCTTTGTGGAATTAGTTATGGAATTTTGAAGTGGAAGTGGCCTAGGGCTCTGAAACCACCCACCTCCTAGAATGTACACCGTTTGTACATTGATGAAGGCTATGAAAAAAGCAATGTGTACAAATAGTGTACATCTTGAGGATGTGGGCGGTTTTGGGGCCTGTGCAATTTCAAAGTCTGTTACCTCATCTTCAATTGAGACCGTAAGTTTATTGATTGCTCTTTTGAATGAATGGATAAAATTTGGATGAAATTTCATTCTTTTGTACGTGAATGGATGGATGCTTTGGATGAAATGTTGGGGGAGGGGATGAGGAGGGCGATGCAAAATGGGGATGAAGAAATGTTTGTTTGTCCCAAAGTGTGTGCATTCATCAGAAAAAAGAAGCTATACCATCCTAAGATTTTTGTAGCAGTTTTTGGCCTTTTCATATTTCTCATCCATTGAGAAAGGACAACTATGTATATTGCCAAATATTGTGGTAAATTTTTTTTGTAACTTGTTTCACTTAAAAAGAAATTAATCTGAAGGTGATGGTCTGGATCCTTGGAATAGAAGTGGGTTTGAATGCATTGGCTATTAAGTGGAGTGAAAAATAGGAAGCTTTATGTCAAGACAAGCTATGCTAAGAAAGTTTGAGAAGCTCCATTTGTTGAGAAGTGAGATAGTTGGCCATAAAGAGCCTCTTTTACTAAACTTTTGTGATTTTTTTAGTGGAAAATTATCACCAAAATCTTACCTAATTTTTGAATTGGCTCCCTTCCTTTATGCTAGAGAAAAAATGGATGAAATTACCAAAAAAACACCTCAACAATATTCACAGGTTTATCTAACTTTGAATGAAATTTACCAAATTTAGATCATTCTAAGAGATGAAAGCATTTTATCATTGGGTGGATGAGCAAAATTAGATGATTTCTTTTACCCACCCACATTCTAAGGGGTATATCACACTACCAAGCAACATTTTTTTATGCACATTTTTTTGCCAATTAGTGGCTAGTACCAAAAGATGTTGGTTATTTTTTGTAAAGAAAATTTTCATTTTTTCCAATCAAAATAGCCGGATTACCATATGCATAGGGCAGGGTTGGTACAATGATGCCGAATATTTAATTAAAGTTCCCAAAGTAACTTTGGCATTTTGAAATTTAATTATTAAAATTTCAACATTACATTATAATAATTCCACCAAACCAACACCATGCCCCAAAGATCAGTTTCTTCAATGAGCAAGAAGTTGAGGAAGACAAATTATTTATACAAATTGGTTGGTAGGAGATTAACCACTAAAGGCAAAAATTGCGTTTTTTGGCAACACAATTATTTTAGGTAGCTCACTACAAATAGAATTTTTATTCTTTTTTGTTGAAATTTTCACACAACATGTATCTAAGGAATAGCTTCAAGGCCCAACAATTTTCATAACTTTTGATTACGTGGTTAAAAAGTTATTGCATGATATATCATTTTCAATGCTTGGTGGGTAGCCTAAACAACTCAAAAAACTTCTTTAAAAATCACTTTATAAAAAAATAAAATTTTGAAATTGGTTCTTTAGATTTATATATAAATGGGAAGCTTTGAATCATTCCACTTTGATTAATGAGATGAAAGTTGTGAAGAGTTTTAGTTTGTGGGTAGTTATGGTTTTCAAAGATTCCATACCTACCTACAAACCAAAACTTCTTATAACTTTCATCTCATTAATCAAAATGGAATGATTCAAAGCTTCCCACTTCTATATAATTCTAAAGAACCAATTTCAAATCTTTATTTCCTTAAAAAGTGATTTTTAAAAAAAATGAGCTGCCCAAGCTACCCATCAAAAATGAAAATGACAAATGATCATGCATTAACTTTTTAACCATGTAGTAAAAAATTATGAAAACTGTCGGGCCTTGAAGCTACTCCTCGGAAAAATATTATGTGAAAATTTCAACAAAAAAGAATAAAATTTTCTTTTGTAGTGAGCTATTCAAAATTGTTGTGTTGCCAAAAACCACACTTTAGTGCTTTAAGGGTTAAACAACACATATGAGATTTGTAAATGATTAGAAATGGTCGGAGGTCAATCTTCAAAATAATCTCATATCCTTTGAAAGTTCATGAAAGACAATAGATTTCACTATAAAAACAACCTCTCCACCACCTCTCTACTTAGATTGTCAATGCTAAATTTCCTTGTACTTTGTCATCAAAAATTTGCTTGGTGGTAGACGGTGGTTTGTCGACATGATGCCTTATATTGGAAATTTTATTATTTTACAACAACTTGGTTATTCAATTTTTGTTGAATTTGGCAAAAAAAAAATCATTTTTTTTTCATTTTTTTTTCATTTTACTTTGTTTTGACATTCATACAAATTATTATTTTCCACCAATCTTGCCCTATAGGTACGGTATTGCTGATTTTTATAAAGACCATCTTGTCTGGATATTACCTAGTTTTGATATAGATATTATCCAAGTATCACATGGGTCTTAGTATTCACATGGGTATTAGTATTCACATGGGTCTTAGTATCACATGGGTATCAGTATCACATGGGTATTCGTATCACATGGGCATCAGTATCACATAGGTCTGAGTATCACATGGGTATCAGTTTCACATGGGTATTGAAATAGTTGGCTACTTCTCCAAAATGATTAGACAATCACTGCTACCAAGCCCCACCCACCCACCCCAAAAAAACACTTTAAAAATCACTGCTGTACCGCGGCTGTACTGCAAAAGGAAACCCTGGGAGGCTCTCAGAGTCTCAGGAAAGTAAAGGTTCGGGTTTGAATATTTCGGGGTGATGTGCACGTGGAAACGGTCGTGGTTGGAATGGGGTACAGTACGCCCACGGGAATGGGGGCGGCTATTCAGGGAAAGGTAGGTGCACCTATTTCCAACGCTTGTAAGCTGATGTGGCACATGCTTTCTTTCTGTAAGGTTAAAAATATCTCTCAAGTACAATTAAATTGGAGGTACAACTAAATTGGGTTGTGATAAAGCCTACCCAGCTTTGAAAGCATCTTCTTAACCCGTAGAGCTTTTTTTACTATGTTTTCAATTTTTTTTTAAAACTCCAAAATTGCCATTTCTAGTACAAGTATCAAATTTTGGAAAAAAACACACTTTTGGATACATGTAACTTTAAGATCTTGTAGTATGCTAGTTTGAGAAGATGTAAAAAAAATTCAGAAATTTTCACCTTATAGAATACAAGATATTAGCATTGGAAGTGACAAAAATCCTTTTGGGGGCCGTGCAAAAAACCAGGTAGTTGCACTTTACAAGCTCACATTTGTATGAAAAAATGTTCAAAATGGTGGTGCTTCTTTGGATTCATTTTTGAAAGCAAGTTGGCTACATGCTTAAAAATTTCAGATCATTTGGAATTGTACAACTATAGGAAAAAAATAGTAAGTAGAAAGAAGTAGAGAATGAATCAAAATACAAATTTGTTAAGAATTTAGTTGTAGAATTGAAAAATGCCAATCCCAATGGTTGCAATGTTGTAATAAAAGAATCTACATCCTATAATTTGATTTGATTTTTAAATATTAAAAATTGAGTAAAATAAACAACTTCAAAGTTTACTTTAGAGTAGAGAATCCATAAGTGCACGCAAACTAAAACTCCTCAAAACTTTCATCTCATTGATCAAAATGGAATGATTTAAAGCTCTCCACATACATACAAATTTGGAAAACCAATTTCAAATTTTTATTTCTAAAAAAAGTGATTTTCTTTATCTAACCAAAATGCCCATTTACAAAAAAACAAAAACAAACATATTAGGCCATAACTTTTGATTCATATTTCCAAATGTCCTGAATTTTAGTGCACATGAAAGATAATCCTCATCCATACCTTATATTAAAGTTTGGGCAAAAGCATAAAAATCTCTAGTCACATGTACCTATCCAAAATTGATGTTTTGCCAAATTTAGCAACTTGGTCCTTTGGGGGTTAACCCCTCATGACCCAAGTGACCATTTTATAGTCATTGTTCTTATTTTCTAAGTTGTCCATTCTCAAATTTTGAGTATTTCTTTGTAAAAATATTTTTCTTAAAAATAAATTGGATTATAAATCCAATGATAGTCGTTTCATCAAGTTTTGAGTTAAACTCCGCCTTATGAAATTTTTTTAAGTTGAGTGGCATAGTATAGTTTACGGCTTGTGTTTTTTGGTTTCGTTTGGGCGTAGACTCAAAAGTCAACCAACCAATGCAATCGTTGCCCACCTCAAAAAGTGGATAAATCCAAAGAGCTCAAGGAGAAAAAGAGTGTATTCATTCTTGTTTTTCTTTAATAAACATTAATCTCATTTCAATGACCACTTGTACGTTACAAGCTTCACCAAAAATTTGCAAAATGACCAAAATTTTGTAAAATTTTAAATGAGCATTTTTCAACTTTCTTATCTTTCTTTGAGGACAAAAAGGTCACCATTTCAATACATTCTCACTAGGATATGCTCCTTCAAAGTGTTGTACCCTATTTTGCCATTGACCCAAAAAATCCTTTAAATTTAAATATCTACTAAACTATGTAGTCAAATAATTTGAAATTTTTTGAGGTGCTTACTCTCAAAGTGAACTTCAAGATCCCATGGTTACATTCTATCCAATCTCAAGAAAATTTAGCAAAAACATTGCTCAAATTCTTGGCAGAATGGGCCCATTTTGAAAATACACACCGTTTTGGGTTATCAAGGCTTAACATTCTACAAATGACTCTTGGAAGAGATTATGAGGGGCACTGAAATTACATGCCTTTTTTAGAAGACATTCCATTTTACTTCAAAATTAAAATTTTCTATGATTTCCAAAAATATGATTCAAAATATTTTACAAGTGTCTTGTCCTTCTCTTTCAAAGAAAATTGATGGAAGAATGTTTTGAAGCATACAACTACTTTGAAAATTCAATTCAACATATAGGACACTTTAGCATCTTCAATGTGGAAGGTTATAAAAGATATCAATAGTTACATTTCACATTTGTATGGATAGAAGGCTTTCTATTATTTTCATATGAAAAATGTATGAAAATAATGTAAACAAGGCACTTAGTAAATGTGACAATAAATTTTTTTTTCTTTCAAATGCATGTTGAAGTTATATTATTAGAATAGAATAAAAAAGAATTCCTCCTACTATAACAAACTCATGTAGATAGTTGTACCATGTTGCATTTAAGATGATCATTTACAATTTATACTATGTATTTCTTTATTAACTTTTAATGATTAAGAGGTATTTTTTGGACTTTAATTGGTTTTAGGGTAAGCAATTGTGATCTCGATTTTTTATCCTACGATTGGGATTTTACACATAGATGCACATAAGGGTTGTCTTTAATTATACCTTTGACAAATTTTGTAGAATTTGTATTAGTGGTTACAAAGTTATGTCCAATTTAGTCTTTTAGTTCTCAAAAAGGGCATGTTAGGAAACAAAACAAACAAACTATATTGAGTTTTCTTCTTTGAAACCTTTTCATAAATTTTCAATTTAATTTCAATAAGTCATTAACTTACAAAAATGTGAGACACATAAATTTTTCTAGAAAAAATTGAAAGATAAACCATGCAAGTGCAAAGTGATGAAAAAACAATTTTCCTCGATGTTTCACTATAAGAAAAAGGGATATTTTAAGTGAGTTTTTAAGTATAGTCCTAAACACAAGATAATAAGTAATGACCTTTAAAGAGATTTTCAATAAAAATTTACTAGAAATACATGTGTTTTTAGTAAAATTTTACTAGAAATCTCCTTAAAGGTCATTACTTATTATCTTATGTCTAGGACTATACTTAAAAATTCACTTAAAATACCCATTTTTCTTGTAATGTTTAAAGGTAAATATCTCAATTACAATCATTGAGGGTTTGACTTTGAAATTTGAACACAATATGCTCCAATGAATTAGCTATATTATAGTCGTATTAAAAATATTAAATAAATAATTTTTTTAGGTGCACATATTGAAATCCAAAATACATTTTACTTCACAATTCTACAATTGTTTAGTCAAATTGGGCATAAATTAGCATGCTAGAAAGCTAATAATATAACACTCATCTCCCTTAAATAAATTAAAAAATAATTCCTTAGTTTTCAATGGCCTATTTAAAATATGAAAATGCCCATTACTAGAATAGGTTTCTCAACCCTTCAAGGATTAATATTTTGTAAGGTCCTTTGAATGTCCTTCCAACATATGCATTGCTATTTGGTCAAGAACTACACTAATGATGATAAATAGTGTTGGCAACACTAATCATGAAGCATAATACTAATTGCCAACAATATGGATAATGTTACTAACACTAAATGTCAACATAGACACTATTTGTCAACTATTAGGTATAAATTTTTTACAAGTTCACATTTAGTGTTACCTAACTATTTCATCAAAATGCAAAGAGAAACGTATGAATCCAAGAAACCTATGACATGCTCAAAAAAGTTACTACTCAGAAAAGTGAACACAACACTAAATGCCAACTAATTGAAGTTTAGAGTGACGGAGGTAAAAGTTCAGGTAACACTAATCACAACATAACACTATTTATCATCATTAGTGTAGTTCCATGCTTAAACATAGTCAAAAGTCATTTTTGAGCTCAATATATTTAAAAAAAATTATGTATGAGTTTTAATCACAGTTTCATACTATTATACATTATCTTTCATCATGAAAAAGATACTATCAACTTTGACAAGACTGTATTCATAGGAAAAAAACCATTTTTATAGTTTAATAAAAAAAATGTGAAAATAAATTGATAAGTATTAAAAACATCTGATTGACCTAAAATGGCTTTGCAACTTAAAAGTAGCAATGAGGAGTAGTATAAAAATATTTTAGGTAATTTTAAAATTTTTGCATCCAAAATACTTTTAGCAATGGTTTTCTAGTCAAATTAGTATTGTCAAGCTAAATTTGGATTTTTCCTTTATATAATGGATTGACAAGACTTTGATAGCTTTTATATGTAAGAAAAATAATTTTCTAGATGTGTTGATTTTTTCATAATTTTGGGTGGAATACTTGGAGGTTTTCATAAAATCAAACATATAAAAAAATAATATAAATAATAATATGGAATTTCTATGCAATTGCTTATTTGGACCAATTTAGATATAGTTTCCTTAGATGCATTTTCTTCTTGTCTTTCATAAAAAAGTGATTGAAAATTATTTTGAAATGTCCAACCTTTTTCAATTAATGTTAATGTTTTGTTTTTTTCACCATTTTGAACAATTAGCTAGTTGTTTCTTCATTACTCATGGGATATTCTAGGGTGATACTTGGTGGTATCTATATCAAAGGTAATTGATACCTAAGTTAAATTGGGCTATTGGTCATAAAATTTAGTAGTAAAAAATTTGGCTATTTTGACTAGAAAAAAAATGAAAATTTCATTTAAAAAAAGTAGCCAACATCTTTTGAATGAAGCCAATTGATATAAATCATGCATAAACAACAATGATCATTGTTCAAAACGACACTCTAAGCTTATATCTCCCCTCCACCTTAAGGTAAATACATCTAAAATTGCACCATGGCTAAAACCACCATCATTACTATGTGTACATCTCCAAAATCAATATCTACCTGTGTGGAAGAACTTCTATCAAAAAAACTTTGATCCTTCATAACTTTTATTCCACATTTAGCTACTTCTAAACTTTCGAAAGTCAAGAATTCATTAAAAAAAATGGTCATCAAGGAGACTATGCAAAACATTAGTAAATCTATCTATGCATGACATCCAAAGATCTATACAAAATATACATGGATCTATACAACATCAAGAGATAATCATCTAGAGATCTCCAAAATTTTGTTCAAAATTCACTAAATTGTCCAAAAGTAGATAAATGTGGCATTTTTGTATATGGTATCCAAAATACTCCATTATTTGGTGTATTAAGGTAGGAGTTTTTAAAAGTGCACAAATTCAAACAATCCACCTCCTCAAATGTACACTATTTGTACATGTTGCTTTTGGTAGCCTTCAACAAAGTACATTTTAGGGGGTGGGCGATGTTAGAGCCCTATGCCATTTCAACTTCAAAATGTCATATTTAATCTAAAACTGCTCCAAAAAATATGAAACAACATGGGTTAGATGCCAATTCTACTTGTCTTTGAAGGAAAATTTACTGAAAATTTAATTTTAAAAAACTTCACCTCCCAGAAATTCAGTTTCAGCCTTTTTAGGTGGGTGCTTTATGAACCTCCTACCTTAGAACATTCTTTCGCTTGCCAACAAGGAAATATGAAAATTTGACCAATCTAATAAAGTGGCGGTTTGGGGGATACCCACCTTCCTCCTACCGTCCACCAACTTTCAAAGCCACTAGTCAACATGCAAAATAACAAAGTTCTGTGAAGGCCAAATCCCAGGCTCACCAAACTAGGCATAAGCTTAAAAGCCAGGACTCAGTTGAGCTTTTTCAACACAGATTTCTCTTGCCCCTCCAAGTGGCAATTCTAGCATTATTATACGCCAATAAAACCCCACATGACCGACCTGATTGAATCAGTAAGGGCTGAATTTAAGGTGGAGCCACTCATAACCTTTGAAAGGCCCTTGGGGGTCCTTCTATACGATCCGTATTCACCCTTATAACTCTTCCATTGTGGTTTATTATATTCGTTGTAATACATTTTTGTTTACATACTACCATGATCATTAATTTAATATGTAGTGAGGAATATTTGGTCAATGTTCTTCTAGTCAAATACCACCATATTCAAAATATATTATACGGCCGCAAAAAGCTTTCAACGCCCTTCTAGGGTTAAACTATAGTGGACATGATCTGCAACCGTATTTGACGAAGCAAATATTTACAAAAGTGTAAAGATAGAAATGGTGAGGATAGCAAAAGATTTGGTGATTTTACAACTTGAATTGAAATTACTATAAATTACGAAATCTTGAAGTTGGGCTCAAAAAGGGCCAACTTAGAGTCTTACAAAATTGATCCCTAGGAGAGTACTTGTAGGTAATTCTTGCACAAAAAAGGAGGCACAAGTTTCATGGTAGTGTTGGGACCACAAAACCTAGTTTCTTTAAATTCAAAATTAATGCAAATGAATCCTTCCCTCTCTTGGATTTGAGACACCCTATTGATTGTCTACACGGTAGTGGTTGATAATGGGTGGTTCCACCTTAAGTTACTCAAATAGAGTCATGTGACCTTGGGGACAAACATCAAAGTCTTCTATCTTGGATGCTTCATTTTGATTTTGCCGTTGAAAAATTAATGGAATTTTTTATCTATTTTAATTTTTTAAAGATTAAGTCACATGTCTTCTACATTGAATAGGGATATTAAGAGGACCAAAAAATTGAAGGGACTTGTTGTGAAAAACATACCTTACAAGGAGTCATTAAAGCTTTGTTGCAGAAAGAGTAGCTAATAAGTGGTAACTTTGTATAGTAAAGATAAATATTTATATAGTATGAAATGTCAATTAATTAGTATAGGTCCCCTTAATATCCCTATTTAGTGTAAAAGGCTTAAAAGCTTTAAGATTTTTTTTGTGAAAATTTAAAGTTACTATGAATTTTTGAATAAAAAGTAGATAAAATTCATTCAAATACTATACGGTAAATGCTTAATAAATCTTTTTTTTTTGTTTTTGCATAGGTGTATATTATAGTTCAGAACATTATGGTGCAAATTTCTTTTTAATGCATCTTTCTAAAATTAGAAAATGATCACTCAATGGTTATAGGCCCAAAGTTCTAATTCCAATAAAATGTTGAATTTTTTAAAATTTTCAAAATTTTTGAGATTAGAGTAGAAACTAAACTTCATAAGCTTAACTTCAATAATTGATTCAAATTCAAAAAAACAAGAGGAGAAGTCTCAATCAATGAGGAATGAATATTTTTTGTTGTTTAATCATGGAATGTTGGGGTAGTTCCCATGGAAATCATCTTTTTTGGTACTGTATGAATCATTTGCTTAAGAAAATAAGGGCACTCGTTGGAGATCAAACTATTGTGTAAGACCTTTTCTTTTCACCCAAAATTCCAAAGATGAACATCAACACTTTTATCTTTATATAGAAGGATTTTTTGTGTCATCGATCAAACACTTAGGATCCACGATGACAATACAAAGTTAATAAAAGTTAAATTTTAAACAAATTTTATGTTTGCAAACAATAAAGAATTCATTTCATGAACTTAGGCATTATAATGAGGTCAACCGGGAGTTCCTTGAAGTCATTGAACATTGCCTCGTGCACTAAAATGTTGTAATAAACAATATACACCTCATTTTCTTTAAATATTAAAAATTGACTAAAATAAAGGACTTCAAAGTTTATTTTAGAGTAGAGATTCCATAAGTATTCACAACTAAAACTCCTCATAAATTTCATTTCATTGATCAAAATGGAATGATTCAAAGCTTTCCATATAGGTAGGTAGGTAGGTATAATCAATTTCAATTTTTCATTTCTCAATAAGTGACTTTTTAAGAATTTTTTGAGCTATCTGAAGATCAATGAAAATTACATACCATACAATAACTTTTTAACCATGTAATCAAAAGTTATAAAAATTCTTGGACCTTAAAGTTACTCCTCATGCACATCTTGCGTGAATATTTCAATAAAAACAATAAAGAATTTGTTTGTAGTGAGTTGCCCAAAATTGTCTTGTTTCTAGAAAAATGTGTTTGGTCCTTTAGGGATTAAATTGAAATATAACATTGATCCCAATGCCATCCATCTTTTTGGCCTTCGATCTTTTTGTAGCACCCAATTCAATGAGCTTAAGCCATGTCAAATTATGTCTTTTTGGAATAAAAAATTCATTCCACCAAATTAATTGGACCACTAGGTGTAAAGTGGTTGGGATTGATTTCAACCTTCTGTTCAATCACAAGTGAAGATTTTGGACCTATGACATAATAAATTGGATCAACCTCTAAGTGCAAAGTGGCTCTATATAAGATAGGAGGTCCATAAAGTACCCATCTAAGAATTGAAATTTGGCAAGTATCTAATTTATATGATAGAAAAAGCAAATGTAAAAAAAAGACTATGTATAGTGTAAAATTTTCATTCTAGGAGGAGTTAAAGGCTTTTGGCCCTATTGGGCAAGGTCAAAAAAAACTTTGTCTTCTAACCTCGGGGGGGTACTATGTGAAAAACATAAGGGGATAGGTGTGTACAATGAGTATTTTTAGGGGGGGTATTATATTTAAAAAAAATTTAGGCATCCTATGATTATCTAATTTTCTACTTCAGGGCATTAAATAGGGGGTTTGTATTACTTATAATTTTCAAATGCCGTGAATAAATCATATGCTATATTAGTTAAAAAAATTCAATTACATTCCATACTACATTTTTTTTTCTTATATTGATTTAAAAAATATATATTCTATTTTTAGTTTACAAATTTTTCCATACATTGTTCACAAATTTTTCTCCCATACATTGTTATGTCCAATAGACTTGTCAAAAGGGATTGAATTTACAAAGTGCACAATAATATGTAGGAATTGTTTTTGTGCAATCATACTCGTATGAAATGGTAGTATGAAATATCATGGTAGAATGTAACAACAATACAAAATAGAATACCTACATTGTGTTCATAAACACAATGAGTGAAAAAATTTGCTTATCATGCAAAGTTCTACAAGTTTTGCCCATACTAACAAAAATCAGCTTGTACACCTAAGTCCAAACAAGCCCTAGTGTAAATCAGTTCTCCCTAAAAATGAATCTCAATCTTCCAAAAATCAGGGAAATGCATTTCACTGCTTCTATGAATCACCTAAAGCTTTCCACTTGCATTGCAACACATAGACACACTCGAATCCATAAAAATGGCAAAGAATAATATGAAACCTGATTGTACAAACATAGACAGCATACAACATCATGTACAATGTTCAGAGGCAGTGAAATGCAAAGGAGAGGGAGGTGAAGTTGTATACCATGGAGGATGTTGGGGCCGCAAATATCATAGAGCTCGGTGGCAAGGTGTCATCCATTTGTGGTTAGTGGGCTGTAGTTTTGCTCCAGCTGCAACTTTAATCTCTTCCCGACTCCATCCAATTTGCCAAGTGTTGTGGAGGCATTGTAACTCCACTGTAAACAGATTTGTTAGAGGTGCACACTTCAATTGCTCGCTTAACTCCCGTTGCAGTGACCATGAACGAGATAGCAAGGACAAAGCAAGCTCATACAAAGAAATCAATAATGCCATGTCCCGCTTCAATTCCTTACCCGTGACGTATGATGCAAAAATCCTTTGTCTTTAATCTCACCAAAGTTTGCTATTGCTTCGAGCAACTCAATAAACTCCGTGAGACCATGGGCCACATTATGCCACTCTCTACATGTTGCTATAAGGCAAAGGAGGAAAGCCAAGGTTTCCTTCGCATTGAGGAACATCCGCATCCACGAGTCTTCTGCCAGTCACCCAACAAGTGGCAACATATAGTCCCTGAGAACTCCCGGTAAGTCCACTGAATCTATGAAATTATCTCAAGCTGGAGTGTTGCGAGACTGTGCATGAAACAATTTACCTCATTTACACAACCGAAGTACTTGAAGAAACTAGGCGCATGCAACGAACCTTGTACGAAAACGACTTCAATTGAGAACATCCCACATCTCCCACTACAAACAGAGGGTTAGCTATAGAGATGGAGTCATTCGTGCTCTGACCTTCATCCACAAGACACATGTACTCTTTTGGTGTAATTAGTAAAGTTTTGTTTTTGGTGCCCTTCTTCGTAGGAAGATTGTTGTAGAGAATGCTCTTCCTCTTGTACCACTACCTAATGTGTAAAGTTGAGTGCAAGTGAGACTTCTTAAAATTTGTGACTAAGTTTTGTATAGCATTGCAAGAGTGGTTGCCTCTTGTACCCCCAATTTCTTTGCTACACTCTTCGCATAAAATCTTAACGACTACCACGTTGTGTTGATCATAAGTTTTCAACTTCTACATATGATCATCAAAGTCCATTGCCCAAAGCTCCCTCATCAGCTTCAATGCAACACGTTTGTAATTTTCCATGAACTCAGAGGGTAGCAACTTTGATTGAAGCAAACTTTCGGCCACTTCAATCACTTCAAGCAAACTGCTCCATAATCCTACTTCACCCTCTTCCAACATCGGTGCAGCATCAACATCAAAATTGTCCGCTACAAGGAACTCCAATTTGGACCCCACTATGACATCATGGCTACCGGTTTTGTCAGGAATCTTGTGCTGACATCACTTTGGTGGTCCTCCCGCATCCTCATGCACAACAAGCTCGACAACAGAAATGACATATACACAATCCGTGACATGATTTGTAGCCTCAAAACCCTTGCGGATGCAAAGGTGATCTTTGATGTCTCAAAATTGGAACGGCCAGTCCACGCATCTCCCCTCTTCTAGATGCAACTGCAACTTAGCGTAAGTATCACCACTATGGTAGAAGAAGGGACTTAAGAGCTTTGGGCACACAGTCTCTTCTCCAAATGCAAACAGCTTTGTCCTCAAATTCAACGCCACCTTCTAAAACCTAAACCCTAAGGTAGCAATTTCTCAATCCCTACAGCAAGTCCAACACTATAGTGACAAGCGAAAACACATCTTAAACAAGAGTGACCATACAATGGCAATGGCGATGCCTGAACCCTAAAAAGGGGAAGCAACCTTAGAATGAGGAACCAACCTAGAATGAGAAATCACCCCTAATGCAGAAGATAGATTGTCCCAACGGCCTTGAACCGCTAAGTCCTAACCTTGACGGCCACTAGTAGCCACCTAATTTAGAATATGCCACTCACAAGTACTACAAGAGAAAGGGGTGTTTTAAGTAGTGTCCTAGACATCACGTCTTTTAAGTAATGTTTTTTAAGTAAGTTTTTAAGTAAAATTTTACTAAAAAGATAGTCTTTTTAGTAAAAATTTACTTAAAAACTTACTTAAAAGATGTTACTTAAAAGACATGATGTCTAGGACACTACTTAAAACACCCCTTTCTCTTGTAGTGAAGACAATCCTATTTAGGATTCTTGGTCAAATAAATAAAAAGGGGATATCCTAAATCTAATTTTTTTCTAATGGGCCCTAATTTTCTATACCCTATAGTAGTTTGAAGTCATAAAACAACATTTTCTATACCCTATAGTATATTATAATTTTTATCTTTGATTTTTTTTCAACACCCTATCATTTGATCGCACATCACATGCTACTTCTACCGCTCACTGTCCCCCTAAGCTTCTAACTTCAAATGTTATAATTTTTCAATCTAAGTGGTGAAAATTTCTGAAATTTTTTCCATAGATTTATGTAGTGGTCTAGTATAAATTTGTATAGTTGAAATTTCGAAATTACCCTAAAAAATGACAATTTTTCACAACTTTTGCATGAAATATACTTTTGGCCTCTAAAGGTTAATCTATAGTAAACACGGAGGACATTTTCTAGCTAATGAATGTCAAAAAATCTTTCCATGTAGGACATAAATTTTGTGCGAAAAGGGGAGGTCCTCCACATGAGTTTGTCTTCCAATAAGGGGTAGTCCCTCCCCCCTCTGAAAAGCAGGTTTTCTCGCAAAATACAAGCACGGTGAGAGAAATGAGGAGCCAATAGGAAGCACCATTGTTTTCTCAGAGGTTGAGACTAATTCATTGTCATGGATGCATGTAGTTAGTGGGGAATGTAGGTGGTGTAGGTAGCATAGAAGAATGACTAAACTGGGGGTGTAAAAAATAAGATAGACATCATGCAAGATGAAAGTGATGAAAGTGGGAGTGAAAAATGGTCAGAAAAAGCCATTCTCAAATCCATTTCTTCCCCTCCAGAATAGAAAAACACCACCTCCCAAACCTTTGAGGTTGAGAGATTCAACAAATAGAGAAACCCACTAAAAATGTTACACACGTCCAATCTCTAAGAATCGTTTGTTTGTTCCCGGAAGGGTGTGTGACTATCCTTAATGAGTGTTTTTTTTCATTTTTTGAAGCCAATAATTCACACAACACCCAAACAAATGATTTCCACAATGACCAACTTGTCCTTGCAGGGTTAACCCTCAAACAACACCAAGGATGTTTTCTGGCCAATGAATGACAAAGAATCTCTCTATGCAAGATAGAAGTGCAACATTTCATCCTCCAAATTTTGTGAGAAAAGGGAACGTCTTCTATAGTAGCTTGTCTTCCAACGAGTACTTTTCCATTTTTTGGAAGCTGACAATTCACACAGTACCCATACAAATGATTTCTACACGGTACCTACACAAATAATTTCCACAATGACTAGCTCGTCCTTGAAGTCTCATCCTTTTGAAGGCGAAGGAAAATTGACCCCCTCATTGCCCCAACCAAGGGAGAATTTGAAAATTTGCCCCCTATTTTGAGCTGCGTATTTTTATATTCCTTCACCTCTACAATCTAACTTGGGGCCTCTGATTGCAAATGTGAATTCCGAACTTCCAAATTTTTCCATGTGTCGCAAATATAAAATTCCAGTGTTCTCCTAATGGAACAATGAGGGGGTCAATTCACCTTGGCCGTCCTTGAAGGAAGGGGTTAATAAGGATGATAAGAGTCAGGTGTTTTTTTTCTGGCGTTTAAACGCCAGTTCTGACATAAAGAAACGAATACCCTGACATCCCTCCAAATATAATGCAATGTCATGCTGCCAGGAATACAAGTTCTACAGTAAAAAAGAAACACTGATAAGAGTGAAGCAGATTTCACGTTTGCAACCCGTGAGCCGGCAACGGCCAGGGAGAACTGACCCCCTCATTGCCCTGGCTAGGATTAATTGTGAAAAAAAGCCCCCTATTTTTTTGCCATGTTTTTTTATATTTCTACACTGCCCCTAGCTAATTTGGGGCCGCTAATTGCAAATCTGAATTCAGAATTTGCAAAAAAGAAATTCATCTGATTGCCAGTAAAAAATTCCACAGCGTTTGCCCCAGGGGTAAAACGGGGCAATGAGCGGGTCAGTTCACCCTGGCCCATGAGCAACTCGTTTCCTTATCCGCGTCGGCAGTTTCCTTATCAGCGTCTAGTGACGAAAGTTCCTGCGCATTCAGTTGCCTGGACGTCCGTTACGGTCCTTATTACGGAGGCCCCATTGTGGACGGTGGAGCGCCCGTTCGCAACACCTGTCCGTCTGTCTGTTCCGTCTACTCATTGGCAACCCGGGGAAGCACTTCGCAAAAGGCATTCCTTTGATGTGCCGGCAGCCAATCCAACCGTCCATTCTTTTATCCAGATCTTCCAAGTTGTGAGAACGGCGTGAGAACGAGAATTGGTTCCCAGAGTTGGAACAGATGGATGAATGGGGGTGGAGACACCCATTCGCAACCAGGGATCCATACATACATACCCAACTTGTAGGGTGCAGCTATTTTTCAATCAAGGGTGGAACGGATTTCCAACTAAAGCTTGGAATGTGATTTTTTTCAAATTTGGGGCTACTAAGGTCATAACACATGTTCCCATGTGATGAGCAAGAAAGTAGGAAGTGGTGAGTGGGAAAGTAGCTCTGGAATGATTGGAATCGGTAAAGTCTATATGTTGGGTATGGATTGAGGCCAACTTGTGGCTTCCAAAACTCAAGGTAATGGTCGAAATTTTACATTGCTTTGTACTGCTCTAAAACCTGCATGGAATTGCTTCAAGTGGATGGTTGTACTGTACCACCAATGATGGATTGACAGAGGCACTGCTCTTTTCATGCACGATTTTTCGTTGATTGATTCCTTCTAAAAGATGTTGGCTCTTTTTTGTAAAAGAAAATTTCATTTTCTAGGGTCGAAATAGCAAAATTAATGCTGTATTTTTAAGACCACTAGCCAAAATTTGCCTCGATATCACCTAGTTTTCATCTAGATATCACCAAGTATCACTCCAATATTACATGAGTATTGAAGAAACAACTAGCTTCCTTCTCCAAAATGAAAAAAAACAAACCCAAAGAAAAACACTGGACGGAGGGCTCTTGGAGCTCGGATTTATCCCCCAAAAAATAATAAACACTGCACCCAAAATGCAGGGATTTGGGGTGCCAAGGACGGAGGTACAGTACTGTACAGTAGAGCTCCGGTACAGTATACCGGTTGTACAGCCTTTCGTACAGGAACATTGATACTGGGTGACGGTTTTGTTTTCCGTTAAGGTAGGACCACCCATTCCCTACCCAACATGGAGTGTGTAGTTACTTCCAACCAAGGTGGGAACAAATTTCCAACTAAAGCTTTGGAATGTGCTTTTTCCTCTTTTTCAAGGTTGACACATGTCCCAAAGTAGTGGACAAGAAAGTAGGAAGTAATGAGTGGGAAAATAGTTCTTGAATGGTCGGAATTGGATGACTTCAACCCATAAATGACGCGGCGGACGTTTTTTGTCCGATGGATGACAAGGAATTCTCCTGTGGAGGACAAAAATGCAACTATTCAACCTTGAAATTAGGGGTGGAAAGGGGAGATCTTCTACAATAGTTTGACTCCCAATAAATATTTGTGGTTTTTCTTACACTAGATGATGTCACACGGTTCCAAAAGGGTTGATTTCTATGATCACTAGCCTAGTGTTTAAGGGTTAAACATTGGTCATGGGTCCAAACCAACTTTTGCTTTTCAAAATTTGTAGCCATTCTAATTCAAGCGATAAAATTACCAAATTTTTTGGCAATCCCCATCATTTCTATCTCTGCACCTCAAGAGATTTTTGCTTTGCCTCGCACTACTCTAGATCATATCTAGGTTTGCTTATTTGGTCGGTTGCGGGTGACTCCACTATACATCTCAAAGGTTGAGCGCAATGTTTACCTTAAAGTATATGAGCACCTGTAGTCATGTCAGTGATTGTATAGATGATCATAAATTAGTATTATTTTTATTGGATTTTGTTGGCAACAAAGAGAGGATATTAACCCTTAATCCCTAGAGGACCAAACGGTGTTTATTGGTAACATAGCAATTTTGGGCAACTCATTATGAATGGAATTTTTATTTTTTTCCTTGAAATTTTCACACAATATGTGCCCAAGGACTAACTCTAAGGCCCAACAATTTTCATAATTTTTGACAACATGGTTAAAAAGTTATTATATGAAATGTAATTTTCAACATTTAGTGGGCAGTCCACGCAACAAAAAAACTTTTTTTTAAATTATTTTAAAAATTAATAAAAATTAAAAAATTGATTCTCTAGATTTACTTATACATGGAAAGCTTTTAATCATTCCATTTTGATTAATGAGATGAAAGTTATGAAGATTTTTAGTTGTGAGTAGTTTGTGAGTAGTTATCAAATCTCTACCTTAAAAATAAACTTAAAGTCCTTTATTTAACTCAATCTTTTTGCTAATTCAATTGTAAAGGCGATTAATACAATCTTTCCACTGATTCAATGTCCTTCTCATCACCATGCCCGATCCTTTATAACCACACATTGTAATGTTTTTATAAAATAGGGCATTTACATCTATGCGAGGGCATTGGAGAAGGAGTTTCACATCATGTAAAATAGCTAGATGCAAGGCTGTCATGCCATCTTATATAGATTTATTCATTCTAGCATTTACTGCAAATCTTGTCCTTGCATTTACATCTATTTGCTCATTCTTCAAAAGTGCACCCGAAGCAAATGATTTCTATTGGCAACAACATTGTTTAAGATGGTCTACCCCATTACATCCTTTGCATTTAGACACTCTTTATAAGTATCATCTAAAGACACTAACCTCAAAAGTTTAGCAATGCCTAAACCTGTAAATCCACACGAAATAGGATTTCGCCTTGTGCATTGTGAAGTTGGGAAAGGTACATTGAGATCTCAATAGATTTAGATGGCCCTAGTTCTAGGCATCCACCTATAGTAGACATCACATAGTACACTATTTCATGAATACCTATATAATTTTAAGCAAGCATAGTGAAGTTGCATCTCTTTGTGTTCAGATACAAAGTTGTACTTCTCATCAGATTGATAGTCTTATTCCACACTTTCAAAGGTTTCTTTGTGGGTTCTCCTTGCGTAATCTCATCGAATGTTGGGATGCATTGAAACTAGCTAGATCTATGTGTATTGATGAAAAGCTTTCTCCACGTCTAAACGGCCAAAACAAAACCTCCCAAACTCGTTTAGGACAAGTAAACCAGACCATGTCACTAGCTCCTGCCTCCAATGTACCCGAAGAAGAGTAACTTTGATCATATGGCCAGTGTGAATGAAGAGTCTGTTGGGATAGTTCTACTATTTTAAGCCATGTAGGCTTAGGTAGCATTTGGAGCCTCGCTGAATCCCTTGTCGGTGCATTTGGAATCCGGTGGCTTTGGTTTCTTGGTCTCACCGGTCACGACTGCTACGAGCAACACAATCCGCCTCCCCCAGTAGCCTCAACAGCTTCAATTTCTGGGTGGTCTGAAGGCCCAACAGGTTCCATCAGGAAACCAGCTTCAGGAAACGGCCCAGCCGTGTTCTGTGTCTTGTATAGCGGTCTCGTGACCTTTGAAATAACCTGAATGCAGTTGCTTTTCGATCTCCATAATCTACACATAGTGGAGTCACGATGGTGAGCAACTGAGGAATGCAGGGGGATGTGTTCAATGTTGTAACAACAATTTCGTTGAAATGGCCAAATTCCATGTCCTTGGCACTATTCAGGGCCTACTACGTAAGTCTAAACTAGTATTAGATTTTGGAGCGTTGTCTACATGAATGTCACAACTTGTGGCGCCCAGAATCGCGCTAGTTTTAACGAAATTGACAACCCATGTGTCTATTGTACTAAAATCATGAACATTACAGAGCGACATTTAACTTGCTAGATTGAGCATCCTGGTACGCAATCAGACTGATGTTCAAATCAACGCTCGCCAATGTTTGATAAAATGACAAACTTTCAAGAGATTGTCATTTTCATAATCTGGACCGGTGGGCGAAATATGATCCGACCGGCTTGCAACAAGTCTCAAGGCAAAAACGCTAGTTTCGTTACGTACTTTGAGAAGAATATTCACGAGTCACGACGTTGGCATTCACTTTTCACGCCTTGTAACCGAACTCTATACCGGTTTTGGTACGTGTTGCAATTTTTGAGCAGAAAATCTCTGATACGAAACTGATGAAACTGATGTTCAAAACACAATCACTTTAATTTATGCCAAAGCTCTATAGTGTAGGCCTAATATTTAATATCGTTAAATTAGCAGAAAATTTCCATGATTGAACACTTTTCAGGGAACAGCTTGAACCGTAAAACTATTCCACTTCGTTTTTCTAGCTTTGTGCTGACAGACAAATGTTAGAAATTTTCGCACCTGGGATCGCACCAATGAATGATGAAATTGAGGGTGACTGGTGTATTTAGACTCTTTGATTAGTAAAAGAAAACTATGACTGGTGTGGGATATGTGTCTGAAAAAGCACCAATTTCTTGAAAGTTTGCTATCTTAACAAATGACAATTAATCAATACCACTAGATCCACTATTTAAATAAGACCATCACTTCAAGAGTTGGCCAAAATACTCACAAAAACAAGCCGGTGTGCATTGGGTGCCACAGGACAAGGAGAAGCCAACAGTGATGTGCCTCCAAGAATTCATTGGCATGTAATCCGACTCAATCTTGAAGTTTGCTTTCAAATGTGGAACTCAACACATGAGCGGAAGTGTGTCAACAAAGTAGAGGACTAGATTTAAGGTTCAAGATTCAAGCTTAGGATGAAGAGAATTGTGGGACATGATGTCAAGTTTTAATAGTTCACCACAAACGTCCATATTTGCACTTTTTGCAAATCTAAGGGTGCAAGAAAGAGGGGATATAATGCTTTCTTGACTATCCAATGGAATGGTGAGAAATGTGCCTTAGAACTTGGACTTGGCATTATGAACAACAAATTCCCAATCCTTGAATGCTCACATTCTCCCTTGAATGCTTACATTCTCCCTTGAATGCTCACATTCTCCCTTGAATAGCAAATGCACTAAAGATGTGAAGAAGTGACTCCAAGAATGTTGTACTAGACATGCCAATGAACATGCTCATTCCACTTTCAAGACGCTTTTAAACATGTGGGTCCATAGTAAAGTTTTAATAATAATTTCACAAAGTTTGAAAGGTCCTTGAGATGAGTCGTGAATTTTGAAAAGAAATTTGAAATTTGAATCTCTATGTGGGACATTGATGTCATTATGGGATGATGTCAAGTTTTAATAGTTCACTACAAACATGCATATTTGCACTTTTCGCAAATCTAAGGGTACAAAAAAAGGTGGATATAACGTTTTCTTGACTATCCAATGGAATGGTGAGAAATGTGCCACAAAACTTGGACTTGGCATTATGAACAACGAATTCCTAATCCTTGAATGCTCACATTCTCCCTTGAATAGCAAATGCACTGATTGAAGGTGTGAAAAGTGATTCCAAGAATGTTGTACAAGACATGCCAATAAACATGTTCATTCCCCTTCCAAGACATTTTTAAACATGTGGGTCTATAGCAAAGTTTTAATATTAATTTCACAAAGTATGAAAGGTCCTTGAAATGAGTCATGAATTTTGAAAAGAAATTTGAAATTTGAATCTCTATATTTTGATGTTTATTCCATTCAAAAGATATTATTTGGTTTATAATTATTTTTAAAATTAAGTTCATCCCTTCACCTCATAGTGTGAAATGAAGAGGTGAGATATCTACATGAAAAGAGAGATTTGCTATTTGTAGTTTTGATATAAGGTGAAAAATAGGTTGAGTAGTACAATGTTCATACACATTAGTCTATTAGTTTATTTGTGCTTATTAATAATCTATGGAGGCTATCATGGCCCCTTCTTAGATTACCAAATATTATAGAATCTCCTTTTTAGTAGAAATTTGTAGACTTGGAGTCACTCACTTTATCCTTAGGAGGCTACAAGTTTAACCCTATTAATTTATGCCAATTTCATAAGTAGATTACAATTTCTTCTCCTCTCCTTACAATGGGCATGCGAGTGTTTGATGAAGATGATGACAAGTGCTTGCTTTACAATATTCATATGAAGTAGAAGCATCTAAATGATGCACACTTGTTTGGAAATGTTTTAGGGAAACCAACAAAATTGGTTTAGAATTTTTCAGAGCTCATATAATGTCAATTTGTAAAAACAAGTGTAGATGCTTCTATTGTGGATAGTAGACTAATAAAAAAAAGTGGACATAGAAACACCCAAAAGCAACAAATTATAAACTTTTATCACACTTGTTTTATTGGCCAATGCAAAACCCACCCCCCATCACTATGACACATTCATGTAAATTCACCTATTAGCATTGGATCCACTTAGGCCTTATTTTAGGCCTTATTCTACATTAAATAGTGCAATTTAGTTGTCCCTTACTAATTTCTTGACATTCTACTACACTATATAAATATGTAATGTTATTGTAGAAAAATGTAATGATGTAGGAACCATGCATGTTGCATGGATTGGTGCACTAGTTCATGACCCAAGTTTAGAGAGTCATATGTGCCTCCACATGGACAAGCAAGGTAACTTTTGTGGGTAAGGCAACCTAATTGTTAACTCCTAAACGCCCTAGGGGACCAAAAATATCCTCACATAGTTTAAGTCCAATTCAAAGTGTTGTAATTTTTACATCCAATGTCCGAATTCAATAAAACTTGGAATTTTTTGTTCTTTCTTCTAGCTTTTGTAGTAAAATTTTGAGATCAATCAAAGATGCACTATTTTTTTTGTAAGCCAATTGAAGTTAAGAGGTTCAATTTGAATTCACCAAACTGCATTTGATGGCTACAACTTTGGGGTCTTGTATCTCCTTCATCCAATGTTTGTTTTTAATAAAAATTTATTGGGTTATATTACCCTTGAAGTATAGTTATTGTGGTAAATTTTTCATGTCAATCCAAATTGTATTGATTGTTTAGGAGTAGTTCAAAGTTCAAAATTTTGACATTTCGGGATTATAGTGAACTTTTGGCGGCTTGTTTCTTCTTCATATAGAGTTTGTTTTCAATAAAAAAAATTGGGAAAGTTGTACATACTAGTCTAGTTTGTGTGGCTAAAATTTCATATCAATCTAATAAGTTATGAGTGATTGAAAAGTATTTTAGTAGAAGGAGGTTCTACCTCAAATGTGTTTTTTCTTGCTATTTTTTGACATTTCAAAGCCATTTCTTAAACACAATGAGTCAATTCAATGATATTTTCTTTTATCAATGTGTTTATATGCTGATTTTGAATCACTATATAATTTCAAGTTTTTTCATTGAGTAGGTTTAGAAATTGAATTTCACTTCCAAATGTGTTGCTAGGAAAATTTCAATATCCTTTTTTAATACTAAAATATTATAATCTTGCAATCTATATGGCCAAATGACTCCAAATTTGATTCATGTCATCTACAATACATACACTACAAGATTGTATGGTTGAGATTTTTATACCTTAGTGACATTTAGATCTATAGCGCTTCAAAAGCAATGATGTTTTTGAACCTCCAAAGGCCTTGGGCTTTTAGGGGTTAAGGCAAATCAATTTTGCTATTTGGTGTAGGTGTTTATAAACAACTTCTGTTACATTTGGGTACTCCTACCTTAAATTCACAATAATAAAAAGAGAAATGGACTCCCTATGTTGCTTACTATGGTGCCATTCAATTGCCTTGAATAACTTAAGGTAGTGTGCTATGAAACGGACCCTCTCCTTCATAAGGACCCTTGCTTTGGGAGAGAATGGAGATGAGGTGATCCTTGAATGAACCACTTTAGCAATTGAATGCATTTAGGAAAATCTATTTTTCTATTGCAAGAGACAATTTATAGTCTTTGAATCTGCACATCTCTTTACAAGTTGCAAGTGGACAGATTTTGGGAGACTTGCGGTCACAAATAGGTGCCTATGTCCTTAATCTTTGAAAATTTATAAGTTATTCAAAAATGCTTGGAAAAATACAAAACCACTTGTTAAAGATTCCATGTCTATTTTGCTTTCTCTGAAAAATGACATAAAAATACTTTTGTGCACAGAAATTTGTGAAAAAGGCGGACCAGCCCTTAAATGGTCGCTTTTAGAGCATACTACCTTACTGTCCAAGTTGCTGGCTCACACGACATGCCTATTTATTATTCTCAAACGCCACTCTTGGAAATTCAAAGATTTGGGTCGCCGCAGCCTGACTTCACCACCAACGTGGTCACGATGTCGCCCACCAGTTCTTTCCTCGTGACAGAACTGGAATCAGAATGCAAGGATCTTCGATCTATGTCATGCCACGGAATCAGAGTGTCACTGCTTTCAGAGTTGAAGGCAACAAAGAAGCAGCCAATTGCAAGAAGTAGAGACACTCCAGGGGAATTGGATCCCCAGCTGGGCATGACGATTTCACTTCGTCTGAAGAAACTCCGGGAAGTGCGCCTTGAGAGGTGCGAAGATCGAGGGCAACCTGCCATTGGGGATGCGTTAGGAACGTTGTATGCAGGGGTGAGCGAGCGTCAATTCGGTTGGAAGAGCGATCAAACGTGATTGATATGTTTCGCCTGAACCAGATCATTCCCCAACCTGTGGTAGCTAGGCCTCAGTGGAGCTAGGCAGCTTAAAGGTATCGTGGGAGCAACATCGAGATAAGGTCACCACAATGGCACAATTGATTGATTCCATGTCCCCAAAGACAGTTCTACGTCTCTCCTTCGTGCTTGCCTTCGTTCTCTCCACTGCAGCTGCCGAAACGCAATTCTCTTTCCCTTCATTCTCGCCTGAATCTCAGGACGATTTCTTCACATTTAGAGATGCTCATTACGATGTCACCAATCGTTCCTACATCGTCAACACAGGTGCCAGAACGCCTGATTCGAGAGGGTCTTGTGGAGCTCTGTTTTGGGGGGAAGTGGTCCACATTCAAAATGTAGCAACTGGGAGAGTGGCTTCATTCAACACCTCTTTCTCCTTCAGGTTGACCAAGCACGGCTTGCCTTGGGATTACAGTGAAGTAAACTCGGAAGCAATTGGATTAGGCTTTGTCATCCTCACAAAAGTACCCGTCTCTATGCTGCAAGATAAGGCCTCCCAACCAAGAACGGTTGGTGCATGCAGGCTGATACCGATACAAACTCTAATAGATTCATTCACTCCTCCACGCTTTACTGTAACTTTCGAAACAAATTATAATCCGCACAGCCACACAGAGCCCAGCAACAACTTCATCCGGGTTGGGAAAAATACTGAATATAAATATGATCTGGAAGCGTACACCCACAACCTTTGTGGCAATGACACGCATTGCTCGTATTTCTCCAATGGGAGAATACTGACGGCTTGGATTGATTTCGATAGCTCATCTCAGACACTAGAAATCAGGTTGGCAGACGGATCAGATCCCAAACCTTCGCAACCTCGGTTGCTCGTTTCCAATTTCCAATTTCCGAAGGCACTGGGAGACGATGTGTTCGTCACGTTCTGGGGAAGCTCAGATGTCCACCGCTTGCAAGAACATGAGCTCCTGTCGTGGAGCTTCTCCAGCACCGAGGTATCAGAGTCGAAGCTCCAAAAGACGCTGCACTATTTGAGGTCCAGAACATGGGTTAGTGTGACCGCAGGAGGAGTCTTGTTTGGAACGCTTGCTGCTTTGGTGATTCTCTGGTCCATCTTTTCCTTTGCAACGCCATCCACCAGTTACACTGCTTTAGGGTCTTCCACGGGACCACGGGTCTTTTCGTATAATGAGCTCCGCAAGGCAACTGAGAACTTTGACGAAAGGAATCTGCTTGGACGTGGTGGATCAGGAGTTGTTTACAAAGGCTCTTTTGCAGGTGAGAACTCATCTATAGAATAAAACTTTTCATTGACTTTTGTGGACGCCCAGCTTAAGTAAGTAGGTGTCATTAACCCTAGAAGGATGGACTAGTGATCACTTTCCTAGACTTTGAAGTTTCTCTCTTTGTATGTTCCCATTTTGCAACAAAGGTAGGAGGTCTAAAACAATTCAAGCTCTAAAATGTAGAGGTACAAATTGCTTAGTATCTTCAATTCTGTGTCCCAATGTCATTCATCAACGTATCCACAATGAACATATTAAGGGTACTAGATGCTTTTAGAGCCCTTTGGCCCTTTGTGATTCCAACTTCAAAGCTCTTAACTAATTCCAAGAAGGTCCGAAATGTTATGAAACCACTTGGGTTAAATGCCATTTGTTTATCAAGGAAAATTGGTAAAAAAATATTTCAAGAAGTTTAACTCTTCAAAATTGAAAATTAGCTAGTAAAAGGTTGCTTTATGAACCTCCTACCTTGCATATCATGTCTAAATTTTTTCCTAGAGATGTAGATACATGTTTTCTATAAGTCATTGGAATTTTACTTTTAAAAAAAAATTGAATAAAAAACTCATATTATACACCAAAATACAAAATATACTTAAAATATCTAAAACTTTATATCTAAGTGGATATTATAGTGTAGAACATCATGATGCAAACAATTTAGTGTGTCATTCTAAAATTAAAAAATAACCCTCCATGACAATAGATTTAAAGTCCAAATAGCAATAAAGTATTCAAATTTGGAATTTTCTTTAGTTTTCAAGCCAGTCTAGAAACTAGACTTCCTAAGTTTTATTTCATTGGTTGGAATCAAATACAAAACAATTATTTTATGGCTTATATTTAGATGTATAAAAAAGAGTAGAAATTTCCAAAAAATACTATATAGTGATCTATGGATTTGCCATTTTTTAACATAGGAAAGTCAAAGAATATCATTATGAGGGTCCATTCAACCTCATCTATCAAAATTGGGTTTAAAGACTATCTCAAAAAAATTTGAATGAAAAAACATTTTTTCCCATCTTTGAGGTCTCTTTGAAATTAGTCAAAGGATACCAAGTGTCTTCTCAAGCAGTTTTGATCAATTTTGGAACATTTAAAAGGATATTTTTCATTAGAGAAAATCTAGATTCTAAAAAGTCCAAATTTTCTCTAATGTATATTTTGGATGATTTTAGGTAGGCTTCTTAGTTGTAAGAAAATATTTTTTCATCCAAATCTTTAGAAGGAGTCTTTGAGCCTATTTTAATGGAGAATTCTCTCCTTGGGATATTTTTTCAATTTGAGGCCTACATGAGAAAATGGCAAATCCATGGATCACTATGTAGTGTATTTTGGCAATTTCTACTCCTTGCTTTGTATATAAATTTAAGCCATAAAAATGTTCATTTTTGAATTTGGAAAGCACTAATGAAATGAAGCTTATTTTTTCTAATTTCTACTCCAATTTGAAAAATTACTACTAAACTTGAATATTTTATTGCTACTTGAATTTTGGGCCTATTACCAAAGACTACTGATTTTTTTTAGTTTAGAATGACATGGTAAATTTTTTGCACTATAGTATTTTGCAAAGTAATGTAACCTCTCGAGAATTTTTCAGATTTTTAAGCAAATTTTGCATTTGAAAAAAAGTCATTTCAATTTATATTGAAAATTTCAAAGTAATTTATCTTTTAATAAAAAAAACACATTATAATGACTCATAGTAGACATCTAAATACATCATTGAAAATAAATGTAGAAAAATTTCATTCATATATAGTTGCAAAATAGGAAAATGTGGTGAAAAAAACTTTAAGGTTTGATATAATGGTCAAAGGCATGTACTTTGAGGGTGAAGCAATCAATCATTTATAGATTTAACATTCAATCATGTGAATAAGGCCTTAGCCCATCCACCTCTTTGAAACCATTGGAAGACTTGTGATTCAAAAAAATTATAATATAGTGATCAAAGCTTTATCCAAATAGGTTAAAATAAGTTTCTTTGTGAATTGCGATTTGGTATGGGGTCTATTCACAATACTAGTGCTCCTAAAAGTGTATTCACAAATGCACAAAATGCAAAGATTTTCCAATCTCATGCTCTAATATGCCTTAGAATTAGAAGTGGTTTTGAAACCATTAGTATTTTAAATTTAGAAAATATGGTTGATTTTTTATTTTTTAGGACAATAAACAATATAGGGTCTAACAATAATTTCAACATGAAGATTTTCTTAACGTAACTCCTCAATTTGTGCCTATTGAATATAATCACCATTTGAAATGTTTTCAATGTATTAATTGTTTAGAAAAATGCACCAACTAAGTTATATGCAATCTTCCTAAGATACATACGTATGATTTAGTTCTTTACAAAAGAGGTTTGAACTATTGAATCCATGTTTGGCCCAGGTGGTGGTGTTTTAGTTGCTGTGAAACAAATCAATATGTTGGAAGATAAACAAGCTCAAGCCCTCTTCCATGCCGAAGTGACAAGTCTAGGTCAAATTCGACATCGAAATGTTGTGAGCTTATATGGATGGTGTCAAGAAAAAGGCAAATTGTTATTGGTATATGAATACTTGCCCAATGGAACTCTCAATGATTGGCTTCACAAAAATAGGAGTCAAAAAGTCCTATCTTTGAAAATGCGGCATTCCATTCTTGAAGGAGTGGCTGCAGCCCTAAGATATTTGCATGAAGATTGCTTGACTTGTATTTTGCACCGAGACATCAAGTCTAGTAATGTATTGTTGGATGCAGATTTCAAAGCCTACATTGGAGACTTTGGACTTGCTCGTTTAATAGACCACCACAAGTTGGACAAGACCACTTTGTTAGCAGGCACATTTGGCTACATGGCTCCTGAGTTGCCATACACGGGCAAAGCTACAAAAGAATCGGATGTTTATAGTTTTGGCATCTTGGTGTTGGAAGTGGTGTGTGGAAGGCGTCCCTTGGATTTGCAGACAGTAGAATTTGGGAATCATATATTGTTATCCATAGTTTGGCGAGCTCATGAAGATGGATCACTCTTTGGTATGGCAGATCCAAGAATGTTTGGGACTTTTCAACAATCAAGTGGGTTTGTGCCTGTTTTTGATGAAAGATTAGAAGTTTCTAGCTTTCCATTACCTTCTTCCAATTTAAATTGTAGCACTACCTCAACATCCATAGGTGTAGATGTTGACCTAGGAATCCAAACGGCAATGGTTGTTAATTTGCTTCAATTGGGACTCTTTTGTTGCCTTCCGAATCCCAAGGCTCGACCTTCTATGGATGAAGTGAATAGACTATTACAACAGATTCGAGACATAGAGTATGAATCTTCCATCACAACAATACTATTTCCATCATTACCAACCACTAAGCCACTTGGTCTTTATGATCCATTAGAATTCTCAAATAGTGCTATCTTGAACACTTCCATTGTACCTTCCCCTACTTCATTGGTCTAAGATTCCTATTAGACAATGATTTCATTCTGTGAAAGGAAGGTGATGATGATTTATACCAACTATACTGAGGTTTTTTTTTATTGCAAGGGCATAATTGAACTTTATTTTATCTACTTCAATCTTAGTCTGATCATGAGTTGGTCTAGTTTGCAATTCAATGTGATGTTTCATTAGCACAATTTTGCTTTTCTTATCATAAGGTATTGAGACTGCAAAAAAAATTCTATGTTGTCAAACTTCAAAATCTTTTGCTCTATATTTTCCATTTTATATGTGCATATGGATAATTATAGACTTATATACACAATGGGGTGTATAGTATCCTCAATTTGAATTAGTTTTGCATCAAAATTGCATTATTTGCACAAAATTTGTATTAGCGTATTTATCCCTTTTTCCACAAATAATTCAAGATGAGTCTTACCTTAAATTTTTTATAAAATAAACTTTGAACTAAAAAAGTTGGAAAATCTTTCTAAGTTTCCTCTTTAAAAACAGGTTTAATATTTCTAGCCTTTAATCAAAAGTTATAGATAAAATTCAAAGAAGATGTTTGAAAACCTTAAAAAATATGTCCTTTCCAACCCCTCTTTGAAATTTGTCCATAACTTTTGATTGGAAGCTAGAAATCTCCTACAAAGATTAGAAGTTGAAACTTAGATAGATTTATCAACTTTTTTAAGTTCAAAGGTTTTTGTAAAAAAATTATTCTACTATAGTACTATGACTAAATGAAGTCTGAAACTCTACTTCAAATAAAATTCCTACTTTAATTTGACTTAACTATGAGAGCTAGAGCTCCTACTAATTTTAATTTATGTATCCCATATTGTTTGTTTCACCTTCTACCACCCCATAAGTAAAGAGCTTATCTATACTCCTAAAAGACCAAAGAGCCTACTTTGGGTTTTCTGAGAACTTGGGCACGTTCTATTGACTTCATAATTTGGAATTTTTGCTTAATCTTTTTAGGATGGATACTTCTCATCATCTACAAGTCATGCTATTCTAATAAATATTGCAAAAATTGGAGAGTTTTTTTCAATTTCAATGTTACACTAGATAGTAAAAAATATATTCTAAAAAATATTAATTATTTTTTTGGAATTATAGAGATTGATACCTACTAAAAAAAGTAAACCATTGAATTTCAAATAATGAGGTAAAAGTTATGAAATTTTTTATTTTGCGGGCAATGAAGATAGAAAAAACATATGAAGTTGTTTTTTGCTCTCAATTTAAAAAAAATTCAAATAAAAGTGAAAAAAAGGATATGAATTGTTCACTAAAACATTCTCACCATTGAAATTAGCAATTCTTACATTCTTCCAAAAGTTATTAGCATATTAGTCATATCTTTCATTCAATAACACTTTCTACTTTAGTACTTTACAATTTAAAAAAAATGAATATCAAAGTTTTTGGTTAAATTTTTAAATATGTACTTTCAAACCATTTTCTAACTTGACTGACTAAAAACCATAAGTTATAGGACATACTTGTTTTTTCCTAGAAATGTTGAAAGACAAAACTTCACCTTTTGGAAGGACTAGAAAAGCCTATGTTTTGAAGTTTAGGCACATTGAACTTGCAATTGGTAGAGATATTCACTTTAAAATTTTAGAACAATGTACTTTAAGAAGTTAACCCAAAGATCTTGCTGTTGGTTTTGTTAAAAATTAAATATTGATGAAGATTTTGACCTTGCTTTGGGAACAAGTTTTTTGAAGCGTTTTTGAGCCTCTAAAAGCAATGGTCCTTTAGGGATTCATTAAATAACTTTCTAATCATGGGTGGCTTTTTCAACAAAGTGTAGTAATATAAATGTTGAAATACTTAATTTTAAAGAACTATATGCTAATTTGGTGAAGGTTTTATTTGACATTTGAATGTTTTATTGGTATTGTTAGGGATGAACTAGAACATAATGGGACGGAATAGAGAGGAAGTCTCTGAAAGACACAAGACAAGAGTTCGTCTAATATGCAGATGTATTACAGACAATAAAAGTACAGAAGACTAGTTTAGAGTTCGAACAGAGACTAGGCGCTATGAACTAAAGGTTGAAAGGAGTTGTCGAGACTGAGAAACCTCTCAGTCTCGACTGCTATTTATACTAGAGGATGTCAAGCTTCATCCACAAGCTTCTAAGAGCTTGGAAGCTTCTTCAGCTACTTCTATCTATTGGGAAGCTTCTTGAGAAGCTTCTGCAACCTTGAGAGCTTCTTGAGTTGTTTCTATTTAAGAGAAAGCTTCTGTTGCGGACGCAACTCTTGGACGGAATCAAGATCAGAATTGAGGGGAAACCTCAAATAAGAACTGAATCAAGATTAGAATAGAGGGGATTCCTCCAACAAGAGCTAGAAGAAGAGTAAGAGATGCAGAAATAGACTTGGATTGATGTAATCAAGAGTAGGGTACAACTGGTGTTGAAGAGAGTGAGGAGCAACGGCCCTCGACTCTCTATTTATACTAGACTTTTGGAAACTTCCAAAGTAAGGTCCTAGAGACCTTGGGAAGCACCATGGGACCTTCCGGAAGCTTATAGAAGCCTCCGGAGTCTAAGAAGGTCAAGCAGAACCTTCCGGAAGCTTATGGAACCTTCCGGAAGCTTATGGAACCTTCCGGAAGCTTATGGAAGCTTCCGGAGGCATCTAGATTTGTATGGAAGCTTCCGGGAGTTTGTAGAAGCTTCCGGAAACTACTAGAACTATACAGAAGCTTGTGGAAGCTTCCGGAAACTACTAGAACTATACAGAAGCTTGTGGAAGCTTCCGGAAACTACTAGAACTATACAGAAGCTTGTGGAAGCTTCCGGAAACTAGTGGAAGCTTCCGGAAACTAGTGGAAGCTTCCGGAAACTAGTGGAAGGTTCTAGATACTAATAGAAGGTTCTAGAACCTTCTAGAAGTTACTCTAAATTAATTAACGACTAAACTATACCAGTATTAGGTCTCACGGGAATCCGTAGGGTGTGGATGAAGTCCAGTATGGCACGTCCGTGACAGCTTCTTGAGAAGTTTCCACAACCTTGAGCGCTTTTTGAGTTGTTTCTATCTGAGAGGAAGCTTCTTGAAGAGCCTCTACGAGCTTCCAAAAGGTTCTACTAGCTTCTACGAGCTTCCAAAAGGTTCTACCAGCTTCTACAAGCTTCCAAAAGGTTCTACCAGCTTCTACGAGCTTCCAGAAGGTTCCATGAAGTACAGAGTTTCCTAAGAGGCTTCCGCTATCTTTTATGTCCGTGACAAGTATTGACCCAATTTGCAACTGTGACTTGCAACCAAGGTATTAGCTTCTGCACTTTATTTCTCTAATACATTTCGATGCATGTATCTGTAATTTCTGATTTGAAATGGTGTGGATGAAATGATGCAAAAGGGATGAAAAGATGTGAAATGTTCCACATCATTCTCTTTAGGGAGGCAATACCACTAACTACTACTGAATATTATGGGCATGGGTGGTTTGTATATTTGATGTCATGAGAAGAATGCAATTTGACAATTCATGTCCTCAGAAGTTTGCATGTCATTTGTTGTATATGTATATGACACATGGAGAAAAACAATCCAGTTTTGACAAGAGATAGCCAAAAGTAGAATCAAAGAATCGACACCATCTAGATGGAGATAATGTAGTATGTTGTTTTTAGGAGCTGATTGGGTTTAGGGGAAGCTAAACTCCTTAAATCAATTTTTAGTAAATTTTCATAAAAAGAAATGTGGAATTGGCATCTAATCCAAGTTGTTTCATATTTTTTGGACCTTTGTGGAATTAATTACAAATTTTTGAAGTTGATAGAAAAGTAGGTGGATAGAAACACTTGATGGATGGAGTGCATTGTAGGTGGATGATGTCCTGTAATAAGATTTTTTTAGACTTGGACTTGGTTTTAATATAAATAGTACATATATATCTTAGTTTATTAGTTTAAATATCTTTTTAGCTAAAAATGTAAGTGTTTTAGACTAACAAATATGAAACAAGCTAATGGCAATATGAAAGTACATGACTTTTCACAAAACTTAGTATAAAAAAGCAATTTGTCTAAGAGATCCTTAGCAAATAAGAAATTTAGCTCCCTTTGAAGTAGACCTTGATGTCCTTCAATTAAATTAATTGTGGTTGATTGTGGTTGTAGTGATTACAACTTGTTTAATTGTCAGTGTTTGATACTTTCTAAAGTGGAAATTGCATTGTTGTAAAATTGATAAGAAGATTATTAATGAAGTGAATATGTGATAAAGTCTTAAAACACCAATATTTTATCATCAATTATCTATTTTTAATCCATTCTACCTTATTGTGACCTTAGTTGCTTCAAACAAGAGTCCCATTTGACCTTCCTCTAAAGATCTGTAGATAGACTAGTTGGATTTGTTTTTAAATTTTTTTGTGTGGATATTTTTTGTGTTTATTCAGAGTAATTGGTATGCTTTTTATAGTATTTGTGTTCCAATTTTTTGTTTTTGTATATATTTTTACTAAGTTGAAGTGATTTTTTGAGTAAAATTTTGAAATTGTTAAATTCAATTAGGAGTGGTTGGGTTGCAATTCAGTCCAAGTAGGTGAGTTTGGTTAGGTAATTAGTAAGTCAAGTAGATTGGTTGTAAGGGCCAGTAGTTTAGCCAAGTAGGAGTTCAGTGAGTCTTGTGATTACAAGTAGTGCGTGTCCAAGTTGGTAGTTGAGCAACTGTTGGGAGAGTATATAGTCATCCTTTCTGATTGGAAATGGATCCACTTAGAGAGAGCCAGTGCAAGTCCCGGCCAGGAGGAGCCGTGTAGTTTTTTTTTTTTTTTTTTTTTTGTGTGTGTGTGTCCAAGTGGGATGAATTTGTATGTATGGAGTGTCTTGTGTCCTAGTTGGAGATATGTTGATTGAAGATCAATTAGAAATGGGAAGAGTCCGAGTTGGATTGGATGGTGAAGATGGTTACCTATGAAATTCATGAAATCAAAATATTGTCATCAAGTTAGAAGTGTTTGAGATGTAGCTTAAGTAATTGTGGCTGTGATGGTTGTGTAGATCTGAATTTAGTTGTAGTTAAATTTTGAGATCATACTAATGAACAATTAGGATGAGATGACAAACTAAGTTAACATTGAACATTTGTATAAGGGTGATTTTAATTACCAATTAGGATTTAATAGAAAAAATATTTTGAATCAATTGGTGTACTAGCTATAAGAGCGTGAATGAGTTCAATTGGAGATATATTGTAATTGTTATGTGTGTTTCTAGTTTGGGTGTTCAATGCATTGATGTGTGTACATTTGAATCAAGTTGTTAGTGTGTAATGTCGTTGTAGTTTGAGTGGCTACTAATTTTCCAAATTGGATCATGGTTTTCTATTTTTGAATTGTATTTCCTATTTTAGGAATTGGTCCATTTAGCATAAATTCCTATTTGATCGTCTCCCTTGGAACGAACTTATTATACTATTAGGATAGTTTATGAATAGGTCATTATCTTCCTTCAACAAGATCCCCACTAGAAAAGTTACCGTAGTTGTATTGCCTTGGTAGCTTTTCTCTTCTATATGTCCCATGCAATGGAATGAAATAGGGAACATATTGGGTCCCTTTTTTTCCCATTGTCCACAAAACTTTGGTTCATTGCAGTCTTCCAAATTCGGTAGGAATTAGAGATTTAAAAATAAAATTAGAGGGGGATAAGTAAATGTTCCAATCCACCGTTGGGATTTTAGAGTTTTGAAATTATGAAGTAGAAAACTTATTAGCAAAAAAAGGTAGTGTATTGTCATTTCTCTGAACATTGTATCATTGCAAGGTTTCTTTGAATGTGTTCTACAACTTTTTTTGTAAGTGAAAATTGGTGTACATATATATTTAACATTACCTTCATTATGATAGGTTATTAATATCAAAGTCAGCAGTGCAAAAATTTTCCACAAATGGCGGTCAAAGGCAGCTAAAATCGTAGTTCCAACTTTGAATGCTCATGTTTTCCAATCCGTATAGTCAAATTTGATGAAATGTTTACCACATGTTTTCAAACAAGTTAAGTACAAAATCCTATGGTTATATTTTCTTAAAAAATATTTTTTGATTTTCTTAGGTGAATGTAGCAAAAGCAACAGTTTTGAGTGATCTTTTACAAAAAACACCCTCAAAACTTTAGAAATGAAAGATTTTGACTTTGAAAGTTGAATGTAATTTTTTAAAATCCTAAAATAATTTGAATTTGAAAATAAAAAACATTTTAGTCATGAGTATGTATATTAAAAAAACTAAAATTTATTACAATAGTGTTCAATGAAAAATCTAAATTTAGAATGCCCAGTACATCGTGAAAAATATAGTCGAGGTTTGCATTATTTAATAAAAATCCAAGATCACTAGTGTAGGCCATAGGGATTTTGAAGCATAAAGGATTAAATAGTCTATGCTTATGTGACTAAAGATTATCATTTTTTAAAGTAGAATTAGAGTTTTAGTATTACACGCACCTCATTTTAGGTTTTATGTGCACTTACACTCTTATTTTAAAGGTTTATTTATTTTAGAGTTTTAGTTCATGTGATTGATGTGAATCCTATTTTGTCACTTGGGACTCATGAATTTTTTTTTCATATTTTTGAATGTAGTTTTATATAAAAAAAACTTCAAAAAAGAGTGTAAAATCAAAACAGATTTGTCACATGCCAATATAGCATTTGGTCCTAACTAGATTATTTTCCCTTAATTACAACTAAATTTCACATGTAAATAGGATAGAAACCTAGAATTTATACAAAGTAAGGATGATAAGTAGAAATTGCCTAAAATGTCTAAATCTACCTTGTATGTGACAAATCTTGGCTAAATTGGTCTGGAGGAACTTCTGTGACAACCCTAAAGTAATACCCAAAGAGAGGTTTCAATTTCCCATTCCATTTTGTGAAATAATAGAAACCCTAATTATTAACCTTTTAGTGAAGAAAACTCAAGATGGCCCAATGAAGGGCATCAACAACCAAAGAGTATGGTGTTCCAAGGTGGAAATCACACTAGGAAGCCAATAGCACAATTGTTTTGTCAATATTCCCTTCTATGTGAAATATTTTTTTTCATCAAAATTTAAAGGAGATAGTGGAATTTGATTTTCTTTTGTAAATGCAAAGTAATAATATGAGCTTGCATATGTTTTGTGGAATTCCATAAGAGGTTCCACAAAAAGTTCCAGAATTTTTTGATAGTAAAAAGATCCTCTTCCAAGCAATGAATCACCAAAATTTACGATAGAAAATTTGTAAAAATTACCTTGGATATAGTAAAATCTCACTAAAAATTAGTATAGTTTTTTATATTAATAACACGCTTCAACAAGTTTCAAGACATTTCAATAACTAGAAGTATTCAAATTAGCAAGATTCTTTAAAATCGGTGAAATTGAAGAAAGTTTGTGAAGTTGACCAACGTTTTAGGAGCATGCAAAATCGAAATGGGGTCAAATTTAGGTCTTTACTAATCCTTTATATTTAATAAAGAGCTTAGTCTAGTTACCTTCTATAGAAAAGTCAAATTCCAAAAGTTTAATTTTTAACTCTTTTGGAAGTAAAAACATTGCTACTAGGTTTCTGCAAAGGAAAAACGGTTTGGGATTCTTGTAGTCAAAAATTGGTCTTCTAAGGCCAATGGTGCAATCTCTTTATAATTTGGAGTTTTTCTCCAAAATAAGATTGACAAAATCAAGTATCCCAGCCAAAAATCACATCCAAAATCTAGATTTTCAGATGCAACGAATTTTATGTTGAGGAGGATAAAACTCATAGTCAGCAAAACTTACCCTAGGTAAAACAGTGGATGGCAAATAGTGTCGACAAATGCATTGGCAGATGGTGGACAACCAATGGCGGACGCACTATCAATTAGGATTGATGAATTTATGGTCTATTGCATTATATAATTACCTTTTGGAGGGCAATAAATGGGAAGACCCTATTACATTCAAAAAAGCACATTATATAGAAACATTGCAATATATCATACTTTATTTAAAATTAAAAAAACAATCATTTTTTTAGGTCATTTTTGGTCTTGCAACCAAACAAACCATAATGGTATTTTCAACATCAATAATTAAAGTAGTACTATGATGCAAGCTTTAAATAATCTATTGTTATTACATGCTCTATTGATCATGAGCACCTACATATCTAAGCCTACATCCTTTCAATCCCTAAGGCTTATAATCACTATCTCCTTTTACCTTAGCCTTGCTACTCTTTTATTTAACTCCCCTTTCAACATCTTCATTGTAAGTTAGATGTGTCTTCTATATTGTCAAATGAAGATTGTAAAATTGTACATCCTTCATCATGTACTTCTTTACACATGAGTGGTTTCATTGATATGTCCTTTAATATGGTCTTACCATTACTTTCCCTGAGGCAAGGGATTGTTTTTGTTTTCCTCTTTAAAGGAGGAAACATGCATCAAGTGGAGTTCTACTGACCTTTTGCTTTTTGGTTGGGATAATTGCAAAAGGTTGAATTACTCTTTTATTTTTGCCTTTATTGCATTCTTTGATCTCTGATTTTACTACTTGCAACCTTCTTTGAATTATTAGCTTTATTACATTCAAATATTGCATTATAGGGTCAGAAAATTTGATGGAACATCATGGTGGATGGCCACATGTGGTTAGCTTCCACATTAAAGCTAACGTCTCATCCTTCTCTGAATTGTTAGACGATGACAAAGTTTGACTTCAATTAATGGAAAGGTTCTTGTCTCTAAAAAGGGTTGAAAACCATTTTCCAACTCTTAAGCCTCCTGAACCATTCAAAATTGCACTAGGGGTTTTTAATAGTGCATGTAGATGAATAAGAGCGCTATGAAGTGATACTTGGGGATCTTGTACGAGTTGCTTCTTGCCTTTGTCCACAAATATTGGGCTCTTAGACCCCATCAAACATGGGTCAACATTCTTCTTCACTTCATTTCGCTTATTACTTTTCTTATTTGGTTCCTCACTATTTTTGCTTGCCAATACCACAATTGACTCAACATTTGTGTTGCCCACGTTCATTTGGACCGTCACCTCACATCCTCCTTTATCAATGTGTGTCATTTTATTTATTTGTGTACCTGCCATAGATGAAAATTTCAAAATTTGCTAAATTTCATTTATTCTTGAAATCCCATCATTGATAGCTATTACCCCATTTGCCTCTGTTATCTTTACAAAAGCATCCTTCCTCTCAAATAGAATGTTTTGGCTACTCATAAATTTGGTTCCATCTACAATCTTATGATTGAAGGTACATCTTTATCATATTGACGATTGTCCTCATTCGTAGAAAAACATATATGTCTCTATTATTGACTTCAAAATCTTTATTGCCCCAATTAGGGATATCAAACGTTTCATCATCAAAATCGTCCGACTCATTGTTTGTGGCATTTCCATCATCCCATTTGGGCCCACTGTCCTCGTCTTCCAAGCTAGGGCTGTTTGAATCTTCCAACTCCACATTCTTCTCACCATTTTTTTCAATGTTGCTAAGACTTTTGAATTGATGTATATGTACACCAAATTTATTGTTCATCGTATCTTCAATTTGTTTTGAAATTTGTTGTAAACAAAAGAATAGCCGCTCCAATTTTATTCACATGAAGATGATGATACCAATTGGACCAATATTCTCTTGGCAATTGGAGCGATGAGCTTCCCACATGCACCCTCAAAATCCCACCAAGCATGTGTTTACAATATGGAATGACTCAGGTCTAACATGTTGTGGAATGGAGGTTTCTTATATTAAAAGGCTACAAATTCCTTCACCACATGTGTAAGATCTTGGTTTACATATCTACACTATAACACGCCTACTTTATCTAGATTGTTAGCTAGCTTTTTATCGTGAAAAAATAGGGATTTTAAAAAGTTCCTACACAATGTAGATCGGTTTCTATAAATTGTTGTTGTTCAATGAATGACTTCTGAAATAGAAGGGCTAAATCAGTGGCCAAATCAAAAGGCACCCTTTGTAAACCAAGGATATGTTTCTCTAAATTCCTCAAAATATATAACATCTTATCCATGCATGGTGTCTTCACATCCAAATCATGTAAACCAAACACAATTAGAGCCACCAATTCTCAGAAATTGGTACAATAATCCCAAAAATGCTCATCCAAAATATATGACTTCACCACGCGTAACTTTGTGCAAGATTTGCGTTTGTTGGTGTCTCATAGCTTTTGTATATATTGTACCCATTGTAGGTCCACCACATTTTGTTGCAATGCCACTTTGACCTTCAACAAATGGTCAATCATGATGAAATTGGAGGCAAATCTTGTTTGCACTAGCATCAACAAGCTATACATTGTCTTGTACTTTTGAAATATAGAAAGTAGCATCTACCTACCAGGTGATTGCAAGAAATCTAATCTCTAGGAAAAAAATCGTATTCTCTACAGCTGTACAAAGGTAGTGCACTTTGAGCACATGCGGAAGGTGAACAAATTATTATTTTACAATAATCTTTGTCATGATTGTATAACCTTAGTAGATGTCCTCATATACCAATTTTGAGCTTCACATTTGCATTTTTGGGTCGAAAATAGGACTCAAAACCCCCCAAATGGCTAAGGTAGACACCCAATCAGGGGCTGTTTAAAAATAGTAAAATAATTTTTTTAAACCCAAAAATTTACACAATGTCTAAAACTACTACATCTAATTTCATTTCAAATTTCATAGAAAATGGACCTACGATGCAAAAGTTATGAGCAAAAAACACTTGTCCATGGGCAATGGGACATCCTAGAAGGACAAGTGTTTCTTGCAATCACCCTACCCTTGATGAAATTTACTACGGTATGGGCTTTTTTTACTTGCACCTTAATCCATTCTTCTTTCCCCCAATCTTTTAATAACAAATTCAATGTGTACACCACTCATCCTTGAAAAAAAATGTACAAATACTTTATGGATACTAAATTCTATGCTACCGGATTTATAGGATCATTATTTGCAATTACTTGTATCACATTATTAGGATCCACTTGTTTTATGAATTTTTCCAAGACAATAGCCAAATACACTACGTTCTTCACAACCCCATTTATATTCACCAATCCAAGAGATTGCTCACCCGCAGAAGATATAAACATGGCATTTATCAACAGGCAATTTGTAACCAAGCTCCATCCATCAATAAACAATGTTGCTCCAAACTTCCTTATGCTATATTTGTTCCTCTGATAGAATTTTGCCTCAAGGTCTACTTTTGCTTGCTCAAGCAATTTATGTCGTAGATCTTGGTACAATGGTGGGGCATAGGGCCTATTGCATTCCACCATTCTCTTCACTACTTCTTTGAATGCTAGATTTTGGGCTACAAAAAATGGTATATTTGTTGCATCTTAAAAATTTGGTCCACAATGTATTCAACTTACATTTATTTGCTTCTTCAAAATCATCTGATAGTATGTTCTGTTTGTAGGCCTACTACTTGATGCCCTCCAAGTTTCATGTTTATCGGATGTTTTTATATTTGGATTTACCTTTGAACCCACACTAAAAACCTCTTACAATGTTGTATATGAATCTTCTTGTGTGCAATACAATGTTGATTAGAGAGAAGTTTGCCTCAGGAAATCATGGGGATTCTAGTTGCAATCAAGAATGGTTTAAGAATTAAAAAAATGTCGTTGTAAACAAATCTTCATAGGATATGGGATGGATAGAACCAATGGCATAGCACAAGATACCTTTAGTGAAAATGGCTTCTAAACTTTCAAATTCTTGATGACCAACTCTAACTAGGTTTTAGCTTCACTATGAGAACAAGCAAGTCTCGACTATGTGGGCTATCAACCCCACTTTATCACCATGATACAAAATGAAGCTAAGCATTTGTTTAATCCAAGCCGCCCACAACAACAAAAGTTTACAATGAAAAATGAGCCATAAGCCACAAACAAGTCTTCCTTCAACTCCAACTCCAACTCCAACTCCAAATCTTCAACCTCAAGTCTCTAACTCCAAAGCTGAACTTGGGATGAGTGTCACTATTGCTTCAAAACTCCAAATAAAATGAATGATAGTTTTTTGAAAAGCTAACACAATTCTTTATTCTTCCTCCATATTTCAATTCATTCTAATATTCTATCCATCATTTATAGCCTCCCATAGTTTTGGCTTCTAAAAGTGAAGGCAACAAATCCTTTTTTACTTCAGTTCACACAACTTCAAATTGAACAAATAATAGCTTTATAGAAAGCTAACATTATTTCCTATACTCATTTAAAGTTTCATAGCTGCAATCAAAAGACATTTCCATCTTCTATAGTCATTCAAAGTCTATACTCCTTCTCATAGGAAGCAGCAAACCTTCTTCCACTTAAACTAGAACAACTTTTGAATGTCAACTTTAAATCAAACAAATTAAAGCTTTTTGAAAACACAACATCATGATACACAACTGTTCAAATTTTCATTTCAAAATTCGTTATACACTATGCACAATGACAATGACCTTCCAAACACAAACTACAAAAAAACTAAAACAACTTCTTAAAGAAAGGAGAGGAGACCCTTCTTTAAATTCCACCTTACTCTAACTCCACATTATCTTTTACTTCTATTATACAAACCAAGTAAACATCTTAACACCCATTGGCCATTATTTTTTGCCATTATTATTGACCATACATCCCTTTTATCCTTATTGAGAAGATTTATCATCTTTAAATTCAACTAGAAGATAAACTGTCTTCATTTTTCTTCACTACAACTTCATACACACAAACAAAATCTAAATTTAAGTATTTAAATAATGAACTAAGATCTAATATATAAGAAGAATTACAGGAAAATTTTACTTCATCTTCCGATTTTTCATTTTGAGACTAAGAAAAAAGCCTATAGTTCAACATACTAAAATTCAAAGTGAAAAACAAATAACACTACTTCAATTCAATGAAGCTCTTAAAATAATATTTTTTTCTTATATAAATGGCTTGTACCTCAATGAGAAGGCATCATCTTGAAGCTACTTGACATAATATAAAATACGTATTTCTACAATATATATATATATATATATATATATATATATATATATATATATATATATATATATATATATATATATATATATATATATATATATATATATATATATATATATATATATATATACAATACTATTAACAACGGGGTCCCCCTTTCATTTTGAAATATTGCTTTTGATTATAAGCGTGTTGTTGCAATCTAAATTATCAATATCAGATATTCATTGGAATGTTCCATTACAACAATAAAATAGAGTTCAAACTTGTGATGTCAATAGCGGACAAAGGCTGACCTCTTTATCACAAAAACCTAATAGGCCTTCATATCCAAGGTGGCTCAATATACGGTTCACTTTCTTAGCAAACACCAAGCTACAAGCCTTGCAACTCATTTTACCAACTGACGGGACACCATACCAAGTAGTCCAATTCTTGCTCATACCCATAATTTATGGGTTTAGGATTTTGAAAACAACTTGAAAATATAAAGACTAGGTAAACAATGTCCAAAATACGACAAACAATATTTGTACAAGGCCTTAAAAATCAAGGCCCCCCCCATCCACTGAATTATGCATTACCAAGCAAGGAATACAAAAAATTGCAACTCCTAGCTTTTAGAAATCTTAGTGTTTTGTTTCTTGAGAGTGTTTAGCAAATGAATTCTTTTTTGCATTTATAATTTTTAAATTAGTCCAGCTCCTATTGACTATTAGAGAAGAACCTTCAATTCTTGTCTTAGTTTAAACGGTCGGGGGACGGACTAGACAAGATGGAAACAACATATGAGACGAATGGGGTGGGACAAGTGGATGAAACAAATGGGTTGGACAAACTGGACGGGTACACGCAGTGTTATGATGTGAAACATTTATAGTTTGAAGATGCTATCTTAGTAAATTAGTTGTTGGTTTCAAAGGTTATTGATAGCTTGTTAGGAGGGTTAGAGCTTTACAGATAGTCTTGTTTAGAGGTTTCAAGGTTCATTTGTCCCATATCGTTGGTAGCATGGTTGTCATACTGGACAAGTTACTATTCATTTTTCATCCTGTAGGACAAGAAATGAATAGTAACTTGTCTAGTATGACAACCATGGTTGGTAGGATTGACTCCTTTGGAGGGCCATTTAAGGCTTGGCATTCATTGTTGTTGGGACCTTATTTTATCACTTGTACTTTGGCTTTTTGGCTTTAGAAACTTGAAACTATATTTTGGACTACACTTTTTGTTGAGTGTTTGCATTTGAGGTTGTATTTTGCAAAGGCTACTTTTACTTTGTGTTTTGAAAGGTTTCTACTTAAGTCTGGAGGAAATTAGATAGGCAAACTCTAGAGGGCTTTGAGTGCTACCATTCCTATAGGATTAAGCGTAGAGATCTAGGTTTTTATAGAAGAAAACTGCTAAAACAATAGCGGTGACCTCTTTTAGTTGGAAGTTATTTTCTGTCCACTTTTGTGACCAATATATGGTTTGGTTTAGGGGGTCCCTTTTGCTTCTTGTCTTTTTGTCTTTTTACTTTTCATTTCATAAATCTTGCCATAGCCCAAAAAACCGTGCTTTTCCAAATAGACTATAAATCTTATGACAACGGCGGATGAGGTGCATAGAACAAATGGGGTAGACATGCAATCAGGGCGGATAGCGGCGGAACTTTTAGGGACTACATCAAGGCTTTCTTGGGGGAATTTTTAGCTTGATTGCATCCAAAAGATATAATTTGGTTAAGAAATGGCATAAAATTCTAATACTTTTCACCAAAAAATTCAAAGTACAAAAAAATCCTACATGAAATCATCATAGTGTGCATGAAAAGAGGATTACAAACATGTAATGTGTACAAAATTACAAATGTGATATTTTCCATCTAATATGCGTAGAAATTTGCTGAATTTTGTATCTAATATACTGAATTTTGGAGTAGTACCACCCTTTCATTTTATATTGCCACTTTGGCAATTTATTAGAAATGAGAAAAAATCCCTAGACTATACCCTTTTCTTCATGACTCCAATTGAATTTGTAAACGGTTGCTCTATTCCCATTTTCATGCACGTGCAATTTCTTTACTTCATTTGATCTAATTTTTCCGTGACACGTAATTCACATTTTTCAACTTCACTCCATACAAAATCAATGATTGAAACCTTCAATGCCAATAATCATAAATACACATAATTCATGCAATTGAACATGCAAAATCAACATACACATGGTTTCCCTATGCATTTAGGTACTTCATATACCTTTGGCTACTTCATCATTGCTCAAGGCATACATTTTTCTACATTCTAAAGTCATATGTCATACCTTTCGCACCTCATGTTGATTTCATGGCAAGATAATTTGACAGACATATATATATGTATGTGTGCCAAGTGGGTATGTATGTATGTATGTATACATGCATTTAAAAAACATATTAAAATATACAGTGAGTATAATTAAATAGTATTGCTCAATCCAAATGACATACAAACAATACTCTAATATATAGTTCTATTCTAACAGAAACAAGGTCCACCTCTATTCTTTTTTTACCACTATTGCCTTATTCCAAAACACAAAACACCTTTTTTTTAGCCATGAGTCTTGTACTTGCTTGGCCAATGTTGTACTTTTGATTTTTTCAAACGATGGACCCTTTGGATTGTACTTCCTTATCAACCATGATAAATTTGCATTTTGTCTCTAAGAAGTAATCATCATCGTCTTCCATTTTCTGTTTCTGTCTTTATTTGGGAGTCAAATCCATTTCTTTTGCCTTCAACGTTCTCAAAGTAGCATCCACTCAATCTACAAATGCATCGATTGCTTTGTCATCATCTTTAAATTGTAGGATGACTAGTTGTTTTTTTCCAATAAGAACGCCCTCCATTAACTTATGACATCATCCATCCTCTTATCAAATGCCCCTACCACTTCTACTAATGGATGCCCTGTATTTGTTTGTCCATCTATTTTTGCAAGAGTACAAACTTATGTAGCTTCTTCCAACTTCAATAAAAAATAATGCCCTACCTATTAAAGTGTGATTATACGCCCCTTATTGTTCATTGAGCTCTTTAGCATGTTCTACCTCTATCCAATTGCCATCTATATGTTTTTGCACTTCTTTCTCAGAAAACCAAAAGATTTTTTGGTGTTGCATACTCCAATGATCTCCCATGTTGCGGCAAAACAATTTATGAGCTTTGTCATCTTCAATAATCCGATTCTGTAACTCCACCCCTCTATTCTGAGTCATCCACATGAAAAGATCCACTAGTTTCTCAAACTCCTTATATAATCCATGTTCCTATTCATTTGAATTCTATGTTAACGGTTTCCTCCAATGTAAGTAATTGTGGAATTTATATGGCCCTTGGTCAAGTGGAAAGGTCCACCGATTATATTTGTGGCTTGGGGGCATACCTTCTAAGAATCCTAGCATTTCATAAAACCTAGGGTTCAAAGGGACCAACACTTTGCTCAAACAAAACAAATGAACAATACTTTCACAATGCATGTGACATAAAAATTTGGTGATATTGTCTCATGGTTAGGAGCCAAAATGACCTTAGCAAAGGCTACAATGAGCCTTCAAAATTCTTGGGACTAAATCACAAGCATGCACAACTATCTTCTCCTTCTCTTTGATGTGTGCTGAAAGTGTGTTGTAAGGGACCCATCCTTCCTCTATTTCCAAGGCCCAATTGATGTGGGGAAGATCTTTCTTCTTATTGTGATTCAATCGCTCAAACATGACATCCATGTCTCTCCAATACATAATTTTGGTGGACCTTCCTAGATGTTGATCAAACATGGTCTTGAATTTCTCCAAAGAAGTTTGAATGACATTGCATTCTTCATCTGACTTTATTGCTAATTTGCGAAGCCCCCACATTGCTTGAGATACTATAGACGGTCTATCTTGCAATTTTTGCACCTATGCCAACCAATGAGACTCCACTCCACTCTTTGGCATGCATTTGTTTACATCCACCACTTGTTTCAATTGTTCCAACTCTGACTAAGCAAGGACCTTTCCTTAGATTGCTTCATGTAATTTTTGCTTCAACATTCAACCCATGGCCTTCAATTTGCATGAAAGCATCCACAAATGTTGGGATAAACTCAAGGATGGTGGGACGTATTACCATTGTCCATTTGATGATGTCTTTCTTCGTTGCTTTGGCCTTTTCAAAAGGAAGAGACAAATTATTAAGGCTCTCTTGACTTTCATCTACAAATAGGACATTGACATTGCTAGTGGTAGACCTAGTTTCCACAAATTGCAACGTCTTCTCCAATCTTGTAACCTCCACTATATAAGTACATACAATAGATCGATGCAATTTTTTATTTTCTTCCAATCTCCGTACCAATTCTTCACATTGTGCCTTCAAATTCTGATTCTCTTCCTCTAAGACACACAATTGCTTTAGGCTACTCACCTTGTCGTTGAGAAGTGGTACCATGGACTTGGTGAAATTCGTAAAAGCCAAGGAAGCATTAAATAATTCAAGTGACATTTTTGGCCAATTCCACTGCCATTTCTATGAACATCGGTGACATTTCAACTACATATCAAACTAAACATGTCAACAAGTAAGCGGTTTGAACAAAGTTGCCTAATTTAGATCCATGTTTGGAGGGCCCACTTAAGCTGTTGGATTCATTCTATAGTTCAAATTGTGTATACTCTTCTTAAAATTTCTTCCACCGTTGACAACGTTCCAATAAATCTTCTAATTCCTTGGCATGGGACATTCTATAGAGAACCTCCAATTGTGCCGTGCTTAAAGCAAACAAATGTGGATACTTGTTCTTAGTTTGTCTGCCATCAATGACACAATTCACTGTCATGTTGTCAAGTTGCTTTTCATTTTCTCATGGAAGTTGCACGACAATATCTAGGCTTAATGGTGAACTTGACGTTGTAGATAAGGAAGAATGTGGAGGTACATATGTCAAGCTCTTTAAAACATTGTTATCTATAAGTTCATCAATTTGAACGTGGGCCCTAGCAACTTGTTCATGATGGATTTCTTTTGCATGCAAAAGAAGTACTCCACATTCTTTTATAAGGTTCTTTTTGTTTGGAAGAAATGGAACAATGCACTACTAACCCACATCTTTTTCATTTGGTGCAATTACCAAACATGTTGGAGGGTATGGAACACTTTTCTACCTTCACTTCTTGAAGATGCATTGCCCAAAATTCTAAGGGCCTCTGTGGAACCCAACTATAGGGCATCACTTGTAAGCATGAAAGCCTTTGTTGTAGGCATTGTAGTATTTATCAATACTTTTTTTTTACTCAACCTCAAGATTGTACAAATTGGGAAAATGTTTTTGATTTTTCCCAATCAAAAGTAGATATTGCGTTGTTGTTGGGTATGTGTTCTAATCCACTTTGCGGCCCAATATGAATTTTGCTTACACCATGGACACCATATTATAATTTATGTATCCTTTTATCATTGTTTTATTCCCAAATAGGGCCCACCACACCTCATTTGATTGATGAACAAAATGATTATTGTTGCAAGTCCTTGGCTTACAATAATAATCTTGTGTGTAGCCTATGTGGCAATTCCGAGGCCTCAATTTGTTAATGTGGTACATTTTCACATATTTCTTATACAACTTGAAGGTCCAATATTCCACTTCCTCGTTTTCTCAATTGCTCTCCGCTTTGATGTTTGGATCATCTAAAATCTCATAGTAGAGCTCATGTGTGGCCCCTTTTGCTTTGACTTTTTAAAAATTTTCAACCCCTGAAGTCATCCCATCACTTTTTGCAGTACTTTCACTAGTTATGATTGACAATTTGAGTTTTTAAGCACTGAATATGTCAGTATGAACTTGTAATGATATAAAAATGACCCCAACTCTCCATCATGTAGGAACAATTGGCGCTTGAAGCAATAGCAGCACATCCAACTTGGCACCAAAGAGAGAAGAAGTGAGGAAAATGAGGACTCCATCCCCCAATATATCCATCTGCCACCAAACCTAGACCGCGTCCACCACCGAACTAGATCCGGACCTTTGCGGAAGTGGCCTAGAAACAATTGTCTGCTGTGCATTTCAACAATGTCCGCTTCAAAGGTGGATGCATATTGGTTTGTTCGCCTTCTCCTCCCAATGCGGTCCGGTTCAACGGCGAATGACGAACTGGCCATCTGCTCACCGATCAACGGGGTCCATTGCAACGACAGACACTGACCTATCATCCATCCACCAACCAACGAGGTCCATTGTAGCGGCATACATCAGCTTGGTTGTCCGCTCAGCATCCAATGGCTTCCGTTTTAGTGGCAAACACAGACTTGTCCATTCACCCTGGGCAACTGACAAGGTCAGCTGCGGAGGCAAAAACCATCTTGGCTATCCACCCAAGCCAACTGCCAAGGTAATGGATGTTTGTCCGTGTCCCAAAATACATTGTGTCAACTATTTGTTGATGAGGTATTCAGGCTGACATATTCAAAAAAGAATAAATGTGCCAATAATTTGGTTTTCAAGATCCAAGGTTCAATCAATAAGACTAAAAGCCAAAATACCTCAAGACTCAAGAGGATGTTTCTAAGAGGTGGGCTTCTTAAAACTCAATTGCCTTCTAGAAGGTCTAAAGTTCAATTTCATCTACTTGCTTGTAGACATATGTAGCTTGAAAGATTATTCGATTATGAAAGTCTACGAGAGGTATTCATGGATTTGACTAAACGCAGTTTGAATTTCAGAGCGAAAAGTTTAGGATGTACACATTCTCCTACTTCATTGGTATAGGTCTCCTATCATTGAACTTACAATGTAAAGGCCATAGTACTTGCAATTGGGTTGGTTGGCATCAATTAGTTTCTTTACTATGATGGCATGTTTGAATTGTTATTTTCATCCATTGGGTAGCTTTACAAAGCCCCATAGTCTATTTTTGAACGCATGTGTAGATAACCTTGACTTGTGTAAAAATGTCCAACTTCAAAATTCTTAGAGATTATCATTGACTTGCAATGCAATTGTGGATTTTGGATTTAGAGTATAAAATTTGCCTATTGTAGTTTGCAAGAAACTTGATTCACTTGATAGAGGTGTTTATTATGGCACTAATATCATAGTCATTAATTTAAACAAATATCATTATATAATCTTGAGATCCCTTTTTGAGGGATATTGTAATATTTAAGAGAAAATAATAAAAAAAATATGGGTTTGATTCATGGCCATAGTGCATACTTGCCATTTATTCTTATTTTTGAATTAATCCCTAAAGTTCCTTTACTATGTTTTTATCAAAAACGCTCCTAAACTGCCATTTCTGGTACAAGTACCAAATTTTTGAAAAAAAACTTTTGTGACACATGTAACCATAGGATCTTGTAGTACCCTATGCTCCGGTCAGATTTGTTAAAAAATAAATTAAAATATTGATAAAAAGGAATTTTCAGAAATTATAACATGGTGTATATGAACATTGTAGAAAATATTAATGTAAATAATATGAAATGTGAAAAAAAATTGTAGAAAATACTACAGTTAAAGTTGAGTAAAGCCACCTCAAAGTGTAGAAGCCCCACTTGCGGTCCCACAAAATTTAGGAAAAGTTGAACTAGCGGTTTAGTAGTATAGTTAAGTTATAGTACCTTGCACTACAGTCTACGAATAATTCAAAATAAAGTCAATTTAAATTTTTTTAAATTCTAAAAGTGGATATTCAGCTAAAAAGAAAATATTTCATATGGGGTCTTATGAACTTGACCTCAACGTATGATATGCTGACCCAAGAACACGTGGTAAAAAATTCAAAAATTTCCACCACGTGGAATGCAAGATATAAGCATTCAAATTCATTAATCAATCAATTTTTTAGCCCTACAAAAATAAAGCAGGTGCACTTCACAAGCTCACTTTCCTATGAAAAAATGTCCAAAATGGTGGTTATTCTTTGGATTCTTCTTCCTAGACAAGTTGGTCACATGCTCGAAAATTTTCATATCATTTGGAATTGTACAATATATAAGAAAAAAATAGTAAGTAGATAGTAGTAGAGAACAATTCAAAATATTAAATTGTTAAGGATTTAATTATGGAATTGAGAAATGCCAATTCCAATGGTTAAAATGATGTTATAAACAATCTACATCCTATGAATTTAATTTTTTTTTAAATATTTAAAATTGAGTAAGATAAAGGACTTCAAAGTTTATTTTAGAGTGGAGAATTTGTACCTACCCGCAAATAAAAACTACTCATAACTTTCATCTCATTGATTGAAATGGAATGATTTAAAGCTTTCCATGTATATATAACTCTAAAAAACTAATTTCAAATTTTTATTTTCAAAAAAGGTGATTTTCTTTTATTTGTCCATACTGCCCGATCGATGAAAAAAGTAACATATTTGGCCATAACTTTTTACTTATATTTCCAAATGTCATGAAATTTGGTACATATGAAAGAGATTCCTCGCCCCCACCTTCTATTAAAATTTCAACCTAAAATATACAAATCTCTAGTCACATGTACCTACCCAAATTTCTGTATAGCAAAAAAATGTATGTCAGACCTTTAGGGTTTGAGGCCATACAACTGTAATATGAAGTATCAATCCAAGAACTACTTGAATAAGCATTTAGCCCATGGTTCCTTATAAATATTCAACTATCTAAATTTCTATTGGATCTTGCTAAGTATTAAAATTGAGTTTTTAATCCTATTAAAGAATGTATTTTTGGACCCCCAATGCATAAACTTTATACTTTCAAAGAGCTAGAAATAAATGTATCCAAAATGAACCCTAGCAAAAGTTGAGTAGAATTTGGGAGAAGAATTAATCCCTAAAGGACGATGTGTTCAAATTTTAAACAATAGATGAACACAAACACATCCCAAGCATGCAAAAATGCATTTTTCATCCATCAGTTTTTTTAAAACATCTTTATGTTAGGTCTTCAACATTTATACAGTAGACATTCCAATGATGCTAGCACATGAGCACAGAGACATGAACCTACAAGCCTTGAATCTAGTTTTAGGTACATTTGAAGGTATTTATAACACAAGTATCTATAATATAGATACCTAGATGTTTATAACATAAGTAATAGTATAAATTTTCATAAATTACTTCAAATAGAACTTAACATTTTGAACTTCAAGGAAAAAAATTGATTTAAAAAAATTGCAAATATCCAATGGTTGCAACTCTCCAACCAAATTTAGCTTATTGGTGAATTTTGCTCCATACCCAGCCCATAAGCTCAGAATATTAGGTGCACATTATTTTTTTATTTTTTATTTTTTTGACACAAATAAAAGAGATCTTTACTGCAAGAGATTGGAACTAAGATAGTCTGTCCATAAGTCCAACATTTAAGCACTGGAACTAAATATTGGGCAAGTAAAACTTCTCAAAATATTTTTTTAGTAAATTTTTCTTGAAAGACAAGAGGAATTGGCATCTAACCCAAGTTGTTTCATATTTTTTGGGTTATTTTTGAATTAGTTATGAATTTTCAAACAAGAAGTGTCGTAGGTCCCTATTTGTGATCCTAGGTCTTTCATAAAGTGTTCACTGCAACTTCTAGAGAGAATTGGGAAAAGCAAGGTGAATGATTGGCTCTTGCAATAATAAATAATATTTTTCTTGATTTTTTCAATGACTATGAAGGTCAATTTAACCTTGTAACGCCGCAGACACTTAATGTCCGATGAATGACAAAAAATTCTTTTGTAAAGGACAGAAATGCAACAATTCATCCTCGAAGTTTTATTGATAAAAAAGAAACATCTTCTATAGTAGTTTGACTTCCAATGAGTACTTTTTCATTTTTTTAAGTGATTGATTCCCACGATTTTAGAAAATGATGCACAGATCAACCCGTCCTTATCGGGTTAAGAACCACCTCCAATCTGATCCAATGCCATTTATAGGGGCGATTCAAAATGCCCGAGCGGAGTTGAAGCCTCTTACCTTAAGTGCACATTATGACCTCGTGATGTTGCATGCTGTGTACGCAGTTGGTAGGTAACTGCAGCTAAGCTTTGGAGTACCCAAACCATTTAAATTCCAAGACCGTAAGACAATATAATTATGAGCCCACGTTCGTTTTCTGAGTTGGCAGCAAGGACTGTAAGGTGCTACTATGCATACTGCATGGCAATTGAATGGCACCATAGCAAGCAACATGGGGAGTCCGTTTTTTCTTTAACTAATTTAAGGGCCATTTTACACTATGATCAAAGGTCGAGAGGCTGTGGATTTTCACCAATTAAATTTCAAGAAACTAAGAGTTTAGCCTCTCGATCCTTCACACTAAAAGGCATAAGTTCAAAGGCTACTGCCCTGAGACTACCTACATGGCAATGGACTCTCGAAGGAAGTTTGAGTCTGCTAGAAATGAAGGTTCAAACTATGGCAGAAAAGGCCGTCAACTTATGACAAGATCTTTATCATTAGATTGCTAAGAGTTTGGACTTTGATTTGGCCTTTGAAGGCTTCACACTATAGCCAAGTAAAGGCTCCAATTGCTACTATTTAATGTCCGTTTCTTTGAACTCTCAATAAAGTTTGGCCACTTAATTCCATAGCCTCTTGACTTGAATGGCTATACTTAGTGTGAAGTGGCTCTTAGAGAACTTTACTTCAAAATTGAGGCCTATAGTAGGAGCACCCCAAAACAAGAGTGTACTCAATGCACTGTAACAAAACATGGTAAAAAAATCGCACTCAAAATTGTGTGCAGTTCTTTTGACCACGTTTTTGAGCGTGCACATGTTGTGGCCATTATCTTCTTTTGCAATTTCCAATTCCAGTTTTTATAATTTTGGAGCATGTAATATACCATTGGAAAGGTCTTCTCAATACCTTTCCAATGGTGTATTACAAACCCCAAAATTTTAAAAATTGCAATTGAAAATCGTAAAAGAAGATGGTTGTGCACATAGTGGGCTTGCATAGAAACATGGTCAAAAGAACCGCACTCAATTTTGAGTGGCTTTTTTTTTATCATGTTTTGTTCTAGTGATGGCTTTACTTTCTAAATAAGGCAATGATTCTAGAACCTAAATGTAGGTAAACTATAGATACTTTATCATTTTGGTCAATGAACAATAAGTTATCTATAGTCTATCTACATTTAAGTTCTAAAATGACTACCATGTGTAAAAAGTGACATGGTTGGGTGCACTATTGGTTTGAGGTGGTCCCACTACAAGAGAAACGCGTCCGAAATGACAAAAATCAGCCCCTCCTAATCTACAGAAATTTGACGAATTTCAGTCAATTAGGACAAAAACTGTCCGAATTGACAGAAAATTGTCTAAATTGACAAAAAACTGTCAATTTTCTGTAGATTAGGAGGGGCTGATTTCTGTCATTTCGGACAGGTTTTCTTGTAGTGTCCCATCTATAAATACGGAATAGTAAGTATGCTCAATTGCCATTAATGGCAATTTGTGATTACATACCTTGTTGGTTGACACTTGTGACTTGTTGCCTTCAATTTTAGATTTAAATGACAATTTGATTACTTTAGGCTCAGGATGTTGGGACCTTGTATTTGGACTTGTGTGCTTTCCAAATGAAACGAGCTCACAAGGGATATAGTATCAAGATAATGACCTATTTCCAACCACTTAGGCAATTCAATCTACCTGTAGTATAGGAAAAGTTAAGGATATTATTTTCTCGTATAGAGAAATAGATTTAAGAAGGATTTCATAATTTTCGACATTTTTTTCTTCAAAAACAAAATTATCATGAATTTTTTTCATGAAGATTCTATGTGTTCCATCTTCAATTTGTAGGCAAACCAATTTTCAACCATAGATTGCTTACAAAATCAATGCAAGTGATCATTGTGACTTTCAATGTACATGTTGTGATCATTTTATGCTTTCAATGAACACCTCCCAAATATGTTTGCTGCTCCTATTGACCATGCTCTATAAGAACTGGTACAACTGATCAAAAATGGAGAGCCTCAAAATGGATTGACAGTGAGAAATGTGTTGGCTCTTTAACTCAAATCAAATAATCGGCGAATTCAATAAGCCTACCCAACCCAAACCTTAGGGTGGGCTTCTATGTGGAGTCAAAGAACAGTGGAGCCTGCAAATCATCGATCAAATGGGCATTTTTGAAAAGTGGGGACACCCATTTCAGCATGAACAGTACCACTAAATGCGGCCATCTGCATGAATGGCCCTTTAGTGAGTCAAAGACAGCACTCTTCTAACGCCCTTTCACTTTGACCCAGACTCTAAGCTATATGTGCCATCGCCAAGAATCACTTGCACATCCTACCAATCCTCCACAAAAATCTTGCCAACATTTATATCATAGTAAGGTACTAAAGACCACACTGCTGAACAAGCACAGCATGAGCAAACATGTGTAACAAGGCCACAGATAGGAAAGAAATCACTGCAGAACTGAAGAGTCTGGAGATGTGCATACTTAGTTGCCCATATATCAGAGCCTATTTTTGAGAAGCCAATTAAGGTAAAGCAGCCCATTGCGGTCAAATGACCCATTGTGATCACCTAGGAAATGACTCATAATTGTGGAATTTTTTTAGTACGTGAGATGTGGGCCACAATGCATGTCTTACATGACAATAATGAAGTGAATAGTGACCTCATTAGGAACTTCTGACTTTTCAGTGTGAAATTCATTATAAAAGTTGACTTTTTAGGACTTCCATGATGGAAAATATTTTGATTGCATTAGGTAGTAAGATGAGCAATAGGCATTCAGATTTTGTTGGGTTTAAGGTAGTCTACAGACTCTTTTGGACTGAACACTTCAAAAATTCCTAGCAAATTCATACTTTGTCAAAAAAAATATATAATTTCTATTGCACTTGCTGTTTCTCACACTTGTACTAATGTGGGAAAAAAATTGAAAAATTTCAGCACCAAGATGATCCCAAACTCCTTATTCTGACCACAATGGGCTGACTTACCTTAACTGAAGTGTAAATCAATTCCACGTGTTGCTTGCTGTGGTGCCTTTTAATCAATTCCCTCTCAGGAACTATTCAGCTGTGGGCTCACATGACGTGAGCATCCTTCTATATATGTATATAATAATATAAAAATATAAGCACAGACCTGTTGCAATGCAACATTGAACTTAGGAGAATAATATGATGGGCTGAATAGCCGGTCAAAGTCTTACAGAACTGATGATAAACACTCGGGATGACATTGGAGATGAAAACGTGACTATATTATTTAGTGAGAACTGGTCGTCACAGGGGTCGTCACAGGGGTCGTGACACTGTGCGCTTAATAGATTTCAGATATATTATCTCTTCACATCTGGGGAAGACAACTCCAAATGTTGCCAATGTTGTTGAGCAAACTGCGTATTACGAGAGGATCCAAGATTCAGAGGCGGTTTGAATTTACACTTCGGATGCAGGAACGTCATTCGGATGCAGGAACGCCAGGTGTTGGACTAGTGCCCGAGAGATCGAGGACATCCTGCCACTGGGGGGAGCACCACTTGCGTTAATGAGAGGTTTCCTGGCCTGACTCCCTGCATTGAAAGTACCTGAAGTTTCAATATCCAGATGCTACTACACTCGGAACGTACGGGGGCATGACGTGGGTGACGTCAAAGCGGCGAGCACGGTGAGTAAGGAGTACAACTTTTCCCTGTTGGCAATCCGAGAACCAGAGACCACCGACGTAAGGCCACCGCAATTGATTCCACGGAGAGAGATGTAATTTGATTCAATGTCGCCACCCCACGTCTGTACAACGTCTCACCTTCCTGTTTGGGTTTCTTCTCTCAGCTGCAATTGCAGACACGCAGTTCTCTTTCCCATCATTCTCGCCTGAATCACGGGACGATTTCTTCACATTTAGAGATGCTGCATACGATGCCGCCAATCGTTCCTACACCATCAACGCAGATGCCAGGACGCTTGGTTCCAGAGGGTCTTGTGGAGTTCTGCTTTACGGGAAAGCGGTTCAGATTCGAAATGCAGCAACTGGGAGAGTGACTTCCTTCAGCACCTCTTTCTCCTTCACGTTCACCAAGCACGGCTTGCCTTGGGATTACAGTAAAGAAGCCTCGGAAGCAATTGGGTTCGGCTTTGTCATTCTCACTAAAGTACCCATGGCTATCATGAACGATTTGGCCTCCCAAACGCGAGAGGCTGGTGCATGCAGGCTGATACCGGTACAAACTCTTATAGATACAATCACACCTACAAGCTGTCACGTGGTTTTTCAGACAGATTACATTCCGAATCTCAAGCACAAGCTCAGCAATAACTTCATCCGGGTTGGGAAAAATATTGAATATGAATATGATCTGGAAGCGTACACCCACAACCTTTGTGGCAATGACACGCACTGCTCGTATTTTTTCAATGGGAGAATCCTGACGGCTTGGATTGATTTCGATAGCTCATCTCAGACACTAGAAATCAGGATGGCAGACAGACCAGATGCCAAACCTTCGCGTCCTCTGTTGCAAATTTCCAATTACGAATTTCCCAGGACGATCGGAGATGAGGCGTACCTCTCGTTCTGGGGAAGCTCAGATGTCCACCGCTTGGAAGAGCATGAGCTCCTGTCGTGGAGCTTCTCCAGCACCGAGGTATCAGAGTCGAAGCTCCAAAAGACGCTGCACTATTTGAGGTCCAGAACATGGGTTAGTGTAACCGCAGGAGGAGTCTTGTTTGGAACGCTTGCTGCTTTGGTGATTCTCTGGTCCATCTTTTCCTTTGCAACGCCATCCACCAGTTACACTGCTTTAGGGTCTTCCACGGGACCACGGGTCTTTTCGTATAATGAGCTCCGCAAGGCAACTGAGAACTTTGACGAAAGGAATCTGCTTGGACGCGGTGGAACAGGAGTTGTTTACAAAGGCTCTTTTGCAGGTGAGAAATTGAGTTTACGAAGAATTAGACTTTTCATTGACTTTTGGTCATCCATGTTAGGGAGATGTCATTAACCCTGGAAAGATGGACAGTTTGTGATTACTTTCATGGACTTTGAAGTTTCTCTCTTTGTATGCACAACCAAGGTAGGAGGTTCTAAAATAATTTAAGTTGTAAAAGTATTCTCTAACACAAAGGTCCATATTGTTTTCCTAAATGTACCAATTGTATGAACCCACAATGAACCCACAATGAACATATAAGGTATAAGGGGGTAGATGTTGTTAGAGCCCTTTATGATTTCCACTTCAAAATTCATAAGGAATTTCATAAAAGTTTGAAAGATGATGAAGGGACTTGAGAGGATTAGATGCCATTTGTTTATCAAGAAAAATTTAGTGAATTTTTTTTCAAAAAATCAAACTTCAAACTTCAAACTTAGTTGGTAAAAGGTCATTTTTTCAATCTTTTAGGCCTCTAACTTTGAAATCAACCAAAAAATACAAAATGTCCTCTTAGCCATTTTTAGGTTAACTTTGGAATGCCTAAGATGATGGTTTGTATCCTTTTGATGATCATCAAGAAAACAATCATGAAGATAGGATGTTTTATCTTTTACCCATCTATCTAGCTTCTAAATTGTTGACAAAATTGTGATTAAAAAAAATTAAAATATATGGATTGAAGCTTTGTCTGAATAGGTTAACGTAGGTCTCTTCATGAATTGCATCTTAGTATAGTTATATTATCTCTAAATTATTTGCAACAATCCTAAGATGCATTGTACAATTCAATTCAATCTTTGCATAAGAGGTTTAAACTATTGAATCCATATTTGGCCCAGGTGGTGGTGTTTTAGTTGCTGTGAAACAAATCAATATGTCCGAAGATAAACAAGCTCAAGCCCTCTTCCATGCTGAAGTGGCAAGTCTAGGCCAAATTCGACATCGAAATGTTGTGAGCCTATATGGATGGTGTCAAGAAAAAGGCAAATTGTTATTAGTATACGAATACTTGCCCAATGGAACTCTCAATGATTGGCTTCACAAAAAAGGGAGCCAAAAAGTCCTATCTTTAAAAATGCGGCATTCCATTCTTGAAGGGGTGGCTGCAGCCCTAAGATATTTGCATGAAGATTGCTTGACTTGTGTTTTACACCGAGATATCAAGTCTAGTAATGTATTGTTGGATGTGGACTTCAAAGCTTGTATAGGAGACTTTGGACTTGCTCGTTTGATAGACCACCACAAGTTGGATAAGACTACTTTGGTCGCAGGCACATTTGGCTATATGGCTCCTGAGTTGCCATACACGGGCAAAGCTACAAAAGAATCGGATGTTTATAGTTTTGGCATCTTGGTGTTGGAAGTGGTGTGTGGAAGGCATCCCTTGGATTTGCGGACAATAGAACTTGAAGATCATATATTGTTATCTATGGTTTGGCGAGCTCATGAAGGTGGATCACTTTTTAGCATGGCGGATCCAAGAATGCTTGGGGCTTTTGAACCATCAAGTCGATTTGTATCTCTTTCTGATGAAAGATTACAAGCTCCAAACTTGGCATTAAATTTTTCCAATTTGAATTATAGTACATCCCCAAAATCCATAGTTGCAAATGTAGACCTAAAAATCCAAATGGCAATGGTTGTTAATTTGCTTCAATTGGGACTCTTTTGTTGCCTTCCAAATCCCAAGGCTCGACCTTCTATGGGTGAAGTGAATAGACTATTGCAGCAGATTCGAGACATAGAATATGTGTCTCCCATTAGAACAATACTAATGCCGTCATTGCCAGCCACTAAGCCACTTTATGATTTATTGGAATTTTCACATAGAGCTATCTTGAACACTTCTATTGCACCTTCCTCTACTTCATTGGTCTGAGATTCCTATTAGACAATGATTTCATTCCATGAAGGCAAGGTGACAATGATTCACACACCAATCGTACCATTTTCCTTATTGCAAAAGCATAATTGAACTGTATTTTACCCACTTCAATCTTAGTTTGATCTTGAGTTGGTCCAATTTGCAATTCAATGTGATGTTTTATTGGCATAGTTTTGCTATCTTGATCAAGGAGTATTGAGACTTCAAGAAAAATTCTATATTGTCAAATCTCAAAATCTTTTAGTTTATATGTTTTATTTTTTATGTACATATAGGTAATTGCATGCTTGATATACACTAGTTTTGCATCAAAATTGTATTATAAGCACCAATAATGCTAGTGTATGAGTATGAAAGTGAGCCTTGATATATATATATATATATATATATATATAAATAAAAGTAGATATCTTACAACTATTAAAAGTGTTTATACCATAAACACCTATAGTTTAGGTATTCATAACAGAGTTACACTATAATCATTAAAAAATTCTATAATATAGACACTTTTAATATAGGTGTAGTCCTATAGGCTCATGGAGTCAATTGATTTTAGGCTCTCATAATAGCACCCTTTCTATTTGCACTAAAATTTATACTAACATATTTACCCATTTTTCCACAAATTATTTATAATAAGTTTCAACAAAGTTTCATGATAAGTCCAACTTTATAACTTTTATAAAATTAAAATTAAAATTAAAGAATAAAAAATATTATTTTAAGTATTTAAAATTGAATCTAAGTCATTGATTTTCAAAATTGAATATAAATTTCAAAAAAATCTTGAAATAATATGAACTTCAAAACAAAATTATTTCAATTGTAAAAATCTATATTAAGAAATTAAAAATTATCTAACTAGTTTTCAGTGAAAAGTCTAAATTTAGTATTTATAATGCACTGTGAGAAAACATTTTTTTGGTCTCATCTTTTGTATTTTGAGCAATTGAACATTAAATTTTGGGGGGTAGTCAAGTAGCCTAGGTGGCCTCCCTCTTTCAAATTGTCTTCTACTTGCTAAAGAAAAATGAAGATTTTTTTACAACAAGAATGATTGCTTCTTTAATTGAATGGAACAATTGCATCTAGTGCAAATTTGAAAATTTACAGTCATTGTGGACAATTTGTTTTTGGAAATGTAGTTGTAATGCACAACAAGGTTGTTTTTCATCTAATAATCTAGTTGGAACTTTATCGGCTTACTTTTCTTACGTGGTTGTTGAGTTGGCATTCATCGGCCGCTTAGTTGCATTGTTGTGCAACAAAATTGCTACTACTGAGACTCATAAAGCCATATTGCATGAGTAGGTATTAGGTAGCCAATATTGTGACTCATGCAAAGTTGTATGTGACCAACTTTTATTTGTTGCATGGAAAGCTAAATTATTATTGTTTAATTTGAAAAAATTATTGTTAGTCCAAAAAAATTATTGCAGCTATCAACATATCTTGAAGCCCACTACAAACTACCTTAGAACCCATCACTTACACCACTTGTACTATCTAAAATAAATTTTGCTACTCCAAAGCATTATTGTTGTCCCAAAAAATTACTACAACTGCCAACCTATCTTGGGGACTACCACAAACTACCACAAGAACCCCACTTACACTACTCGGTTTGGAACCTAAAACTTCATATTTGTCATCTACATGCCCCAACCAATGTGCAACTTGCAGTCTTATTTGTTTAACCCCTCACCGCCCAAGAGGACCAAAAGTGTCCTCACACAGTCTAGCAATCCACTTTAAACTGCTGTAACTTTTGCATCCAACGTCCAAAGTCAATAAAACTTGTTGGGAAAGTTGCGCATAATAGTCTGTTTTTTGTGGTAAAATTTTCAGAACTATAAAAGATGTAATGAGTTTTTGAAAGCCATTCAAAGTTCGTAGGTTCAATTTGAGTTCACCACACTGCAATGAGATGGCTGCAACTTCGGGGGCTTGTATCTTTTTCATCAAATGTTAGTTTTCGATCAAATTTGTTGGGTTTTGTTTCCCATAAAGTCTACTTATTGTGATAAAAATTTCATGTCAATCCAAGTTGTTTTGAATGCTTGGGAGCAATTCAAAGTTCAAAATCCAAACATTTTTGCATCATAGTGAACTTCGGCGGCTTATAACTTCTTCAGACAGGTTTTTTTTTCAATAATTTCTGTTGGAAAAGTTGCGCATACTAGTCTAGTTCTTGTGGTAAAAATTCCATATCAATCCAAGAAGTTGTGATTGAATGAGAAGCATTTTAGTAGAGGTAGGTTCAGATATAGATGTGTTTTTTTGCTACTTTTTTCACTGTTTTTTGACATTTCAAAACAATTTTGCAAATGCAATGAGTCAATTGAATGATTGTTTTCTTCCACCAAAGTGTTTGTCTTTTTATTTTAAATCACTTTGTAGTTTAAAGTTTTTTCATTTGAGTAGGTTTAGAAATCGAATTTCACCTCCAAATGTGTTTTTTAGGAAAATCTCAGCATCTTTTGTCAACTCTAAAACATTATAATCTTTCAATCTATACGGTCAAATGACCCCAAATTTGATTTACACCATCTATAATGTGCACACTACAAGATGGTACGGATGAGATTTTTATAACTTACTCACATTTAGACTTATAACACTCAAAAAGCAAGGTTGTTTTTTGACATGGTTAGGCCTTGGGTGGTGAGGGGTTAAGGAGCATATACTTATTATTAATTATAAACATCATTGTCTAAAATTTGGATGTTTTGGAAATTATAGTAAATTGTGGTGGTTGTTTCTCCCTTATGGAATGTTTATATTCAACAATTGAAAAAATTATGTCTTCAAGTTTGGTTTTTGTGGTAAAAATTTCATCTCAATCCAACATGTTAGGAATTTCTAACAAGCATTTTAGTAGAAGGACTAGCGGTTGGCGCTTGCTATGCTACACATTCATCATCTAAATATCATTAGAATTTTTATGTATTAGATAGAATGCAGAGCAAGAATTTCAATAAGTGTTCTGATAAAAATTACTAAAATGTTCATATAATTTTTTCAATAAATAGGCATATACTAAAATAAACAATAGAAATTTAATGAATGATGAATGAAATACATGCAATGATGAATATGGTAAAAGATACACATACATTAGAATGCATTAGAAATTTGATCAATTGTTACAAACAATGGCAACCCAAATAGAAGAATGTAAAGGAAGAACTTGTAAATCTCAAAAGCTTCGTGAACAATTTAATTCAAAGCTCACAAAAGCACAAAATCATAGAAATGCAAAAGAAGTATATAGCCAATAAAAGCAATGGAATTGCTACCTTTATAATATCACCATATTGATCCTCTTTAATATCACCTCAATTGCAATGACTATATTATTTCTATAATATCATCCTTTGTAAAAAGTGATATTACAGAGGTGATTGTGAATTGCTACTCTATTTCAGTAATATCACATTGTGTGAAAATATGATTTCTATATATGCATGATTGAAAATATTTTTATAAAATAATTAAAATAATTATTTTAAAGACTTATCAAAATCATTATCATGCATTCTATTCAAATATATCAAATTTTCACTAATATGTGATACAATGAATGCGTAGCACAGTAAGTACGAGCCCCTAGTATTAATGGTAGCATTTGTGATATTATAGAGGGACTTATGATTTTAGTATTATGATGGAGAATTTTGTTAAAACACTTGTCATTCTGTAACTTTGGCACTTTTACAATTTAGAATGTGTGGTTTGAAATCTTTACCTATCTTAGATGTATAAAATCTATACCATTTTCAAATGACACTTTTGTGATTCAAACCGCATGGTTTGAAATTTGTACAACCCTAGGAGTCTGAAATCTATACAAGTCCTAGATGTTACTTTTGTGAAATAAACCACATGGTTTGAAAATAATATATGGAATATTGCCATTTTAACAAAATTTTCTATAAGGATGTTCAACAAAATTCCCTATAAGGATTCCTATAAAGATTACTTTGTCTTTATAAGTTTTTCAAAAAATTCTAATATTCTTAAAAGTGAGAATATCATCAAGATATTAATAATTATAATGAGGATTACATTTTAATTTGAGGGAACTTTTAACTTCCTTCAAAATTCCCCACTCGATTCCATGCAACAAGTGTTGGCGCCAACCATAGCAAAGTTAGTAAACAGTGGTTCTTAGAGAAGTACCACATCTAACGCAGATCCTACTGCATTCTCAAGATCTACCTTCTACATTGGAAGACTATTATGGACACGATTAAGCTGACCAGACTAGCATCTTCAAAGTTCAAGTATCCGTTTCAACAGCTACTGCCTTGAATGAAGGACAATGAAATCATTACAACAACAATGCAATATCAATGGCTAGAATGGGATGTCGTCAATCACAACCCATGTCAACAGCTGCAGATCGTCACGCATTCCTTGCCGCTTTTTCTGAAGACACTTGGACAATATAGAATTCAACATTCGCATTGCTCCGTCCGCCTTTTAGTGGTCCTGCACCTAGCCCTATCTTTCCCTTTCATAGAATGCCGACGAAGGCTGCATTATTTGCACGTTTCTAATCTAACTGAATTTTGTAGAAAATATGTGTAGATACTAATCGATATGCAAATGAACTACATTTGTCTCTTGGTGGTGCTAATTGGTGGCAACTAGACAAAGTGGAATTAAAGGTCTTCATGGCAGTTGATTTCCTCATGGGAATAAAATGACTACCCAGTCACTGATCTTATTAGAGTCGTGCGAACAAATTCCTATACTATTTGAGTATAACAAGCATAATGATAAGCTAGGAATGCGAAGACATTACCAGGTATCTTCACATGACAGATGATAGCCTACTTGTTATTCTCGGCCAAGACAATGAATTGGACAAGTTATAGAAGATGTGTTGGCTAGCCATAGAATTGAAAGAGAGGTTCAAATGCAATTGGAATTTGAATGTGGAGGTCACCGTCGACGAGTTTATAATTGCGTATAAGGGCAAATATTGTCTTGTTAGACATTATTTACCTCGGAAACCAACAAGGTAGAGAATTAAAATGTGATGTCTAGCGGATGCTTGCTCCAAGTACATTTATGATTTTCAGATTTACACTGGATCTATTTTCAGAGACATGACAGTAGGAAGCAACAAAGTAGACATGAAGATAAGACATGAAGTGGTCATGCAACTTGTGGGCAAATTGCATGGGTTATTCCATATAGTCTATACAAACAACTACTTCACCTCAATGCAACTATTCATGGCACTGAGGGAACTTGACACATTCGGTGTACGAATGGTGAAGAGGAGTTGTTTGGGGTTACTAAAGGCGCTTCTAGATCACTACAACAAAAAAATGTTTTATGACTACAAAATATGACTATAGTGAGTCGTAAAATCAAAAAATATGACTCACGCAGAAATCACTATAGATGACTCGGAATATGATTGACTCTAGTAGTTTAAAAGCAGTCGCTTCAAACATCAATTATATTGGCAATCATATAGATTGAAGGAAATAAATACTCATATTTAGCCATAATATGTCAACATGGCGTATACTTCGACTATCATAGGGGGGTCTTGACTTTTTCTTGAGTTGCCCGGGCAAACAAAAAAATCCTACGTGGAATATGACTATGGTGAGTCATATTTTTTAATGACATGGAATATGACTGCAGTGAGTCATATTTTTTGATGATGTGGAATATGACTATGGTGAGTCATATTTTGCAATGATGTGGAATATGACTACGGTGAATCATATTTTGTAGTGATGTGGAATATGATTACGGTAAGTCATATTTTGCAATGATATGAAATATGATTCTTCTGAGTCATATTTTGTAGTGATGTAGAATATAACTGCGGTGAGTCATATTTTTTGATGACACGGAATATGACTACGATGAATCATATGTTTGGTTGATGAGGAATATGACTACGGTGAGTCATATTTTTTAGTAACGTGAAATATGACTTTTTCCAGTCATATTTTTGAATGATTTGTAAAACAATTCTTTTCAGTCATATTTTTTGATGTAAAAATGAATACATATGATTTCTTAAATGAACAAAAATTAATCACATTAGAAAGTCAAATACAAGAAAAAATGTGATTTTTTTCAATAATAATTATTAATTATTAATACAAAATATATCACAATGGCTCTTTATATATGTATTTTTTCACATACTTATAAAACCTATATTTCAACAAAAATGTAAAGATGTTACCTCTTTTATATTGCAAGTAGCCTTTAATAACTTCATTTTAACCTCCAATGCGTACATGTATAAACAAGAAGGTTAATTTTCAATAAATGAACAATATAATTCAAATTTTAAAGATTTAAAGCACTACAAAATATATAGATATGTTTAAGATAAAAAAAATTTATAATCATTATATATTCAAAAATTATAAATAACAAAAAAAATAACAATGATGATAGAGGGACTGTGAAGCAAAAAATAACAAAAAAGAAGAAGAAAAAACTAAGTGACATTATGACTGCAAAATATGACTGTAAAATATGACTGTAAAATATGAGTGCAAAATATGACTAGGAGACATGAAGAAAAAAAACCTAAGAAGGAAAAAGAAACAAAAGCTAAAAGACAAGAAAAAGTGAAATCTAAGATGGAAGAAGAAGCAAAACCTAAGATGGAAGAAGAAGAAGAAGCAAAAGTTAGCAGGCAAGAAGAAGCAAAATCTAAGAAGCAAAACTTAAGAAGCAAGAAGAAACAAAACTTAAGAAGGAAAAAGAAATAAAATTAAAAGGCAAGAAAAAACAAAACCTAAGAAAGAAGAAGAAGCAAAAGCTAAGTAGGAAGAAACAAAACTTAAGAAGTAAGAAGTAAGAAGAAGCAAGAAGAAGTAAGAAGAAACAAAAAGAAGAAAAATTTAAGAGGCAACAAGAAACAAAACTTAAGAAGCAATAAAAACAAAGAAGAAGGAACAAAAAATAAAGAAGAAGAAGCAAAAGCTAAGTAGGAAGAAGAAACAAAACCCAAGAAGTAAGAAGAAGTAAAAAGAAGTAAGAAGAAAAAAAACTTAAGAGGCAACAAGAAACAAAACTTAAGAAGGAACAAAAACAAAGAAGAAGGAACAAAAAAGGAAAAAAAAGGGGCAAAAAAAGGAGTGGCTACAAAAAGTGGTGGCTAGGGTTTTAAAATCCTATTTTGTGGTAGTTAGGGTTTCAAAACCCTAAATTAGTGGCAACTACAAAAAAATGACTTTAAAAAAATATGACTACAAAATACGACTAAGGAAAAATATGACTAGGTACTTTCTAAACATATTCCCTACCCGATTTGTTTTTGGACTGCCCTAAAAGAATTCTTACTATCATGGAGATGTGATTGTAAAATATGACTAAAGAAAAAAAATATGACTAGAAAATATGACTGGGCATTCCCTAAATATGTTTCCTACTGTTCTCTATGAAGTATTTTGGTGTTCCCAATGATCATATACTATACAACTATGATGTATAAGGCTAAAATATGACTCGTAGTCATATTTACAGTCATATTTTTTTTACCTTCAAAAATATGACTACAAATAGTTGCCAGTCATCCTTAGTCATAATTTTGCAGTCATAAAACATTGCCATTGTTGTAGTGGATATTAAGTCCCTGTCAAAGCTATTGTAGGGGACACTTGCTTGGAGAATACATTGTGAACAGGATGTAACATGCATCACATTTGTTGATTAGAAGGCAATTCTAGTGCTTTCAATATGTTACCCGTCCATCCCTTGCGGAATGGAAGCATGGCCAACAGTGCCAAGGTGCATAAATGGTATTGCTATGAATTTAGAGACATCTCTAGTACACAAAGTATATATTGAGTTTATGTGTAGAGTTGACGTAGCTAATTAACTACGAGATAGCTACTCATATTAGACACGTAGTCACAAGTGGTGGCATAAACTTTTCTTCTACCTCCTAGACATGTTAATTGCTTCATCTTGAATAATGTAGCATTGTAGTCAGTCGGTTAGAATCCGATATCACATATGCAGTTTTAGTTACAAATGGTAGAGGAGTTGAGTCATTCTTGGAGCATGTAGCAGTGCCGTTTTTCAATTTTGACTATCAATGCCCAAAGTGCATGGTTTGGTCAAGTCTATACATCAAAGGAAATGTTGTTTTTGTAGGGGACCAAAGTGGATGAAGACACTATGTTTGTAGTGTGGAGGCGTGTTTTTGCATTTACGTGATTGCTTTTAGAGAAGCCACTATGCTTTGCGATGGTGAGCAGTGGTGTTGCCCTTTGAGGTTTTAGTTTGAGACCAAGTTACATGTATATGTTATTTGAAGCAGTATGTAGCGACATACCTTTTTGAAGTGTGACTATGACATGCATAGAGGCAGTTATTTTTTTTCCTTGTGTAGAAAACAATTTTTGGTCAAATGTAAGTGCAAAATGATAGATATATTAAATCATCGTGATGTACATCAAGGAAAGTTGTAAGTATGTAAAAAACCAGCCCTTCGTGTGTGCTATGATATTGCCACCCTATGCATGCCAAAGACCACATCTCGGTTATACCATAAGCATTGTCACATCTACTTGGTTGATTGCGAGAAGCAACTATACCCCCCTTCCTTGCAGAAAGAAACAACAAGATAGTGAGGCAAAAATATAGGCTCATGTGGGAAGCCAAAAATACAGGGAATCACAGGAAGCCAGAAATATAGGGCCTTGCAGAAAGCTAGAGATACAAGGCCCCATAGGGAAGCCAAAAATATAAGCCCCTACAAAGAAGGCAAAAGTATATTAGAGTGAATGTTGTAGACAGAGCCCCTCCAAGGTTTTCCATGTACAAATAAATCATCATGCTACTTGGAGTCATGAGCTAAGAAGACGCCGTTTTGTTATAGACCCTACAAAAAGAATTGAAAAGTTGAGCGTCAGGGTTTCGTACTAAGACCTAGATGGGTGACCTTCACCTGCCTAGTTTTGGATTGATGGACATGCCGTACCATGGATGACTAGTGAGCACGACAAATGTGAACATTCTAGTTGTTCTGAATTCTCTTCCTCACAAATAGTAAAATATTGACATGTCCGACTCCTAGTACAACTAGGAGCACATTAGCTTTTTTGTCTTATTAGCTATGGGTAGCATCACAGGTTTGCATTTTTTGCAAGCGGTCATCATGACAATAAAGTGTCCATGTGCCCAACTAAGTCTTCATATTGCAAAAATAAGAAGTGCTTGTCATTGCAAGATCAACATCGGTAAAGGTCTTGACAGATTTTGTAGTTTCTAAATTCTTATAAAGTGCTTGTTTCACGAGCATGACACGAAGTATTTTTCCAAATTTTTCCAAGGAAAACAAGTCCATCAAATTCGTAGTGCAATTTGTGACAAGCACTTTGCCCGAGCTAGTCAATGCAGTTGACGGTTCAGTCAAACCTCATAATCTTGCAATCGTTCACTTCTTCTGAATTGATCTTTCTTGGCATCAACACTTGTGATTCATGCCTTGAAGATCATACGGTTGCTTGTTGGACCACAATATGTGTATTCCGATCAAAGCACCTTCAACATTCTTAACTTGCTATAGGTTTTGGACATGTCCGCTTGAATGATGCCACTAAAGGGTCAATAACTAGAATCACAAAATGTGCTATTTTTAGTGTATTTTGAAAAATTGTTACTCCTTGCTGTAAATCTGAAATTTCTCTATAAAAATGGTATTTTGGCCTTGGACAATACTAATGAGGATCAAGCCTCCAAACCATCTGGGTTTCTGAATTTTCTTGAACTCACAAATCAGGGTTTACTGCAAGGCGACCTCTCCTCTTGCCGTCGTCGTCGTCGTCGTCGTCGTCAATCCCCTTCAGAACCAACAGGTTCAAATTGGACCTCCATAACGTCGTCTCTTTGCCAATTTTCTTTATAATTTGACGACGAGCTCTTCGCCTTTTTTTTTGATATAGATATTGGCCCTAATTGAATTCCAGTTTTCTCTCGAATTCGTCAATAATCAAACCATTGAAATCCTCGGTTACGGGCAAAGTCTCCGCAATGGTGAACGCCATTCTCTTTTCTGCCGTCCAGTTTTCTTCTTCTTCGAGTTTGCCCCAATCGCAGATATGTATTGGGTACCAAATTCGTGGAATTGCGAGAAGGGCGAAGTGTGGCAGGAGGTCGGTTGTGGTGGCGAGGATGACGAAAGGCGAGAACGAAGTTAAGCTTGTGCTGGAGAATGAAAATGAGACGAAGAAGAAGGAGACGAAGGAGGAGCAGGAGGAGCCCTTTTTGTTGCGAATTGGAGTTGCTCTCGTTACTGAGCTTCTGCGCGTCTTCTCCAGTTTTGGGAGGTAATGTAAAAATTTCCACTCACCATACAGCAAGGGAGAGTGTCCCGTTCATCATGCATGTGAACTTTGAGCCTCTCCTTACAACAATCTAGAAACTGGCGTCGTCTATAGTTTTGCACATTTCGTCTGTGTTAAGCTAAAAATCAATCCACTTTACATGAGTCTCTCTCCCTGAATTAGGGTTTTTAATTTCTTGGGTACAGGAAGGGAGGGCACTCATTCTCTTGGTTTCGACTGTTGAGTGACTAATTTTTAGGTGGATCTTGTCCACCATTTTCAAAAGAATTTCAACGCACTAACAAGTGTGTAATTGGGATATTGTATGAATAAGGAAGTTATGAAATTTTGAATTTTTGCTGACAAGATGAGTGGAATAGCAAGTAAGCTTTTGAATATGTTAATGATCATTTGGGCTTTGTTAGGACCAAGGACACGCGCAGTGGAATTAACTCCATTGGACCCATGTTGCTGAGATGCTGTAGAGTTCTTGTGGTGAATTTCCTGGTGGACGAGCAGAGTCTGTTTGCGATTGTAGTTTCCATTTACCTTAATTGGTTGACACAAGTAGGTTGATTTCTGTTGATTTAGAAATAAAAAACTGGTACCCTTCATCTTGTGTGTCAATTCGTGTAGGGCAGCTCACAGCCTGCAATTGCTGTCGAGGATGTAGCTCCATCAGCTGCGGTGGAAAATCAGAGTGTGGTCGAAATTCTCCGAGAGGATTATAAACGAGCCTACTTTCTTACAGGTGCACCCTGCTGTGGATGTGGTAATTCATGTTATGCTATCGATGTGAACTCTCATCTCTTTATGGGAAATCTTTATGTAAAGGTGCCAAGTAATGATTCCTCACAAGATTGAGTTATCTCGTTTCCAGTCATAGAATCATAATATTTGCTCTATAGCCGAGTGTCACATTAGAGAGGTGAGAGTGTGATCTTTGTAGAAGAATGCTTGAATTCAAGTTTCGAAAGGTGGTTTAGGGGTCTATTGAATGTGATGCCGATGTGCTGGTTCAAGAGACGACCTTGCTTTTGAGGTTGTGATTCTTTTTTTATTTTCACTCTGGTGCTTCGTACAGGGGACTTCACTACATCTCTCTACGATGTCAACTGCTTGTTTGCAGATCCTACAATACAGTTTAGAGGTTAGTACACTAATTAAACCTCATAAATAAACCACAAATTGTGGCCCGCAGTAATTAGGGGCCACAATAATATTTAGTTTTCAAATTTAGTGACTATTGATTACCTTGCCAGCTGCAAGTTGCTTACAACCTCTTTGGACTTCATTTTTGTGGGTCAAATGTAGTTTTCAAGTGACCGCCACAGGATATATGGATTATTTAGTGTAGCATTACACAGTGACAGTCTCTCTCTAGTCGATCCGAAGCTTTGATATTTCCATTGATGTTCTTTTCACTCGCAGAATGAAAGAGAAGCGGATGTGTTGTTGTCTGTAGGACGGGACAAGTATCAACGCAATCTGAAGCTTTTGGTGCCATTCTTTGAGGAGCCGAGACTGACTCTTTTTGACATAGAAGACGAGGTACGATTTCCTCTTATTTAGGAATTTTCTTATTAAGGTAGGAGATACTATTTCCTTCAATTTTAAAGCATTTTTCATATGTAAGGTTGATTTTGGGGAGATGGATAGATCTTTGGGTACAAGCGGCAAACGTTTTGAGATCAAATTTTATCACTTTCAAATGCATAAATTTCATCTACCCCATTTCCATCCAAAGATCCGTGGTTGGAGATATATAACCAAGTCGTGCTCACACCCTGGGATCAAAATATACCAGGGATCAAAATGAAAATAGAATCGTGTCCTTTTAGTAGTTTTTAAGCTTATATCTTTACTTATTGAGAACATGATGACTCTTGTTTAATGCCTACTGACATGAGAAACATGCTTGTTGCAGGGTCTGAAAGGGGAAGAGGATGAGCGATCTATCAACGCAAATTGGAATCTGAGGTATTTCTTTGTAGGTGCATTTTAAGAAGCCACTGGTGCGGCATAACGTTCTTTACCCAAGGACCAGTTTTGAAGTGATCAATTTGATTGATTATAATGTGAAATATTAATTCAAAGTGGGCTAATTTTTTTATCGCCACAATCAGTGAAGAACTTTGCGAGTGTTTGTCAAGAAATAAATTAACCTGACATGACCCTCGAAAGAGCTAAAAAATCATGAATCATACTCTGGGCCTTGTGTCCCTCTATGGCTTAATTAGCCTATGGACCATCCTTTGGAGGTATTTTCTGTGGGCACAACCATACTTCTTCACAAGGATAGTCTTCCAACAGGCTCAAGATTGTGTAGTAACCAAACTTATTGTTTGTTTGTTTTCACTCATCAAGTTGCAATGATGTGTGAAAATGTGAATTGCTTATAGGATATCTTGTTAGATAACAATATTGTGTGATCCTGGTTTTTTTAGGACTTATCTCAAGTTGCCTTGGAGGCCTTTGATTGATGTCAACGGCTCGACACTCTATGTTATTGATGCTAATTCAAAGGTGAGAGTCCTTCGACATAGCTTTAAGATCTTTTTTGAGATTCTTGGAATTTGCTTTAGATTGAGCAAATAGTCAATATTTTGATAAATTTTATCAATTTCTTTTTAATTGTAACCATATTAATTCAAACTAGACATGTTAAAGATCACATAGGAATAGAAAACACAACAATATTACTTATGAATTGAAAGATTATAAGGTTTGATCCAGTGTTAAAACTATAAAAGTGATTTGAAGTCTTTCAATCTTTTTTTCACTTGTCAAATCTAAAAAATTGGTCACCTAAAAAATATGAAGTTAAAGGGCATAACATGTATAACCCTAACCAATTAAGATTCTCAAAATTTAGTGTACAATTTTTAAAATGAATTTTTAATGTGATTTTTTTTTCAAGATCTAGTGTATTTGAGGCAAATTTCCAAGAGCCCTCAATACTAGAAAGTCAAGATTTGCAATGGACACCTTTGTACAAAATCTTGAATAGAAAATTAAATTTTTACTGCCAAAACTATCTTCAATTTATTTTATAAAAAAAATATTAACTACTAAAAATAATAACTTGGTAAGGTTTTATTTGACTTCTAAATTTTGCCAAACACTAGAATTGGTGCCTTATGCATTTTGGGGTTAAACCAATATGGATTATTTACCTATTTATGTTCCAATAACAAGTGCACCCAAATGTTTGATTGTCACAACCTAGGCACCAAAGTGGTACTTGGATGTATGTAGTTTTATTACATTGATGGATGTGACAATATTGTGTTGTGTTCAAAGTTGACATTAAGTAAATGAAGTTGAAGAGCTAAAGTAGATTAGGATATTTTTTGCATGTGTTACATTCCTTATTTACTACATTCATATGCAACTTTTTGTGATATTGAAAAAAGATGTGATAAGGAGGGTATAGACTAAGCTTTGAATTACTTGCATTTGATCCCTTAATCCTTGAAGGATGGAATTGATGACCTTGTAGTCAAACTTCAAAGTTCTTTACTATATCTTCTATTTTGTTTCTATTTATTAGTTAATATTTTTAGTTTTTGTTTTCAAGGATTAAATCACATATCTAATATATTTCATACAATTTTCAGTTTTGGAGGTGAAAATTTGAAATTTCTATAAACTTTAAAAGAAAATACAAAATGTGCTTAAAAAATTTGAAAATTCCATAATAGAATCACTTTCTAGTATAGAATAGTACAACATACCAAAAAAAATCCATGCCCATATTCAGAAATGTAGTTATAGATCAGTTTCAATAAATCTAATTTTCAATAAACTATCTTTTGTTTAAAAACAACTCATTTTTTATAAAACTACCTTTTGTTTAAAAATCATACAACGTGAACTTAAATTCAATGTATAGAATTAATGAAGTTGCACAAAAAAAATTGGATGAAAAAGATAATTTGATCATCCAAAGGACACTTCTAGTCCTTTGGCATGCATCCACATTGAGGAGGTCTCAATGTACAATTTTAAATTTAATTAGAATTGTGGAGTTCTTTCTGGGTTACAATTTTTTCGAAATTTTAATAAAAATTTAAAATAATAAAAGCATAAACATATTTAATATTAAGATACAAAAAATCAAAACAAATTATTTATCATCTACCAGTTATAGTTCTCTGAGATAGTTGTTGTGGCAATGGACAGATCGTGAAGCATATTGAGAGTTGGACTATAAGCGGAAGGCAAGCAGTTCAGCAATTATTTGTTCCCTCGGACAGAGCATCTCAAGGAAGAAAATCTTGACCAGTGGCTCTTGTGATCATCTTAAACCTCTGTAAACAATTGAGGTGGAATATGTCTTACACCACGTGAGATTGAATTCTAGAATCAACTCATCGCTTGCAGATGAGATAGAATCAATGAACGGTCAAAATATCTGACCGAAAATGATCATATTACAGTACATGAAAGTGGAGCAGAGAGGCATCTAATGAATTGATAGATCTGATCACTTCTCGATTGAAAGACCCCGTCTATGAAACTGTTGTGCAGGAGACTGTCTAAATTTTACTGAATAGTAATATCAAAAGACAAACCAGATTCAGATGTAGATGAGCATTCCGTAAAGAATGACACGATCTTCATGAAGAATTTGGATGTCAGACTTGGTGACGTATCTAGAATGTGTTACGGTTACATGAGACTGATTAAATTAACGTGTACATTACGTGCCATAAACTTTGTCTACTGAGGCCCCTTCTGAAAATGGGGACACCGTGTTAACTGTACATAAAGTAGAGACTTGTGAAAACAATCATTGCCCTCCACCAAACTTGGCCCTCATCTCACTCTATTGCATTGCAATGCTCTCAACACAGCATACAGCATATACCACCAGATGGGGGAAGAAAGAATATTACCAAGCTACGCTTCAGCCCACGCTGTGATTTGAGAAGATGGTTGATCATGTGACCATTTGCCAAACCTCAATCTGTCCAGGAGGGAAATTTGCCATTATTAGACTCCATTCAATAGAAGGATTTTCAATAAATTGTTGAAAATGCCCCTCCGAGATGTGTTAGAAAACCTTAACACATCCCAATTGGCAGAGTTGACACAAGAAACTGCCTTACATGGAGTTACAATTGGCAGGGTATAAAACAGCTAAGATTTCTTTTAACACCTCTAGGACGGTCTGCTAGTGGCTCAATACAAATCTCAAAGTCAACATCAAAATGCAAGCATCAAATTTCAAACACCACCATATAGCGAAAAATGAGCAGATTCGCAGGTTAGCATTTCAATCAGAAACAAAGCCCACGCCATCAAACCTGTACCCTACAATACTCATGTGATTATTCATGACAAATTCATTCTGAAGTCAAAGTAGTACCTGACAAGGCGGTCCACGAGGAGCCAAGCAGAAACCATGATGTAGCAGATCTTGTAATCTCAGACCCATTCCTCGACATATTCATTGAATGTCGGCTGCATCTTGATCCCAGATCGTTGCAATAGCAGAGAAGAGAACACACATGACAAGATTATTGTTCTTCATTGTCTTCGAACCCCAAATCAAAGGATGGCATCACAGCAGTGGGGCAGACACCTTGAGTTGACCGAGAACGAGCCCGAACAGTGGCTTCTTCTTCTAAAGCGTCCAAATCTAGTCCAGCGAACACATCATCCTCGTCTTGCAACTGAAAGGTGAGTTTCCGTTTCCTCGACTCAGAGGATTTTCTTCCATCGTCTGCATTTTGAGCCTCTGGAAGCCATGTTACTGGCGTTCCACCAACGTTGAAATGAGAGATGTTCTCTTTCCCGCTCCCAGGACACTTAAATGTGTGACTGGGCACAGAACCATTGAGCTTAGAGCATGCCAGTGGAGTGGGAGCAGAATATGAAACTCTCGAAACAGAATGAATCTCATTGCTCCGCTTAGAAAGCGATCCTCCAGTCTCGGAGGTGACCAGTGTCCCAGAAGTGGTAGCTGAAGGAGTGTTCACCCCATGAGGGTCTCCGCCAAAAGGTGATTGGGTCAGCAAGGATCGGCTGCAGCAGCAAACAAAATCAAGAAATAATTAAATAAGAATCATTTTATTTGAAAATTTTAGATTTTCTGGAGCAATTCATTCCAAATTCGAACCCCAATATCAAAACAGTGTTTTCAGTAAAATTATACTGTTTCAGGAACTTTTAGACAATATCATAAAGAGAATCGTTCCCATTACTCATGGAGGACTCCCTATGGTCATAGTAATCGAATGGAAACCAACCCATATACGAACAGTAGGCAGGCCTCCGTAAAATCACTCCCACATTCTCATGAATTCTCTTTATGATGCTATCGAGAAGGGTCTGGTTCAGTCGACATGATGGCAGTTCATCAAAATAATTCTAGGTACCAAGACCGTACACCTAATCAGCAAGGTTCAAAAAGTGCAGAGTGCAATATCAAAAATCACAAAAGATACCAGGTGGAAGATTGAGACTCCATACCGATAAATTGCCATCATGTCGACTGAACCAGACCGAAGATGTTGAGTGTTGGAAGTATCGATGAAGTCATCTTGTGTCTCTTCCTCCCCACTTTCACTTTCCGAGTCATCAGTTGAAACCTCCTCGTCCGATGACACCCTACAAGAATGGACAGCGTCAGGATACACGCATGTTCGAGAAAAAACTAGGTATCCATTAGCGGGAGTAGGCCTGTATATTAACTAGCGGAGTTGAAATACTCCAAACATACTTTTAAAGCTTCACTCTTCCATATTCTTTTTTGTCACTATATAAACCAATGAAAGCTGACGACGGTTGTCATGGGGAACATACTCGGCTTCTTCATCAATAAATGGGTGGACTGCAAATCTCCGCTGCACTTTTCCTGCAGAAATTCAAAAAATTAATTTCAATAAGCGTAAATTCGAGGTAGCAAGACATTTATGGCATGCTACTAGCAGTTCAAGGAAATGTCAAGAGATGAATATAAAAAAAAATTATTAAAAATTATGATGCCAAAGGTCAAAGCTGTGGCCCATGATAGAGAAAGTTCTTTTGAATGCTCCTATGATCGACAATTAGCTTTATAAGTGAACTTTCAATCTTTAGCTTGCGCAGAGGGGTCAACGAGGCAAGCACAAGCGGAAGTCATATAACTGATACTTACCTAATCGCGTATGTTTCTTTATTGGAATATGTGCATCCTCTGGTTGATTAGAACCTCCCAGCTTTTTGTTGCTCATCTGTTCTTGCTGGGTGGTACGCACCAAGTCACGTGCCTTTTTCAGGCGCTTGAACTTCCGTCGAGGTCGTTGCCCGGTGGATGGAGTCTTACTCAGGGTGAGCATATCATGAGGAGTACGTGGAATCCCTGGACTCAGTTCATGGTATGAGGTTGATGTCACTTTGTGGCCCCTACTTTGAGGTTGCAAATGTGATGTTTGCTGAGATTGCGGTTCCTCTCTCGAAGGAATAATACCATTTCTCCGGTCCAACTCTGGTTTTTCACTTGGGCCAACTTCAAACTCATCAAAGTTCAAAGCCTTCGGCTTTGGCGGTGACTGAGATGCTACATAGCTCAAGTCAGCTTTCTTTTCGCCTATAACAACACAATCGGTGGATGGTCGAGTCACTGGCATCGACTCCAGGATGCGAGGAGCATCTCCGGGTGTCTCATAAGCTCGCCTAGATGTAGAGGCAACTTCATGGTATCGACCAGGAGGTAGGGGAGGACGAAGCCTTGACGAATAAGGTGGAGTGGCTTCGTGCTTCTGTAAATCTGGGGTCTCCAAAATTGGAGATATCGTAGATACACGTACCTGGGGCAAAGCTGCCAGAGGAGAAGTAAAGGTGTCGGGGCGGGCCACTGCAATTGGATAAGAAGTTTCAACAGTAGAAGCTCTGGGGATTTTGTCCTCGGGAGTACCTGCTACAAAGAACTCGTCATCGAGTGACTCTCGCTGCGGAGACAAGCTCACTCTTGTTATCTGGTCATCCAGAATGTTGATAGCAGGTCTTCGCTCTGGAGGTGACGCAATCTCCAATTCACCGGCCGCATTCTTGTAGACTACCGGAGTATTGAAAAGGAATTGATGTGAATGTAATGTAATCGGCTGCAAGTTGAAGCACTTTCTCACGGTGCTCTTGACAGGAGTAGGATCTCTTTCCGGAGTAGTCTCTTCAATTGTGTTCAAAATAGGTGCAAACAAAGTATTATCGCCATGGACCTCCTCAGATTGTGGCGATTTCGGCTCCTGTAAAATGGCTTGAGGTCCTTCAAGGATGGGGTCTTCAACATAAGTAGCCTCATTGAGGGGCATCTCTTCATCACCTTCATCCAAATTATCCTCAAAGGTCTTTGTCGGGGAGATGACCTTGTCACCACCTGCACAGAGAGAACATACTTAGCTTTGCCAGCACCAAATAGCTAACTGGAAGTAGTTACCAAATGCCCGCACAACCTAAGCCGTATCAATAAGCAACTTCGTGCTAACTCCCACTAGCTCAAAATAATTTTCATTCATTTTCAAGAGTTAGCTCAAGATCTCGATAATGGACAAGTGAACTCATTGTTCCTATACTGACGGTTCTAAGAGCTAAATCCTGCCACACTAAGGAAATAGCAGCAATTAGCTAACCTGAAAGTCCAAGTCTCCATTCATTACCTTGCAAGTGTGGGCATACAAGAGGTTCGTTAACTTCCAACAAGTTAATGGAGCTGAACACTCCAGTTAGCCAGTTGGCACGGGGGGCCTAAACAAAATCATAGAGCAGAAGCACAAAAGCAAATATATGCAATGAGATAATATTATGTGAAGTATTTATGCCATCTGGACAAAAGGAAAACCATACTCCGAAGTAATGAACCTACCCGCAAGTATTGCTGCGCCAGTTTCTGCAGGTTGCTGATCGACATTCAAAGATAGAAACTGTGGAAACCAACACAATGCTTGAGAACAAAAAGAGAATTAGATAAATAAAAATAATAAATAAATAAAGGATAAATAATAAAATTAATAATAATAATAATAACTAAAAACTTGACAAGTGATAATCAACTTGGAGGAATAACGCAAGAAAGAAGAAACTTACCCCGAGCTGACTGGGGAGGCAGTCCTTCGCACTGCCAAGGAAGGCTGACGCCGATTCTTGGAGGCCACGAAGAACATCAATGAACATGCTTGTAGTCCGAACAGAATGTTTCACAGAATGTACCGGAGTTGGAAGTAGCTGGTATTTGGGGAAAGCAATAAGGGAGGGTTTCCATGGCTCTGCACCCGGAGGTAATGCATATTTCCGGAGCAAGGCTTGTTCCTCATCGGTGAGCTCAGCTACCTCAGTCTCGGGGACAGCCCCTTCCGCAGACTTATTCTTCCCACGAGGTACATACTGCTCAATTTTCATCTCTTGCATTTGAACTTGAGGTTTCAACATGTGAGGGACCTGCATACCATCATTAGAAATTCATGTTAAAAAGGTTTCAGAAATGCCAGCAGTGCACATATTAGGTAGACATATAAGCACTCCCAGTGAGTCACAGATTCATGTTGACCCAAAATATGTCCAGAAGGCCTCTTGCTCATTGATTATTAAGGTATCCCAGGAGATAGAAAGGATCTATTACTTCAAAAGACTTAGTATCATTGTGAAACATTGATGGAAATCATAGTTACCATCCTGTGACTGGGATGAAAGATGAAGCTATTTACACCTCCATGCTGCATGTGTTTTCCAAGAGCTTTGTTCTTTGCCTGCTTCTTGAGGTACCCTTGCATCTCTGACCCTTCACTCGCCAATACAAGTGCTGCCATTTGTTAAGGGCAAAAAGAAGTAAATAGGGATGATTATGCCAGATCATAGGACCTTTCAGTGCTGTCAACAAGTGTTTCATATGCACGCCTACTAGAGGCAGTTAACCACATATAATCCATACTTTCAGAACTTCAACAAGGACATATTAGAAGAGCTACACAGCAGTTATTTTAAAGCCAAGAATATTGAGAAGGATATCCACTCTCCCGTCGCGCTTCCTTCCTGTACGACCCATCCGTTGGATCATGCGTAGAGGAGAGATGTTCGCATCAAAACAAATAACCAGATCCACTTCCATAATATCCAGACCTTCCTCGGCTATAGATGTTGCCACTATTGTATTATAGCCACCAGAACGAAATTTCTGTGAGTCCCAAAACAAGAATTAAGTCCCAATTTAAACAAGTTGTAACGACAGATAAGCGTGACTATTCAACGACAAAAAGCAGGCACCAAAAGGGAATTGCTGGGGAAGGAGCTATATTACCTGCAGGACAGCCTGCTGCACCTTCTGAGATTGTCCTTTCGATGCTCGGCCTACAAAATATTTACCCGTAAGTGAATCTCTCATAAAAGGAGATAAGCTGAGATAGTTGGGAAAAAAGGATCGCCGCCATCATATGCTAGAACAACAAGGCATGTCCAAACAGTACAGAATATCGGTTAAGCGGGAAAACTGAAGATCAAACCTGAGTATTTCCAACGCTTCAAGTACATCCTACATGCTTTACTCTCTAAAAATATTGGCAAGGTTCCAAAGATGTAAAATGAGAAAAAACAAAAACGCCGTGATGTCAACCTGAACTCTGTCCAATGAACTCCATGGCTTTGACAATGTGCCCAACTTTCAGGAGAGCTTCGAGGATGTCCCTGCGCACACAGAAACTCAGCATTGACCACAAGCCGCTTCACAGAAGCTGAGTCGAAGGCGAATAGAAAAATTTCACAAGAACCCGAGCAAGACCAGTAAGAAAACATCTTTATCTGACTTCAATGTGCTAGAGTTGATGGATGTAGGGGTATACTTGACACTTTCACGGAAATTCGTAAATATGATCACTCGGGTTGTGAGTGGATTATGATCACCTGCAACGATAGGTTGTTGCAAATTTAGGTCAGTGACGTTCTTCTCAAGCAATTGGAAATTAAAAAATTTAAATGCTATGGTCGTAAACTGTTGGAGATGCCGTAAAATATTGTAGCAGGGATAAACGGATTCAATGCTACACAATCCAAATACTAAGAAGGATCTTACGAAAATGCTGAAGTATGATTTCCTCCAGCTTTACTAGCTTGGGGCTAGGAGCTCCATGGCCAACGCTCTCCTGCATGAGATTCTTGATCTCATTTAACTTATTGTTTCTTGCCAATAGTCGCAGGGTCCTGAGAAGAGAAACAGATTCTTGAGTTGAAAATGGGACAGGACTGAATCTGAATAAAAGATTATTCACCTGGTACATGGCACCTGTTGGATGAAATAAAATTTTGGATTTTACCTGTAAAGACATGCATTTTCGACTGTACCACTAAAGTAGCCACTCAACCGACGTACAAAGAAGCGCAAGATTTCGAAGAAGCGAGCAGCATTCTACTTACCCTTCTTGCAGCTTTGCTTGAAGCATTTCTAGGGCCGGTCGAACGCCGTGACTATGCAGAAGCTTGAAGATATGATACAGAGTTATAGCTATGCCAAAAAAGGACTCTACTTCCCGGTACTGGTTCTGCTGTAACGATGGAGGAGGTGCTTGACGAAAAGCATCCCTGGCTGTGATGAATTCAAAAGGTGAAAGCTGCAGAAAGTAACATTACATGATCTGGATTCATTAGTTACCCAAAACAAATAAGGTAACACTCAGCCTATATAAAAGCTAGATCTAGAAAGGGTCAATTTTTTGACAACAGAGAAATAGCATCTATTGTACGAATTCATTGGGTGACCTATATGCCAAGAAAGTGTTAACATCTAGGTGTTAAGGAAGTGGGAAGTGCGTAAAAACGTACATAGTTGTCCACGAGACGTTTCCCGTGAAGTACAAGTACTACTTTTGAAGAAATTATATCTCATCAACTATAGTACAGACTAAGCAATAAATAAACAAGAGGCAGAAAAGAATCACCGAGAGGAGGATACATTACCCTTGCGATCTCTCTGCTGTAAAAAACCTTCATATTGTAAAGCTTTTCAACCACAGGTTTTAAAACCTCTAAATAAATGTCTTTGATTCTATTGGTCTCTGCGTTCATTTTAACCTGAGCATAAGAATAACACATGCCGGTCAGTGAAAGTAAAATTAAGATGGCTACCAGTCAATGTCCGCTAGACACACAATCTCAGGCAGCTGACCCAAGTCAATGTTCGCTCAACACACGATAGCAGTTCAATTTTTCATGATCTACGCGGCATGAATAATCCGCAGCGGAGAGTGAACCCATTAAATTTCATTGTAAGCGAGACAAGAGACGATCAGCTCCAATAAAAATTTCCACTAGACCAGTTTCCACATGAATCTGTCTCCTTGAGCCTGTTGTGTAACTGAGCAACGAGGAAAAGACACTTCTAATTCCTCAGATACCTGAATAAGTTCCAATTTCCTATTATGTGTGTACTGGCTGACATCAGGATCATTCTCGTCTCGGTACTCCAAACATGACATGTGAAGGTTATCCACAACTGCTTGAATGGTTACTTGTTTAGCTGCAAAAATCAAGAAAACCGTGAATCAAAAAGATTGATGACGGAATCTTTTAAGATTAGATAGTTTGAGTTGTGCATTGAGATGAAAACTTACAGCCTGGAGTAGCTGTCAAAGCCAATATCCTTATCTTTTCATTGACTGCCAAAAGCTGCATACAGCAAAAGATGGAGATTAACTTCAGAATATATTCTGTAAAGAGCGTCTCTAGCAAGTGACTTTGGTTCATACAAAGTCAAAACATAGGAGCTCAAACAGATTAAAAGAAGCTGAAAGGTCAAATATATTCAAATGTCGTGAGAGAGCAAACCTCACGGGTGACAATGCAGTATGAAAAGTTGCCGGTTGCTCGATGTGCTTCGTCCACAACCAAGCACACCATATCGTGAACTGGACAAGAGCCTACCCAACCAGGCCATTAATGGTATCAGTCACATACCAAACCAGCATTCGAAAGTAAAACCAAATTTCCTTTGCGCATATCAAATGGGATAAACGTACAACAAGAGAGAGGACTAGCTTGTTCATCGAGTTAGAGACTTTACTATTAATGCATTGAGGTCAGCACCTGATTGTATATCTTTCTCTAAGCATTGTGGTGTCACATAAAAAACCCTCCTGCTCCGCCATTCTTCTGCTCTTTGTGGCGGGCTCATCTGCCCTGTCATGTCAATGGCCATCTCCTGCAAGACGATGATCGTAAGGCATGAACAGATCGTAAACCCTAAGTGCACAAATGGCCAACAGTGGCTGCTCTCATGCCTGTAGGAGCTTAAATGAATCATTTGGGAGGTGGCAAGGAAGATTAAAAATGTACCAGTAGAATAAAGACATGATATTATAAATTTTCGAACGATAGATACCGGTAGATGTTTTGGATGTTACTATAATCAACACCTCAAGAATAAGGTCGGGAAAGGAAAGAGAGAACGTACTTGAGGAATACCCATAATATTATGACAGGCTTCGATCTGCTGTATCACCAATGGCCGGGATGGAGCTGTAAAGACAACCTTTCCTGCACATTATAGTGATTGACATACTGATTTGATTAACTCAAAATAAGAGGCTGGAAATCAGAATTCTCCACATGCAGTCGAACTTCCAACCAGATGATTGCAAACACATGTCCATTCAAGTTTCGAATGAGAAGAAACACATTCTCACATCACATTTCCCAGTTTTCAACTCCAAATTCCAAATTCCAACATCAAATGCTTACAACCTCAGAATCAAAGACTCCAATTCACTCTTAAGAAATAAGAATTGGTCAACACCAAGCATCAAGGGTAAAATTCAGGGAAGAGAATAGAAATACCAGTTGGAAACCATCGATAATAGTTGTACATAACAACTGCAGCAATCAGAGTCTTCCCAAGTCCCGTCGGCAGAGAAACGAGGGTGTTGGTAAAAAGGGCAGTCTTCGTCATTTGAAACTGATACTCACGGTACGGTATATTGGCTGATCCATTGCAGAGAGATAGTTAAATTCAGACCTAGCTCAACTTCCGCGGCGACGGAGACACACAGAGAGAGCCATATGCGAGACATGACCTCGTTGATTGTTTGCTCTCATTTAAAAATTGAGCAAAGCGGCAACCTGTACCTGGATAGATCCATGTGGAAGCAGTGGCGTAATCGATGTCGCTCGCACTCGCTGGAGGAGCCACCACTCGCTGGCTCTTGAGACAAACCTCGTCGATCTCTGCAACCGCTGCTTCCCAATCAAAGTCCTGATGTAATTCAAACTCTTTTAGTCGAGAAAACGAGGGGCAGAACGCACGAGTAGAAAGTACGACAATGTTCAGACACAATTTGAAAACTTTCTACTACTTGATAACCTAAATATTGATAAGCTACAGTATGTTTTGCTAGCCACGCGGATGATCGCTCTTGTAATTTAGTAGTAGTAAGATCATTTGTATCCCGTACACAGAACCCCGATTCCTCAAACCCTAATTTCCAATTCCCAAACCCTAAACCAGAATCAAAACCTCAAATTCCTAATTCCTTTGCTCTCGTTCCAAAATTCAAAGCCAAAAATTACGAATTTGTCAGCAGAACCTAAACAAGAAAACGCGAGTCAATTATAATACGCTTAATTCTTACATCGTCATCGGGATCTCCACCAGGAGGCTCCATAGCCCCACCTCCTCGTCGTCCCTCTCCTCAATTACGACCATTGAAAGGCGTAAATGAGTTTCAAACTTGCTGGAATGAACAGCAGTAGGGACTCCATGGATTCGACGAATGCGGGAAATAAAATGCACGGAGTAGAATCTAGGTGCCAAGTCGTGGTGTTCAATTGTTGCATTGATTGACTGCGGAGGTTGAGCAGAGGATTTTGTTGAAGCGGAAACGAAACGAGGTCGTGGCGGGAGCAAGCTCTCCTTCGATGTGGCTTCGAGCGAAAGTTTGAATGGCATCGATGGATGAATGAAGTTTCTCGGTAGCCTCATCCACTCAGATGGATGCGTTCATCTTGAGGATGAAATGATAAAGTGATGAGTGCCACATCCGTCAGGAAAGGATCCCCGATTGCAACAATATTGTTTCCATGCTTGAACAGTAGAGTACTAAAAACATACTGTTGCAATACTACAATTGTATATTTTCAATGGATAGAGTATACCCTCCATTCAAATTGTATTGTTGCAATACTGAAAACGGGATGTTTTTAGTACTCTATTGTTCAAGCATTGAAACAATATTGCAACAATATTGTTGCAATGGGGGGCTTTTTCCCGATGCACATCTCAAATAGCAAGGCATCTTGAACTCATGATGTTTTGATGTTGAAACAAGTGATTGGTTGCATTCATAGTGTTCATTACTTTCTCAAGGTTAAAAGATTATTGTTTCAATGGTACTTTGTTCCAATATTGAATCAATATCAAACCAATATTGATCAAATTTAACTTGTCAAAGTACCATTTTTATACTGATCAAATGTATAATTTATTGATATTTCTTTAATGTTGTTTCAAGTAGCATTGAATCAATACCAAGTCATATGTTGATCAAAGTGAACTTGTCAAAGTACCATTTTTGTATTGATCCAATGTATAATTTGTTGGTATTGCTTTAATGTTGCTTTTAAATATCATTGGTTCAATACAACTTCAACATTGAAACAATGGCTCATTATAAAAATTCTCAAATTGATATGATTGACATTGGTTCAACACTATTTCAATGTTCATACAATGAGTACAAAAATATTCAAAATCCAAAAGTAAAAGACGGTATGAAATGGATGTTGCCATCACCTTGGCAGTATTTTCAACCTAAAACTACTAAGTTGCCTCCCTATAGCCACTGCTATACACATTATTCACCTACTGTACTAATTTTTAATGCCCAATTGTTTTATGCATGCATGAAAATTTCCAATGCCCAATTGTACACATGCTAATTCTTAATGTCCAACTATTGTATGCATGCTAATTCCCAATGCCCAATGCTAAGGAACTCCCAATGCCCAACTACTTCATGCTAACTTCCAAGGCCCAATTGCTTAAGCACACTATGAAATTTAGAAAGCTCTATGACCCTGAAACTTGAATTGCTATACAATGTGGATTTTAGATGTTCCTAAAACTTGAACTGCAAATGTTTCTAAATCTTTACTATCTAATCTAAACCTTCTACAATTTGTAGCTCAAAGCTAGAATGCTGGCTCATCAGATTCAATGTGAACTTCTCGATGAATGTCGGGAGTGTCTGAAACATGGTCTACCTCATCAAAATCATCATTTTGAACTATTATAATTCGTTGCATATTTGGGCAGTCCCTGTACACACGTGCCTCTGCTGCCTTCATCATATTCACCTTGTTATGTACAACTTGTTATGTTATATTTTGTATTGGAAGTATTTGATTATTGATATATTATTCTACTAAAAGAATTGCATTGTTGATTGTCAGATTCATATCAACTTAACATGTGAGGGAGCTATCATAACACCAATAATATTCTATAGTGATCAGACCACATTGTCCAACAACAGACGAGTTCTAGGGCATCCAATAGTGATGTCCATTGGAAACATCTCTTGTCATATCAGGGAATTAGATGAAGGTCATACTTTGATTGGACTTCTTCCTATATTCTCAGGTGAGTCTAATCACTTATATTCTTCCTACCATATGTTCTATTTAATCATATTGCAATTATAGTGACTTTCCAAATGTGTGCATGTAACAAATTACTCTTTTGTCGTAAATCAGACATGGATGTATCCCAAGATCGAAAATTGGAGATGTTCCAAGAATGCCTAGAAACTATTTTTCAACCACTAAAAGTTGCAAGTCATGAGGGTGTGGCTCTTATTGATCCTTTTGGAACCCCACAATTTGTGTTCCCTCTTCTCTATGCTTATGCATGTGATCACCCCGAGGGATGCAAGGTGTGTAAATTTTTTCTATTTTTTCTCCCGTGTTGTTTGACATCAATTCTATTTTGTCTGTTGTGTTGCTTTTGCATCCTGTTTGGTTTAGTTTGAGGAGTTTAGAAAATATCAATTCCTTTGTTTATAATTTTGGATGGGAGAGAAGTTTGTGGAAGGAGAATTGTAGGGATGAAATGCGCTCATTCCTTGATATTATCAATGATGGCGGGGCTGGATGAAAGGGATTTGAGGAGGAAGAATCTTACTCTTATGATGTAATATCTTGATGCAGATCTCATGTACATTTGATACAAATAGAAGTTCATCTCCATGTAGCAATTGTATGTGTGGCAAAGATGATTTGAGTAATGTAAATTTGACATTTCGATCAAGAATAGAAGAGAAGATGAAAGAGATATATTGTACCATGACAACTGAAAACTTGCCACGAGGAGAATCCAAGAAAATATCAAAATCTTGGTCAGTACACCCTATAGAGGTAAGCATCACTTACCTATATTCTTGCATGTCAGTGTCATATTCTAATGTTGTGTAGAAAAACTAGCAAAAGAATTTTCTCAAATTAATGTTTATATGGGCAAAAAAATTGTAGTTCCAATCAGATCTTGTTTCTAATCAAATGCATATACAGTTGTTCACCAAAGAGGTGGTCTAAATCTTTCTCAATTTGCATGAGCTCTGAGTCTTAGATGTTAACACCCAAACTTATTGGAAATAGTTTTACCTATGAGCACATGTAAAGTAATTCAGTTTTGTAGCCTTTGCCTCCGTTTTCTAATATGTTTTCACTTGATATGTTTGCAGTGTGCATTTTGGAACTTCAATGGTGGTGATACAAGATTAGGGAACCCATATTTGGCAATTCATGTTGATATTTTACACCAGAGTGATGTTGGCATATTCAAAATGCTTGTTGACATCATCCGAGAGATGGTTCCGCCAACCACTCTTATTCAGCTTGATCAACATTTGTTTCATATTCGTGATAAGTGTCGCTATCCAGGTTTTAGGATTCCAGGAAGTGCTAAAGGAGGCTATTTTACATCAAATGCTAACTATGCAGGCTTTGAACATAGAGCTATAATGCAAGTGTTGATGTTTTGTTTGATTGGACTCTATGATTTGAGCATCATTGAAGTCTTTGCATTGTTTATGGATTGGTATTCTTTAGCATGTCGCAGCATTGAGCATACTGATGGAAGTCTTCTTCAAATGAAAACTTCAATGAACAGGTGAATAACTCTATGAACTCAAATTTTACCGCATTCCTATTGTATTTTGTATTGAATGTGTATTTGTTATATGTTACTTGTAAACTTAATATTATCAAAATGCATGTGTGTATTAACATATTGCTTTTTTTAGGGTGGTGAGTGCAATGAAAAGATCAAATTTGAGTGACTGGCAAAGATCTGCTTTCAACACCATCAAAATACACATGATGAGCCATTTTGATCCTTGCATTCGTCGATCTGGTTTGCCATGGGAATATTCTACAAACATGTTTGAACACATGCACATTGCCCTCATGAAAAAAGCTTACAGAAGAAGTAATAAGAGAAATGCATCCCTCCAAATTATAAAGCACAATAGACGATTGGAAATGTTGAGGACAGTGGGCAAACATCTTCAAGGATTTGAGAACATACAAGTTCAAAGAGAGACAATACTTGATAAGGTTTGTGAAGTTCCATTTGACATGATTGCATAGTTGTCTTCAATTTATGTTGATATTTGAAGCTATCAATACTAAATAATTTGATTCTAATTAAATAATTCTTTCTTTTGGCAGGCAGTGACTTCCGGAATGAACGTCATATCTAATGCTTATATCAACATTCACAGGTCTTGGTTGATTCAAGATGCACGTGATGTATCTCAAACACCTAGAGCAACTATGAGTGACATCCGAATGGGGAGAGGATTTGATGTTGCCACTTTACCAAAAAAGGTGCAATATCTTTTTCATCATCAACCAGAGGTTCCAAACTACTTGTCACATGCTCTTCGAAGCTTTGAGTTGGAGAGAGGTATTCGATTGCCTCAGGTGAGTACAACTTAGCACAAATGACGAATTTTCAAATCATCTATATATATATTGTATGAACTTAATTAAACTTAAATTGTATTTGACTTGAACTTCTTTTTAATTGTAGGTACCTCAGGTGAATACAACTTTGCACATATGACTGATATTCAAATCATCTATATATGAATTGTATGAACTTAATTAAACTTAAATTGTATTTGATTTAAACTTCTTTTTACTTGTAGGTGTTTGGAGTGTCAAAGATACTAGCAATCCCAGGAGGCTCGAGAGGACGCTATGGCAAGTCACCTCAATATGTACGAGCTTCAAATTCATTCCATGGACGCCCATGGTACAGTAGTGTTGCACTTAAGATGGAAAGTTCAAGTGAGCCAGAAATTACTTGGTATGGTGAGGTACATCTTCTTATGCATTTTTCAGTTTTAGATTTAGCACTTGTAAAGTGTTATTGTGAACTTGATGAGGATGATTTGGGAAGAATATTGAAGTGTGTAGAGTTATCATGGTCTATTCCACATGATTATACAAGGGCCCAAGTGAAAAGAGCAAAACGATATGAGTACATAGTAATAGAAGCATCAAAAGTATTGAGAGTAGTGCATGTTGTGCCACATTTTGGACAAAGTGGACACTTTTTTGTAAACAAGTGGAAATTTTAGTTGAAACAATGTTGATGAAAGTAGAAATTGAAACTATGTTGAAACAACATGCATTGCAACAATGACCATTTTCTATCTAGTATTGAAGTAATGTTGATGGAAATAGAAGTTGAAGTATTGTTGACACAATGTACATTGCAACGATAATGCATCAAGCTTAATTTAATATACATTGAGAACAATTATTTTTTCAATATTGATGTAATGCCATTTTAATCTCAATTGAAACAATTGATTAGTTCAAAATCATCAAAGTATTTGTTGTTGCAATATCATATTGAAATAATGTTAGTAGAGCAACAAAACAATACTAAAACAATACTACTTCAATTGGACAACTTTCTTAATATTGTAACAATGTCACAACAATGAGGGGGTAAATTTGTGATGCACTAAAAAAAAAGACACACTTTTTCAATACTTTTGCAGTATTACATCAGTACTACTGGAGAGGGTTAATAATAGAATATCTAATTTATCTTCTTGCAGTATTTTGTTTAAACAATATTATACTTATATTCATGTTGAATTTCATTGAAGTATAAAACTCAACATTAGAATTTTTATGTATTAGATAGAATGCAAAGCAAGAATTTCAAAAAAAAATACTAAAATCTTCATATAATTTTATTTCTAAAATAAATTTAAAAAATTATTTATTTATTACTTAAAAATAAAAAAGAAATTTAATATTTTTAACAATATAACAATAGAAAATTTATCATAATATAATATATTGATATTAAAAAATATAATATTGATAATATCAAATTTATTTATTATATATATAAATAGTTTTAGAAATATATATATATATATATATATATATATATAGTTTTAGAAAAATATAGATATTTTATACAAAATAATGAAGATTATTATAATGATAAATATCTACATTACTGTACATTGATTACATAATTACGTTATTTTAAAAATATACATTTGTAGTATTTCAACAATACTATAAATTTGTTGTAAAAATGTTGACTATGTGAGGTCAAAAAGTCAAGCATTTATTGTAGGCCTTGCTATTCATACTTGTAATAATTATACCAACCTCAACTTCATTAACACACATTTTTGAAACTGAGGTAATTTCTTGTATCTTTGCACACATACGAGATGATACTTAGAAATGTATCCATTCAACTCACAACCAACATTGCTTTCACAATATAGACAATGTCAATAATAAGATGCAACCAAAAAGATAGGTAAAAAATTAGTGCAATGTGTTATTTCATGAATGCTAACATGAATAACTCATGAGGTAAATCAGCCAAGGATGAATTCAAAATTTAAAGTAATAAGAATGGAAGATCACATATTGTTTGAAAACAACTCAACAAGTTGTTAAATTCTACTAAACACTAGTAGAAAATCAATGACTAAATTAACAAAACATCAACACTTTTTTGTTAACTTTAGCATTTGAAAGTCCATTTTCACAAATTCAAGAAGTTTTTGTTGAGGTAGTTAAACTATTTGACAAGTTTTTGTTGATTTTTGTATTGTACTTTTTGTTGAAACCATTTCGCACATATTGAATAGGTACTACACTAAGCACTTCCTATCTGCATGCTTTCTAATTCTTGCTTCATTGAAATTTATTCAATATTCTACGTTACTTTCGAGAATTGTAGCTTTAGCACCTTATACAATAGGAAAATCCCTTAAATCAATGTGAAATATCCAGGGCTAACATTTGCATCAATTATGTTAGGAAGTCAAAATCAATGTGTATGTTTTAGTGCTACAAGTATGGACATATATACAAGTATTGTCACTACAAGATGAAATGGCATACAAAACAAAGCCAAATCCATAGGCACTTTATGTAGAAAGATAAATTTTGACTAGAAATGCAATACATTTGTAAATACTTAGGTCTTGAATTCTATCTTCTATTGCTCTGTTCATTACTACAATTGTTTCAGAGATACCCTTTTCCTAACTAGGACTATAATACTACTTCTGAAAATTACATATGCCACTTTGATTGGTATATTGGCATCCTCCACCTCCTTAATCAAACCATGTTCTAGTAAACACCGGCTTACTTCCTATTGAATTTTCTTAAAAAAAAACAAATTCACTACAACACAAGAACCAAAGCAAAATAAAAAATTGTCAACAACTACAACATTCATAAAGCAATAATTATATACTAAGTTACCATAACATTATCTTTTTGTCTACTTCCTCTTCAGAACTTTCCTAATGCTCTGAAAGCAATCAAGCTGGCTAGCATTGTCATCATGGTACTTAGAAAAAAGGCATCAAAAAACATAATGGTCAAAAGAAAATTGTTGTCCTTCCTATGCATGATTTTTTCTTTGCTTTTGACATTGTATTTACTGCTTTGGTCCATGGAATGAACTTCATGTTCTTCATTATTCACATACTTTTGCTCTATATATTGGATTGCCCAAATTCAAAATTAATTCACATCAACATCACATGGAACCTTCTGACTTCAAGAATTTTTTTTTGAGATTGAATGGTATTACAAATCATGATATTTTGTTGAATATCAAATGCATATACTCTTGTCTCTCTTCCCAATAATTTTGTCATTTTTGCTAAATTGAAACTAAATATAAAGCTATGAAAGAACTGAAATAGAAGGTTGTTTCTTACAAGGTAGTTTGGCAACACTTAAAGTAGACGATGTGTATTGAAAATCAAAAGAATGTATATTGAGTGCAATAGATCAATTGGGTACTTTGTTCCTTTGTATAGAGCTTGCTAAAGTGTGGAACGAAAATGGAATGGAAATAGCAAGTCTAGCCTAGTTTACTAGTTTCAGCTATAGCCAATTTTTTTCCATGCATTGTACACTTGATTGCAATATAATGTATTTGACCTTTTTGGTGTTACAATTGCAATCTCTTTTGTTTTGGAATGTAGGACTAAGAATTTGGACACACTACTTATTGTTGCCAAATGTGATGGAGCCTTGATCCTTCATAGTTGGTGAATATGGTAGTTCTTGTCTAAGTAGACATCATTGGAAGTTGAATTTAAAATTCTAACTTGAAGTGAGTTGTTCCAATGTAGTAGTCAACTAACTTTTGAGTCTCTATTTCTTTACCTTGTTTGTGTGGTCACTTAAAGTTTCAAACAATTGATGAATGGAACTATATTATTATGGATTCATCTATGTAATGATAGAGCTACATTATTTTTGCAATTGAAAGTATGGAAAGTATATTTTGGGACAAAAATCATCTGCCATACACATGTACATATTAAAGCACTAAAGACCATAATGAAAGGGTCCACATCAATAAGACAGTCAACAAGTTTTTGTACCAAAATGAACATTTTTTAATTCACTTGTTAACATTATTTTTACAAAGTCAACAATTTATTGTGTCAAAATCAACACTTTTTTGTTACAAAATTAATAATTTTTTGTTACTAAATCAACATTTTTGTATTAACAACTATTTAAATCAACATGTCCAAATCAACAAAAAAAAATCAACAATTTTGTATTGAATTTTTGTTAATTTAGTTATTGTTTTTCTACTAGTGAAATGTCAAGAATCTGTGACTAAACATTTTATGTACAGTGGGGGCCCAATCAAAATGACATTTTTGAAATTGCAGTGAAGAAAAGTTCAGTGCTATTGACTTTGATAGCCTTCCAAAAGTTGAAAAATTGATATTTTTCCATGGAATTTGTATCATGACATTATCTTTAATAACACGTGTTAATAAGCGAGTTTCAAGGCCAAAAGATTCACCAAAAAAAAGTTATTCAAAATCTACCAACATGGATAGCTATGCAAAAATTTCACTACTGCCAACTTTGACAACCTCCCAAGGACTGAAAAAAAATTTGCCATGAAATTTTTGAAACAGAAAATACTCTATGTTGATAACATATGTTCCAAATTTCAAGGCCAAAAGATCAATACAAAAAAAGATATTCACAATCTACCAACATGTGTTGTTTTGAGAAACACTTGTAGAAATCATTTCACTACTACCAACTTTGATACCCTCCCAAGGGTTGAGAAATTGTCTATTTACCATGAAATTATTGTCACACAATCCTCTCTATGTTGATAACATGTATACCAAATTTCAAGGACAAAAAGTCTCACAAAAAAAGATATTCAAAATCTACCAACATAGGTAGCTTTGAGAAACCATTTATCTATTGCCAACTTTGACATCCTCCCAAGGGTTGAGATTTTTTTATTTACCATGAAATTTTTGGCACGAGATCTCTTCTATGTTAATAACATGTGTATGAAGTTGAATAAATGGTATGAATTTGAACTTTGGGCTTGGCCCTTGAAGGTTTTACACTATGGTCATCTGAGTCGAGAAACCATGCACTACAACAAAAGCAGTGTTTTATGACTGCAAAATATGACTGCAAACAATCGTAAACGACTGGCGTCAGTCATATTTTTTGATTTTACGACTGCTTGTAGTCATATTTTGCAGTCATAAAACACTACTTTTGTTGTAGTGATGTGAATTCATTGCTAGCGGTTTGGACTTTGGGCTTGGTCTTTGGAGACTTTGGACTATGGCTAGTTGAAGTCTTCAATACCTATATTTTATTTCTATTTTCAACCCATTTTTTTGGGCTCTCAACAAAATTTGGCTACTCAATCCCATGGCCTTTTAACTTAGAAAACCATAGTATAGAAGTGGCTCTTAGTGTAGTTGTGGTCAATTAGTCCGGTGCCATTAGTTGTCCAATTCCGACATCTATACGACCCTCCCATTTGCACCACTGGCTCCCACCTATTTCCATAGAGTGTTTGTCATTTTCTTTGGACTAGCAATTGGGTGCTATTGTCAAAGAATGACATCAAGTTCACATCTATTTATGGGATTTATGAGACAAATTACAATTGATAAAGATGTGGTTCATTAGATGTCGGTTTAGGTAGGTTTAATTGTGAATAAATACTTGTCAAAATAAGTTGTATCTTCAACCAATAAAGGGGAACTTTTAGAATGTTGAACTTGTGCTTTAATAACATTTATCAAACGGAATTCGAGTGATAGGTCATTGATTTTAAACCTTTTCAAGATGGTCATGACCCCTTGTGCTTTTAAAACATTCATCAAATGGAATTTAAGTGATAAGTCACTGATTCAACATTTTTACATTTTTGGTTTGAAACTTCATATCAATTTCAATTCTTATCATATTAATATGATTCCACTTGTAATTCAATGAATTCAACTAATTTTGACTTTGACAAATACAAGCAACAATCACACATTGCACAAGATACATAGATTACAAATCTAGGTGGCATTCCTTAAGAAATTAGCACATGAGTTTTAAAGTACTAAGTAAAATTAGCTTTTTCATCTATTCAAGATGGATTGACTTAGATATATTGTTATTTTCCAAAAACTATAGTAACTTCACCAAGCTAAAGAACTTCATGAAAATCACAATATTCACAATATTTCACAACCCAATCAATGTTAGAATGCTACTATGAAGAAGGTAACACATAAGCAAAATAGGCTTCACAGGAGTCTAGAAGCTTATTAACCAATTATGATCAAGTCAAAACTCAATAATTCTAGTTTTTTTCACACTTGAGATGTCATTTGTGCATAATAAATGAACAGTTTTGAAAAATTTCACCTAAGAAAATCAATTTAACTTCCAAATCCAAAAATATGTTCGTGATTTGAACTTCTGTGCTAGAGATCACAATTAGATGCATTTACCTTACAAGCATGTTAAGTTGTCAAGAACTATTAAACATGTCTTCCCTTGAACACGCAAATATTGATAATTGTTGAATGCTCTCTAGAAACGACTCAGACCATTGAAGCCATAGCTTTGATATCTTCTGGCTGGATTCCTAATGAAAGAAGTGTCTCGCAATCACACTAGCCTGGAACACTTTCTAGCTCTTACAAATTTCTACAGCATTACTGATTAATCTTATCACCAAACAACCTTATCTTCTCACACAATTATTTGCAGTGGCCTCATCTCGACTTTACATGCACTCCATGTACCTGACAGAAGTCCATCACTTTACAATCACTCTCATCAAGCTGCCACGAGATCAAACTTCATCTCCGGAAGCCAAAAAATCGTTTCAAGCTCTGTTCCAAACATGCTACCTATGGCACTCCCCAGTGCACTCGTAGAATTTCTAAACCAAATAATCCTTTGCAGATAATATTCCAACACATAATCCAAGCCAACCCAAATTGCTTGGGATAGTCTACAACATTTTAGCCATTTTGTCAGCTAATTCCTTGTACTTTACAAGCTAGACAACATCCCTTGCTACTGACAGCTGGATGGCAACTAAAAATTATAGCAGTAGTACAATTAAAATTGGAAATACACTTTGATTGATCCCCAGACCTTAAAGTAAGAGGGTTCAAAGTTGGCCTGATGTTCACTAGCTCTTACTAGACGTATCTTTACATTTCTGTACACTTTTTAAGCTTCTGCATCAAAAGCACCTTCACAAAGCAAAGGAACTGCGTTAGATAAGCAATTCTACTTCTCTAACTAAATCCAAATTTGAATTGCAGACTCTCTTCCATTGAGCAACAATGCATATGTATACCACAAGCTTAATTTCTAACTAATAATGAATCATGAACAAATTATTTCGAAGCAACATCTGGAAGTTGAAGAGGTTTCACCTGTGCTTGCTGATTGTTCTTTCACTCAAAAAGCTCAGTTCCTTCCACGAATAAATGCAGCTAACTCCATGGGAGCATTCACTGTGTTCAGCCAATCCTCTAATGTATCACCTTCAAGTCTCTCTTCAGCTGGACAACATAAATGCATACAATCATGTTTCAATAAACAATGGCAAGTACATCATGAAGTTTCTTTTCCTTTGCACTTGCTAAGCAAGAAAAGGACAAGTTCAAAATTGTATGCAAACCTAGAAGCTTCCCAAAATTTGAAGGATAGAAAATGGGATAAAATAAATGTACAATTAGATATAAAGTAAAACGAGTGATATAGACTCTCCGTTTCACCCATACTCTGTGCTTTCAGCAAGAGAAAATGGACATTGCACTTACCTTCAAGTTGAGCGCCAAGGCCCTCGAGAGCTGTCGGATTGCAGCGAATCACTAGCAAGGCCATTTCCAGGGCAGACTGAATTAAAGATTTCACCTCGGTTTGTACCATATCTGCCATGCGACCCTTCATTCACCCAGCATAAATATTGAGCATAAGTTGGCTGACTTAGTCATTACGAAACACACAGGGAAAATGATGTTACTAAGTCTATACAGAGCGGACAGAAACACGTCATGGCATCTACCAGACTTCAGAGACGTTGCTGACAGATGACCACTACTTGACGCTGATAGATAAAGTTCTAGAGAAAACTTATGAGACAGATCAGGTCCCTTGTACAAAAACTTCACATACATGACTGGAAGTTTGTCAGCAATTTAAGCATAACTCCACTACATCCGCAAAAAGAAAACGTCAAAATTCCTGTTTAGTAGTTGTAATACAGGAACAGACTGCATATTTTATGTGATATCTAACCAACAACAATAACGACTTTGGGAATAGACACCAAGGAACTAGGAATTACCTGATCCTTGCCCCACGAGAAGGAACCACCAGTCTCATCAAGGCCTCCTCCAGCAAGTGTAGATAACGAGACTGGACCAATATTGGAATTGAGACCATACTCTGCCACTGCTTTGTATGCCAAGTCGGTGGCACGCTTAATATCATCAAGAGCACCAGTAGAAACACGACCATGGTACACCACCTCCTCAGCAGCACGACCACCCAAAAGGATCACCAAACGGCCTCGTAGCTCATCAATGAACAGAAGATTGCGATCTTCAGAACCTGGAGGAATATATGTGAAACCCAGAGCTCCTCCAGACCTTGGCAAAATACTTAATTTCTGCAAGAAATAGACACAACATTTGAGAAACATATAGGGTTGGAGAGAGGCGGCAAGAACCAGTTCCACCGGATCTGAGGTGGAATGAAAACCATCGGTTCAAATTAGTAATAGTTCAACAAGCTCAGTAGCAAGAAACAGTTGAATCCATGTCCAGAGAATAGGCAATACCTGCACTCGTGTAAGACCAGGTACGAACTTGGCAACAGCTGTTCCAACAACTGCATGACCTGCTTCATGTCGTGCAACAACACCTTTTTCGGAACCATGCAATGTAGACCTCTTTTTCTCGATACCCTGTAAACACAGAAGACTGAGAGATTAACTTTTATACAAATAGCTATTTGAGGGAAGAACACAAATACTTGAAACCGACAGTCTTTCACTATCATACCAACGGGTCTGAGATGCGTTCCTACCAGTGCCTTTCTTTATACGCTTCACACTCAGCATGTAAAAAGAATATTAGAAGATATAATCTTGTAAATACACTTCCGTTGTTGGCCCTAACTCTTTAAAATGAGATATCAAGGATTGAGGCATTTAAATGGGCTTCTCAATCTGCAGATTCCACTCAAAGATTTATACCACGACATCACTCTGGTAATCGAAGAAGTCTTACAGCTATCGCACGCTCCACTGCTTGGGAAAATTCTAGATTTTCAACCACCAATTTGCTTGCCCTCCCTGCCAATAAGGCTGCTTCGTTGACCAAATTTGCAAGGTCTGCTCTGTTGGGTATACAGAAGGATTCATCAGCAACAACGACGAAATTTAAGCTCTAATTAAAAAGCAAGATTTTCAAAACTTAGACCCAAATTGATCAGACCGTCAGAAAGTAATCGAAGTATTAACTTTAGAATTAACAAATATTTATTAAAATATAAATCATTCAAAATTAGTTAACTAAACTTCAAATTTCCACTCGGTAAACGCACTCGAATTTTTCAAGCTATTGTTCATCAACCCATTTGGAGCTGACAATATCTTTAGTAAAACTTCACGAGGGTGGCAAGAGATAAGATGCTCTACAACTAGTATAAGGTAACTGCGAAAACAAAAAGACTTCGGGTATTCACTGCAAAGACGGACTTTCTACCACAAACTTGGCGACAGGACGGTGGACAGGGTAATGATGATTCCATACCCAGTAAAACCGGCTGTTGCAGCAGCGATCACATTAAGATTCACGTCAGGTGCCAAAGGCAACTGCTTCTTGGTCACATGAACATTCAAAATTTCCTCACGCCCTTGTCTGTCAGGTGGCTCCACCTATTTTGAGAGAATACTTTCAAACAGTGCTTGCGAACACGACGAATTTCTGAATATTATGTGAAAAGAAAGCATTTAATTATACTAGATAACCTTCTCATTATTAAATTTATGATTCACAATGCTCATAAAATCATTTACTGACTATAACAAAAGCAAACGATAAGTCAAAATATTTGCAGAGGAATAAAAGTGACGTGAAGTAGAACCATAACAATCCGGTCAAATCGTCCAGGTCGCCTCAACGCAGGATCCAAAACGTCAGCTCGGTTAGTGGCCCCCAGTACAATGACAGTTGAGCTGCTCTCAAATCCATCCAGCTCCTGAATAGAACATAAACATCACTCAAATGAGACATTCATGGTTTCGACAGATCTTGCGAAACCCAGTAAAGATGAGTAAATGCATGTTGTAAAATCTAAAGAAATCAAAGCTATCATATTGACAAATCGATCAAGAAAATCCATTACATCATACATTTCATTGATCAAACTCGAAATAGAAAATAATCATGCTGAGCGTAAGGTAAGAACAAACTACACTTGTTGGTCAAAAAGAAAATGAGTAAACATACTGTAAGAAGCTGGTTGAGGGTCTGCTCTCGTTCATCATTTCCAACACTTCGAAGCCGACCATCACGACCTTTTGCTACAGCATCAATCTGTAAAAATTATGTCTAGACCAAATAAGCACCTCAACTGCTCTTTTCCAATAATGATTACCCCACAATAGCCTCACATATACTACTGGAAATTCAAGATTCACGAAACAAGAGGCTCTACACTTCTAATAACTTCTTCAGGTACATCGTAAAAAAAAAGTACACTTCGTTCAAACAGATAAGGCCACAAACCTCATCAATGAAAACGATTGACGGTGCTTCCTTCTTAGCTCGAGCAAAAAGGTCACGAACACGAGAGGCACCCATGCCCACATATAACTCTACAAACTCACTAGCTGAGCAGCTGATAAATGGTACATCTGCCTCTCCTGCAACAGCTTTAGCAAGCAATGTCTTGCCAGTACCGGGTGGTCCAACCTGCCAAATATTGAATATGCCAGTCATGTCAGTTTTATCTTCACTAAGGAGGTCACAGCTCATCCACTTGTACAAATGAACACCAGCTCCTAAAAACAAGACGCATTTGTAGCCCAAATCTCTGTGGAACTTGTAGGTGGTTTGGTACGCAATCGAATAGCTACACAGAACCTGATCCTCGTACGAAACATGGATAACGAGGACTGAGAGGCAGACTGTTTCTACATCTGCTAATAAACACAATAACCAACTTAATGTAGAAATCAACGCCTGAGGACATACTGAAAACGATGTGCAGACTGATCACGACATTGACTTTATCGTCAATGCTCCAGGAGAACGTTGACAAAATATGACAAAACGATAACACACGAAATTGAGTCACACCAGAGCAAAGAAAAGAAATATACCAGCAAAATCCCTCTTGGAGGTCTCGCACCGAGCCTTGTATACCGATCCGGATGTTTAAGAAATTCCTACAAGAGGAAACCAAAAGCGAAGGCCTTAGCATGAAGATGTACCGAATGAATCGTGGACGACAATCCATTATATGTTGACATCCTACACAGCCAGCTCTGCACAAACAAAACTGGATGGACATGAATTATTGTCCATCTTTCTTGGAGTACTTTCAATACCCTCAGCTCAGTAGTCTATACGTGGCTATCATGAGCAAGACACTGGCCTTAGATTTCCGAAATTAAAAACAAGTTGCGGTCTCACTTACAACGATCTCTTCAAGCTCTTCTTTTGCTTCATCCACACCCGCCACATCTGCAAACATAATTGGACCGCCAACGTCTTGATCCTTGCCACCTCCCGACAATAATCCTTTCCGATTCCGTAGACGACCAGTTGAACGCTGCACATGTAAACGGTTATGAGAACGTCTAGTAATATGACATCGCCCTCATCAGTTTGTACATTGATTGCAATTACATTCAGCACCAATGAAAATATGTTCATCAACGATCTCATCAACGATCTACTCGTGCTGGTTGTCCAAAGATACAGAACATCCAAATTTTAAGACACGATCTGGAATAAACTCCTATATTCTTTGCACACAGCTACATCACAACCTTCAGATTGGTCCTAAACACTAAAGGTAAAGGGTGTGACACACTCACGGAGTCAGAGTCTTTAGGTCAGAAAGTGAACCTGTGGTAGTTTCAACGAAAAGCGACCCAGAAGGCCAACAATAAGGCCTACATACAGGAAAAATATCTGATACCCCAACAATAAAAAAAAAATCCCCTGTTAAAACCAACCAGAGATCATATTCTCCCTACTATTGACATCATTGTTGCCTCTTGTTTCGTTTTCAAGACGATGCACTCTCCAGAATATACAGTCGATACCTCAAATAATTGAGCTAGGTGCACACCTACTATTTGAATAATAACAATAACCATTTAAAGATAAATTCAGTTTGAAGAAAACTTGGCTCCAGTTTGTCGAGATGCGAAACTCCTTACTAGTAAAGTATTGATGATTTTCAGAGGGCGCTTATCAGGGGCACCAAACACAACATCATTTGCTTTCAACTGGTCATACGGAATACTTATGTCAAAGGGCCTCGTTGTAGTGTAATACAGTCGCTTTGACTTTCCAGATTGTGCAATTCCAGGTACTTCAGCTTTGTTATTTCGAGTACCTTCAGTATCCACTTCGTCTCCCACTTTCATCTAATTCAAGATTGCATCCAAAGCTTCAGTATCAGCAACTGATGTACCGCATGCACCAACCCAAGAGCGAAAATACAACAGCACTCTAAATATTTCCGAGAGTAACATTCCTCTACACAGTCTGATTTTCCAGCACCTTCGAAACTTTGAATACCGGTATTAGTTAATAGACAGAATGAGGAGATGCATGTCAGAAACCGATTGCAAAATGTCCATTGAGATTCAATATGGTGAGGGTCAATTTCAAAACCCTAATTCCAACTCTGGCATACCCCGGACGCGAGAATTCATAAATTTTGAGTATATATATGAGATAACGGCAACCTCACCTGTATTTCATTCTGAGATCGTGCTTGACGTCCTGACGGTCGCAGAGAGTATGTCAGATGATACCCGTCAATCTCCACGCTCTCGATGTCGTCGTGAGTACTCTTGCTCAGAAATTCACTGAAAGGGACAGTGACATAAGCTGAAGAACTCCTTTCAGGAGCCGATGAAGAGGATGCGCCGGAGAAGGGGACCCGTAGCAATCTCATGAGCAAAACGAAAATGCTCAGTCGAAGGAGTAGGGCCCCAATCTCGTGAGCCTGGATGGCAGGCGTGCCTTTCCAACTCCAGTCTGGATTCCACATCCACTTCAGCATTTGCCACCAGCTTTTCTCTGGAGGACTTGCCGAGGGCTCTGCCCTGCCGGATGTGGTCGACCGATTATCCTCATCTACTTGTGCTGAAGGTTTACCGTTGTCCTCTTTGTCGCTAGGGTTTTGCAACGCCGAGGGGTCTGGTCTGCCTTCTTTCTTTGAATCTTGGTCAAACCCTGGAGCACTTGCGAGGATGATCTTCACTTGTCCCCACTTTCCTGAACCACTGAAATTATCTGCTCCATAATAGCTACATCCGATGAACGTCTTTGATGCAAGAGTACTCTTACTGCTGAAAAATTTATGAGCCTGACCTAACTTGCTATTCGAGATAACACATTGCAGGTTTCCATGGAAATTCGATGATCTACAGTGGTTCGTTCTACTCTTTACTAGCGTGGAAGAAGAGAAGTGAAGCGAGTACTGTATTGGAAGAGCACTAGGATATGAAATAGCGAAGGGATGAGGAGAGTCGCCCTGCAGCATTGTGCAAGAAAATGGTGCCATGACAATGTTGCAACTCGATTTAACCATCAGAGTCTCTGCGACTACAGAGTTGCGAAGACACTACTCCCAGCCTCCACAGGTCCATGCAAAAGAAATTCAGGGACCATTTCTCAAAATCCACTTCCTCACTGCACAGATAACGACGTAATGCCTCGCCCAGGCGCCATCACACAGGCATATCCTGAACACAATATTGCACGAGACATAACAAGAAAGACGAATGAGCACAGTGCAGTAGAGCAATTTTTTTCTGAAAAGTTTAGTCCCATAATAACGATTCAAATTCTCCCAGGAATCAATGTACAATACGAAAATTCGAACATAATATTCGTGCAGTTAGACAACCCCGAGCGAATTCACCAACACACTCCCTAAACGAGGCCAATCCAATCAAAAGCTCAAACCAAAATCACCAACCAATCATATGAATTCACGCATTCCGCAACCAAATTTCGCCACAGAAGGTTTCCAAATCGAGAAAAAAAATGAAAGAGAGAAGAGCGATTTATACGACGCTCATTCTGGAGGGGAAACGATGTACCTGTTCGGCAAGCGCAGGCGACCAATTTGACGTCAAATTGGAGACGCAAATCTCAACCGATTTGAGCGAGAAGGGGCTCGTTCGAACGGCAAAAGAGAGAAGAAGGAAATTGGAGGGTGATGTAAAGGGATAGAGAACCGTGGCCACGACGAGGAAGCGGAATGCGAGGAAATGGGAAGCAGGTGACCTCGATGTCCACCATAGCCAAGCTCGGGTTTACAATTGAGACCTAGCTTTGAAGGAGAAAGGCAGCCACGTCAGCGCAATCTGATTTGCCTTTGGATGAGGTGGCAAATGCTTTGTCAGCATGTGCCAATCACCCATTCCTTACGTACCGGCAGAATCACAGCAGGCCTTTCGTGTGAAAGGAGTTACGAGAGGTCAGCGTGAGTGCCTTTTAAACTTAAGAATTCAATTTTTAAAATAAATTAATAATTAATAATTAATAAAACAAAAAAATAAAAATTTGCTCAAAAGAGCAGAGCATCATTTTTTAAATTGAAACTTGAAAGTTTATATTAAATATTAAAAGAAACAAATTTTCTTGCCTCTTATTTTCTACACCAAATGTGTATTACAAAGAGCTTACTTTATTAATCCATAAAGGACAATTTTTCATTCACCTAAGTAAACAATTGGAAATTCACGTAGGTTACTATGAAGGCGATTTTGAGCAAATGCAAATGAAAGTCTTATCAAAGATACACATTTCTATAAGCTTCTCCAAAATATAAGGGATTTTTTTGCAATCAGGTGCCCAAGTCAAAAGTTGTAGGGCTCAAAAGTTTTAAGGACAACTTGGGCAATGTGATAATAGAGAGGGCGAGCAATCAAGCAACGCTATGAAGTTTTTTTCATTCACTTTAAATGTTTATATCTAACCACCTATGAAGTCAAATGAGTTGAAATTTTTTTCACACATTTTCATTGTAGTATAGATTTCACAAGAGATTTCATTTTCCTACAATCCATTGTTTAGATTGAAGAGAAGATTTTTTAAAATTTCATTTCATTTTTTCCTACACAAGATATAAAAAATCACATATAATTCCAATTATTCACTTAGATAGATTTTTCACATAATTTTGTTTTTTTAATTAAAAATTATATTCAATTTAGAATGTCCAATTAAACTTGAAAATGACATTTGATTGGTATGTGAATGAACAGGGTGCCCTTTATGGATTATATAGACCCTTACTTCAAAAAAGGGAGATGTAGTTGTTGATGCGCAATGCAAATGGTGTGTAGGATTTTAAGGTTTTGTTGGTTTTGGAACTTCCATGGCCAATCATTGATCCTACACACCTTCTACACACATCATCATAGTATACATATACAAAAGATTGTCTCATTCAAAACGCAAGTGTCACAATTTGAACTATTCTAAATACAATAAAGAGATGTCTATTTTACAAAATTTGGGCATTGTCACCCCAACATTGAAATCTCTATAAAAGGAATTACAAATTTTTTTGAAGATGCTTGTTGAAGGAAAGATGTGTGCATGGATGTTTCCTACATCTCTATGCAATCAAATTTTAAAAATTCACCAATCAATGTTTTTTCAACCAACTATCATTTAAAAACTATGACTACAAAATAAAACAATTCACCCAATATAGAGTTTTGCTTTTTCTAAAACTAAAATTTGGTATGCTTGATTAGGATTGAGTAAGAATTGAATGTTAATTATGCTAAATAAAAAATGTCAATTGAAATTATTCTATATCAGTATTTAATCCCTAAACATCCAAAGTTTTTTCCAAAATTGAAGACTTGGAAAAATCCATTGTAAACATTATAAAAAATTTGAATCCTACAGAAGGTTGCTACTTTGCATGGCAACAATGCAACTATAGGAAAAAAATATTTGAAAAATAAAATAAAATAAAATTTGACAAGACACTACTAATATGACATCAGATTGGCAATTTCATAAATGTGTTTTTGTTTTTTTGAAAAAAAAAATTATTTTTAATTTTTTTTATTCTCCCTATATTTGCATGACAACCAAAAGTCAAACAGCCTCATCCAAGGTTCAAAATTTTCCTAATGGTACTATTTTGGAATTGATATACAAATGAAAGTTGTAGATTTTGAATTTTGGATTCTATATGTACGGTTAGATTCACCAATGCTATCACCAATTTTTTTATGAATTTTGAAAGGAAAATTTTAAAACTCCTTGAAAATTTGATTACAAGCAAAATATTATCATTTTGAGAATAAAACTTGATGGAATGGATTTGAAATGAGTATCTCTTGACATGATGATTTTTTGAAATTTTTGAATTCAATTTTGAACTATAGTCAATGCAATTTTGGCTTGGTTAATCATTTGACATACTTCCACATTTATAACTTTGGAAAACTATGTACTCTACTCACACCAAATCCAACCATTAGATAGGTCAAGAACTTGCTAAAGTATCCCACAAATTAGGATGACTTTTGTCCAAGCAATAATGAAAAAGAAACAAGAATATGAATCAATTCATTGTTCAAAAATTGGATGTCTGAGGGCTTAAAGGTTAATTATAAAATGCATGCAATGAAGGACTAAAAATCATTATTTGAGAAAAACACAAGACTAATCTCTTTGGAGCACCACTAAAACTTGGAGTTTGTTGTTGTTGGTTTCTTTGTACTATTCTTAGTTAAGCCTTCCTTTGACACCTATAGTACAAATTAGGGAGACCTTTATGATCAGTAAGTAGAAACACCTAAAATCAGCAATATGAACAGGTTTCCAACCAATGAAAGCTTGGAATGTGTTTTTTCTCTCCTTTTCAAAGTGTGGACTAATCAATTCACGACACACATCCCAAAGTAGCGAGCAAGAAAGTAGAAAGTAACAAGCAGGAAAGTAGTTCTTGAATGATCAAAATTGGAAAAAGTCTAAAACATTGGGCCACAATACTTTCTGCCTCTCAAAATTCACACTAATTTCAATTCAAGCAAAAAATTATCAATTATTTTTTTTGCAATCCCCCTCATTTCTATCTTTGCACACAGGAAAATCTTTGCTTTGCCTTTAAACTACCCTAGTTCATGTCTAGAATTGCTTATTCAATCGATTATGGGTGCCTCCACCTTAGATTGTTGGACTTGACACTACATTCCAAAGTTCATGACACATATCCCAAAGTAGTGAGCAAGAAAGTAGGAAGTAACAAGCCAAGAAAGTAGTTCTTGAATGATTAGAATTGGAAAAGTCCAAAGCATTGGACCACAACACCTTCTGCCTCTCAAAATTCACAATAATTTCAATTCAAGCAATAAAATGATTGATTTTTTTTTTTTGCAATCCCCATCATTTCTATCTTTGCACACAAGGAAAACATTTGTTTTGCCTTAAACTACCCCAATTCATGTCTAGAATTGCTTATTTGATCGATTATGGGTGCCTCCACCTTAGATTGTTGGACTTGATGCTACTTTCAAAAGGCTGTGCAGCAAAAGTGCGTGACTGAGGATGAGCATATGCCGTCTTTTTGCCTTCGTTCCAGCAACAAAACTCAGCTTACGCTGCTTCTCTTCATCTGATCGAAAGCAGCGCTAGCTCCACTTGCCGATCAACTTTCTCGGCACCAATTCCATGACATGATTTTGTACCTCCGCATCTGTGACAGTTATTGGTCCCCCGGGATGCCCACTTGCAGCAACGCATTTTCAAGGACGTTATCGGAATCCACCCAATCTCGGAAGAAGCAACATTCCATCCTCACAGGATGGGTTTGGAAGATGAGGGCCAAATCTGACCTTTAACTCCTGAACGTCCAAAGCATCTCTTCGTGCAAGACATAAGTGCAACTGTTCCTCCTCCAAATTTTGTGGGAAAAGGGAACATCTTCTACAGTAGTTTGTCTCCCAATGAGTGCTTTTTCATTTTTTTTAAGTCAACAATTCACACAGTACCCAAACAGATGATTTCCACGATGACCGGCTTGTCATTTAAAGGTTAAGGTAGGAGGTTCTAAGAGCGTACAAACTCTAGGATCGTCCACCTCCTTGAATGTACATTTTTTTTTACACGATGAGCCTCTTTTGTAGCCTTCAGCAATGTACAAACAATGTACATTTGAGGAGGTGGGTGATTTGAGAGCCCTATATCATTTCAACTTCGAAATTTCATAATGATTTTTACAAAGTCCATGGAAATATGGAACAACTTGGATTAGATGCCAATTCCACTTGTCTTTCAAGGAAACTATACTGAAAAATATTTCTCAAGGAGCTTCACCTTCATAAAATTCAGTTTGAGTTCTTAGGTGGGCGATTTATGGACTTCTTACCTTATGTAGGATATTACTTGAGTGCATTTAAGATAAACTATCTCATTATGACAAAATGACTAATGTAGTATTATACTACTACCTAGAAAATGTGGGAATAAATTTCAATGGTAGACAAGCAATAAGAAACGACGTTACAACTGAAAAAATGATTATTGGACTTCATGTGATTAAAATTTTTTTTTTACAGAAGAGTGCTACCTTGGGCATCCCATTTCAGCTTGTAAACATACACATTAGCGTCAAACAAATAGCTATTGTAGGGCTTTTACCAACCCATGTCCAACTTAACACATGCCTAATTCAATTTATAATGATCCAATACCAATTACTAACTTCTATTGCTAGAATGAATTGATTTACATTGATTTGAGGCTAATTCAAAGTGAATTGATGAGAGCGTGTAATGAAGTCATAGATTTTGCCCATTCCAAACACATGTTACCTTCATTTTGTGCAATCATCTCCCTAAAGTAAGCAATTAGTTCTCTCATTGTAGTTTCTATTTTTCCAATGCATACAACTTGGAATGGACTTTTCCTAAATGTTTGGAATTGGAAATTGAACTAGAATTACTTTACTTCCTTCTCATCAACAAAGTTGGATAATTATGGAGACACATCTAGAGCCTAGTTATTAGAGTAACAGTTTTGGTGGCCTAATAATTTATGGATTTGGGTGCAAGGTGAATTAGCAATTAAAAACAGTACGAGGTCAAGACAAGGGAAGTTAACTCTTTCAAGGACGGACTGATGACTATGGAAATCATCCCTTTGGTTACTGTGTGAATCATTTACTTCCAAAATTGCAAAATCACTCATTGGAAGTCAAACTATTATAGAAGATCTCCCCTTTTCACAATAAAATTCCAATGATGAATAGTTGCACTCCTGTCCTACTCGAAGGATTCTAGAATTCTGTGTCGTCCATTGGACGTCAAACATCCTCGTCTAAGCCGATGGTTACAGTATGTACTTCCAGAAGATTACAAGACTTTCTTCTACTGAGTAGCAAAACATTCTGTAGTGCTTCCTCGAATAATCATTTTCAATTGGTGTAACTCGGTACCTGTATACTCTAGAATTGGAGTAGAGCTTTAGTATTCTGGAAGCCATTCAACTACAAAATTTGGAGAGCACGAAGTCCCTGATCTATTATTCCTTCAAACCCTGCTCGCGTATTTCCATGCTGTGGGAATCAACTGAGCCTGTTACAAGCATACATTCAACAAGACAGACAAGCTTAAACAATATGAAATAATTTTTAGTCCAAGCTGCTCATGAGAAAACAAACAGCAACATTACAAGAGGCTATGTAATTTGTTTCGTAGTGTAGTTGCAAACTGAAGATGCAACTTATTCTATGATGGGGAACTAAGCCCCGATTTTTCAAGTAGCAATAAACATTGTACATTTAGAACCTACTCAAACTTTCACAATTCACAGATTATGCAGATGTCACTTGTGTTGATTTACGTCTCAGTTCCAACCATTCTCTTTTAGGCTAGTATCAATAAATTTGAATAAATAATTTGCAACGTCTAACTCTAGCCCTTCTTTTTGGCTACAAGCGTACAGGAATTCAAAGAAGGAAATGCAATTTTAGACCTACAACTGTGAGCCACCAGAAATTGAATTATAGCTATACCATTATGCAAAATTTGCCAGACTTGATAGCCTCAAAAAAAATGCAAGAAATGGAAAATTGGAAGGAAAAAAAAAAATGGATGCCTAGCTCTTCCAATAGATGATAATCAAACTTGCATATGACAACACAGGGTGAGTGATGTCTGACCTTGAGAAACGGAGTTTGCATTAGAGTGATGGAATCCATGGACGTCTCCATTTTCGCTTTGATGATTTGCACGATGATGTCCATTTAAGCCCGGCTGCAGCTCCATGTCCATGGTATGGTCGTCTTTGGGATCCTCTGAGGATGCCGATTCCTGACCAAGTTCTTCTCGGGTTTCATGTGTTCTCTTGGCGTTGTCCCGCCATTTATGAATGGCACTCACCGCCACATTTGACAGAACAGCATTCATTCGGATATTGGATCCCAACTGCAGCAACAAATTGCAACAACACCGTAATGGAGCGGGAGTGTCGTTTTGAGTCAAGTTGAGTGGAACAGGAGATGGTTTCCACAAGCGAAGACAATCAATCACTGCTTCCAGATTGAGTTATACTGACGAATTAAGATTTTCTCAAAAAGAAATTACAATAGCTATAGGTTAAATGTATCTCTAGAATCTGGAAATCAATAAGAAAGCATGTGAATTTATATGAAAAGTATCATTAATATATAGTTACCTGGCTGACAAGGGCATATAGAGGTAATGTGCTGACGCTGCAGAGTATTTGCACAAGCACCCTGATACATATGTGCCCAAATAATGGACTGAGTTAGCCAACTTTCTATGCAAAAAACAAAAATCATTACTGTTTGTAGCAATATGAAATTCAAAAGCTTGAAACTCTCATGTCTAGCTCCTTTACGTAATGTTGACTCCCTTGAATATATTTGTCAACAGCAAAACTGTTACTGAATTCAGCAGAGAAAAAAGAGCCTCTCACCCCATGAACAGGCGGACAATGATCATCCATCGTCTACCGACCAAACAAGAATTGAAGCCATACGAAACCTGCATAAACAAAACAAGCACTACAACAGTCAGTTCTCTATGCAAAAGGTTCATTAGCAGAAAAGCTAAAACCAATGTGCAAACAAGAACGTTTCACACACGCACACACACATCATATACTGTATAACTTCAATGACTTCTTAATGCCGTTGAAATCTCAAACTTTGAGTATTATAATCTTTTAGCAAACCTAGAATGAACAGCTGAAACTTTTGGGGTAGGAGCTATGGTTGTTTTTAGGACCTATGGTTGGGTTTTGCTACGATCTAGGAACCAAAAAGGATCAGACTTCGGTTGAGTTAAAAATGTCGCGTGCATCATCATAACCAATGTGATTTCTTTCAGAAATGAAAATGGAAGAAGTCAGACTGCTTACCAATCCCCAAAAGAAGAAGGCAAATTCAAATGCATTCTGTCAATTCACAAAGTGATGCGAAGGGTTAGCAACCATACCAAAGTACTACTCAAATCATGCAGACCTCCCTCAACAAAGCATACATCGAGAATTCATAAAAACAAAATTTAGGAACTGCCTCAACAACTTGCATACTGACTACTCATAAGCTCTCTACAATGAATATCAAACTTCTGAGTCTTTTTTTGGTTGCCATCTACACAGGAGAAGAGGGAGTCCTCAAAACTGTTAAAAAATGTCATGTAAGTAAGACGATGATCAAAAGATTTAAACTTGAAGATTACCTGAAAGAGCATCATGTGGACAAGGTAAAGCAAAAGTCGGGGTCGATTGAACCAAAACAAGTCATCACGAGGCTTAATGGCGTGGATCTTCTCTGGCTTCAAGTCATCATCTAAGATTTTCTCGGCTACAGCTCTCTCTGGTTTGGACCCTCTGTCCCCTATAGTCTTCTTCTCCACACCTCCCATGACTTCCAGTGCCAAGCTCGTGATAATCTGCTGCAACTTCATTCCCACAAACAGGACCGTCTGCAATCGAAAAAGAGAGAAAATTAAAGGTTACCCAATCCTCCAACCCAAAAATATCAGAGCAAATTGACCACATTAGTCTAGAGAGCAGAAATATGTATTACAAGCAAAAGTAAGAAATATTAGCTTACAAGAGTCGGAATAAAAGCTATCCAGAAGTACGTGTACCAGCCATAGATGTCCATCAGAAGGAAAAGGCAGACGAAAGCCCATAAGTACCAACTGCACATACAAGCATGTCAGCAATCCCCATACTCGAAACAATAAAAGCACTGAGACAAAAATTACAAAGTTTTCGATACAATAACAGGGTTTTTTTCAATGAAATTAGACTGCTTCAGGACCGAAACTTTATATAACATCATAAAATGAATCTTCCTCATGATTCATGGGAGATTCATACTGAAGTCTCTCCATGATAAGCTTTCACAGAGAAGCCTTAAACGATAGAGAGACCTTTTAAACCTGGCCACGAATCATAGGAAATATACTCTTTGTGATGTTGTTTAAAATGCCCTTAAACAATCTAATTTTACATAAAATCATGCTAAATCCCAACTCTCGAGGTGAGGGTGAATTTGACAGAGTACCTGATGCCAACCACTACTTCGAAATCTTCTTCCATGGTGCGTCGAATGTAGCTATGGAAGTCAAAGGAAGGCGTAAGATTGTGCTCCTGCAAGACATCAGCTCAGGTTCAGTCAGCATTCGCTACCCTCCAGCAAAATCAATACACGGACCCAAATTAGGGTTTGGGAGATTAGGGCTTCAGGAAGTACTTACAGCAATGAAGCCCAAGCGGAGGCACAAGTAGTCATGTCTGTAGATGGGTCGCCCGAATTGCCGGAAGAAGCAGTACTGCAGTCCAAACAGACAATGGACCAAAAAAATTAAGGAAGTCATTCCACAAACCGTGAACCCTAAACCCTAAAACTCTAAATCCTAAAACAGGATGCGGAATGCACAACAGGTACTTGCTTACAACGTAGCTGTCGAGATTCCATCCCGTTCGGGTTTCTTTCAAGAAGCTGTAACTGGCGCGCTTCCGCACAAAATTGCTACTTGCGTGCTTGTGCGTCTTCTTTCCCAACGCTGCCCATCCCACCACAGACCCCCAATCACACACCGAGTTAACAGACACAGAAAAAATTCCGACAATTTACACTCAATCATTTCACGTGACCCCATATACTTTAAAATGGCGAAATTATATCACAAGATTGGAGAACATAGAAACGAGTGAGACTTGAGGAATCGGAGCAGTTTTGAGTCCTCCAACTGGAAACTGGAACCCAGCTGTACCTCATATCTATAACAATCCTCAATTTCAGAACTGAAGGTATAAATAGTTGGCCACATCAAAATCATTTAAGCACTTAAAAATCAAAGCTCTATGCATTTGAACGTTCCAGTTTTCACAACTTCGAGCACTTGAATGTCACATTTTTGGTACTCTGAAATCTGTCGCGTCAACAATACGTCTAACAGCCTGCTTAGTCTTGAAATAGAGATTCTAAGGAGGAGATCTCTAAGAAGAGATTCTAATTAACAAGTTGAGATTGTGTAATACCGACGTCAACGGAATGATGATTCTCCTCGCGCGTCTCGTTTTCCCAACGCTTCCAACTGTGCACTTGCCATAGCCCCAGCAGCACCGTCAAGCAGCTGTAGAGCACATGCACCACCGCCAGCACGAAAATGAAGATGTGCAGCTCGTGCAGACCAGCGGCACTGATCACTTGCACCCGACCCTGCAACCCACACACGCATCGCCACACTCGCCAATGAGATAAATACCTTTAGAACTTGAATTTCAAAACCATCGAACCTTTTTAGACGCTCGTCCGGAGTCTCAGTCAAAATTTTCTCACTCAAACCTCGTTTTCAGAGATCTATGCACTAGAATGCCACAATTTTGGGCCAAATCCCAGCACTGGGATTTGCTGTGTTCCTCTATTACTGGGATTCTGCTCAATTCTACGGATATGACCACACGCAGCCATTCACTAACACCGCAATTCACGAATTAGCCATAATTCAAGAGTTCGCGCTTTGACAACTAATGTAAAGTCTCCAATCACCATACAGCAAGGGAAGGGAGAGGTTCCATTCACTTTGAGCCTTTCGCTCCAACAATCTAGAACCTTGTTTCATCTAAAATATTGCGAATTTTGTCTTTGTCAAGCCAATAATCCGCAATGGCAAAAAGCTAGAGTAAGTGTTTACACACTCTTACCACAAATCAATGACTTTACCTATACTGTCAATGGAGATCGAATCTACTGAAATGTATAGTAAAGGGAGCCTCTACTCTCCTGATTCCCAGGAAGAATGTGAATTAATTATGGTACCCACCGGAGAGCACTTGGCTGTGGATTCCGGTTCGCTTTGAGCCTGTAATAGACGACGCGCAACAGGTGATTCAGCCTCCGGGGGTGGCGCTTCTGGGGGTTTGTACTCACAGGGGAGCATGTAGTGGTTCACACGCTCTGGTATGCAGATGCTAGCAATCTTCGGTTGAAACACCGTCAGAAACAGCGACACGAATCCCAGCAGCATCAATTCTACAACAACAACAGTCCAACAAGCATCACAGACTGTAAATGTATCTCCCTCGATCAGTAGCCTGGTATCGAATTCAATCCCAAATGAATTCAAGAATTAGCAGAGTCCGAAGTCGATCTGTCCTCAGATTGAATGGCAATGAATAGAGGAGTTGTGATCGAATTCCTAGTACCGCTTCGAATGACTTCCAGCGTGTGGAACAACTCCTTCTGCTTGTTCCGCTTCAGATAGCGGCCGAAACGGAAGAGGCCACGCTCCACTAACAGGGAGCAGACGACGAACACCGTGCATACCGTGGCTACTGCCCAGGTGGGCGTTTGCTCCAAAGATTTCTCAGTCTCGCCACCTGCCATCCCTCACGTACGTACTGGGTCGTTCACCTCATTGGGTCCTTCACCTAAAAAAATTGTGACTGCTCCAGCGATCTCGCTCCACCGGCAAAAGGAGCTAACTCAGCTCAATTTCGGTCTACCTCACAAGAAAGTGAAACTGCTCCAAGACATTCGCTCCCCCGGCGAGAGCAGCTTTCTCTCTTCTAGAATTCGATTGCACTCAAACTCCCCTTCTCGAGCTTCCACAGTTAATCCGAAATCCTGGGCCAATACTTCCATTCTGGGTTCAATGCAATCCTCCACTAAAACACTTGGATCGAAACGACATTCAGAAGCGCGATGCATGGGAATTAATTGGTCCACGTAATCCTGGTCCACGTAGGTACGGTAGTCGTACTGTCGTGCTTGGGACAAGCAACGAGCACCTGTCCATTAAGCACCTGCGCTAGCTAGCCACAGCAGCAACAATCCAAGCACTCCTCGTGTCCCAAATCGCCATCCCAGGACATGGAGAACAGGAATTCCTGGGAAGGATATTCGAAATTCTTCTCTGAATTGTCGAGACCTGAAGCCGCGGCTCGCTTCCTTGCATCGATCCCGCAGATGTGGGTCCGTAGAGGTACAGAGTGGTGTGTCCTTGCAGGGACGGACGGATGGTCGGACAGACGGAACTGGTCCCACGGCAGGTCTTCCATCTTTGCTTGGCCAGCAGCGCCTTGAGGATCGTTCGGATCGGGTCGATTGGGCATTGCCGTAATCGAGTCCGCTTTGTTCGACGGAAAGTGGAAGCAGGGGAGGCTCAGCTTTGCCATGTGGAGATTACGGACATGCAACAGCTTCGTTAGAGTGGTGGTGGAAGCTTGAGCGTCATTGACGGAGATCGACGTGGGCATGCCGAGTAAAGAAATTTGCATGGCGGTCTGGGAGGTCTGAGCCAGGGCTCTCGAGGTTGACGACGGCGAGTTTTTGGCTGCTTTTACTTTATCAAGTTTCTTTCAACTCAAGAATCTCTAATTTTACTTTAAATAAAGTAAAATAAAACCACATCTTTTACTTTTATATCAACTTGACTTTTATTTTAATATAAAAATATATAATACTTCACCAAGCTTCAGTTCTATTTATTCCAAATTATAAACATACATATATGTATGGTTAACTCTCATCCCTACTCTTCTATTTGAATTTTTCCTTCCTCATTGAACTAATTAAGGATTTCAACCATGGAAGACCAAAAAATGTACAACAATTCATCTTCAACACCCTTTCACTTGCATTCTTATGATAGCTATGGATATTCTACTTACCACATTGACAAGAAGTATCGATCTAATTTACATGATCAAAAGTCAAGGAGTGAGTTGAAACATGAAGAAGAACTACATGAAAGAAAATCAAATGGCAAAGATTATCGTGATGATCCTATTGAAGAACAATTATTGACTGCCCAAGAAGAAAATGATGTACAAAAGATTCGAGATGAAAGTAGAAGACGAAGGCAAAAAATTCTTGATAAATACGAGTATAAACATCATCAATCCAAGATGGAAGTCGACCAAGATCAAAAAGTCATTGACAACAATTCAACAATGGGAGTTGATGTAAAGATCAAAAATACTTTGAATGAAAATTGTATTAATGAGACTACATCAAGGGTCAACACTTTGGAACCAGGGGCACAAGAACGCAACCCAAAGCACTCAAGTGATATGTTTTGCAATGACATGTTTGCAAAGTCACCTATAGAAGGTTGGATGGTGCAAAAAAGTGATGGATTGGCCATTAATTCCAATGGATTGCATGACAATTGGGATGACGCCGAAGGACATTATAACTTCCATCTTGGTGAAATCTTAGATGGCCGCTATTGTATTCTCGAATTACTTGGAAGTGGAGTGTTTTCAACTGTTATTAAGGCCCATGATTCAAAAGCAAGTGAAAATGGACCAAATGAAGTTGCAATCAAGATTATTCGTAACAATGATACCATGTACAAAAGTGGACTCAATGAGGTGGTGGTATTGAAAAAATTAGCTCAAAAGGATGCAAAGAATAGAAAACATTGCGTACGACTACTTTCAAGCTTTGAATATCGAAACCACTTGTGTTTGGTGTTTGAATCTTCACACATGAACCTTCGTAAAGTCCTCAACAAATATGGACGCAATATTGGCATCAACTTGATTGCAATCCAAGCTTACGCAAGACAAATTTTCATTGCACTTCAACATTTGCAAAATTGTGCAGTTCTACATTGTGACATCAAACTTGATAATATTTTGGTAAATGATTCAATGGATGCACGCAAGTCAAGACTAAAGCTTTGTGATTTTGGATCCTCAATGTTTGTTGGAGGAAATGAAATCACACCATATTTGGTTAGTCGATATTATCGGGCACCTGAAATCATTCTTGGTTTACCTTACAACCATGCTTTAGATATTTGGTCTGTAGCATGTTGTTTATATGAGCTTTTTACAGGAGAGGTGCTCTTTCCTGGACGTACTAATAATGAGATGCTCCAATTGCATATGAAGTTGATGGGAGCTTTTTCCAAAAAGATGTTGAAGAAGGCATTATTTCAAAAAACCCATTTTGACCATGATTTGAATTTTTGTGCAGTGGAAGAAGATCTTGTAACTAAAAAGATGGTGAAGAGGATTATTAGAAATGATTGTTTTGTCAAGTTCAAGGGTGTGAGACCTCTTATTATGAACTTGGAAAAGGGTGGCGAAAAACCAGAATTGGTTGCTCAATTCAATGATTTGTTGACAAAGATGCTTATTCTAGATCCAAGCAAGCGAATGACCATAGTAGAGGCATTGAACCATCCATTCATATTGAAATAAAGGTGCAATCATGAGCAATGATTTATTTAAAATATGCTTTGAATATTTTGTGTAAATTCAAGCGTATCTCATTTTAAGTTGGTTTCAACTTTTGTTTTTAATATCACTCCATTTGGTGGTATATTAGTAGGTTGAAGGTTTTAAATTAGACATTATTTTAAAAATATTTTGAAACCTCAAAGCGTAATTTGAAAGTGTGAAAATATGCATGAACCATTTTGAGGTATTGTTGAAAGCAATAATAATAATTATTAGAGATGAAGTTCCTATAGAAACCAAAGGTTTTATTTTTTTATATTTTTTTCTTTGTTTCTTGTGAAGGATGAATGAATTTTTCAATCTATTGTTGAGATTTTTGAATTTTCCAAGTGCATGGTGTAAAACTTACTTGCAAACAAGTTTAGTATCTACTTGTTAATTTGCAGCATATCCTTGCATTGTAGGAATATTTAGATGTATTATATGTTGTTGTAACACAAAGAAATTGATAGAAATATTCTTATCAATGATTTCTTGAGTAAGAATTTTTTTTAAACTCCAAATCCATAGTGTTCAAATTTTGCGCAAATGGTTATCAAAGTAATCTGCAATTTTTGGGTTGGAGGCAAGAAACTTTTTCTTTGACTTTAGATGGTAATATATTGCAATCTATAAGGTCCAGTTTTTTAAAGTTATAATTACTTGTTTTTTTATACAAGTGCACTATCATATTCTAGTGATAGATTCTCAATAAATTCATCATTTTGGTTTCTTGGCTCAATGTAGTAGAAATGACAGTTTTGAGTGATTTTTGAAAAAAATTAGTCAACAACACTTTTAAAGTGAAAATGAATGAAAAATATCATTGTATTTCAATTTAAATCAATTTTTTTATTAAAACAATTGCACGAATAATTGCATTGTTGCTCACAAGAATAATATTAATGCCTAAAAAGTTCCATCTTGCCTTTGTAAAAATCATACAAACTTGCCAATCTTCTAGTAGAGCTTACATAAATGAAAATCAGCTTTGTTGGCGTTGTTTAAACAAGGTTCAATTAAAAGAAGCTTAATTCATGTTGATAATTATGTAGGAATTGAGAGAAAGTGAGAATACATGGAAAGATAGCAAAGAAAGTGGAGATGACAAAGGAGAGATGAACCAAATTTGGAGATAGTTACTCACTTTTTTTTGCTAGAGTACAAATCTCTCTCTAAACTTAGTGAACAATTCTTTGTAGCAATTACAAGGCATTCTATATTGATGAATATGAAATTTATAAGAGCCTCAAAGAAAAAAATTTCGAACCATAACTCCTCCTAATGAACTAGATTGAAAGAAGAAGACTAAACTAATTTCAAATATTTTAAGGAATCATGATCTAATTCCATTTGAATAGAAAGATCATTTACACACTCTCAATTCCCTAAGTGTTAGATATCCACACTCTAGTTGATAATGAATAAAGTGCTTTGAGCCAATGATTTGTTTAAATGCCTTTGCATTTATTCCAAGTAACTATTTGTATCTTTAATAGATGACTTTACCTTATGATTACTTTGGTGAAATTGACACAAATCATGTAGTTGTACAAATATGTAAGTATAAATGCGCAAAAATACCAAAATAATCCATGCATTAAAGGGTGAAGCTATTGACCCTGAAAGACTATAAAGCCACTAAATGGCACTTGGATAATTTCAAATGAATAAAATACTCTGTAAGATGAAGAATCATATTTTTTCATCCAATTTGTTGTAGGGGTTCTTTAGATGCTTGTACAAGATGCTAAATTCCCTCATTGAGATGTTATCGACTTTTTGTAAAAGAATAAGCTAAAAAAAGTATCACATTAGAAGATTTTCAATCTATATTTTGGTATCTTATACCTCTTTGTTCTAAATTTGAATTTTAGATAAAATAATGATTTTTTAAAATTGAATGAATGGTGTCAATTGATGAAATGAAGTTAAGGGATTCTACTTTCTAATTGAACTTTGAAAAATTTGTAAAACTTCATTATTTATAGCTATTAAAACTTTGGATCTATCACTATGGTACATTGATTTTCTAAATATAGAATGACATAGAAATTTGAATTGCACTATGATGTTTCACACCATAATGTATGCATAAGGTGAATATTTTAGTGTACACTATTTACTAATGTACCTTGTGCCATGGCCATGGCCAAATTAAAAATAACAGTAATTTTATAATTTTTTGTTTAATTTTTTTGTTGTTTTGTTGTTTTTATTTTTGAATAGAAAGTTTTAGTATGTACAAAAGAGTGCAAGGGCTTGTTTTATGGCATTTAGACATGTGATGAAAAATTTACGGGTTTTCAAAATAAAAGATAATTTAATTTAATTTTTAATTCAAAAATAATTCAAAAACCACAACTTTCACATTATAAATCCAAATGCTATAAAACAATGTTTGTGCACCCTTCCTAAAAGAGAGTTTTCCAACATTACCAAGAATCCTATGGAGGGACTTATGGCTTTTAAAATCTTAGCATATCAAACAAACAACCTAATTTAAAGTATAAACTAATGTGCCATATGCCATTGCTATAGTCAAAATAAAAGAAAATAGTTTTCAAATTTTCAAATTTGTAAAATCTTTGAAATTCAATATCTTGTTCTCATGAAGGAGTGTAAGGACTATGTTGTGGTGTGAGAGGGTGCAATCTTGATACAAATAGAAAACATTATATATGAAGGAAAGGATTTGTTTTGTGATGTTTGGACATGCAATGTGAAAGTTATGGCTTTCCCAAAATAAAAGATACTTTAATTCAATTTTTTAATTCACAAAACTGTGAACCTCAATAACTTTTACACAATATGTCCAAACACCACAAAGCAAAGTCTATGCACCCCTTGTTGTAGAGAGCTTCTAATGCCACCAATGCACTCAAAATTTCTTGGATCTCAACATATCTAATGAAATGAAACAAACAAAATCATTTAAAGTATAGATAGGAGGTATGTGATTCCATCCCTAAAAAATAAATATAATAATTTCCACTAATACTTAGTGGCAAAATAGAGTATACAAAACAAGGGATATTGAGGTTGTTCCCATTGATCCCATGGTCATAGGCTCTACCCTTTCAAGGTTAAGGACTTGAAGTTTGAGATTTTATATAGTCCTTTCTTCATTGTTTTATTACTTCATATTCAAGACAAATACTTCTATTTCAATGGAGGAAGACTTCTTTCATCTACAAATGCCATTAAAATAAAATTCTTGAAAGCCACATTGAAGTTAGGTAAACCAACCTACAACAATCATTAGTTAGACCCATCATAAACACCTAAAGAATGATTTGTTAAAGTCTTGCATCAACTGATGACAAACTTTTCTCAATGAATGAGATTTAAGCTACATTAGGTTGAATTAGTAGACACAATCATTCATGTGTTGAATGATGGTAATGGAGTGATAAAGATAGCAATAAGAACTTCCACCTTTTGAATGTAAATTCATTACAAGAAATGACTTTTTAGGCCTTCATGTTGTAGCCATGTTTGGAAATATTGTGATTACTTTAGGTGAATAAGATGACCATTCTAAATATACTTTTTGTTGGTTTTGGGGTGTAAAATCACTCATTGCAAGACAAACTATTGTAGAAGACCTTCCCTATTCTTGCAAAATTTTGAGGATGAATAGTTGTACTATCCTACGTAGAGAGATCCTCTATCATTCATCGGATGCAAAATGTCTGCCTTGACGTTTAAAGATTAACAAGCATCTTGGGTTTAGGATTTAGGGTTTAAAGATTAAACAAGCATCTTGGAGAATTATGCAAAAGACTAAATTGTTAGCAAATAATTAGCAAAAATTAGATTTGATTAGATTTATAGTATTTGATTTGGAAAAAAATATCTTAAAGAAAAAAAACATTAGAAAGAAGTAGGAAGAAAAAAAGAAAAAGAAAGAAAATCACAAAGGGAAGGCCTATTACTACTTGGAGTCTTTTGCATAATTATCCACAATACCACATTCAACTATGACAGGGCCAAAACAGAGCTTGATGGAGTTTACAATGGTGTTGTGATTTCGATAAATAAAGATGGAAAAATTAAAGCTACTTGGATCTGAGGTACGTTTATGAATTACTTTTCCCCAAACACTTGTTTTTTGCAAAAAACTTGAATTAAAACTTGAATTAAACCATAGATGTAGGTATTAGATTTAGAGTCAAACCTTAGAACAATCATAAAAATGCAAATTTGATGTAGAATTAGTTAGAAATTTATATTAGCTTTCTAAAAATATTTTAACCATAGAAAGTAGGTAAAAACTCCAAAAATTACACTTAAATGAAAGTTAGAAGCAATTGTGGATGATAAGATAAAAAGTCATTCAAAAAAAATCTCTATAAAGAATATTAAAATCTAGATTAAAGTAGAAGTCATAAATTAGAAGATAAAAGTAATTTGAAAGTTCAAAGATAAAAGAAATTAATGGATGAAATTTGATAAATCAATTAATGGTCAAATTTCATCCATAAATAACTATTATTATAAAAGTTAAAAGTAGAAGTAGTTTATTTTTCAGAAAGTTAAAATCAAAGTCTTTAAGATAAAATTATGTAACCCTAAAAAGTAGAAGTAAGCTCAAAAATCCAAAAAATAGTAAAAAACAAATAGAATTTGTCATCAAAGTTAAAAGATATTCAAGGAACAATTTAGGAGTAGAATCAAATAAAAAATATTTTAAGATTACAAAACTACCTAAACCTTAAAAAATAGATTAATATTAGAGAAGTTAAAGTAGGATGAAGTTTTAAGTCAAATTGGAACAAGTTTGGATGAAAATCAGCTAAACTTGACCAAAATAATTGAAATTTATAATTTAGATAGAAGATTAAAAACCAAAAACACCCAAAAAATCCACATCCAATTCCAATAGTTAGAATGTTAGAAATTGACGGATGAAGTTTTAAAGGTTAGTTTTAAAGTCAAACTTCATCTGCAAATATCTTTTGGAAAATTAAATTAAAATTAGGTTTCTTTATCATTTTGAAAATTGGTGGGGGAGATTATTTTGTCACATTTGAAGTTATATGTCTTAAGAAAGAAGCCTTTTCAAACAATTTTTTTTGAAAAATTATAAAAATCCCATTAAAAAATGAATCCTATAAATTAATTTTTCAAGAAAATGCTCAAATTGCCTGAAAAACAAGATTGTTCATGACCTTCAAATCACTAATTCAAATGGAATGAATCAAAGCTTCACATGATCCACAAAAAATTCAAGTATTTGTGAATTTTTTTTCACCTGGCAACTTGAAAATTATGTTTAGGATGGCATGACTTTTGCTCCTATGCAAAAATGGAAATAAAATAACCTTTCTCATTACAAGCCCTTAGGTCAATCACAAAATTCAAATCTAGACATATTTTTTCTTATTGTAAAAACCACTCACTCAACATTATATTTGATAATATTTAGACTTCCTCAAAACTCTTGAGGACTCCAAATCTACTACAAATTAGTCAATTCTACATGGGAAGTGAACAATCTCTATCTATCCATCCAATCTTCATATTTTCTACATCAATCTCAACATAATGGTCAGCTTGGGCAACATTCCCAATGATGTTAGAATGAATGTTTGTACGACTAAAAATAGCCAAACAATCTAGGTCGACTTCACTTGACATGAATAAGTTTTGTCTAGTTAGTTCAAAATCTACAATGCTGGTTCCATCAAGACTTGAAAAATGAAGAGTCATATTTGGATATGTGATGTCTTGCACTCCGCTAGTATTATAGCATATATTGTCACTAACTTGTGCCATTGGATAGGTGATGAGGTCTTGCAAATTCTGTAAAAAAATTTGGTACAACCAAGTTAGTACAACCTCAAAATAATTAATATATGGATGTAGAGTATTGCAACAAGTTAGTACAACTTTGGATGCAATCCAAACAACCTCCAATGTAATAAATAGAAGGATGCAGAGTATTGCAATTTGTTATTGAAATAATCTTTTCTAGTACATGGTGTTGTGACTAAGCTCAAAGAGAGGTTTTAAGTGATGCATTTAGAATGGTGTAGTAATGGTCATCCAACAAATGTCAACTTCCAACATTACTTTTTAGAAAATGTGTTTCAAATTGAACCCACCTACAAACTCTATAATTCACAATTGCGCACAAAGAGAGGATGTAGTAAAGAAGTTCTACCTATAACATGATTGTTAAGTTGACATTTATTTACCTGTGTGACAATAGAATAAATGTCTTCGTTGAATATGATATATGTTGTTCCTGAATCGAAAAAAGTTCCACCGGAGTTTGAACTTGAGTTGAATTCTAATGATGTTGCTGAGACGTTCACATCCACGCCGTTTATACTAATACTTGTCAAATTGACCCAATAAAACGTAGGATCATTGTTCAAAATTGGAGTGTATACCAATTGCAATTCGTTGGTAGTGTCAGGCACCCCGAATATCAAGGATGAAGTTAAAGTTGTGGAAACATCGTAGGGAACAAGGCAATAAGAAAACACATTAGTAGAGTTCAATGCACTCAATTGGCTGGGCAAGGAAAAAAACCCACGACCAAATCCAACTAAGCCATCAACACGTCCAAAACTGTTTGTGTTGTTATTCATACACCCAAAAAGAATGTTAGGGACACTCTCAGATGAGTCCGTGTTGAATGAAATGGTTTCAGTTGACAAGACTCCTTCATATTCACTTCCCACTTGCCCATATGCATAGTGGATTTCGCATGTGTCAAGACTATTGCAAAAGGTCAAGTTTCCCAACTGCAACCAACAAATCCATATAAGTATATACTCAAATTTAGATCACAATCATTCAATTTTCAAATATTATTAATCCCAAAATGATGATCACAAGCATTTCTTATAGAAAAAAAAATACTAGATTATGATGGCAAATTCACTACTTAACCTCTAAAGATCCATGTACTACAAATTGTCAAATATTCACAAAATTGTCAAAAATCAACTTACACTCTTAAACAAAAAGGCAATTAATAGATCAATTTTATTTCTCTTTTAGAAGTTGTAATGACGGGATCTTATTTCCCTTAGCTCTTTTTTTCAACTACTGGATCTTCATTAAAATTATGTACAAATGGAAAATTTTGTTAAAATGGTGATATTCTATATCCATTTTCAAACTGTGTGGGCGCGCGGTCTAAACCACAACAATATCATCTAAAACTAGTAAAGATTTCAAACCACACAGTCTAAATTGTAAAAGTGATATCTAGGACTAATGTAGATTTCATACATTTAGGATTGGTATAGATTACAATTTAGACCATGGGGTCTAAACTATAAAAGTGCCAAAGTTGAGGAATAACTGCCATTCTAACAAATTTCCCCATAAGAATTTGTTTGTTTTTCTAACCTTAGAAAAAGCATGTGGAAAAACCCCCAAATTTGATAATAACTTATTTTTCTAGGTAACTAAAATGGTTGAAAAGACTTGGGAAGAGACATCTTCTATGAGACTGTTTGTGAACTTACCTGTGTTTGGTTACAACTGGAACTGTTGCAAGAAACTGCCAAGTAGGTGTTTGACTTAGAGGAGTCAAAGAACGGATTTGTTTCATTGTAGCATTGGATGCAAGGGAGACATTGCACCCACACTAAATTACTCCCAGTGTCCATGATAAGGAAGAATTTTTGCACAAGAGTGCCCAAGTACAAAGTCATGATGTATTCATATTCTCCCTCGGCTATAGCAGAGACGATGGAGGTGTTGAATTCCACAGTAGTAGTAGCCAAGCCCCGACGCACCATACGAGCATTTTCACGTGCAACAGTAGCATGATAACGGGCCTCAATGGTGGTGCCTGGCACACTCAATGGGGACCTAGGTGGTCTCGGTGCATCAAGCTAGCTCGAAGGACCTGAACATCAACTTTGTTAAGTTGGTCTAATTTTATAAAAAGGGCATTGCACAAAGAAGGAAACGCAATGACTTAGATAGCCAATAGGGGGGAAACTTACAACAAAAACTACAATAATGTGGATGAGAAGCAATTTGCTTTCTTATTTGCATATCCATTGCTACAACAAGCTGATGATACATTGCAAACTAATGTAAATGTCAAACTGGTGTAGGGAGCATCCTTAATTCAACAAAATTCACGTTCATGTGGTTGTTGGTCCATGAACCAAATACTTCAATAATTTAATTTGACCTCAAACATTACTTCACAATACTGTCAAGCGAGGCAAGACATTTCCTTTAAGAATTGTCTAAAAGTAGAATATTTTTGCAATTGTTAACCTCTTAACCTTCATTCAAACCTCTGTAAGCTCTGCTATTCCAAAAAACACCCCATCTACATGAATGAGTGGTAGCGACGTTCAAGCACTAATCGTCAATTTCGTTAAACCTGGTGCACGAAGTGTCAAAGTGGTGGAATACTGTCAATGTACCCGAGAATGTAACGGAATTGGCGTTAGTAGCATGAAGGAGTCAAAACTATCAGTAGTAAAGATCTCAGATTTTAGTCGGGCAACTATTATACTGAACTACATACTGAACTAAGTGGAGGGGATGAGATCGTCTCCGAAGTAGAAGAGCCGCCACTCAGTCTCAACTGCTCAAGGAGGTTATCGGAGAAAATGCTAATTTGGAGACCACTGAATCAAGAATTTCAAGAGTGTTTATTATTCTTCATCAGCAGGCTGAACCTGAGCTGCCAGATTATGAGTTAATAACGTCTCCTTCTCAACCACAGAAAACCTATGAGTTCATTTTCTCCCAGGAAGTCAAGAGTGTACTAATTCACCAGACCCAGTGCGCGAGTGAATACAAATTCGTCGCTCCAAAGTAAAACTAAGAGAATTCTTCGGTCCTGGTCCTATCAAGGCGTGTTACAGAATACGGTTACAAAAGAAACCAAGTGACGCCGTTGCTAAACATGTGAATGCGACTTCCTTCGTAGAATTACCGCTAATTACAGTCTCTTCATTCTTTGCACTGGTCAGAGTTCATTGTATATTCTTCTTCCTTTACCAAATGGTAATGAATTTCACCTCCCATTCTGGACTACACTACATGTTCGACTGACTGAGGCGGAGGGAAAACAAACGCCTCGCGACTCCCTGCGAGAATTGCGAGATTTATAAGGAAATCTATCTTTCACCTTGTTGGAGTTGGCCTCCAGTAATCCCCTCTGCTGCGCATTCGCAAGCCCCGAAGCTCCTGACAAGGCCAGCAAAGCCAGCACCCACCAACAAGTAAGCGCAAGCCCCCTTCCAGCTGCCATGGTCGGTACTAGACCAGTGGTCAGTATTCACTGTCTACACTAGAAATGAAAACGCCAATTCAATGCCTACGAATTTATGAACCCCAAGTGCAACTGAAAATGCTTGTGGGACTGGAATGCTTGTTCCGCTTTAAGTACTGACCTTGATGCAGCAAATACAATGGAAAATTGCAATGGAAAACACACACCCAACTGCATGAAGTGGTTTCTTCGGAAACATCTTGAGCTGCACAGTCACAGACTGGCCTCGTAGTTCTAAAGAAAAGTAGCTTCTCGAATACCTGCAAAGTGGAGCAATTAAGATATTGTTTTTGGTTGCCACCATTTTCTTCCCCCAATTCCCCAAATGTAAAGCTTATTCCCTCGAAGATCTCATCCTTTAGGACTCACTCCACAGAAGTCTGCATCATGCTTTTACTTCCAGACAGAATGTGCACGTGGTTCCTCCCACAGAAGGACGGCGTCTCAAGATAGAAGCACTGGTAAGGCACGAGCGAGCTGCTAATTCTGTCCAGTGATGAATTGGTGCCAATTTGGGATTATTTATTGTTGTATACAGTTTTATGAGTGGTTGGGGAGTGAGTTTGATTTGGAAGTAGATAAAATTTCAATGTAAATAATGTGGAGTTATGAGTGGTGACTTGTAGGGTTTTTCTGATGATATAGTGTCAAATTGCACGAGGAAAAAAAAGTAACTTGGCTAAATAATGATGACAAATTGTAACTGAGTTTTTTGCCTTGAAAACTTCAAATTAAGAAAAAATCTTGGATGAAATCGCTAAATTGTAGATGAAAACATGAATTTTATGGATATGTGATATGTACTAATGATTGTGATATTTTCTATCCATGTTGAAATTTGGAGCACCAATAGGACATTTCATATCACTACTTTGGCACTTCACACTACAAAAAAACAAGTGGACATCCACAATGACTTGTCCACAATGATCGTAACACAACAATGACTACAAAATGACTATTTTGCAATCATTGTCATTGTGAACAAGAAATGACTACTATAGTCATTGTGGACACTTGTTTTTTTTGTAGTTTCATAAAAAATGAAAAAATACCTGGGTTGTAGTGGGACACTTTGTGTCATCCTAGGCCATTACATGTAGCAAGTTGTTCTAGTTTAAGGTTTGCATGCCTTCATTTTTGGGCACCATTTGCACCATTGATGGATAGTTTTTTTGATAGACAATACTTATGGCCTTCAATAGCACCCTACTACTGTGAGCTTGAGAAAATCATATCTAATTCAATTCAGGTCTAAAATTTACAAATCAAATCGTGATGTATGTGTCTCCCTCTCTTCTTTCTTAGGAAGTTTGTTAGAAAATGATTTGATCAACATAGAAGAGATCCTACACCAATATCTTGTTAAATGAAGAATTTATGCTCTTCCCAAGGCCCTTCCTATCTAATACAAGTTAATTCAATTTGATATGCATTATTTATATTTCATTTTTCTACTAATGTAGTAAGAATAATATTTATTTCTAAAACTTAATTGGATGACCTTAGGAAAAAGAAGATACCTCCTTCTCCCAGTATCCCAACAACCTCTAAAGAAATTTAAAAATACAATGGTTTCTCTTATTTCTCTTATAAAAATGCAATATATAACAATTAGTGTGTGTCAAATATTGAATTGACTTTTGAGGTAGAAACATTGGTAGCATATACCCACAAGAAGATCCACATGACAAACTAGACCCAATTGTAGCCGTTTGAGCAAAAGACACTTTTTTTCAATTTTGGAATCTAGTATCTGTGTTAGCAAAGCCCCTTGTCATTGGCATATGAAGTGTATACTACCTTCAATGTGTACAAATTCAATTCTACCTATAATGTTCATTTCATATGAACTTCACATTCATTTCTTCATGTCTACAATGGGAATTCTAGTTTAAAAATAAAAACTAAAGGCTAAAAACACTCCTAAACTTGTAACTTTTTTGAACTTGCAAAACTTTTACAAAGGTTAATATTAACTTTCAACTAACCTTGAGAGGTTGAATGGGTGACCTCAGAAACCATCCCTTTTCATCACCATGTGAATCATTGGCTTAAGAAATAGCAATAGCACTCATTGAAAATCAAACTATTGTAAAAGACCTCCCCTTTCAATCACAACAAAATTCTCACGATGAATAGTTGCACTTCAAACCTACTAAAGGATTCCCTATCATCCATCAAACGCCAAACTTCCGCATCAATGTTTAAGAGTTAATATGATAGTCACATGGAGGTCATAAGAATTTGCGATGCAATACATTTGCATCTAATGTGCTATGCGGTTGAGTAAAGGGGTTGGGTGTGCAAATTTGACTTTGGCATTCTAAACCAAGCAGATGTGTCAAGAAAAGAATGGAGGAATTGATAGGTGGAAATCAAGAACTCATATTTGGAAATTAGTCCTAGCGTCTCTTGAATTTTAGCCCCCCTATTGATTGCTAATGGATTTGTGGTTGGTAATGGGTGGTTCTACCTCTGTTCCAACCTTGAAAAGGAGAATAAATCCATTTCAAGCTTTGGTTGAAAATTTGTTTTAGCTTTGGTTGGAAATGGTTGCACCCTCCAGAGATGGGTATGCATCTTTGGTTGGGAATGGGTGGTTCTACCATAATAAGCATTTTGTTTCCTTTATCAACGAAAATTGTTTATGTTTCAAAAAACAAAACAAAAAACTAAACAACTAAGGTAAACTAGCCCATTGTGGTCAGATGACCCATTGTGGTCAGATGACCCATTGTGGTGAACTAAGGAGTGTTTTTTTTCATTACGTGAAATTTGGGCCTTAATGCATGTAAAAAATTACAGTCATGGATTGATTAGTGACCTCATTAGGAGGCTTCCACTTTTCAAAGGGAATTCAATGTCAAAATGGCTTTTTAGTCCTTCCTTTTTAGAAAATATTCATAACTGCTTTGGGTGAATGACATGAGCATGGTGGAGTCAGATTTTGTTGGTGATGGGATAATCTACAAACTCTTTTGGATTGAATACTTCAAAAATTCACAACAAATTTATACTTTGTTGAAAAAATACAATTTCAATTGCTCTCACTATTTCTCACACCTACCTGTATGTGGAAAAAAAACTGAAAAATTTCAAGCAACAGCATGTGGCTGAACTCCTAATTCTAACCACAATAGGCTAGTTTAAGGTAGATACACCCAAATGTGCCACTGACCTTAAACCACCATCTACACTCTACGTACATCTCCAAAATCAGTTTTGTACCTAAGTATGTGGAAGAAACACTTTTAGAATCAAACTTTGTTCCTTAATAACTTTTGCATACAGTATCCAAATGCCACGTTCTTTGGTGCGTTGAAACCTCCTTTCACTTGCCAACAAGAACATGTGAAAATTTGACCAGTCTAATAATAGAAAATAGGCTCAGGAGCAAAAAGTGGCGGTTTTGGGTGTACCTACCTTACCTTACTACTAATAAAGCCAGAGCATGCCCAGACTTTTGTATGCACAGAATGTTTGTGAGTGTTCATTTGCACAGCTTTGAACGGCTGACATGCTTTTAGAATCCGAGACTTCAATTTATTTGTGGGTAATCAACCCTGTTGAAACAAATGCTTTCAGATGTTATGTATGGAAAAAGTGTGGTGAAGCACCCAAATTCTTGAAGCAAGTGGAGTCGTTTACAAGGAAATAAAATATCTTGAACAATCTCATGAATTTGGTCAAGAGATTAGAAATGGTACCCCTAGTTTAGCTTGGCTTATGAAAGTGCTCACAAATTTTGATTTTCTTGCACATGTGGGTGCCTCAATTGAAAAGCACATATAGTACAAATGCCACTTTTTGAAACATATATGCACATGTGATCAATCTTATCGTACACCAAGGCACATGCTCACAAGCCAAATTTGCAAAGTTGAGTCTTCATTGTATTACTCGATTGAAAGGATGTTTTGTGCTCTTGCCACAATCATTGATATGTCATTTGCAATTGGAAAAGAAGTGATGGCAGTCACTTGCAACTTTAACCCCTAACTTATATGCCTGAGGCACCAAATTCTATTGTTGATAATACTTTGAAGTCAAACAAAATATAACCAAGTTACTCTTATTTTTTAATAGTTTGTATTTTCGAAAGTTTTTTTTTTGCAGTTTAGTTTTAGCATCAAAAATCTGATATTGAAAATGAATGATTATAATTTTTCTATTCAAGATTTTGGGTAAGGGTGTCCATTGCAAACAATCTTGAGTTTCTAGTATTGAAGGCTCTTGGAAGTAAACTTCAAATTTGGAGAAAAAATCACACTAGAAATTCATTTTAGAAAAATTGTAGAATAGATTTTGAAAAGCTATAAATTGATTGAGGTTATGCAGGTTATGCCTCTTAACCTCGTAATTTTTTGGTGACCAATTTTTTAGACTTGACATATGAAAAAAAGATTGAAAGGCTTCAACTCATTTTTTTCAAGTTTAATACCTTGATGATCAAACATTATGATAGACCTTTCAATCCATAAGTGATGTTGTGTTTTCTTTTCCTTTGCAATCTCTAACATCTCTAGTTTGAATTTGTACAATTACATAACAAAACAATTGATAAAACTTATTCAGATATTGGCTTTTTGTTCAATTTAGAATAAATTTCGAGAAGCTCAGAAAAAGTTTTTGACATTTAGGGATTAAATCTCCTTTCAAATCCATTTTTTATTCTTCAAATATAGCAAATTATCTATAGCACTTATATTAATATTAATTATTCTTTGCAACTAATTTTTTGGTTTCCATTGCCTGTAAAAATTTGAAATTTAGTATCTCCCATAGTGTATATCAAAATCCCATGAAACTTATTATGATCTAAAAAGATGCAAACATGATGTTTGTATTTCAATTTCTCTCCACCCCTTGTTTTAGAAAAATCAAGAGTTGTTGATTTGAATTTCCCACCCCCCTCCATAATTAGGAAAAAATGAGCTCTCGAAGGGGCTAAGAGTCTGCAAACAACAAAAACAACAAGCAATGCTGGTTGGGAAAAAATTCAAAAAATAAAAATAAAAATAAAATCTAAAAAGTTATTAAGAAATTAATATTAAAATAAAATTACAAATTACAAAAAAAGCTGAATTTGATGATTTATGCAACAGGTTAAAGGTGACATTTGTTCCCTTTTTATTCTACCAGTTCTAAAATCATATAAACCCTCTATAATTGTAACTTAATCATATGGTGTTTATTTGTAAAACAACAAAAATGTTTAGTTATATTATGTATGATGATTTATGCCATCACAAACAAATAACCAAACAAACAAAGCAATATATCAATAGAAGAAAAAATAGTAAAAATAAAAATAAAAATCATTTAAGGAATATCCTTAAAACATGCACTAATTTGGTCTCGTCCAGTAATTTTGATCATAATAGATTTGGGTCTAATTTATATCCATATCAATTTTGAGCTCTCCAAATGAGAGATTTCGTCTCAACAAGACATAAACAAGATTTTTGCTTAAACAAGGGCCTTGCTTCATACATGAATCATTGCTTGCAAAAAATATATATATCCCAAGTACACAACTCCCATATTAGATGGTCTTGATTGCAAGCATTTATAATGCATTTTAGTCCAAACTCGTGGGATTTTATTTGTTTTAACCCCTAAAGATTGGCATCCATTTTTTTATTTTATAGAAATTTTGGGTAGGTACATGTGACTAAAGATTTTCATATTTTAGATTGAAATTTTAATAGAAGGTGGGGACAAGGAATATCTTTCATACGTACCAAATTTTTGTTGACATTTGGAAATACAAGTAAAAAATTATGGCCAAATAAATTACTTTTTTCATTGTCTGGGCTGTATGGATAAATTAGAAAAAATCACTTTTTTCTTAAAACAAAAATATGAAATTGTTTTTTAGAGTTATATATATGTGGAAAGCTTTGAATCATTCCATTTTGATCAATGAAATGGAAGTTATGAGCAATTTTTGTTTGCAGCAATTATGGATTCTCTACTCTAAAATAAACTTTGAAGTTTTTTTTATCTAACTCTATTTTCAGTATTTTTTGAAAAAAATAAAATCATAATATGTAGATTGTTTATAAAAACATTTCAACCATTGGGATTGGCATTTTCTAATTCCATAATTAAATCCTTAACAATTTAATATTTTGAATCATTCTCTACTACTGTCTATTTACTATTTTTTTCCTATATGTTGTACAATTCTAAATGATTTGAAGTTTTTCAAGCATGTAACCAACTTGTCTAGGAAAAAGACTACCATTTTGGACATTTTTTCATAGGAAAGTGAACTAGTGAAGTGTGGTTGCCCTATATTTCGCAGAGCTAAATAAATGATTTCAGTGAATTTGAATGCTTATATCTTGCAATCCACGTGGTAGAAATTTCTGAAATTTCTACCACATCTTTTCAAGTCAACATACTACTAGATCCTATGGTTACATGTGTCAAAAAATGTTTTTTTTCAAAAATTTGGTACTTGTACTAGAAATGGCAGTTTTGAAGCATTTTTGTTGAAAACATAGTGAAGGAACTTTAGGGGTTAATGTGGGTCCTTGCAAGAAACACCAGTTCTATTCTCCATTACAATGAAAGTGACTCTCTTGTCATCCACTATAAGTTTTGAAGCATAAGTCCAATGAACACAATTTTTATTGAATATGTCTAACTTGATGTTAATTGTATCCCTTATTTTTTAGAAATTAAAAAAAATTATATTTAAAAATCATTTTTCTTAATTTATCACACTTTGAGGTTTAGGATTTTTTACTAAGTTAGGAGTCTCCAAATTTAATGATTTAGAGCTGAAATATTCATGGTCTATTTGAATAGTAGGAAAGCATATATCTACCAAAGTTAATATGAAAATATATTATTTTATTTCCTCCACATGAATACAATCAAAACTCCCATTACACACAATTTTTGAACATTGAAGATGGTTCTAAGATCATTCTTTTGGTGAAATCTCATTATCAATTCTTTCCAAATAGAAATTTTAGTTCTTTTAAAAATTTATTTTCCTATTTTTACAAATTATAATGTGAAAGTACCTGATTTTATGAGATTTTGCACTTTTCTAATTCTTCTACTTAGAGAATTTTTCTATGCTTTTCCTTCCTAGGGTACTTTCTTCTTAAAGGTGTATACATTAAACATATTTTTTTCTTTTTCTTAAAATTATTTTTCTAATTATAAAGTACTTCCCAATAAATAAAAAATATTGTGCAAAATGCTACAAAAACCACATAGTATTTCTTGCAATGACTGCTATATAAAAAATTCATGTAGCACTTTTAACAAGGAATACAAAAATGTATTTATATGTATGAAATGAATATTTTTTGAAGATAATAATAGCATTAAAAAACTAATTAACTAATTTTTTAATATATGAATTATGGGACAAGCTATTCAACTTTGGGGGCTTTTCAATAAAAATTTAAGATTTTTACAAATTAAAAATAAAACACTATGAATGAATTTTAATTTTTTTTGTTTTGGGTTTTTGAAAATTATGCATAAGTGTTTCAGTTCTTCATATATATCGTGAATTTCTTAAAATAAATATGCAACCCAACATTTTCTACATTTCATGTTATTTAATTTGGCCTTCATCTAACTTTTAGATTCTTTTAGCTTGATATAATTTTTACAAAAGCCATCCTTTAAGTTGTTTTAATGTTGACGACCCTTGCATATAATACAAGAATTGTGCATTGTCTTGGGTATACATTGACCCTTGTGTCCAATACATATCCAAGATAGGAATAGACATCCAAATTCTTGCAAAAAAACTTATCATTATTTTCTCTCTTTAAGTGTGAGACTTTAGCTTGCAAAATAAAGCATGAGAGTTTAGTATAGAATTCTTTTGAAGTTTGTCAAAAACACTCTAATAGATAGTAGACCTCATGTGCAACATTATATTATAAGGTTAGCTATAATATGCCATTGACAACTTGTTATCATTTTCACAAGGCGTTAGTAATATACAAACAAAACTAAGAAATTCAAAACATGGGCTCTTCTATAAATTGGGATGTAAGAAGGCGGTTGTGAAAAAGAACACTATGGCTCCCAAGTGCATATGACTAGCTTATGACTATCTTGGACAAAATTGCACAAAATAAGAATGATAAGCAAGAATTGTAACATATGGATAGTGGAGTCCAACAACCAGAAATATAAGGTAAGCTAGTCCATTTTTGCCAATTGCCTAATTTTGTCATCCTACTTTTAGCCCCAATTCTATCCAAAAACTCACAAAATCCATTCATTTTCTAACAAAGTCATTGCATTAATCCTTTAAGGTTCATGCATCTCCAAAGTGGATGTGCCTTGGTCAACTTTGATTGTAACTTTCAAAATATCCATTATTGATATGTATTTTAAACTAAGGAAATGAAGCTTAATAAGTTTAAGCTCTATCCCATTTTAAAATTTTGAAAAAATTGAAAAATTGAAGAATTATTGCAATTGCAAGCTCCAAGTGTCAAAATCCATGTTTCACCATATTGATTTGTGTGTTTTTCATTTGAATTTTTTTCTTATGAAATATTTTTTATGATAAAAATACCAGATTATTCTAATATATATTATAATTGATACGGTTTTATTTCCACTCTTGATTTAGAAAATTCTAATCAATTGATTTTTCCATCAAAATTTATAAAAAAATCAATGTACATAGAAAATTTACTTTTTTACATATGAAAAATATCAGGATTCTATAAATCAATTATATAATACAATAAATTTAACTTAATAGTGAAATTTGACTTGAAAGTCATTACCATGGGTGTTTTGGGTGTAAGAAATAAACCAAATATTAGAAAAAATTTCATATTCATTTCCATTGCCACTTGTACGTCTTGAAATAATTTCAAACTAATTGGAATTTTTTGGCTATATTTACAAATTTATTTTTACTTTTAGTCTCAAAAACTATAACTATGACAATTTTTCATGAAACAAAGTGAAAATTTTCATAATGATTGACAATTCATAGTATCACGTAATAAAAATACAAGATTGATATTTGAACACAATTTGAAAGGGAAAATTTAGCTCAAATATGATGTTTGACTATTTTGCAATGGATCTACTCCTTTAGGGGTTAATGCCAACAAAGGGTAACATGTCAATCCTTTAACAATGAACACTTGAGTACTATTGGATACAATTATGGGTTGTTTATAGGATGTTCATGACTCCACTCTTATGAGTGGTTTTGAGCAACATATTGCTTTAGAAATTCACAAAAATTACAATTTTAATCAAAATATTGTAATTCTACTTGAGCCTGATTTGTGAAACAAGCGCACACCTCTGGAACTCTGATAAAGTGTCCCTCTTGAAGTTGGCCCCAAGATATTCAGATTATTAATCAAGGGGGTAGTAGGCTTGTCTATCTTACTGTTTTTGTATCCCCTACACTTAATTCCTTGCAGCATAGAAAACCCACCCTATCTCTAATTCCAAAAGAACACCCAACTTGTTTCCAGTTCAAAAAAAATTCAGCCTATTTCCATTCAAGGAAAAAAAAGCTTGTTTCCATTTTTGTCCTGTCCCGCTAGGGTGTAAGGTAGGAGGTCTATAAATTGCCCACCTAAGAGCTCAACTAAATTTTAGGGAAGTGAAGCTTCTTGAAATATTTTTCAGTAAATTTTCCTTGAATGTAAGACGAGTGGAATTGGCATCTAACCCAAGTTGTTTCATATTTTTTTGGAGCTTTGTGGAATCAATAATGAAATTTAGAAGTTGAAATGGTAGAGGGCTTTGAAATTGCCCACGTCCTAAAATGTACATTGTTTGTACATTGCTAAAGGTTGCAAATAGTGTAAATTTGAAGAAGTGGGTGATTTTATAGCCTCTGCGTTTTTTGAACCTCCTACCTTAACTACATGAGGTATATGAGCCCATTTCAAACACAAATCAAAGCATTAGAGAAAATCTGGACTCTCCAGAAGGCCGCCAAGGTGTGACAAACCAGTCTATTATTGGAGCCCTACTGAGCTAGCAAAAGGACGGAATATCTGACAAGAAAAAATATTCACCTTGTGTGAATATTGGGAATATATTTCACTTTCTAATTTTCTTCTCCAATTGAACACAAGTATGCGGGTACCAAAGCTCTGACATACGACTGCAGTATTACAGGGATGACACTTGTGTTCTTCAGCTATAGGGGAAAAATTCTGCCTCATGGCAAAATAAATGCAATCCTGGGTCCCTTCCTGCAGTTCTTAAGCGGCCTTCTGGAGAGTCCATATTTTCTCTAATGGTGAATCAATTGTGTAAAAATTATAATAGCAGTGTACATTTTAGTTTTGAAATGTACACTACTAATATAATTTTGCTTGCAATGGGCTCGCTCCCATTCAGTCCACAATGGGCTCACTCACTCCTTATTTGAATTGCTTTTTGTGCCATTTTAAATGGTCATTAAAAACTCCCTCTCATAGAGATTAGTCACATTGGCAATTGACAACTTACTAAGCATTAAGCTAAATGGCCTTAAGATCCTAACTAGATCTTTAAAATCTCTCTTTTTCTTCAATAGGTAGGAAGGGGGGGACCAATAATTATTTATTCATAGATTGGTTCATAATAGTAGCTCTTGATATATATTAAGCATCAAGTATGAAGGGAGAGCTTTAAACTTAACAACAAATGTTAGAAAAAATTAAAAGTAAAGGTGAATATGTCAAAACTATGTTGCAATTGCCAAAGCATTCTATACTTCTTCAACCTAGTATAGGCTTGATAGCCCAAGGGCTCTCTACAACCAATTTTCTAATTTTTGTCTAATTTTCTAATTTTTGATTCAATAAAAACTTCAAAATTCAATATCTATTGCCATGTCAATTGGAATGATATGAAACTTGTTTTGTGCATACACCCTTTCCAAGGGCTTTCCAACAATTCCAAACATGTCCCTATCCACTTGGTGGTTAAGAAAATCATAATGTTGTATGTCACAAACTAACTAACTAACATGGAAACAATAATACGTTTTAATAGTATAGATTTGTAAAACAGTTGGATAAAGATTCCAATACATCATTATATAATTAACCAATAAAGAATATAGGTTTATTTGGTGAACAATATAAAGTAAGAGGAGTGTAACTTGCTAGACTCCATATGCTTATAGATAAGAGTTTGACATTAATTTTGCAAAATAGACTAGGTAATGCAAAAATATGAGCCTCATTGTGAAAAATAATGTACTAAACTTCTTGCACCAACCAATTTTTCTATAGCAAAGACATAAATAAAGTATTTTTTATGCTAGGTCTTGGTTTAATCTTCAATTGGTTCAATCAATTTTTCTATTACAATGGCATAAATTAAGTTTTTTTTATGTTAGGTCTTGGTCTAATCTTCAATTGGTCCGATTTACAATTCAATTTTTTTTTCTTTGGTGTAGGACACTTTCTATGTGATCTATTGTACTTGTGTGACATGCCATTTTAGACCAGCCAAAATATTCCTTAGCAGCATTTACTGTGTGCAGAAAGTCATGAAGAGTCAAAGGTTATTTTGATATAGATTTTGGGATCATTTCTTCCACATTGGTACACATTGATTTTGGAGATGTACCCACACTGATGATGGCAATTTTGGGTAAGTGCCGCATTTGGGTGTGCCACATTTGGGTGTGCCACATTTGGGTGTGCTCACCTTACAAATTGATTTGTAATTCTTAAACACCCACCTAATCGCTGCTTAAACTACCGTCATCTTTCTTTCATTCTACATGCCCCCTTTGAATTCCAGTTTACTTTCAAATTGGTCAATTTCAAACCCAAATTCCTGAATTACAAACAAGCCTTCAATCGTGTTTGCCCCAATCGCAGGCAGTGTGTGGCCGGGTCCGAATTCGTGGAATTGCGAGAAGGGCGAAGGGTGGTGGCAGGTCTAGTCTGTGATGGTGAGGATGACCAACGGCGAGAACAAATTAAGGAGTAAAGCTTGTGCTGGAGAATGAAAATGGAACCCGTACGTAGTAATCTCATGAGCAAAACGAAAATGCACGAACGATCGAAGAAGCGAGGTGCAAACCTTTTATTTCAATAATAATAAATCATAACAAAAAACCGCCGCCAAGACCAGGAAAATCATGCACAGATGGGTAAATGAGACGGGAATTCACATAACTCCCATCAATCTGGAGATAACAGGGCCGGAATTACATACTATCCTTTTTACTCTCATTTCCTCCCAGCCTCTGGATCAAAATGTTACAAATTCCTTTGAGATCAAGGGGCAAAAAATTGCTGAGTTGAACATAATGTGGAAGTGAAATCAATTACCTTCCTGTGACAATCACCGATTTAAAGTACATAGCCAATGCCAAATAACATCGTAGCCATCACTAAATTGTGTAGACATTTGAGAGGAAGACGAGTTGGAACAGTCAATTGGCAATTAGAGCATTATATAACTCTGAACATTTGAAACAGTTCACCGACAATTTACAAAACATGAACATGTTGCTTTGCAAGCTAGCCCACTCACACCGACACCTCTAAACGCAAGCCCCGGCTGGCTTCAACCGCAGGGTGGCAACTACCGCATTCCCTGCAGGAGGCTGCGGACCTAATAAGTCACTTAAGACTTATGAAAAGTCACTTATGATAAGTCACTTATAATAACGTATGATAACGTATGATCACATCTGACTAGTATTCTACAAGAGTATAATAATTCTGAGTTACTCTCGTGGTATAAACCCCCGGCCCTATTCTGTGCCCCGCCGACAACACTCAATCAGAACTTCGAGAGCAGAAGTGTTACTCTAATTACAGAATTACAGCTTGTAAAAGTAACTGCTCGTCGTGAGTGTGATGGAGCTAAGATGTGTACGTGCAGATTCTAACAATCGATGGACATACAACGTGATCACAAGGCTCCAATCATGCGAAACTGCCGGATATGTATATTACACCAAAGCTCTACAAGGGCAGGTCGAATTGATCCGTCTTGTTTGTGATCACCTGGACAGGCTCATCCTTCAGAGGTGGATGGGGAACAGAGCCGCGCACGTCGCCAGTATGATGAAGGTGATGAAGGTGATGAACGCGATGGCTGGCATTGATACTGTACCAAGAGTGAATCGATCGTGAGTCATGAGGATTTTTAACGTTGCTTTGCCTCTTCCAACCACGAGCAAGTTCCATCACTAGAGATCGAAGCTGCCATCGCCATATGGTTCTATTGCTTGGCACCACAAAGTATCCAATAGCCCAGTACGTTTTAGTAACTTGGGAAAGGGAATATGGCTCCATATCCAGCACTTCGCGTGTTGCTTGGGTTTCTAGAACCGAAGCGACATAAGCCTCTGCAAAAGGAATTCCAGATGGACCGATTAACATTGTCCATTCCTCAAAATCAATTGGAAAACGCTTCCAATTGCTCGGTACTTCTTGAATGTCGGAATCTTCAATGCCACAGTCATTACTTCCAACGCTCTCTTCGTCTACAGCAACGTCACCATCCCGATTATCCGCCGCCGCCGCCGCGCCAGCAAGCAAATCCTGCATACTTGCCATAATTCCAACAGCTAGTCTCAAAATGCCCAAATCGGAATAAGTTACACCTCGTAATGAAAGTCTCACCGACCAAACATCAATCACAGGATGTAGAAAAGAACAAGCATCAATCATTCTATGAATTCTTCTAGACTGCACAGTCCGCGGCTCATCGATATTCGCCTTGGGGAGGTCGCGAACGGTAACTTCGCCAGAGTTCATGGATGTGGGAGCCAATTGTTTCTTCGATACTCATGTGATACTTGGGTGATACTTGATGATATCTATATGAAAACTAGGTGATGCTTAGGAAATGTTTTGGCTATTGGTCTTAATGTAACACCAATAATTAGCATTTCTTTTTTATTGTAGAACTTGTGTTCCTGGCAGCATGCCATTGCATTATTAATATTTGAAGGGACATCAAGGTATCCGTTTTTTAATGTCAAAACTAGCGTTTAAATGCCAAAAAAAACACCTGCCAATAATCTAGCTATTTTGACCCCTCAAATTGAAAATTTCCTTTACAAAAACTAACCAACATCTTTTGGTTGTAGCCAATTGGCAAAAAAATGTGCATACATAAGAAAAACATTAGGATATACTTGATTCTTGCCCACAATCATGAGTCTTTGAAACAGAAGCTTTGGGGTGGCTTCTTCCACTCAGTTGGAAGCATTTGTGGCCTTAGTGAGTATGAACTAATAAAATGATGAAGACAGGACTAAGGTAACTACTCCCAATCACTATAGATTTTTGCTTGAAATGTGCTCCTATGCATGAATTAGAGTCTATGGTTGGTTTTGGAAACCCCTATTTTTATCATTTTGAAAATTCCTAGTTTCCTAAAAATTTATTCTAAGAGAATTTAGAATATCCTTTTGACTACCAATAAGATCCCACAAAAAGTTTTTCAATATAATAATGGGAACCATATTGAGTTGGTAATTTGTGTGATTTTAGGTGTAGTTGTATAGAATGTGAAACTCCAAGTCCTTAATCATGAAAGGACAGAGTTTATAACTACTTGATATCCTTTATAGCTTCATAATATGGGCAATTTCATTAAAATGGCGGTGATTTTTTGCCATTTTCCATACTCTATGTGCCATTCTAATGGAATGTCGTGTCATCTTTGACATATTTAGTGCCATTTTAACGAAATTGCCCATAATATGTTCTATTTTTCCACTAAGTATGAGGAAAAATTATTTTATTTTATTTTGCTAGGATGGAATCACAAATTGTCTATAGGTAGTAAATTTTCAATTTTTAGATGAAAATATGAAATTATTATGATTTTTTTTTCAAGTAAAAGTGAATAAATTTCATTTCGAATACCATGTATGCTTAAAAATTCTAAAATATACACCATATGTGTATATTATGGTGTTGAACATCATGGTATAATTTAAATTTTTATATCATATTATATTTTAAAAATTAGTACACCATTATAATAAATTTAAAGTTTAAATAGCTATAAACTAGTGTGCCTTTAAACTGTTGCTACAACCAAAATAAAAATAATAAAAATATTTTTTAATTTATAAATTTTTTGAAATGCAATATCTTTTTGCATGAAGGACTACAAGGGCTTTATTGCAGTGTAAGAAGTTGTATTCTTAATAAGAATAGAAAATTTTATATATAAAAATGTGCAAGGGCTTTGTTTCATGGCTATGGGACATGTGATGGGAAAGTTGTAGTTTAATTCAATTTTCTAATTTAAAAATAATTCAAGAATTCATGACTTTCACATTGTAGGTCCAAGCGTCACAAAACAAAAGTCTATGTGTCCTTCCTCATACAGAGCTCTTCAACAATACAAGAACTTGGTTGGATGACTCATTGTTTCTTAGATCTCAACATATTAAACAAATAAACAATAATTTAATTTAAAGTAGTCATATAAATAATTATAAAATTATAAAATTTCAAAATTTCAAATTGAATTATGAAAGGATTTATTTGACTACATTCCATCAATTGAAATCAATTAAGAAAAAATCATTATTTTGTCTAAAATTTGGATTTAAAGCTCTAAAAGGTCATTATACAAAAAGCAGAAAACCACATGAATTAAATTAGTGTGAATAAATTTAAAGAATAGAAAAAAATAAATTTTAGGGTGAATATAATCCTTGGCCCTTCTAATAGAGGAATGAAAAAACATATGTTTTTAACCATTTAATGCTTTGGATATTGTAGCTAGTAGATGCATTGGATTTTAGGCACTTTTCTTCCAAGATTGATACCAACAAAATAAAATGAATTAAAGTAGAAATTAACTACACAATTGTAATCTCAATTGGAGTGGGGGTATTTTGTCAAATTCAGAAAATCATTCAATGGTGGAATTGGAAGATTATAGTGTGTATTTGAACTAGATTATGCAAATTCAAAATGAGATTTTTGAAGATGTGTGCCTTTATAGTTAAATAGAATTTTGGTTAAAATTCAAAAATATAGTAAAAAAATTCACCACTTTTTGATATCATCACCTCTCCATTGCAACCATTTATATCAAGAATAATATACTCACACATAATTATTTGAAGTTTATGAGTGAGAGTGACTTTTGAGTTAAATTTCGGTTCAATTTTCAAAAATAAAAATATAGTGACAAGTAAAGAGATTAAGCAATGTTGCATTATTTCATATAAGAACAAAATCAAACATAATTATTGTGAAGTTTATGAGTGAGAGTGACATTTGAGTTAAATAGAATTATGGTTAAATTTTTAAAAATAAAAGTAAAGTGATTTAGCAATGTTTAATGTCATCACCTCTTTTTTGAAACCTTTCAAATTAAGAGCAAACTCACACATCATTATTATAAAGTTTATAAAGTAAAGACTACTCAAGTGTTGACTCAACTAGGTGCTTCTAGATGTAAGATTGTGCATTGGCTTGATGTATTAGATATGCACTTACTTGATGAATTTTTAATTAACATTTGTTGTTTACATTGATAATAGAAAATGTTCAATTATATTACATTTTGAAATTTTTTTGGATGTTCATATGAGGAAATAAAAAAGATGACAATATGACAATTGCCAACAATTTTTGGAGGCATTCAATATATGCAATTCACTTTAGTGGTAATATCTTGGATGTTTTTGACTAAATTTGTAATGACTTGTTTTGTATTTTTGAACACTTCCCTTAGTTATGATGCATTTTGATCATTGCATGTGCCAAAATTGATGTCAATTTCAATTGTCAATTGAAATATATATGATGAGATGTAAAATAAGATTTGATTGTTGACATAGTTATTAAAAGTTCCTACTTCAATTGCCTTCAAGTAATGTGAAAAGTTGTAGAAAGTTGGCAGCTTGTTATAGATTGGAGTATTTATAGGAGTTTATAGTAACAAATTTCATAATTTTTGGGCCTATAAAACATAACATAATGACCTTGATACACCAACATCTTTAAATTAAATATTTTAGTGAGTGTAATATGAATTGTCAATTATATAATAATGTAATGAGAATTCTAGCAATAGGAAATGATTGATAAAAAGGGAAGTCCAAAAAAAATAATGTGAAAAAGGAATGAATTAAAAGAATGAAGATTGTATGAAGAATGTACATTTTGAGGATCAAATCACTATCTACAAGCTAGGCTTATCCTTTCATGTGCTACACTTTCATTGGCCAAATCTTCCCAATCTATTGACTTTTTTGTCCAAGCACCCAACCACCTAATCATGTTTTGGAATTGGTTTTTTAACTACAATAGCTTGTTATGTAAATCTAACCCTACACAAAGATGGCCAACTTAATTCTTCAAATGATCACTTCAAGCAAAACAAAACTTATAAAATTTATAAGTACTATAGTGTGCCAAGAATTAAGCTAGATTTTCATTTATAATTACCTATAGGGCGCTTAAAATTAAGATCAAGTAGCTTTTTTCTACTGAAAGGGTCCCTTAAAATCATTATTACTAGAAATAGCCTTCAAACAAATATTTGGTTAACCACTAAAGGATCATTTGTCTTCTCGGGAGACAATTTGGATCCAGGTAGTTTCCTATTGTCTCAATTTGTAGTTAATGTTTTTGAGAATTTTTGAGGTTGTGGAATTTGCCGAGAGCTTTGTGAATATATAATTTTTGTTTAATCGGTGCCCAAGAGAAAAAGTTATGGCACAATAAGCCAAAAACAAAAGTCAACGGGCAGCACAAAAAAATAAAAAAAAGTCAATTTTAAAAAAAAAATCCCCAAATCTTATATTTTTGTCTACATTTGAAGCTTTGATTCATTCCATTTGGGCTAGTTATGAGAAAGTTATGGACAATCTTAGTTTTTTGAGCAATCTAAGCATCTTCTTGAAAAAATAACTTATAGGATTCATTTGTGAATACAATTTTTATAATTTTCCAAATTTTTTTTAGAAAAGGTTAGATTTTCTTTCTAGAACAATCTCACAATTGGGATTATTGTATGTCAATTCCATCTTAAAGCTATTAATGATTTAGTTTTTCCTTCAAACTTTAACCTACTTCTACTTAACAATTTTTTAATGAATGAAAATTAAGTATTTTTTTGTTGAATTTTTTTCTTTATATTCTCAACTCAACTATCCAAAATAAAAATTTAGAAAATAAAAATTAATAGTGCAAAAATTTTTAGTTAAAAAGATTCAAAGCCAAAAAATCTAGTCAAGCAATTTGTAATTAAAAAAACTTGTTTTTTTTTTACTTTGGATGCAAGTATTTTGCAATCCATGCGGTCAAATTTGATGAAATTTTTACCACATGTTTTCAATCAAGTTAAGTACAAGATACTATGGTTGGATTTTGAAAAAACATAATTTTTTGGTTTTCTTAGGTGAACATAGCAAAAGTAGTAGTTCCCAGTGGTTTTTGATAGAAAACACCCTCAGGGCTTTAGGGGTTAACACACATGGTTACAAAAACCTTATGTGATCTATTTATTCAACATATTCTTTTGCAAAGAACTGAAAGAAATCAACAATATCTCAATGAAGGAATTTTGATTAGCATCTCATACTCGCACATCCAAAAACACCTCAGAACCAATGAAAATACACAATTCTCCATTTTGTTTTATTCATTTGAAATCATCCAATTGCCACTTCATGGCCTTGTAGTTCTTTAAGGGTCAACACCTTCATCCTTTAATGCCTAGATCTTTTGTATTTTTTTGCATTTTTTATTACATCGTGTATGATTTATATCAATTCCACCAAAGTGGTGGTAAAATAAAGTCATCTATTAAAGATTCAAATAATTTCTTGGGATGAATGAGAAGGCATTTGGACAAAGCATTGTCTCAAAGCACCTTGTTTTTCATCAACTAGAGTGTGGATGTTTGAGTGTTTAGGGAAATAAAAATGTGAAAATTATCTTTCAATTCACATAGAATCCAAACATGATTTTTTTTCTCCAAACATTTTGGATAAAGAAATCGATTTAGTTTTCTTCTATCTATTTAAATCAATAGGAAATTCATAAATTGACAATATCCCTTTGAGGCTCTATAGAATTCCATAATCATCAACAAAAGAATGCCTTATAATTAACTTATAACAGTCATGAAGAAATTCATTCACCAAGTTTATTGAGAGATTTGTACTTTGGCAAAAAAGTGAGTAAAGGCTTAGTTCACCTCTCTATTTTGTCATCTCCACTTTCTCTACTATCTCTCCATGTATTCTCATTTTCTCTCAGTTTGTATATATCAATGTGAAGTAAGTTTTTTTTAACTTAGCTTTATTTAAACAAGGCCAACAAAGCTAATTTTCATTTCTATAAGCTCTGCTAGAAGATTGACGAATTTGTATGCTTTTTACAGAGGCAAGATGGAACTTTTCAAGCATTAATGTTCTTCTTGTTAGCAATAATGCAATTATTCGGCAATTATTTTAATAAAATTGAGAAAAATGATATTTTTCATTTATTTTTGTTTTAAAAGTGTTAATGTCTATTTTTCCTCAAAAATCATTCATAATTGCTATTTCTACTATATTGAGCCAAGAAAACAAAAACATGAATTTATTGGAAATCCAACAACATAATCTTGTAGTGCACTTGATTAAGAATAAATAATAAGAATTACGAAAAGCTTGACATTGTAGATTGCAATTTATTACCATCTAAAGTCAAAGAAAAAGTTTCTTGCCTCCAACCCAAAAATTGCAGATTACTTTGATAACCATTTGTGCAAAATTTGAACACTATGGATTTGGAGTTTCAAAAAAAATCTTACTCAAGAAATCATTGATAAGAATATTTCTATCAATTTCTTTGTGTTACAACAACATATAATACATCTAAATATTCCTACAATGCAAGGATATGCTGCAAATTAACAAGTAGACACTAAACTTGTTTGCAAGCAAGTTTTACACCATGCACTTGGAAAATTCAAAAATCTCAACAATAGATTGAAAAATTCATTCATAATTCACAAGAAACAAAGAAAAAAATATGAGAAAACAAAACCTTTGGTTTCTATAGAAACTTCATCTCTAATAATTATTATTATTGCTTTCAACAATACCTCAAAATGGTTCATGCATATTTTCACACTTTCAAATTATGCTTTGAGGTTTCAAAATATTTTTAAAATAATGTCTAATTTAAGTCCTTCAACCTACTAATATACCACCAAATGGAGTGATATAAAAAACAAAAGTTGAAACCAACTTAAAATGAGATACGCTTGAATTTACACAAAACATTCAAAGTATATTTTAAATAAATCATTGCTCATGATTGCACCTTTATTTCAATATGAATGGATGGTTCAATGCCTCTACTATGGTCATTCGCTTGCTTGGATCTAGAATAAGCATCTTTGTCAACAAATCATTGAATTGAGCAACCAATTCTGGTTTTTCGCCACCCTTTTCCAAGTTCATAATAAGAGGTCTCACACCCTTGAACTTGACAAAACAATCATTTCTAATAATCCTCTTCACCATCTTTTTAGTTACAAGATCTTCTTCCACTGCACAAAAATTCAAATCATGGTCAAAATGGGTTTTTTGAAATAATGCCTTCTTCAACATCTTTTTGGGAAAAGCTCCCATCAACTTCATATGCAATTGGAGCATCTCATTATTAGTACATCCAGGAAAGAGCACCTCTCCTGTAAAAAGCTCATATAAACAACATGCTACAAACCAAATATCTAAAGCATGGTTGTAAGGTAAACCAAGAATGATTTCAGGTGCCCGATAATATCGACTAACCAAATATGGTGTGATTTCATTTCCTCCAACAAACATTGAGGATCCAAAATCACAAAGCTTTAGTCTTGACTTGCGCGCATCCATTGAATCATTTACCAAAATATTATCAAGTTTGATGTCGCAATGTAGAACTCTACAATTTTGCAAATGTTGAAGTGCAATGAAAATTTGTCTTGCATAAGCTTGGACTGCAGTCAAGTTGATGCCAATATTGCGTCCATATTTGTTGAGGACTTTACGAAGGTTCATGTGTGAAGATTCAAACACCAAACACAAGTGGTTTCGATATTCAAAGCTTGAAAGTAGTCGTACGCAATGTTTTCTATTCTTTGCATCCTCTTGAGCTAGTCTTTTCAATACCACCACCTCATTGAGTCCACTTTTGTACATGGTATCATTGTTACGAATAATCTTGATTGCAACTTCATTTGGTCCATTTTCACTTGCTTTTGAATCATGGGCCTTAATAACAGTTGAAAACACTCCACTTCCAAGTGATTCGAGAATACAATAGCGGCCATCTAAGATTTCACCAAGATGGAAGCGATAATGTCCTTCAGCGTCATCCCAATTGTCATGCAATCCATTGGAATTAATGGCCAATCCATCACTTTTTTGCACCATCCAACCTTCTATAGGTGACTTTGCAAACATGTCATTGCAAAACATATCACTTGAGTGCTTTGGGTTGTTTTTTTGTGCCCCTTGTTCGAAAGTGTTGACCCTTGATGTAGTCTCATTAATACAATTTTCATTCAAAATATTTTTGATCTTTACATCAATTGCCATTGTTGAATTGTTGTCAATGACTTTTTGATCTTGGTCGACTTCCACCTTGGGTTGATGATGTTTATACTTGTATTTATCAAGAATTTTTTGCCTTTGTTTTCTACTTTCATCTCGAATCTTTTGTACATCATTTTCTTCTTGGGCACTCAATAATTGTTCTTCAATAGGATCATCACGATAATCTTTGCCATTTGATTTTCTTTCATGTAGTTCTTCTTCATGTTTCAACTCACTCCTTGACTTTTGATTATGTAAATTAGATCGATACTTCTTGTCAATGTGGTAAGTAGAATATCCATAGCTATCATAAGAATGTAAGTGAAAGGGTGTTGAAGATGAATTGTTGTACATTTTTTGGTCTTCCATGGTTGAATTCCTTAATTAGTTCAATGAGGAAGGAAAAATTCAAATAGAAGAGTAGGGATGAGAATTAACCATATATATGTATGTTTATAATTTGGAATAAATAGAACTAAAGCTTGGTGAAGTATTATATATTTTTATATTAAAATAAAAGTCAAGTTGATATAAAAGTAAAAGACGTGGTTTTATTTTACTTTATTTAAAGTAAAACAAGAGATTCCTGTGAATCAATCTATTCATGAAAGTTGAAAGAAACTTGATAAAGTAAAAGCAGGAAAAAGTAAATGAGCACTTTAAGTTACCAAATAAAGAGAAGTTGAAAATTGAGTTGATAATTGAGACAAAGGTATAAAGCACATAATCTTATTTATTATCATATACTTGTAGTGTACATTACCGACTTGTTTTGGATCATATAGTTTGGTCTTATAATCATACAAACTCCCTATAATTGTGTCATTTGAAGAAGTTAATTGCAAAAGCCTTCCTAGTTTGACCTAGGGGTGTTAGAGGAAGGCTTGATCCCTCATTGTGTGGAGTATGTTAGAATACATTGAAAAGAGGACATATTTTATCCCCTGAGGTTGTGAGGGATCAACTAAAAGTAGTACATAATTGTATACAAAGTTTTGTTATATCAATCTTCATTTGTAGAATAGAATTAATTGTAAAGGTCATCCTCAATTGTAACAGTGGTATTCATAGAAGGTTTAATCAGAAATAGTATAAAAGTTACATAATATCAAACTTCATCATACCCCAATTTGAAAACTCTTAGGAGTTTTATCTTCTTCTTTTTTCAAACTTCAGTTCTAGATCTTACATTTCACATACTTTACAATTAAATTCGGTGTTGGCTTGGTAATCAAAACTTTCAAAGATTTGTTGTCTATTTACTTGTTGGATGCTTTCTAATTTTTTTCTAGCAATGGTTGTAAGGGATTGTTTTTCTATTAATTATTTTTTATATTTCAATTAATATATTTTCATCCTGTGATTTAAATCAAGTATGATTTGTTTCCTACCTGAGATTTCATATAATATATTACCCCTTACACAAAGTAAAATATCTCCTCTTTCTTCCAAATATTCAATACTATTCATAAGATTTAAACTTTTTTAATACAAATATTACTCTTGTAGACTTCTAGGCCCAAAACCAACCATAGTGACTATTAATAGTTCTTTATCTCTTCAAAATATAAAATATTAGATCAAATTCAACTCTAAAAAAATCTTCATTACAATCAAGTTGTGTATTTAGCCTAGTTAGAATTACTCTTATCTTCCCCTAAGTTTAACTTGCTGGCAGCAATGCCAACATGTACTAAGAATTAGTAGTTGTCCAATTTGGATCCTAATGCCTAACTCTACATTTGATCTAGGAAAACTATTTAATGAGAAATTCTTGTTAAAACATAAATGGATTTTATTTCTATATTTTGACCCCCTTATAGGCTTATAATGACTACCCTTTATATTGGTATCATAGTAGTCATATTAGAGAAGTGTCATACTTTAGAAGTAGCATGCAATGTCACATTAAGGAGACAACTAACAATGAAGTTTTAAATTTTCATTGTCAAATACATGTATGTGTTATAAAAATTTATACTATATAAATTAGCAATATTTGAAATTTGACTCTTAACAACTAAAATCTAGGCTTTTATAATCTAGATTCACAAGTAATTCAAGGCTTGGTCCAATGGTCCCATTCCCCAATAGGCAAAACATCTTATAATCATGCAATGGTCTTCTCATCCTATCAAGATATTATACTTTGCTAGATGCCTAGGAAGGGTTTATCAATTAATTGAAGGATTGGGGTTGGTTGAAGAGCAATATGTAACATTTGATTATTAAAAGTAGAAGGTCAAAATTTCATTGCAAACTTTTTATGTTCATCCCCTTAATTTCAATATATGCATGTTCAATATTTTGCAATGAAAATCTATCTACTATCTAGATCAATTGAGTTTGCTTTTGGATGTACAATTGATATTAATTGGTTCCATCTTTCTCAACTAGCAAATTAGGTGTGAGTTGTATTAATCCGCACACACTAGCACATTTGATAAAGAATTTTGTGATGATAAAGAGTGAATGTATTGGTTGTGAGAAATGTCAAGTCTCAAAATTTGAGGCAAATTGCCTACATTGTCCCATTGGTTAGTCTCAAAAAGAGGTTAATATAATCAATAATCTCTCATTGTTAATTATATGCCCTTAGGTCAATTACAAAATACAAATGCGGACATTTTCTATTTGTAATAATGACTTTTGACTCTTGAAGATTTAATCTACTACAAATAGATTCTACATAGGAAATGAACAATCTCTAGATGTCCATTCAATCCTCATATTTTCTACATCAATTTCAACCTAATGGTCTGCTTGGGCAACATTACGAATGATGTTAAAGCAATTTACACTTGCACCACTTAAGAGACCACTCGCCATAATCCAACAATCAACATTATCTTCAATTGGGATGAATAAGTTTTGTTGAGCTAATTCAAAATCAACCGTGGTACTATCAAGGCCTGAAAAATGAAGAGTCACGTTTGGATACACAATGCCTTGCACTCCATTGGTATTGTAGCGTACATTGACATTGAAAACTGGTATTATAGGGTAGGTGATGAGGTCTTTCAAACTTTGTAGAAAATATTTTCTCCAAGTTAGTATCATACAACCTCAAAATCATTATATTGATGTAGAGTATTGCGATTTACTATTAAAAATCTAAAACATGAGTTTTGTAACATGATTGTCAAATTGACATTACTTGTGCAACAAGAGAATAAATGTCTTTGTTGAGTATGATTTTGTTGTTCCTAAGTCAAAAATTGTTCTACAAATATCAATTAGAGTTGTATTCTAACAATTTTCTCAAGATTTTCACATCCACGCCGTTTATACTAATACTCCTCATGTTGACCCAATAAAAGGTAGAAAAAAAATTGTTGTTCAAAATTGGAGTATACACCAATTGTAGTTCATTGGTGGTATTATACACCTTGAATATCAAGGATGAAGTTAAAGTTGTGGAAACAAAATAAGAAATGAAGCAATAAGAAAATACATTGGTGGAGTTCAATGCACTTAGTTGTCTGGGCAAGGAAAAGACCCACGACCCAAATCCAACAAAGCCATTAATACTTCCAAAGCTAGCTATGTTGTTATTCATACACCCAAATAGAATATTTGGGACACTTTCCATTGAGTTGTTGCTGAATGAAATGGTTTTAGTTGACAACACTCCTTCATATTCACTTCCCAGTTGGACATATGCATAGTGAATTTCACATGTTGTCATGTTGTATATACGTCAACTATATAGAAATATATATTTCTTGTCATAGTAGAGGATTTTTTGGAGAGTCTAATGATCTAAATGAAGTAGAATCTACATTTTTTACCTCTATCAGACAACTATTTGGATTTAGTTTTTTCATTTCTACACTTAAAAACATTTTAAAGGTTTATTTTGTATTTGAAGTTGTTGAAATGCAAGGTAAAGTTCACATAGGAAATAAGGGTAGAGTTATGGGGCAAAAGAGATGGCCAATGAATGAATTTAAGTCCATGTGGTATTTTTAAAGACTAAAATCCACTTGCTTAGGTGGATGGTATGGAAGTTGAGGTGGCAGATGAGGTGGAGGGTCTTCTTCTTCTTTCTCCTAGTTTTGCTAGAGAATTGTGACTTTGGAGAAATATAGGTCATTGTACATGTAAAATTTTGTAATGAAATTTTGGGAGGTTGTTCATCATGTTTTTGTAATTCCAAAACTCTATCACTTGCTTAATTTAAAGTTTTTATGTGAAAGTTATGTTTGAAGGAGTGAGAGAAGGATAATTATTATAGAGTATGAAAGACAAAATCTTTGAGGGCTCATAACTACTTGATGGAACTGTATTTCCATTTGAGATTTGACATTTTTATAAATTGAGTTGTTAACTTTTCAAAAAACTATCACTCTCTTTGTTTGAAGTTAAGATGCAAAAATTATGAATGTAAAAGTGAAGTGGTGAGGTGTTGCTTTTGATTTGAAATGAGAGGACTTTGACCGACTATAAAAATTGGATAGTATCATATTTTGAAGTGAGTTTTGAAGGGATTGTAGAGGATTGTGTTAGCTTTTTATAAACACATCACAAGATCAAATTGGAGTTAGCTCGTGAAAGTTATGAGTTTACATGCAAAGTAGTGATGAGCTGCCTTTGAGTTGAAGAGAGTATATTTTGAGAGACTAAAAGTCAGACAATATAAGCTTTTGAGTTGATATTTGGAGGGTTTGTAGATATTATTGTTAACTTTAAAAAGAGTTATTATACTCTCAATTTGGAGTTTTGGAACGATTTTCGTACTCATTTTAATATGAGGTGCTTCTTCAAAAGGAATTTAAGATGTTTATGTGTAACTTCTACTATTTTTATACAAACAGGTGACATCTTTTTGGCCTATATGACACATTATGGGAGTATTTGAGCACGTGATATTTTATTTGGTTTATTTGACACTATCTGAAGGTTTATGTGTATATATGTGAATTTGTGAGTATATTTAACATCGTAGTCTTTCATTTTTTGGATCAAATCTAGTTGCAACTAGATTTCTTGCGTTTTTTCAAGGCAAGGCCTCTCAACCCGACAACGTGTTGAAACTATTGCAAGTTGAGTCTATTAATTGCAATCAACAAATTAATATATATATATATATATATATATATATATATATATACTCAAATTTAGATCATAATCATTCAATCTTCAAATATTATTAGTCCAAAAATGATGATTACGAACATCTCTTATAGAAAAAAACAAAATCTAATTCTATATTTTAGGTTAAAACAATTGAAAAGACTTGGGAAATGGGAAGAGATGTCTTATGTGAGATTGTTCATGAGCTCACTTGCGTTTGGTTACAATTGGGCTGCTGCAAGAAACTGCTAAGTAGGTGCTAGACTTGGAGGGGTCGAAAAATAGATTTGTTTCATTGTAGCATTAGATGCAAGGGACACATTGCACCTACACTAAATTACTCCCGATGTCCACAATGAGAACAAATTTCTATGTAGGAGTGCCCAAGTACAGAGTCATGACATATTCTAACTCTCCCTCGAGCATCGCGGAGCAGATGGAGGTGTTGAATTGTACAGCAAAGTAGTAGTTGCCAGACCTCGGCGCGACAGGCGAGCATTTTCGCGTGCAACTGCGGCGTGGTAGCGGGCCTCAGTGGTGGTGCCTGGCACACTCAGTAATGATTCTGGGTGGTCTCGGTGCATCAAGGTAGCTCAAAATACCTGAACATCGATTTTGTTAAAATTGATGCAATTCCATAAAAATGCCGAAAGGAAGGAAATGCATTGAATTTTGACAGTCCAAAGGGGGACGGAGGTGGAAACTTAGGGTAGAGACCACAATAATGTGAGCTTGAACGTCGCTACCGGGGATTGCTATTATGTGAGCTTAGAGCGGTGAGTAGAAACAAATGAGTAATTTTGAAATATTTTTTCCATGAAAAATGAATATACCAGTGCCTATGATCGCAAATTTTGACACATTCTTTAAGATGAAACCTATAATCATGGGATGACCATCAGGGAATTTGTAGATCATTTTTATCCATCTCAGCCATTGGACTATGTTGAATCCCTTATCAGAGATGAAATTGAAGAAATAGATCTTGAAATGTTAGATAGTTTGGATATTCAAAACATTTAGAGAAATAATAAACAAATATTAGGTACTAGATATGATCACAGACATGATACAATGGAGTAGGAAAAATATGCAAAATATGTATAGTGTGTGTATATGAAAATCAAATCAAAGCCAAATCACATCCAAGTCTGACCAAGTCTAACCCATACCAAATCCAAATAAAAACAAATGCAAATCATAAAACTAACTGTAGATGCTAGAGCTAATGTCTTTGTCTTCAGAACTACCTTTGTTGGCCTCTACTTCTACATATTGCATAACACGCCTATCATATGAGCGCTTGGATTGCCGTTTAGGTAGAGATGTCGAAGTTGCCATCACCATCGCCGCATCTGCTGCATAGCAAGGAAGAAATAGGCTGGCTAATGGTGTAAACACCATAGGCATCAATGCAGCAGGAGATGAGGGTAATGCTGGAGCTCTGCAAAGTAACTAAAGAATAAGAAACCAAGTTGAGACCATAAAATGTAAGAAATATAACAAATTCATAAGTAAGGGAAGAACTTACTCACAAGAAGGAACGCGGTTGAGTTTTAGCTTCTTCTCTGCACGATCTAACATGCCACGCCGCACAACTTTCCTCTTCTGAACTACAAAAGTAGGAATCGAGGTGGGGATGAGGGGTTCCAAAAGAGCCTTGAAGATCTCCGGGTCTTCCTCAAAGGCCAAAATGTGCCTGCCAAGAGATTGGCAAGCACGAATGGAAGCACCTGCCGTAGAAATTGAATGTTAAAACAAATATGATATGATTTTGAAATGCAAGATTAGATACTGAAAAAATTGTAGCAAAAAAAGAATGAAAGTAAGAAGTAACATGTAGAGGCATTCCAATCCAATATAATATCTCCAACTTTGGAGAGAGCCTCAATATAGGACTTCACGAATTCCGGATTCTTCTCCCGAGGCCCTCGCCATGGAACACTCCCGTGCATGAGTTGTGAGTCAGAACTCACAAAGTTGTAGAAGTAGTCATGGTGTTCAAAATTTTTGCCAATGGAGAATCTAGATTGGACATTGCCACTCCGTACGAATAATTGAACCCAAAAATGGGTGTACTGCCAAAAGAAAATGTTCACTAGTATAAAAAATATAAATAAGAAAATGAAAAGAGAATTAAAGAAAAAAACTGAATGGATGATAACTAAAAGAAGAGATGAAGATGACAATTACCGTAGTGGATGGATTCCGTGGAGAAGCCAACGGAAGATCATTTATGCCCCACCAATCTTACTCCAAGCAGAAGTTGTAAGTCTCCGCACACTCCTCCACATCGATAAGAACATTGCGGTCATTTGGATGGAAAAGGAGAAGTGTTGCATCGTCATGCAGATAAATCTCTGCAAATTTGAAGATGGTATCAACATACTTCTCCGGTCGAACATTCCAAGGTGGAATGACCGTACTAGGTACAGAAATCCCAGGCACTGGCAAGTTCTCTGGGATGTTTGCAATGAGCAAATCAATCCTAGTGTGCTTGCATTTGTCATTAGATACACGACAGGACCTCCCTGCTCCAACCTGGAAAAGAAATTTGAATTAGAAAATAAATTGTAACATCAATGACACAATTAGGAATAAGAAGTAAAAACAATTGTAATATCAATGAACCAGCAAAATAGAAGAAGGAAAAAATTGTAGATCAAGGTTTAATAAAAATACCCGAGAGATGAAGTCATGCAGTTGGGTCCAAAGCGGAGGAGGACCATTTGGGTCTCCTAAAGAATCCATGATGGAATGCACCGAGGCATTCTGAATGAATGACTCAGAAGAGGTAGCAAGAAGTGGTGCAGAAGACCTAGCCACAATAGACAAACGCTGCATGCGATTGTGCACTACGTTTCGACTGGCCTCCATGTAACTCGACCCTGCTGCGTGTGAGTCCATAATAGGGGGAGAGTAACCAGAAACATCAACAGGTACAAAGATATTTGAAGAAGAAGACAAAGGAACACCGTTGGTAGTAGCCACTTTTGCAAGTGCCTCTGCCACAGCCCTCTCGACAACTGCAGTTTGTTCCTCTGCATCCCTAACTAACTTCTCCTTATCCGCCTTCCTCAAGCGCTTCCTCTTTGAGGAGGTGCCATCTTCTGTTGCAATATGAGGTGACTGTGAGAGGTCCAAGAATACAACCTCATCCTCAGTATCTGGAACTGGAGGTAGAGGTACAGTGCAAACAATGCTATTGCGAAGCTCCACCTCTTCATCCGGAGTGAAGTTCACAGGGCACTCCAAATACCAACCACCACCATAGAGATGAGTAGTAGAAAACTTCCTCAACTACATGGGCGTGAAGATGCAAAGATCTGAAGATGGCTGAATCCATGCTCCAAAGAATGGAGGGCAATTGTTATCTCCAAGTACATTCTTAGGCATGAGCTCTCTCATTACAAATAATTAGAGAAGAAAGTGAAGCAATTGCAAATGTGATACAAAACATAAGAAGTGTGTAGTGTATTGAGAATGAGTAAAATTCCCAACAAATGATGAAATAAAACACAAATTTGTAAAGTAGCTGCTTTATAGCAAGGTTTGCTGATGGAACATTGTCAAGCCTGGTATTCTTTAAAAAAAGAGGCATGATGTTTGGATGAAGGAATGGTAAGAATGCTATCTCTCACAACATGATACACCACCTCTTAATATAATCTGAAGGCTTCAATAATCCAGGAGAGGCCTCCCAATTCACCAAAAGTTTGTCCCCCCCACAAAGTTCTTCAAAATGCACAATAAACATTTCCTTGAGCTACGTAGTGACAAAGAAAGAGAAAATTAGATATAGAGTGGCATCAGTAAAAGTAAAGAGCCAAATAGAATGACAATTGTGTATTTAAATGAAAAATGGAGGAAGTACCTGAGCCCAGAATGTAGCTCGGTTGAGCCAAGTATCCAAGATGCTCTCTTTGACATCAACAACTGGGAAGCCAAAAGAGGCTCAAAGAATGGAGCCGAAGTTCCACCAGTGAAGCCAGCTCGCCTTGAAGCGTGGTTCAATTATTGCAGTTGCTACCTTTTGCAACTTCTCAATTGTCATTTCAGTCTTCTTAAAGAGGCTGAAATGAGAATTGATCTGTTTATGAAAGAGAACTAGAGTTAATAAAACCCGGATAAAAAAACCCATGAATGCGATGAAATTAAAGAAAAGAAAGATATGAGATAATAATGAATTTACCTCATCAAAGAAAGCCTCGCCATTCTTGGGGTTTGCAACGGCGAGATACTTTACAAAGTCCTTGGCTTTTATGGCTTTCACCATAGTGTTTGTAGCCAATGCCATAGCATCCCAAACTCCCTCAGCTGATATCTTCTCAATTGGTGTCTACTCAGTGGTCGCATCATCGGCAGCACGAGATATATCTTGCTGAAAAAATGAAAAGCAAAGGAAATTTAGAAAACAATGACAATAGCAAGAAATGAGAAATGTATTTCAAGACAATATAGTAAGAATAATGAATTAATAGAATCATTTACTTGGTAAAGAAAAGAGATGAACACGTCAATTGTAAGAGGAAACCAGGTGGAACTTGACTTCTTCACTTTGAGACATGTATTGAACTCCTCCTCGGTAAGCAGGTCCTTAAAATCGTCAAGGTTAAGTCCACCATAGTACCGAATTCGTTACAACTTAGCAGTTAAACTAGTCTTGACGTGGTCGTGTTGGGTAGACCTGAAAAATAGAGTTGTTAGAGTGAACTAAACAACATATGAAATAGAGTATAAGTGAAATAAAGTCTAAATGAAAGAAATGTGCTCACCAATTGACATCGTGCATGCAATTGAGCAACGATGTTATACGTCCTTTGGAGTCGAGAACAATGTAAAACATGGAATAGTGCCATCGAAGATCATCGACATGTTGAGCATTGATGTGGCGCCACCAAGTTGTGAACCTGTGATTGCCATCCCCCACAAAAAACATCTTCCCTCGGAATGTAGCATAGTCGGGATTAGACTAAAGTTGATTTTCAAAGCACTCATTGACATCACGCCAATGAGGGTCCCAAGAAGCTATGCGCTCCTCAGTGACATCCGTAGATGACATATGGTCATCAAAAATGGATATGTACATGGCATAGTGCCACGATCACCGTCGATGTAACCCCCTTCAAATCGTTTTTCCAAGGTAGCGACATCAACCTCTTGAATTGGTCGGACTCTTGGAAGAGGACTCATCCTATAGAGGGGGACATAGAATCGATTCAATGGGATGCACATACAATCGAGAACCTTTACAAAATCAGACTTTTGGTGAAGCCTCCTTGCTTGCTCTCCTGCCTTTGAGTCTTGCATCCCGATTGGACATTTCGGAATTGTAGAATCCTCAGATTCAGAGAGTGACAAATCCTGGCATGCAATTAATGGCAATGCAAATCATGAGAAATAAAAAACTTGGACAAGGCACATACTTCATTAAAATCTATGTACAATAAAGATTTAATACCCAAAAAATAATGTATACCCAAAGATTATGCCACATTCCCAAGAGTTAAGAATGAAGAGAATTACCTGAATGACATCAAGAACTCCGAGTTGTTCTTCAGATTGAAGACCTTCATGCTCAAGTTGTGAATGCGCAACAACCTACACAAAATCAGAAAACATTTGTAATTTGAGAAACAAAGAGCAAGATGCGGTTTAGATTTTGAAGAATATAAATTGAAGAGTGTAGGGGTTTGGGATCTTAGTCTTACTACAGAGGGACTAGCCATTCTACGTGCAAACCAAACGTGGATAGGTCGAGGGTGCGAGAGAAACTGCGTAGGACAACGCTGGAAGTATTTGACGCCGAATGCTTGCTGGACAGGGACAATAGGTTGACAGTGAAGAACGGACAGGGCTAGAAGCATTTGGCGCCGAATGCTTACTGGACAACAGGTCAACACGGACAGCAAGTGAGTGCGCAGGTCGATACGGACAATAGGCGGGCGCTGGGAGCATTCGGCGCCGAATGCTTGCTGAGATAGGTCGAGGGCGGTAGCCAAAAGAGCAAAACCGTAGAGAAGGTGAAGTGGCGGTTTAGGGTTTTCCTAAAAGAAAGTTCGGTTTTCAATCCCCCAAATCCTCCGAATCCCGCGAGCTTCGCGGGCAAAGTCGCAAGAAGAAAAAGATTTTTTCAACCTACTTCCCTCGGTCACCCATCCTTGAGCTAATCCTCTCTACCTTTGCTTAACTCCAAAGTACTTAGCACGCTTCTATCACAGCTTCTAAACCTTAGAGATGTTGAAGACTTAAAATTTTAGGACTTTGTAAGATGAATGCAAGAATGACTTGTACTACTTGGTGTCACAACTTGTTTGCTCAATCTTCATTCAATCACTACTTTTAGAGTATTAATGCAAACAAGTTGAAATTTAAAATGAAGGTGCGTATGACTACTCCAAACATAATTCATATTTTTCTTATGAAATAAAACAAAAATTATAAGTGTGACATATATAAATGAAAAGGAACCCTCGGTCATATGTTACACTTGTAATTTTGGGAGTTGGAAGTACTATGAATTTGGAGGTAAAATTTTGGGAGGATGCTACACCACTTGACCTAAGGATTTCTAAAAACGATAAAAACTCCTTGTTGTAGGCATCTACAAAGTATGAAATCAAACTATACTATTATCTCATAGAAGAAAATTATATTTTTGAAACTTCTTTCCCATGGAATTCTTAGCAAAGGCCATTTCTTATTGTAATTTTTACATTATAAAAAAAAATCGAAATAAAATTCCACCAAATTACCTAGGGAGTTCAGCACCAAAAACTCATTGCAAGGCTTTTGTGAACCCCCCTCTCAAACTAGTGGGTGCATCCACACGTTATTGGGTGGACAAGAGTTTAAAAAATAAGATGGCAACGGGCTTGCCCTAAAGAGGGTTTGGCGCCAAAGCCTCATTTTAGGGGCTCATTTGAGCCTTCTCCTATAGCTGGTGGGTACAATTTGACGTTAAAGGTGGGGGACGGGCCTTCAAATTCATACTTAGGACATGCCAAATGAGGTAGTTTTCTTAATTTCCATACTTGATACCCCTAAATTTGTACTTAAGCCTCTTATATTGAGAAAAAAAGAAGGTCAACATGTCGTCGATTGAAGTTAGGCGGATTTCAAGCGGGCGAGAGGCTAATCGGACGGGCATGGATGGGTGGGTGGGCGAGCGGCCTGTCAAGCGGCCAGACAACCCTAGGCTAGCTCCAAAGAGGGTTCGGCACCGAAGCCTCATTTAGGGGGCCCATTTGAGCCCTGTCCTACAACTAGTGGGTACAACCTTACGTCAACGGGGGCAAACAAGAATTCAAAACAAGATGGCATCGGGCCTGCTTCAAAGAGGGTTCGGCGCCGAATCCTCATTTTGGGGGCCCATTTGAATCCTTTCTTGCAATTGGTGGGTACAACCTAACGTTAAGGGCGGGAGACGAGAATTCAAAAAAAGATGGCAACGGGCCAGCTCCAAAGAGGGTTCAACACCAAAGCCTCATTTTGGGGGCTTAGTTGAGCCCTCTCCTCCTACAGTTGGTGGATACAACCTAACGTCAAGGAGGGAGACGACAGTTCGAAACAAGATGGCAACGGGCCCGCCCCAAAGAGGGTTCGGCACCGAACCTTCATTGTGAGGGCTCACTACTCGTGGGTGCTCTTCGATGTTGCGGAGGGGAGGTGAAGCCCCATTCCGACTACGTGATTCATTCAATTTAGAAGAGGAACTTCGAGGCCTATAGAGAGATTAAAAAATAGATGAAAGTGCAATGATGGAGTGACTTACTACATCTGAAGCCTTTGAGGGTGTGCTTTGTGCACAATCGTCCAGATCTTTATCGCCTTGGTTGTTCTGTTGTAGCTCGTAGTCATGATTATTCTTGTCTTGATTGGTCTCTTAAAACTGCTCTCCACTTGCCTCTTCTATTTGCGCATACTCTGACACTAATGCCGCCTTCTGAAACATTGATCTAAATATTGTCATCTTCGAGCTTCTAGTAACAAAACCCTATACCCCAATGACTTGGTATTGGACATATCAATGTTAATTCACCTTTATATTATACTTGCAACAGGAACTCGAGCAAACCATATTGCAATTGACGTCCAAGGAAGAGGATACAGCCGCAAGATGCAAAGAGTGCCTGAACGTTCTAGTGCACTCGGAGGTAAATGAGCGCTTGGACCCAAATCCTCTTCTAGTTACTATTAATTCCACAATCAACATCGATATGCTCAAAACCTAAAAAATGATCCGCAACAAACCACATTATTTTGTAGGATATCAAAGATATTCTTCAGCCAATGGATACTTACTTTGCTTTGTTCTTCACTTGACAACTCTTCTTTGGTCTTGCACTCAAACATGAATGGTTGATTGTCTCGCGATACCGCAAATCCTGATATCTCGCCTTTCAATGGAAGAGTCTCAACAACTTTTTTCAACAAAGCACCTTGATACAAAAGTGTTCTAGTTATACTAGTAAGGTCTATACCTGAATGTTGAAGTTGTTGCCTAAACATTCTAGATTTGGCTAGTTGCTTTCTAAATGAATAACGAAACCCACCCTTCCGCTTCTTCTTCCTATCTCCCTCCTACATTTGGCTCAATAGAACATCATTAAGTTCTCCACTATATTGTCTTCTATTGAGTCGGGGAATGTGGCAATGCCCTTACTACGGACGTTTCTCAATAACAGGCAATTGAATTTAAAATACTCACTCACGGACTCTTTCTCCGTATATCAATCTTTGTTAATACTACTTATCATCACGCACATCGAATCTCAATAGTCACTTAAGTGACATTTTTTACATCTTTATACTCTCGATGTCCAGCTGGTGTGTACAACCTTGTAAGCTTGATCTAGCGGCCACAACGATATTTTCAACAACCCTAAACACGCTCATTCAACACTCTACTTCAAGTATGAAGTAAATTATGACTACTTGAATACTCCAATTAGATGTCTATACTTTTCAAGATTGTTTATTTTATTTAGATTGTCATATCTTTCATAAATAGAAAGGCTATCCTAGCAATCTAACTCTCGCTGTCACTAAAATCTAGTGGGTCCCTATTACACTTACACTCGCCGCCAGTTTGTTGTCCTTGTAAATTTGAAATCCACCATAAATTAAAGTAATTCAAACTAACATCTACATTATGGTTCATTGTAGTTCCCCGATGAAAGGCCTTTTTTCAAACATGTATTCTCTAACAATGACAAATCTATATAATTGAACTACCATCTGTTGATGCTATGGATTAGACTTCATTCACAATTCTATTGTATAATTATTTCATAACACCAACACCCTTTATTATTAGACTTACAGAATTACAAGCAACCCACCTATCTGACACGCGCCGGCAACTTTTCAAAAATATATCATTTTCATCAATACATGACTCTCGTCATTTTTTCTAATTAAAACGTCTCTTAATCACCCTCTTTATTAATTCTACCTGTCTATGTCTTCATACAGTGATGTTTGCATAACCTCTTGCATCAAAATATACCTGCAGAACTCTTGGATTTAAATTCTACTCACAACTCTCATGTTGTCTGTGTCTTCCCTTTCTCCATTGCAATGGCTAATTCTCAAAATCCTCCCATAGTGCTAATTCATGTTGATGGCCAAAGAATTCCTATTTCTTTTCAAGTAGGAGCTGATGAAAAGTGCACAGTTAGTGCTCTTCGTTTGCATCTTCATTTTCAATTTCTAGAAGGATCTATGCATGTTGATGAAGAGGTCTTTGATGTTGATTCAGGAGAACTTCTTCACACTATAGGTCAGGAGTCCTCTATGAATGATCAAGGTCAGTGTTGGATTCTGAAGTCGGGGACGTACCGACTGTATGGGTTGAAAGATCGTCTTCAAGGTGCATCCACTAAGATCCTCACCCCTAGGTTGTCATCTACATGCACCCTGCAAACACCTATGCTCCGAAAGGTTAAGATTGAGTCTTGCGAACGTATTGTCCATCTCTTGAGTGATGATTATGAAGATGCGCTCCCCAGTAGATTGCCGTCTTCCACTATTCCAATCCCCAATCCTACTGTAATATGTCACCCTTCGCATGACACAAATTCATCGCTAGGTAGTCATCCAAGTACTTCTAGGCCTCCGATTCCGCCACGGATTGATGACTATGTGAGCATAGTTGATTGTCTCAAAAAATTAGCTGCAAGGAAAGGGTCGAAGTCCATCTTGTCTAAGGTAAACTTTACCAAAATAAAAACCGAGAGAGTGGAATTTCTTCCCCCTAGATTTGATGGCGACGTGATGTTTGAGTTCCCCCCGCCGAGGAAATATGCATCATAGTCACAAGCAAAGCTCCTTCATGGCATGGACAAACGCCACGATGGCCATGCTTGGACTTGCACCATCACCTCCAATATCAAGAATGACATGGGTCTAACATTTAGAATGTCTTCGTGCTTAGGTCATTTGCAATTTACCAACGCAGCTTGCGATTATTTATCTCGTGTGCACCGGTCCTCCCAATTTAACGAAACCGAATAGGATGGAGTCTCCTCATTCACCTTTGAAGTTGGATCTAACCCTCCAAAAGGCTCAACTGTCGTGTGTAAAATCTGCAAGGTTTCTCCGTCATGCTTAGATGGGTGCTTGGCTAAGATTTATTATGTTCTTGGTCATGGAAATATGACTCGTGCATGTGTGCACCTCGGAACCCATTGTCATCCTATGAAGATTGGCGAATACAGAGATGTCGCTGAGAAGATAAAGAGCCTCATTGGTGAACAAGTAGAGAAGACTCCAACAGCAACTAATTCTGCCATTGTCCTTGAAGCCAACAAAGAATTCCTTGGTGAGTTGCTTCTTTCTGTAGATGGAGCAACGCAGAAGGAACTTACTCTTGATGAGCTCATACCGGTGTTTGATAAGTTCAAACACATGTCTTCCCCAAGTATTCGAAATCAAATCACGACATTTCAGTACTTGAGACGCTTTGGAGTCATGGACAACATCACCAAACTTAGAGGGTCTAGCTACTGGGCATTTATCTAGGAGAACAAATTCCTTGGCCAAGGGTCCGAGTCCAACAAGGTCTTTGTTTTCAAGATGTCTGAGGTCGGGCCAAGAAGTGGAGTTGATCTCGTGACAAGAATGCAGCCATGTGGAGATTTACAAAATGTATGGATGATGTTCGACCATATCAAGCGTGTGAAGGGCTGGACTTCACTATAAGAAAACCTTGTTTTAGGTGACATTCAAAAAAACAGCCGACGTCAAAGGGAACGAATTTTTGGTGACGTTGAAAAAAAAACCCTGTATTTTTCATGTCAATAATGATGTCCAATGGAACATTAATGGAGATAATTGTTGGCAGAAAAACATAGGTTGTTTTCTTCAACGTCACTTAAAATCCGTTCCCTTAGACATCGAAAATTTTGGTTTCTTCTAGTGCTTCCATGGCCTGCCATGTTTATGATGCTATCTATTGTCGGGTAATGACCATTGCAGTGTGTAATATGCAGTCGGAAGATGTTGCCGCTCAAATCATCTTCTGGAAGAACTTGAATGCTGTTGTGGCCAGACACAATGCTTTTAACGTACAATTCAAGGGCTTCATGGCAGACAATGCACAAGCAAATTGGAATGCAATTTGTATTGTGTATGGTAGCGGTGATGCTTCAATTCCTATGGAGGACCAAGAACGTACTTGTTTGTTCTATTGGACCCAGTCATTGGAGAAACATACAAAGGCTGACATTCGAGCAGACCTGCAACGACAAACATCGTCAATTGTGCATGCAATACAAGAATGTCAAGTCGTTAGCAAAGGCTGAAGAGCGGTACCTTACTATCAGATCATAGTAGCTTTCCTCCAGGGCAACGACTAATGAAGGAGTCGTTCGTCTTGATCTATGGCTTGCTTTCTGGCACTTCCGCTATCGCCAATGGGGTGTTTTTATGGATTTAGTAAGTTCACACTTTGCTCCGGGCCTTTTTGCTTTTAGTTTTCTGTGAAGTTGTAACCTCACTCTAAATTATACTACCATTCATTTGACATCACAGGCCCTTTCCAAGGCTGAGCTTGCTGAAATGCCCTCGTGCAATTTAGTGGAGACTGTACACAACAAGTGTCTTCAATAAAGCGGTAAACGAGGTAATGACTTATATGTGGCAACTGTCGATGATTACGTACGTGCTTTCATGCAAATGGTTGCCTACTACCAATATTTGAATGGTGAGAGACTGAGTACTGGACCTGGAAAAGAAGAATTGTTGCTTTGATTCGCCCAACGAACCGCCCAATGTTCCGGCAACCTGAAATCGCTTCATCAAGCGCTTCGAAACATGCCTGGAGCTGAAGGTTTTTGCACTCGCGAGCCTCATCTTCAAGGTGAGGAAGTATTTCTCTCCTTCAAGCGCAAACCAAATCTTCCTCCTGGGTCGAAGTTCGACTCTCATAGACTTGGTAAGATTAGCATCTCTCGCCCTCGGGTACAAATACGAGCAGGAGGTGCAATATTTTATGATCTCACTTCAGAGGGTGATGCACAACAAGAAGCAACTGAAGACTTGCATAACAATCCAGTTCAATTAGAAACACCTACTACAGTTCCAACCGTGCACTAGAAGAAAAAAGGGGGTTCTGCGACTACGCTACGCAACTGGTTTTTCAGTTGCATCGGACATTTGCGACTGGATTGCAACTAGTGATAATTTGGAATTTTGTAGTCGCAGTGGACACTCTAGAATCTAGGAAACGTTTGTAGCAATACACCTTGTCTGTGACTCATTTGCAACTTGTTTGCAACTTGTAAATTTGTAGATTATTAAAACACTAGTCTTGATGATTTGTAGATTTCAAAATTCCAAATCTACCTTTTTCTAGATTTTAGGATTTTAAATCTACTTTTTTTTCTAGATTTCTAAATTTCAGATCTACTTTTTTCAAGATTTTAGAATTTCAAATCTACCTTTTTCTAGATTTTAGAACTTTTGAACTACCTTCTTCCTAGATTTCAAAAATTCAAAAATTGGTATTTAATAGATTTCATTAGTTTAGGAAAGTTTACAATTTTATAGATTTTAAAATTTCTTAATTTTCAATTTTTTAAAAATTTCTATTGGTTGTAGAATTTTGTATTCTATAGAATTCTAAATATTGTAGAAATCTACAAACTGTAGAAATCTTAGAATTCTACCAACACAATTCATTGCATAAGACAACAATAGCTTACAAGTCTTATATGTCCAACTTTAAGGTACTCTTGACAATAGATATGGGACAACTGAGATACTAAAAAATGACTAAGAAGCAACTAAGATATTGAAAAACAACTAAGAAACAACTAATGTATGACTTAACAATGACTAGGAAGCAACTAAGACAACTAATGTATGACTTAAAAGTGACTAGGAAACAACTAGTTTTACTACTACAAAACTCAATTTTTAGTAGATAAGTGAAACAAATCTATACAGTCAAATCAACAAAATAGCTAAATTTTCTAAGAGTGTAAAATGACTAAAAACCAAATGGGCAATTTCATTAAAATGGAGACATTCCATTATTTGGCACTTTTAACAGTTTAGACTGTGCAATCTGAAATCTATATCCATCCTAGATTTCTAAAATCTATAAAAGTCCTAGATATCTAAAATCTAGATTTTTACTAATTTTTTAAAATCCCGTAGTCTAAAATCTCTATGAATCCTAGATTTTTGAAATCTATAAATGTTCTAGATGTACATAATCTATATTAGTCTTAGATGTCATTTTGCAATTGAAACCCCGCAAATTGAAAAATTGCACAGAGAAATATAGAATGCTACCATTTTAATGAAATTTGCCATACAACTAAAGTACAACTAGAAAGCAACTAGGAAACAACTAGGAAACAACTAGAAAATGACTAAGAAATAACTTTGGTCATTTTATAGTTGCAATTTTTCTCTAGTTGTTTCCTAGTCATTTTTACAACTATAGATTGACTGCTTTGCGATAAAAACAATAATATAAAACAATAAAATTAAATTTGGTGCAAATAGAGAGGATTTCAGTCGCAGGATAGTTGCATAGGACACTAGTCGCAGAACGGCCGGTTGTGGCGGACACGTTTTTCTTCTAGTGGTGGAGCATGTGAGGGTTGTACAAGAAACAATATGCAATGAGCATGAATGGCACATTGCGCAACTTCCAAAGATGTCAGCGAAGGCTTGCTTCGCTCAAAAGGCCATCACCAAGAAGAAATGTGTGGCATGAATTGTACAGGATGGAAAGAGTACAGCTGCACCAACTTACAACGGTATCATGCACAACAATAGGAAGAATAAACAAGAGCGCATACAGTTCTTCTTCTGCAACGATGACATTGAGAGGTGCGTGAAGGGTACCCTTCGTAAGTGGGTGGTTTCCAAACCTGCAATTCCAGAAGTTTGGCCTGTCAAGATTGGCACCAATCTCACACAGAAGGAGATTCTAGACTTGGAGAACGCTGATTTTCGATTGGCACCACGTCTGGAGCTCTCTCCAAGGAAGTTGTTTAGAGAAGAGGGGTCATTGGTGGATTTGTCAGAGTATCCTACCCCGGAGTTCTCTAATGACTTTCCGAAGCGCAGATTCGGGAAGAACATCAGGTGGAATCCAAAGGCACCTTCAACGAAGCACGCCAATTCCTGTGCATCTGCTCTTACTGTCATTGGGCAGATTTTGAAGGTTTCTATGGTACCAATTCCTGCCTTGGGTTGCATCATCACCTTTGAGTCCCGAAATGGTTTCAAAATTTCGCAATATTTAATTACGATTGGCCAGTTTCCCAGTTGTTCATGCCCCTTCTTCAAAGACATGTTGGGCAAATCATTGGGAAAGCGTGGACAATGGACAAATTGTAAGCATCTGTACTACATATTTCATGTAGTTTGTGGATTGGACAATGAGATAGATGTTTTTATGCACGCTCCTAGTTTCAGCTTCAACGAAATTAAGCGCGTTATTCAGATGGTACTACTTAAGCAACCAGCAACTTAGAGATGCTATTGAGCCCGAGGGCTACATTGTACAATTCTCTTTTTAGATTGAATAAAACAGCAGTGAGACTAAAAGGGCCACCACGAAGTTGTTGTTGTACATTTTGACTACTCATTGAATCATCATTGACATTGAAAATTTCAAAGGTGTGTACATTTTTGTTCACATTTTGCTGCCATCCTACAGTAATAGTGGTCAAAAGTGCGTGAATAATTTCATTCCCACGGTCATAGGAGCACCCTTATTCAACGGTAATAGGTCCAAATAATTACTAAATTTGGATCCAAACCTTTTTTATTTCTATTTTTGGTAAACTCCCACTAAATGTTCATTATTTTATTCTTTTTTCTGCTCTATGCTCTCCATTCACCGCTCTAGGCTCACCGCTCACCGCTCTAGGCATGCAAACTAGCTTCGTCCCGTCGCTACCAGACATACATCTATGTACATAGTGCTCTACAAACTAGGACAAGTACAAATTTACATTTCAATCCTTGAGCTGCAGGAAGTGTCAAAGTAGTGGAACACTGTCAATTTAACAGAACTGATGGTACTGTCTAGCATGAATGAGTAAAACTACCAATACATCTGAGATTTTAGTCAAGCTAATATTATTGAACGAGGTGGTGGGAATGAGATTGACTCTGAAGTGGAAGAGCCGCCACTCAGGCTCAACTGCTCAAGGAGGTTATTGGAGAAAATGCTAATTTGGAGACCATTGAATCAAGAATTTTCAAGAGTGTTTATTATTCTTCATCAGCAGGCTGAATATGAGCTGCCAAATTATGAGGTAAGGTAGGTACACCCAAATGTGCCACTGACCTTAAACTGCCATCTATACCATACATACATCTCCAAAATCAGTTCTGTACCTATGTGGAAGAAACGCTTTTAGAATCAAACTTTGTTCCTTAATAACTTTTGCATACCGTATCCAAATGCCACGTTCTCTGGTGCGTTGGAACCTCCTTTCACTTGCCAACAAGAACATATGAAATTTTTACCAATCTAATACTAGGAAATAGGCTCAGTAGCAATTAGTGGCGGTTTTAGGTGTACCCACCTTAATAACGTCTCCTTCTCAACCACAGAAAACCTACGAGTTCATCTTCTCCCAGGAAGTTGAGGGTGTACTAATTCACCAGACCTAGTAGCTTCTCAAATACCTGCAAAGTGCACGGCTACTACCATTTTCTCTACCAATTGCTGTGGTATTCGCTCTCTCATCCTTCACACATGCATATGTCTCCAAGTAGTTCCTCCCTGGGGTGGCAACTCACAATTATAATAAGGCAGGTGTTTTCTTAATTTTTCTAATTTATACGAAGGGAAGCTACTTTATTTTTTAGATTATAAGATCATAGTTGGAAAGAAGACTTGAGAAGAATCATAGAGAGTTTACTTATTTTCATAAGGGTTCAGCATGTGCCTACCTAATGTACAACTATAGCAATTAGTGAAAGATAGGAAGTAAGGAGGGCAGAAGTAGAGTTGCAAGTGATTTTCCTCCCCTGGTGTTTCCATTCTTGTTTTATATCAATTAGGGTTTTTTTTTCATTTTTTAAGAAGTACCAAAGTGGCAATATAAAATTATATAGACTGATAGTGGTGCTTCAAATTTCAACATTCGTTTACATATTGGATAGAAAATATCACATTAGCTCACAACACATGTCTATAATTTGATTTTCATCTACAATTTGGCGATTTCATCTAAGATTTTTTTTAATTCAAAGTGTTTTGGCAATTTCATCCAAGTTTCTTGGAATTTTCTCTAGTATTTTTTAGCCAAATTATTTTTTCTAGTTCAATCTAGTACCAAAAAGTCAAAAAGAAGCCCTAATATCAATCATAATAGTTTTGGGTACTTAGAAATTATTTTAAGAACCTATAATAAGAGATTTTTCTCAAATAGGGGGGATTTTTTGTAATTATTGAATTTTTATTTTAAAATTATCTTCTAAAAACATCTTTCTAATCATGTCAATGATTAGACTTATTATTATATTCACTACATTCAACTATTCATGCTTTCGGATTTGTGTATTAGTATTCATTACCATTCACCACCTATATGACCTAACTACTTTAATGAAGCATTCAATCAATTGCCATTCAAGTTGCCTATGTGGTACAAGAATTAAATTCATTGATTACTCTCACAAAGTTGAAATTGGAGCTCAAGGGGGTCACTTAGAGTGTCCATTAAAAACCATGTGCGAACAAAACTTTGGACCCCCTATATATTTTTTGAATTTTAAATAAAATTAAATGAAAAAAAATATGAATAGATTTTCCTACTTTGAAAGTTTATGTTTTGAATTATTGATATTTTTATTTGTTAATAATAATTAGTTATAAATTTTTGAAATAAAAAGATACACTATAGAACTAAAAAATAACTTTCACACCTCTATATTATATAAGAAAAAATTGTCTAAAAAATTAACAAAAAATTCCTAAAAATAACTCTTTATCAAAAGCTCATTTTGAGTTGAGTATTGATGCAATGGTCATCTAAATGTGTTCTCTAAAAATATTTGAGTTAAAAAAACATGTCATTTTAGTGCATTTTTAACCTCTTTTAGAAATCATTCCATATTTTATTTGAGTTTGAAATTTTGGGAATAGAATCCTATAGTCATTAGTAAACAATGCTCAAAATTTGAAGTTAAAGTTATAGTTTATTAGAAATCACTTGTTCGCACATGGTTTGTTGTAGTAGAACTAAGTGCACCCCTTGAGAATTGTGGAGTATTAGTATCATGAACACAAGCATCATGGACATTGCAAGCTTTGATCATTTGTCATTCTTGCAAAACTGGCTATACATTAACCCCTAAAGGACCATTGTCTCTTCGGGGGACAAATTGGATTTCGGGTAGGTACCTATGGGCTGAAATTTTGTCATGATCTTTTGAAACTTTTTTTGAAGATAGAAAAATTGATGAGCTTTGTGGGAATATAATTTTTTTCACATTTGGTGCCCGGAAAGAAAAGTTATGGCCAAATAAGCTCAAAATAGGGGACAGGGGTAGTCCAGGCAGCAAAAAAAAATTTGCAAAATTTTGAATTTTTCTTTTTTGGATTTTTTTCCTTGTAGATTGTATTTTTGTCTGCATGGGAAGCTTTGATTAATTCCATTTGGACTTATTATGAGAAAATTATGGACAATCTTGTTTATCGGGCAATTAGAGCATCTTCCTGCAAAAATAACTTATAGAATTCATTTTTGAATGCCATTTTTACAATTTTTTTGAAAAAAAAAATTTACATGATTTTGTTTGCTTGCTAGAACAATCTCACCATTGGGATTAGTGCATTTTAATTCCATCTTAAAGATATTAATAATTTAGATTTTCCTTCATTCTCATATCTACTTCTACTTAACAATATTTTTAAGCATGAAAATTAATTTAAATTTTATTTTATTTTTTTCCCCTAGACTCTCAACTCAATTTCCCACAATAAGGATTTAAAGCTCAAAACTCTGTAATGCAAAAGATTTAAGTTAAAAAAGCTCAAAGTCAAATAATCCAGTCCCACAAGGTTTTGAAAAAATTGTTTTTTTCACTATAAACACAAATATCTTTTAATCTACGTGGTCAAAATTTCTGAAATTTTTTCCACACATTTTCATACTAGTTTGGTATAAGATCCTACGGTTGGATGTGTAGAAAAAATAATATTCAATTTTTTTTACTCTTTGCTACAGAAATGGCAGTTTTGAGTGTTTTTTGGCAGAAATAAGGCCTTGGTTGTTTAGGGGTTAAAAGTGTTTCAAACTGTATCATTAATAAGCAGTTGGTAGGTTTAGAATTTAATAGTTTAATAGGAAAGATCTCACTTTCAAGATTCTAATGCTCTTAAAGAAACAAGAAGTTGACAGAACAAGTTTTTAGTAAAATCAGACTTTCTTAGACAAGGTCCGTATTGAAATTCATTAAAAATCTCAGCCCTAGCTCTTCATTGTAAAAGCTTTATTAAAATTTCTTTTTAATGTTATAATAATTTATTAAAATTGAAGTACTTTAGTTAGCTATTTTTGCTCTTCTCAAAACAGTCCCTCCTGCATATTACACGGGAGTTTCTCTCAGTCCCTGCCAATTCAGAAGGATGGCCTTGAAATCACACGCTGCGCTTTTTTTTTTTTTTTTTCCTTTTTGGTGCCAAATTGCACCGGCAAAAATAATTTGGCTTAAAAATACCAGAAAAAATACCAAAAAACTTGAATGAAATTGTCAAAACACTTTGAATTAAGAAAAATTGTGGATGAAATTGCCAAATTGTAGATGGAAACCGAATTATAGACATGTGATATGTGCTAATGTGATATTTTCTATCCAATATGTGGATGAATGTTGAAATTTGGAGCACCACTATAACATTTTATATCGTCACTTTGGCACTTCTTAAAAAATGAAAAAAAAGGTCTTGATCATTAGTCAAGAAAGAAGCATTGCACAAGTTAACCCCCAAAGGACTAAACAATGTTTTTTGGCAACATAACAATTTTGGGCAGCTCACTATGAATGGAATTTTCATTTTTTTTCATTAAAATTTTCACACAACATGTGTCCAAGGAGTAGCTTTAAGGCCCAACAATTTTCATAACTTCTGACTACATGGTTAAAAAGTTATTGTATGATATGTAGTTTTCTTTATTCTATGGGCAATCTGGGCAAAAAAAAGCTTCTTTAAAAGTCACTTTTTAAAAAAATAAAAATTTGAAATTGATTTTCTAGATTTATTTATACATGAATATCTTTGAATCATTCCATTTTGATTAATGAGATGAAAGTTATGAGGAGTTTTAGTTGTGGGTAGTTTGAAGGTAGTTATGAAATCTATACTCTAAAATAAACTTCAAAGTCCTTTATTTAACTCAATTTTTAATATTTTTGAAAAAAATAAAATAATTGGGTGTAGAATATTTATTAAAACATTACAAACATTGGGATTGACATTTTTCAATTTCATAAATAAATTGTTAACAATTTTGTATTTTGAATCATTTTCTACTTCTTTCTACTTTCTATTTTTTTCCTACATGTTGTACAATTCCAAATGATTTGAAAATTTTCAAGCATGTAGTCAACTTGACTTGGAGAATGAATCCAAAGAGTGACCACCATTTTGAACATTTTTTCATAATGATCTGACCTTAAGAACAGTAGCTGCCTGGGTTTTCGCAGGGACAAAAAAAGGATTATTGCTATTTCAAACACTAATATCTTGCAATCTACATAGTGAAAATTTCTGAAAATTTTTCTACATCTTCTCAAACCAAATTAATATAAGATCCTATGGTTAGATGTATCAAAAATGACTTTTTTTTCAAAAATTTGATACTTGTACTAGAGATGGCAGTTTTGGAGCATTTTTGGTGAACACATAATCAAAATCCTTTAGGGATTAAATCAATTTGATAATTATGTGTTTTTTATATTTCATTTTTCTACTATTATAGGACGGAAGAATAATATTTACTTCTAGAATTTAATTGGATGACTTCAGGGCAAAGAAGAGCCTCTAAAGAAATGAAAATATAATTAATAGTTTCTTTTACTTCTCGTATAAAAATGCAATTATATATAACAATTAGTGTGCCTAGATTCAATTGTTAAATTAACTTTTCAGAGGTAGAAACATGAGGCATCATAGGCCAATGATACTATAAGATTTCTATCAAATTTTAATTGGATCAACACGACCAAAACAACAGAAAAACTAAATTTTTTAGTAGTGCATGGCAAACTAGATTAGTAAGTTGTGGGTTTTCAAGGGGCAAATTTCTTTAGTTTTGGGGTCTAATGTATGCAAAAGTTATGAAGGAACAAAGTAAGTTTGTTTTTAAAATTGTTTCTTCCACATAGGTACATAATTGATTTTGGAGATGTACACAAAGTGAAGATGGCAGTTTAGGGTTAGTGGTGCATTTGGAGGTGCCCATGGCCTTAACCCCTAAATGCACGAGGTCTTTATTGACCTTCTTGGAATTTATTCTAAATTAAACAAAAAGCTAACACTTTTGATAAGTTTTATAAAAAAAATTGAATTATAACCATTCAAATTTAAACTAGGCATATTGAAAATTACAATAATGGAAAAAATATAACAAGATCACTTATAGATTGAAAGATTATAATGTTTGATCATGAAGATGTTAAAACTGCAAAAGTGATTTAAACTCTTTCAATCCTCTTCGCACAAGTCAAATCTAAAATAATGGTCACTAAAAAAAATGAGGTTAAAGGACATAACATGCACAATCACAATCAATTCATGGCTTTTGAAATCTACTCTACAATTTTTTTGAAATGAATTTCTAATGTGATTTTTTTCTCCAAATTCTAGTATATTTGAGGCTCATATCCAAGAGCCCTCAATACTAGAAAAGAAAGATTTGAAATGGACACCCTAGTACAAAATCTTGAATAGAAAAATTAATATTATTCATTTTCAAAATTAGTTTTTTTATGCTAGTTTATGACTTTAAAAAGAAATTTTCAAGAATATAAAGTATTAAAAATAATAACTTGGTAAGGTTTTATTTAACTTCAAAGTATTGTTGACACCAAAATTTGGTGCCTTGTGCATTTGGAGGTTAACCCTAAGCGCTCTGACATCTAATTTCTAGACACTAAACAAATTCATTTTTTTGTTTTTTTCTTGTTGTTGCTTGGATGAAAGTAATCTTAATATGTGGAGACACTTTGTCAAGTTCTTGCCCTATCTACCTGTTGGATTTGGTGTTACTAGAGTAAATATTTCTCTAAAATTACAAATGCGAAAGTATGTCAAGTATTTAACCAAGCCAAAATTGCATTGACATTGGTTTGCAAAAATGAAGACATAGACGTAAAGAATACAAAAACTTCAAAAAATTACCATGCCAAGAGAAACTCCTTTCAAATCCATCAAATGAAAGATAGAACATTTAGAAGGCTGCGAGTTCCTATGATTTCTTGGACTATAGGAACCCCGATAGGAACTTTGTTGCAATAGCAGTCTAATGTGGTCGAGTGACTACCACGTCAAATAACAATACAAATAATAATTTTATTTTTTTGAATTAAAAATAATAGTAATGTTATTTTCAAATTAAAAATTTTAATTAAAATTTCAATATTTTTAAATGTTTTTTAATACTTTAAAATTTTGGACAACAATGGCTTGTTCCTAACATTGGTAATAGGCTTGAAATGGACCTCTACTATAGCTTAAAAACATCTAATGCCATTCCAACATGTTTTTACTTATAAAATGATACTATTTTGCTTGAAATTGAATTTCAAAGGAATTTTAAAATTTTCCTTTCAAAATTCATAAAAAATATTGATGATAGCATTGGTGGATCTAACCATACGGATGGAATCTCAAAATTCAGAACCTACAACTTTCATTGGTATAAGGTAAACCTGCTTGATAGGCAAACCATCCATGACAAGCACCTAGGAAACTATTTATTAGAGTCTTACATCAACCTGTGGCATATTTTTCTAATGAATGGGATTAGGACTACATTAGGTTGATTTGTGGCCATAATCCATGCCTTGGGAGATGGTCATGGAGTTATTAATGACTGTCAAAGGACACTTATACCTTTCTAGTGTAAATTCATCATAAAAAAATATTTTTTAATTCCTTCATCTAATGGCCATGTTAGAAAATCTTGTAGTCATATTAGGAAATGTTGCAACTACTTTAGGTGGTAAGATGACCACAATAGAAACACTTTTTACTAATTTGGGGTAGTCTAAAGACTCTTTTGGACCAAATGGACAATACACTTCAAAAATTCATAACAAATTCATACTTTGTCTTAAAAATTAAAATTTCAATTGCTTCCTTCATTTCCCACATTTGTCTTTATATGGGAAAAAAATCTAAATCTTTTTTGCTAATGGCAACAAAACAAACCACCACTCAATCTAGTTGTCATAGGTAGGTTTACCTTATCAATTCCAAACTATGCTTCCAAATAATACTTTATAATGATTTTCCCAAATTGTCAATTCTGGAGAAGACTCTGCACATTTAGGGGTTAACTATTTTGCTCTTGCTTCACCTGCAGAGTCAACTTGCTCAGTACACTAATGATGATAAATAGTGTTGGCAACACTAATCACGAAGCATAACACTAATTGTCAACAATCCGGTTAATGTTATCAACACTAAATGTCAACATAGACACTATTTGTCAACTATTGGGTATAAATTTTTTACAAGTTTACATTTAGTGTTACCTAACTATTTCATCAAAATGCAAAGAAAAACGTATGAACCCAAGAAACCTATTACATGTTCAAAAAGGTTACTGCTAAGAAAAATGAACACAACACTAAATGCCAACTAATTGAAGTTTAGAGTGACCAGGATAAAAGTCCAGATAACACTAATCACAACATAACATTATTTATCATCATTAGTGTACTGTAGAGTATGTGGCTTCAAAAAAACTACTACTAAGGTAGAACTACCCATTACCATACAGATTTGCTATCTAGGTACTTTGGAGAAGCTATTTATGAGCTCTCATATTTATCAGAGATTGAATTGTTTGAAAGAAGTCAATTGCAAAAAAATGAAGACATTATGACAAGAATTGAATTTTTTGTGATTTTTCAAAGCTGAAATGTAAAACTGTGAGTAGACCCTTGGTAAAGCATGACCAGACCATTGTTGAAGAGTGGACTGATGTATCCACTCCCTAGTGCATTGCCATCATGATCATGGATGAGTAAGATTATGGTAATAAGATGGGCCAGTGACGGAAATGGGAGGAACCTGTAGGTGGAGAAATTGGGTAAATGGTGGTATTGGGTAGTTCTACCTTACTACTAACGAGCCAGAGTATGGGCTGAAATTCTCAGAATCCTGAGTGTTCATTTGTGCAGCATTGAACAATCGACATATTTTTAAAATCCCAGACTTCAGTTTGTTTGTCAGAATTCAACCCTGTTGAAAAAAATGTGTCTTCTGTGAGGAAAAAAGTGTCAATGGAGAAGCACCCAAATTGTAGAAGATAAGAAGTGGAGTTGTTTACAAGAAGATAACATATCTGAAACAATCTCATTGATCAAGAGCTTAAAAATGGTACCAGCTTGGCTTAGTACAAGAGTGCTCACAAGTTTTTAATTTATTTTTTGCATAGATAGTTGTGCAAATCATCTATACAAATCATCTATAGTACAAACTACCCTGCCCCAAATAATCCTTGGTCCTGTACCTTGTGCCGTTGCCACAGTCACAGTCAAAACAAAAGTAAAAGTAATTTTCTAATTTCTTAGTTCATAAAAATTTCAAAATTCAATAACTTTCACATTGTACATCTGAACGCCACGAAACTAAGTTGGTGCACCCCTCCTCACCAAGGGCTTTCCGATGGTACCAAGCACGGGACCGGAGGACACACGGTCCGGGAGATCTCAATGTGACAAACAAACAAAACAAAACAAAAATAAATAGCCAAATTTAAGATATAGATGCCACTTTTTGAAATGTGTATGCATGATCAATCTTATCCTACACAAAGGCACGTGGTCACAAGTCAAATTTGCAATTTACTAGTATATGCTTTGTATTGTTGCAATCGGAAAAGAAGTGATGGCTAATCCCACCTTAAATCTCTTTTCATATCTACTAGTGTACTTTGTGTAGTTGCTATAGTCAAAATACTATGAAAAGTAAAAATATTTTTTTAATTTTTTATTACATAAAAGCTTTGAAATGCAATCTTGGGGGGGTCACTTAGAGTGTCCATTAAAAACCATGTGCAAACAAAACTTTGAACCCCTATATATTTTTTGAATTTTAAATAAAATTAATTGAAAAAAATATGAATAGATTTTTCTACTTTGAAAGTTTATGTTTTGAATTATTGATATTTTTATTTGTTAATAATTATTAGTTACAAATTTTTGAAGTAAAAAAATACACTATAGAACTGAAAAATAACTTTCACACCCCTATATTATATAAGAAAAAATTATCTAAAAATTAACAAAAAAATCCTAAAAATAACTCTCTACTGAAAGCTCATTTTGAGTTGAATATTGATGCAACTGTCATCTAAATGTGTTCTCTAAAAAAATTTGAGTTAAAAAAACATGCCATTTTAGTGCATTTTTAACCTCTTCTAGAAATCATTCCATATTTTATTTGAGTTTGAAATTTTGGGAGTAGAATCCTATAGTCATTAGTAAACAATGCTCAAAATTTGAAAGTTAAAAGTATAGTTTATTAGAAACCAATTGTTTGCATATGGTTTGTTGTAATAGAACTAAGTGCACCCCCGAGAATGCAATATTTTTTTTTGCCATGAGTTGGAATACCATGAAACAAAGCTTGTGCATCCCTCCTTACAAAGAGTTTTCTAACAATTCCAAGAACGCGCCCTAGGGACTCATGGTCTAAGAGATCTCATTGTAACAAACAAATAGCTTGTCTAAAAATATACAATTTTATTCTGCAAATATAGCAAATTATCCATAGTATTGACTTTTAATATTAACGGTTCTTCACAATCACTTGTTGCCTATAAAAAATTAAAATTTAATATCTCCTATTCCACCTATTAGAATCCCACAACTTTGATGTAGAAGACTTTCCAATAGTACTAAAGGCACTTCCAAAGGCTTGGAGATCACAAAGATCTCAATTGCTATTACAAACAAAAAAAACAAAAAAAAATACCAATAGAAGTAAAACAAAGAAAAGAAAAGAAGAAGTAAAAATAAAAACATGAACAAAAAATTTTAAAAATATAAAGTAAAGTACCCTACGTGAAGGTCTGATTCAGACATAAATTAAGTGATTTGGGTAATGTCTGAATGTTTAAAATATTTTAAGAGTTATGTCTGAAATGTTGTAGAAATTTCTCATCCAAATTGTCTGAAAATTTGAATATTTCAAAATTTTGTAAGAAACTACAGAAAAAAATCATTTGCAAGTGAAAATTATCATCAATTTGATAATTATAGTTACCAAGTAAAATCACAAACTTTAACCAATAACCCATCTCCTAAATCCAACAACATATTAAAATATCCTAGAAATTTGCCACACTATCATTCATTGTCATTATAATACAATTATCACAAATGAACGCTAGTTCATTCTTTATATGATTGATGCACAAATTCTATTAAGGAGGTTGGAGAAAAATAATGCTAACTTTCAAAACCATATTGAAAAAAACTTACAACACTTTATTGCAAGAGCTTGAAAGCTTCATGCTACAGGGTGAGGCATCTCAACATCATCTCTGAGACCTCCTCATTTTCAAACAACTCATCCCAATCCTCTTCTTCTTTCTCACACTCGTCACTTGAATTGGTAGAGGCTACATCACTAAATAAAGATGACTTGGTGTGAGTTTCCATAGCCTCTAATTGAAACTCCTTCTCAAATGGTCTCAATAAGCCACATTTCTTCCATCCTTTTATGATCAAGTCAGTTTCAGATCCTACACTTTTCCATGAATCCAACAACCAAGTGCACAAATGTTCACGTAAAGTTCCTATGCTGAGATCAAGTAAAATCTCAGAGGGGTCCTTACTTTGCAATTGTTGTTGGATTGAAGTTGCTGACCATTTTCTAAAATACGTTGTGAATCTGCACTTCAAAGGGCGTTGAAGTATTACATCTGCAGGTTGTAATTTGGATGTGCAATTTGCTGGAATAAACAATACACAAATCCAAGGATATTCTTGCTTGATCCAAGATAAAAAAGCCTCGGATTTATGAACAGACCAGCAATCCAAAAGCCAAATCATTTTCTGATTTGGAGGCAAACCCATTTGCACTACCATACACTCATAGTATGGATTCAATATGTTTTGCACAAACTGTTGGCAAGTCTTTAAATTGGACCAATGATTTTCTGTCATAGAAAAATGGAATCCATGGTCCAAACATATCCTTGCAAATGAAGTCTTTGGCAAACATCGGCTTGTTTTACCTGTAAATATGATTTGCATTGGAAGTAAGTGTCCATCAGCATTCGATGTCACGCATGCAGTAACTTGTCGTTTGTCTTCCATTCCAATGACTTTGATGTCCTTCGAGCCTTTTTTCTCCCACGTACGCTCTTTTGCCATTGGTACCAAATGTATTCCTGCAATATGATCACTCGAAGCTGTGAGCTTATATCATGAAAATTTATGAAACTACTCAAATTGTTCAAAGCTATGAACTTATACTATAAAAATTTACAATACTACTCAAATTGTAGTAATCACGTTTTATATTATTGAACCTTGAATAATCAAATACTAAACCTTAAATAATCAAATACTGAACCTTCAGTAATCAAATACAAAACCTTGAATAATCAAATACGAAACCTTGAGTAATTACATATTATGAGAAGGATTTAGTTGAAGGTCAATATAACAGAACTTAGCATGACTATCAAACAAGTATAATTAAGAAGACCCACCATATCTTATAACTACAAAAAATACTGAAATTAGGTTGCCTTACAGTAGTAAAATTATTCTACAAGGCATTAAAGTCAATATATATACCAAACTGTATCACCATCTCTCACTCTAAGCATAGGACAGGCTTCGATCTGCTGTATCACCAAAGGCAGGCATGGAGCTTTCTTGCACATTACAGTGACATCGAGACTCATTTTCTGACATACTGGTTTGATTAGCTCAAACTAAAGACTCTGATAATCAGAATTCTCCGAACACAGTCCAGCATCCACTTCGTTGATTGTAAACACAAAGACTCCAATTCACTTGAATGTAAGAAATAGGAATCGGTGAGCACCAAGCATCCAGATTAGACTTCAGGGAAGAGAAGAGAAGAGAAAGACCAGTCGGAAATCATCGTAACAACCGCACCAATTAGAGTCTTGCCCAAGTCCCGTCGGTAGAGAGACGAGTGTGTTGGTAAGATGGGCAGTCTTCGTAATTAGAAACGATACTCACGGTACGGGGTATGTTGGCTGGTCCATTGCAGAGCGAGAGTTATATTCGATTCAGAACTTGACCTCCAACTTCCGAGGCGAATGTAACACAGAGACATCACCTCGTTGATTCCTTTCTATCCATTCTATCCACTAAAAATATGAGCAGAGCAGCGAACTGTACCTGGATAGATTCATGAGTATACCTGAACATTTCTACACCTTGATAACCAAGAGGTTGATAAGCTAGCGAATGTCTTGCTAGCCACGTGGATGATCACCCTTGTAATTTAGTAGTAGTAAATTCATTTTGTATCTCGTACACAGAACCCCAATCTCTCAAACCCTAATTTCCGATTCACAAACCCTAATCCAGAACCAGAACCTCAAAATCCTATCTAACGCTCCCATTCCAAAATTCAAAGCCAGAAATCACGAATGTTCAGCTGAACCTACACAAGCAAACGAGAGTCAATCACGCACACGTTTGTTTCTTACATCGTCATCGGGATCTCCATCAGGAGGCTCCATGGCCCAACCTCCTCGTCGTCGCTGTCCTCAATTACAACAATTGAAAGGCGCAAATGAGCTTCAAACTTGCTGGAATCAGGGACTCCATGGGTTCAACGAATGCGGGGAAAAAAATACAAGGAGACGAATCTCAGTGCAAAGTCGTGGAATAGTTGGGTGCAAATGTTGGGTTGATTGATTGTGGAGGTTGAGCATAGAATTCTGTTGCTGCGGAAATGAATGAGGCCGTGGCGAAGCTCTAGCAAGCTTGAGGGAAACCATCCTTTGACAGGCAGAATGACTGGTTTGCTTTGTTGGCATTGTTGATTTTTTTCTTAAATTTTCCCACATAAAAACAAATGGGATGGGAGAAAATGGGAGAGTAATCAAAATTTTAATTTTTTGACAAAGTAAGAATTTGCTACAAATTTTTGAAGTGTATTGTCCAATTGGTTCAAAAGAGTCTTTAGACCACATTTTTTAAACCAATGCTTCACACAATCATAAAAAATGATGATTTTCAAAGTCACCCTGTTGTCCTTTAAGGGTTAACATCTTCCTAGTTCCTACTAATAACTAAATTCTAAAAGTTTGGAAGTCAAACAATCTTCCTACTTGTCTTTTCCTTTTGTCTTCTAATCAAAGTCAAAACGTAGTTAACAAAGTCAACTATCCCCTAATGGATGGTCCTCCTTCCTTGCATCCCTTTCTTCCAAACACCAATTTGCTAATCTATAGAACTAATTTGCACCACGGGGAGGACACTCGCACTACATTTGAGGTACCCATGTGTGGAGGAGTGATTTTTTGACCCCCTATTTACTTTTGAATAAACTATAATTTCATCCTAAAATTTTGAGCTTTGTTTAACAATGACTAAAGGTTTCTATTGACAAAAATTTCAATTCCAAATAAAATAAGATATATTGTCTAGAAAGGGTTGAAAAATGAACTAAAATGGCATGTTCTCCAACTAAAATATTTATAAAGCTCACATGAAGATGACTATTGCATCAATATTCAACCAAAATAAACTTTCAATAGAAAGCTATTCTATAGAATTTCTTTTTCATTTTTCAAATTTTATTTTCTTATATAATATAGAGATGTGAAAGTTATTTTCAGCTTTATGGTGTATCTTTTTTCTTAAAAAATTTATAACTAATTACTATTAGCATAAAAAAATACCAATAATTCAAAACATAAACTTTTAAAGTAGTAAAATCTATCCATAATTTTTTTTATTAAATTAAATTTTAAGATGTATTACATGTATTACTTTTTCCACCGCACGTGGGTTGCTAAAACGTGGAGAGTGTCTTCCCCGTGATTTGCACACAGTATGTGGTGTTTAGTTTCTAGTTTCCAATTTGCAAGAGTCGTCTCCAGAGCTCCAGTAGAAATTTTCCTCTCATTTTACTTAGTATTTGGACATTAACCCTCTGATCACTCTAGTTTGGAATTTCAGCCCTCTCTATCACTCTCTAAACTCCCAAATTTTCACTTTAATTTGGAAACTACTACCTAGCTTTCAGTCCTTCTTCAACTACTATGGCTTAATACTAGAGGTATTAAGGTAGGAGCACCCAATGGCATGAGTGTAACCAATGGTGTCACATGATAGTCATTTCAAAACTTAAATGTACATAATCTGTAGATAGCTTATTTTTATTGACCAAAGTAATAAGTTATCTATAGTCTACCTACATTTACATTTTAGAATCATTAACTTATCTAGAAAGAGACACCATTGGGTACACTTACGTCATTGGGTGCTCCTACTATAAAATACTAGTAGTTGTTTTCGTACTACCAAGATGTTTCAAAAATAAATTAGGCCCATATTAAAGTCACCAAAGTTTTTGAAACAATCTAATGGCCCTTTTGGAGAAACACTAGAGTATTTAAAAATAAAAAGTAAAATCTTTGGATGGGTCATTAGCCTTTAAGTCCACCCAATTGGATAGGATGGCTTGTGAATTCCAATCTCACTACCCATCCAAATTTAACCCTTAAATGTTGGATTGGTGACTGTGGAAATCAGCCCTTTTGGAACCGTGTGACATCATCTAGATTAAATAAACCAAAAATAATCATTGGGAGTCAAACTACTGTAGAAGATTTCTCCTTTCCACCCCTAATTCTGAAGATGAATAGTTGCATTTTTGTCCTATACGGGAGAATTTCTTGTCATCCATCGGACAAAAAACATCCACCGCAACATTTATGGGTTAAGAACCTACCTTATGGCCTTGTTGTACAACTTGCTTGAGGCTTGTCCTACGGCCGAGCTCTGCTGGCTAGCTGGCCTTGGAGGCTAGTTCATCTCTAGGGATGGCTAGCAATTTTTTGATCTTTTAATACTTGGGTCTCCTTTTGGGGACTTTTTTAACCAAAAGAAATAAGAAAATTTCAACTAGGAACAAAGCTTTGCCATCTAGGAGGCTAGGCCCAAAATTCTTAAACAATTTGCAAATAGTTTTGTTAATACGACTTTTTGAAATGGGTAGATTTGACAATAGCTTTGCCATCCATGAGTTTCAGATCCTAATTTTTAAAGCATAACTTGAAAAACACTTGTTAAAATATATTTGAAAGTTATTCTAAGGACAATAGCTTTGCCATATTTGTAGGTTAGAACCAAATTTTTTAACAAAATTCAATAAAATTGTTCAATACGGGGGCTTTTAAGAATTTTGGATCTAACCCAAAATCCTTGAAAATGACACCAAACAACACTTTTTGGACCATGTATTCCCACGTCAAGGCTATAGGAGGATGTTCACTAACAAAAGTTTCAATATTTCACACAAAAAGCTCAAGTGGAATGATTGTTAGTAGACAAAATACATTTAAAAATACCACAATTAGATGACAACAAAACATGCACTTGTTAGCAACAAAGCTTGTAGGGGGATTTTCTCCAAAAGATGGGAAATCTCTTACAATAAGCTTGCTTGTATGGTTAGTAAACAAAATCTCAAGAACTATATTGCAAATGTTAGTATTAGCTTTAAAACGCAACAATAATTGCCAAACTCTTCAAAGAGAAATCCCAACGTCCTTTCAATGAGCTTCAAATGTTATAAAAAAATAAAGCAAATGTCTCCAATGCAATTCCACAAGCAAATTTTTGAGTCCAAATGGCTAGAATTTATACAATGCTAATGAACTCAACAAATAACAAAAATGCAAAGAGAATGGCTTTAAAATGGCTTAACAAGAAAATAAGAAAAGGGGTGCAAAGTGAGAGAAAGGGAGGCCTTTTATACTTTTCCAAGGCTTCTTTCCTCTCTTAAATTACCTACAACTACCTATGCTAATAATTCAAATTCTAGTCTACTATTGTGATCGCTCTAACTTTTAGAGAAATGCTCATGTGATGCTCTATATTGGTAATCATGTTCTTGGAGCATACTATAACATCAGGGAAGTTGAATCTACTTAGCAATTGTTGGAATATATTTACATTCCGCATTTGAACATTCTTGAACACTTGAAAAAGAAAATCGAGCTTTTCTGATGCTAAAATAAACTCCAAGAGTAAAAATAGCAATATATTCGCGTCTTCAAATCATATTAAAATTCGAGTTCACCAGTTGCACTTAAAATGCAAGGAAATATTGTAAATCCTTGTTGTCAATTGTGTATACCTGTACAAGATTATGAATGTATTTATGAGGGAACTATGTAACCAATCGATATTCTTAAAGCTTTTGTTAGAGTTTGAAAGACATTCTTGTATGCACAAAGGGAAATCCTCATTATACAATAAACATCAATATTTCACTCACCACGTGCTATTTTAAGTATTTGACTCCAAGGACAACGGTCCAAGACTTATCCTTCGTGAGGTGTTTAACCCTAGAGGACCAATATGATGCACTTTCCATTCTTAGTTCATTCTTCATGCTAATATATATCTAATCATATTATTTTATTTCTAACTCTACCAAATTTTAATTAATGTTTTTTTGATTTTAAAGTCCTAATTTTTTTCAAGGATTCCCTCTTCATATTATCATAATTACATCTTTAAAAATTCACATCATTGTTCTAACATTTCCATTCCTACCTATTGGAAAATATGTTAATTTATGATTATAGTTCAACTTCATTCAACTAATAATTTTTAACTTAAAATTCCAACTAAATTTTCTAAATTTCCTTGATTTTCATTTGAGAGCCCATATGGTGGCTCACAATTTTTCACAAAATTTGGATGCCTATTCCTATTTTGGATATGGATTAGGCACAATGGTGAATATATATATTTTTTGCAAGCGATGACATGTATGTGACAAAACTCTTGTTTGAGCCAAAATTTGCTTATATTTTGTTCACACCAAATCTCTCATTTTTAAAGTTCAAAATTCACATGAATGCAAATTAGGCCTAGATCTATTATGATTTAAGTTTTGTATTCAATATGCATAGACTAGATCAAATTGTTATTACTTGTTTTAAGGATATTCCAAAAAATGACTTTACTTCTATTTTTATGAATTTATATATTTATTATTATTAATTCTTATTTATTATTAGTAATAATACTTATTTATTCTTATTCTTATTCTTATTATTTTTTCCTTTTATTAGTACTTTGTTTTGTTTGTTAAGATACTTTGAGATCACCATGATCTTTGTGATCTTTGAGCCACTTGGGGTGCTGTAAATAGCATTGGAAAGCCCTCTATATGGACGTGAGCATTAAGTAAGTTTTATGAGATTATGACAAGTGGAGTGGGAGATACTAAATTTCAAATTTTTATAGGCAATGAAAACTAGAAAATTACTTATGAAGAGCATTGATATTAAAAGTCAATGCTATGGATAATTTTTTATATTTGAAGAATATAAAATTCATATAAAAAGAGATCTAATCTTTAAATGTTCAAAGCTTTTTCCTAAGCTTCTCAAAATTTATTCTAAATTGAACGAAAAGCCAATATATTAATAATTTTTATCAATTATTTTCAATATGTAATCATACAAATTCAAACTAGAGATGTTAGGGATCACATCACTATAAGGAACCAATGTTTTTCAATGTCTAATTAAACAGATTTTGTTGGATATCCAATGTAACAATTTATGTTTTTTATGTCGATAGTGATGTCCAATGTATTAACATCTTTTTGTTGTATTGAATGTCATTGTTGACATAAAAAACATAGGTTGTTTCATTGAATATTCAACAAAATCTGTCCACTTAAACATAGATTTCTTATAGTGCATAGAAAAATAAAACACAACAATATTATTTTTGGATTGAAAGGTCTATTATAATGTTTCATCATCAAGGTGTACTTGAAAAGTTGATTTGAAGTCTCTCAATCTTCTTTTCATATGTCAAGTCTAAAAAATTAGTCACCAAAAAAATTATGAGGTTAAAGGGCATAACCCCAATCAATTCTACAAATTTTCTAAATGAATTTCTAATGTGAAATTTTCTCCAAAATTTAGTGTAATTTGAAGTTCATTTCCAAGAGCCTTCAACACTAAAAACTCAAGATTGTTTGTAATGGACACCCTTGCATAAAATCTTGAATAGAAAAATCATAATCATTCATTTTGATAATTAAATTTTTGATGCTAAAACAAGAATTCAAAAAGTAATTTTCAAAAGTATAAACTATCAAAAAATAATAGTAACTTGGTTAGGTTTTAATTAACTTCAAAATATTGTTGACACTAGAATTTGGTACCTAGGGCATTGAGTGGATTAACTATCGCTTCTTTTCCAACTGCAAATGATATACCAATGATTGTGGTAATAATATAAGGCATACTTCCAATCTAGTGAAACAATGAAGAATTAACATCAGAAAAAAATGAGCCCTAAAAAGGATGTGAGTTTGTATGTAGTGGGAACAATAGGTACATTGGGTAAGATTTTTTAATTTTTTAAATTTTTGGCCAACAAAGAAAGAGGGTTGGATCCACATGAGATAGTTCATTTAAATAGTTTTTGAAATATTTAAAATAATATTTAAAATTTTAATATTAAAATAATTATAAAATTATAAAATATTTGAATTTGATGTGGCATTAGTGTGACCGTATCAAACTTCTATTTCTAAATTATTTTTAATTATTTTTAAAAAATTAAATTATTTTAAAAATTTAAAAATTTAATTTTTCGATACTTTTAATTTTTCAATATTTTATTAATGTGACCACTATTTATCACTGATAATGAATAGTGGACATTGTCCTTCAAAGGGGCTGTGAGTTCCATTGAAGGAAACTCTCTGTGCAAAGTAGTTCCCTTTGAGGGCTCATTTTTTTTCCTAGTGCTTTGCAAATTCGGCTTGTGAGCATGTGCCATGGTGTAAGATAAGATTGATCATCTCTGTATGCTTCAAAAAGTGGCATTTGCACTAGGCGTGCAATTTTCAATTGAGGCACCTTTCTGTGCAAGAAAAAAATCAAAATTTGGGAGCACTCTCATAAGCCAAGCCAAGCCAAGCTAGTGGCACCATTTCCAAGGAGATTGTTTGAGATATTTTATTTCCTTGTAAACGACTCCAGCACTCCATTTGTTTCAACAGGGTTGAATACCAACAACAAACTGAAGTCTCGGATTCTAAAAACATGTCCTGACCAATGTTCAAAGCTGCACAAACGGACACTCAGGATCATTCTGCGGAGGATTCTGGTCATCCTCGGGCTTATTATTAGTTCAGTTTTTTTCCCTTGAAACATGGACAATTTCCATTGATAAGGGAAACAGTACACTTAGTTTTGAAGACCCATTCTGGACAGCACTGAGCAACTTGAAAGCACGAGTGGCTTTTCCATTTCATTTGTTAGAAGAAAAAAAACCCAGAAAAACCCAGAAAAAATAAAAGACTTTCTACAGCCGTGATTCCCACGAGCAAACTAAGTTTGACTTGTACATACTCAGGTTAGAGCATCACCACCCGAGAGGCATTTTGCAGGCTGATTTGGCCTGGAAAGAACAGGGTCACTCATGTATGGAGGCCAGGTGGGAATGGACGTCCCACCCATGGCCTCTTAAGAGGCCATATGACGTTCCAACCAGAGTAAGGCAACTTGGCGTGAACCACTTGCCAGAATCGCGGATAGCAACGCGTGACTTGTCCTTTTGTGTTTTGCAGGGTGAGTTGAGGCCCCCCAAACCACCCTCATATGGAGGCCAAAGTTCATTTTCAAGAGGCGCCTCTTAAGAGGCCATCCATTTTCGACGACGGGTGGGTGATATGGGCTGTGACTGAGTCTTAGTAGCGTGTTTCAACAATAAATAATCCCAAATTGGCACCAATTCATCACTGCACAGAATTAGCAGCTCGCTCGTACCTTCTATCTTGAGACGCCATCCTTCTGTGGGAGGAACCACGTGCAAACTTCTGCCTGTGGAGATAAAAGCATGATGCACACTTCTGTGGAGTGAGTCCTAAAGGATGAGATCTTCGAGCGAATAAGCTTTACATTGGGCGAGAATTGGGGGAAGAAAATGGTGGCAACCGAAAACAATATCTTAATTGCTCCACTTTGCAGGTATTTACGAAGCTACTTTTCTGAACTACGAGGCCAGTCTGTGACTGTGCAGCTCAAGATGTTTCCGAAGAAACCACTTCATGAGTTGCAGTTGGGTGTGTGTTTTCCTTTGCAATTTTCCATTGTATTTGCTGCATCAAGGTCAGTACTTAAAGCGGAACAAGCATTCCAGTTCCACAAGCATTTCAAGTTGTACTTGAGGTTCATAAATTCGTAGGCATTGAATTGGCGTTTTCATTTCTAGTGTAGACAGTGAATACTGACCACTGGTCTAGTACCGACGATGGCAACTGGAAGGGGGCTTGCGCTTACTTGTTGGCGGGTGCTGGCTTTGCTGGCCTTGTCAGGAGCTTCGGGGCTTGCGAATGCACAGCAGAGGGGATTACTGGAGGCCAACTCCAACAAGGTGAAAGTTAGATTTCCTTATAAATCTCGCAATTCTCGCAGGGAGTCGCGAGGCGTTTGTTTTCCCTCCGCCTCAGTCAGTCGAACATGTAGTGTAGTCCAGAATGGGAGGTGAAATTCATTACCATTTGGTAAAGGAAGAAGAATATACAATGAACTCTGACCAGTGCAAAGAATGAAGAGACTGTAATTAGCGGTAATTCTACGAAGGAAGTCGCATTCACATGTTTAGCAACGGCGTCACTTGGTTTCTTTTGTAACAGTATTCTGTAACAGGCCTTGATAGGACCAGGACCGAAGAATTCTCTTAGTTTTACTTTGGAGCGACGAATTTGTATTCACTCGCGCACTGGGTCTGGTGAATTAGTACACTCTTGACTTCCTGGGAGAAAATGAACTCATAGGTTTTCTGTGGTTGAGAAGGAGACGTTATTAACTCATAATCTGGCAGCTCAGGTTCAGTAATAGTTGCCCGACTAAAATCTGAGATCTTTACTACTGATAGTTTTGACTCCTTCATGCTACTAACGCCTATTCCATTACATTGACAGTATTCCAGCACTTTGACACTTAGTGTACCAAATTTAACGAAATTGACGATTAGTGCTTGAACGTCGCTACCACTCATTCATGGAGATGGGGTGCTTTTGGTGAATAGCATAGCTTACAGAGGTTTGAATGAAGGTTAAGTTGCAAAGTAAAATACTCTACCTTTAGATAATTCTTATAGGAAATGTCTTGCCTTGTTGGACAATATTGTGATGTGATGTTTGAGGTCAAATTATTGATGTATTTGATTCATGGACGAACAACCACATGAACGTGAATTTTGTTAAATTAAAGACATTCCTTGCACCATTTTGACATTTACATTAGCTTGTTGTACCATAAGCTTGTTGTAGCAATAGATATGGAAATAAGAATGCAAATTATTGTGGTCTCTATGGTAAGTTTCCCTCTCTCAACTGTCTAAATCATTGCATTTCCTTCTTGGCACCATGCCATTTTTATGGAATTGGACCAACTTAACAATATTGATGTTCAGGTCCTTCGAGCTAGCTTGATGCACCGAGACCACCTAGAGTCCCCACTGAGTGTGCCAAGCACCACCATTGAGGCCCGCTATCATGCTACTGTTGCACGTGAAAATGCTCGTATGGTGCGTCGGGGCTTGGCTACTACTGCTGTGGCATTCAATACCTCCATCGTCTCCGCATTAGCCGAGGGAGATTTTGAATACGTCGTGACTTTGTACTTGGGCACTCCTGTGCAAAAATTCTTCCTTATCATGGACACTGGGAGTGATTTGGTGTGGGTGCAATGTCTCCCTTGCATCCAATGCTACAATGAAACAAATCCGTTCTTTGACCCCTCCAAATCTAGCACCTACTCAACAGTTTCTTGCAGCAGCTCTAGTTGTAACCAAACGCTGGTAACTTGAACTCACAAACCATGTCACATGTCTCTTCCTAGTTCTTTTCAATTGTGTTAGTTACCTAGAAAGATACAATTTGTATCAAATTTGGGTTTTTTCCACATGTTTTCTTTGAGATTAGGGAAATAGTCAAACAAACTTTTATATAATCTAATGCTAATGAAGATCCAATAGTTGAAAAGAAATTATGGAAAATAAAATCACTAGTTATAACTTCTATAAAATAAATAAAATTTGATTAGCAGTCCTTTTATTGAAGAGTGTAAGTTGATTTTTGCTAGTTTTATAAATGTTTGTTAATTTGTAGCACGTGAGTAAGGAGTGAGTTTGGCATATCCTAGCTGGTATTTTTTTTTCTGTAAGAGATGCTCGTGATCATCATTTTGGGACTAATAATATTTGAAAATTGAATGATTGTGATCTAAATTTGAGCTTACTTATGTGGATGTGTTGATTGTAGTTGGATGACCTCGCCTTTTGCAATAGTCTCAACACATGCGAAATCCACTATGCATATGGGCAAGCGGGAAGTGAATATGAAGGAGTATTGTCAACTGAAACCATTTCATTCAACACGGACTCATCTGAAAGTGTTCCTAACATTCTTTTTGGGTGCATGAATAACAATACAGACAGCATTGGAAGTGTAGATGGCTTAGTTGGATTTGGTCGTGGGTTTTTTTCCTTGCCCAGCCAATTGAGTGCATTGAACTCTACTAATGTGTTTTCTTATTGCCTTGTTCCCTATGATGTTTCCACAACTTTAACTTCATCCCTGATATTTGGGGTGCCTAACACTACCAACGAATTGCAATTGGTATACACTCCAATTTTGAACAATGATCCTACGTTTTATTGGGTCAATTTGACGAGTATTAGTATAAACGGCGTGGATGTGAATGTCTCGGCAACGTCATTAGAATTCAACTCGAGTTCTTTCTCCGGTGGAACAATTTTTGACTCAGGAACAACATATATCATATTCAATGAAGACATTTATTCAATTGTTGTACAGGTAAATAAATATCAATTTGACAATCATGTTACAAATGGAACCTTTTTTAGTGCATCCTCTCTTAGTGTGTGATTGTCAATTACGGAGTTTGTAGGTGGGTTCAATTTGATAAACATTTTTTGAAAAGTAATGTTGGAAGTTGACATTTGTTGGGTGACCATTATTACATCACTCCAAATGCATCACTTAAAACCTCTCTTTGAGTATAGTCCCAATACTATGTACTAAGAGAGATTCTACCTGTATACATTTTATGTTTTTTTATTTTCAATAGCAAATTGCAATACATGTAGAACCTCTCTTAATGCATGATGTTGGGACTAGGCACTAAGAAAAGTTTATGTGTGACAGAGAGGTGTAATGAATGGCCACTTAACAGATGTCGACTTCCAACACTAATTTTTAGAAAATGTCCTTTAAATTAGACCCACCTACAAAGTTCACTACTACAAGTTATGTATAAAGAATATATACAATAAGAGAGGTTCTACTTGTACTTTGCATTCATCTAATTATTACATTTAAGGTTGTATTGATTGCATCAGAGATTGTACTCACTATCGCAATACTTTGCATCTATATATTAACTATTTTGAATTTGTACTAACTTGGTTGTATGAAATTATTTACAGAATTTGCAAGACCTCATCACCTACCCAATAGTACCAGTCAATGGTAGCATATGCTACAATACTAGTGGAGTGCAAGATGTCACGTATCCAAACGTGACTCTTCATTTTTCAAGTCTTGATGGAACCGGCGTTGCAGATTTTGAACTAACCGCACAAAACTTATTCATCTCAAGTACAAGCGACGTGGATTGTTTGGCTATTTCGAGTGGTACAAACGATGGTTTTAACATCATTGGGAATATTGCCCAAGCCGACCATTATGTTGAGACTGATGTAGAAAATATGAAGATTGGATGGACAAATAGAGATTGTTCACTTCCAGTGTAAAATCGACTGATTTGCACTAGATTCGGAATCCTCAAGAATTATGAGGAGGATCTACAACATCATCAAATATAATGTTGAGTGAATAGTTTTTACAATAAGAAAAAAATATGTATAGATTTGTATTTTGTGATTGACGTAAGGGCTTTTAACAAATGAGAAAGGTTATTCATTATGTTAACCTCTTTTTCAGGACTAAGCAATGGGACGGTGCATGCAATTTGCCTCAACTTTCAAGCTTGACATTCCTCACAAATGATACTTTGACTCTTTATCATCATGTAATTTTATTTATCAATGTGTTAGTGTGTGTGAATTAGTACAACTCGCTTGTAATTTGTTAGTTGAGAATGATTGTCAAATTGATATAAGAATAAAAGATATGGTTCTTAATTGCTTTATTTAACTCTTGAAAGGCTGTGGAGTCCCTCTATATGATCCATATTTAGCCTTGTAACTCTTCAATTGTCATTTAATAAAGGAATTGTAACATATTTTTATTTATATACTATCATAATCATGAACCTCTAAAAGCCCATTGTCCCTTCAAGGGACAAAATTTATTATAGGAATTTTAAAATATGATAAGGAATATTTTCCCTTAAAATTCCTTATCAATTCCCCTTAAAATTGAGTTCATAGGAACTTATCATAGGAACTATACAAAAAACTTATTAGTTTTGTGGGATTATATCCCTTTTTTTTAATTTGTGCCTGAGAGCAATAATTATGTCATCCTAAACATAATTTTTAAGTCACTAGGCAAAAAAAAAAATAGGCAAATACTTGAAATTAAATTAATTAATTTTTTTCCTTTATAGATTATATTTTTTTTCTACACATGAAGCTTTGATTGATTCTATTCAAATTAGTGATGTGAAAGTTTATGAACAATCTTGTTTTTTGGGCAATTTGAGCATCTTCTTGAAAAAATAACTTTTAAGATTCATTTTTGAATGCAATGTTCACAATTTTTCAAAAAAAACTATTTGATAAGGTTAAGTTTGCTTGCTAGAACAATCTCATAGTTAGAATTATTATGTTTCAATCCCACCTTAGAGCTATTAACGATTTAGTTTTTCTTTCAATAATAGATCTACATCTACTTAACAATTTTTTAAAGAATGAAAATCAAGTGTGTTTTATTTGAATTCTTTTCCTAAACTTTCAATTCAAATCTTCAACAATTTTTTTTTAATTCAAAGTCTATAGTTCAAATTTTTTTCACACATGGTGGGCAAAGTCACTTGAAATTGCAAGCTAGTATTCAAAAAAATTCCAACTTTGAATGCTAATATCTCTCAATCTATGTGGTCAAACTTCAAGAAATTTAAACCACATGATCTCAAATAAGTAAATTACAAGATCCTATGGTTAAATTTTTCTTTAAGCAAACTTAGCAAAAATGGCAGTTGTGAGTGTTTTTTGACAAAAAAATGGCCATTGGCCTTTAGGGGGGGTAATTTACTCAATTGCACTAAATGGTACTTGATCAATGTTTTTCTAATCAAATACCTTTGAATTCATAATGTACTATACGGTTACAAAAAGCTTTCAAGCCCTTCAAAATTTTTGGCTAATTTTCATAAAAAAAAATTTGAGATTGAAAAACTTATTATCTTTCCAAAAATATAATTTCTATTTGAATTGGTTTTGAGAAGAAAAAATTATATTATTTGAACTCAATATGCAACAAAAGAAATACACAAATATTTCAAATTATTATTATTTTTAAATCCTTGTAGAATTTTTTTTTCTTGTATAGAAAGCTATGATTTTTTATATTTTAATTATGATGTAAAAGTTATGGAGCATCTTTTTTTGCTGGCAATCCACACATCTTTTTGAAAAAATAATGTAATGGATTCATTTTTGAGCTCAATGTTTTATATTTTTTCAGGAAAAAAGGTCTAATAGAGTTAACATTGATTGCTAGTTCAATGTCACCATTGGAATTAGTGTGAGTTAATTCCATGTTAGAGGGATGAATGGTTTAATTTTTCCCTCTATCTTATGCTTGTTTCTAATTAACAATTTTTTAAGAATGAAAATCATGTTATTTTTATTTTTATTTTTATTTTTATTTTTATTAGACTATCAATTCAATTCTTTAAGATAATCTTTAAAAAATTCAAAATAAATAGTGCAAAAAATTTCAAGGAATTATGAGGATTCAAATTTTTACAAACTAATTTATTATGATGCTTAAAAAATCTTGTTTTCTTCACTTTCAACATATTTATCTTATATTCTATACATTCAAAGTTTCTAAAATTTTTTTTACACATTTTCATACTAGACTCTTGCAAGTTACTATAGCTAAATATGCCTAAAAAAAATGCAATTTTTAGATTTTTTGCTTCAGTTTATACTAGAAGTAGTAGTTTTGAATACATTTGTACAAAAAAGGCCTTGGGAATTTAAGAATTAAATTAAAATAATAGATTCTTGTGAATCAATCCATTCATAAAAGTTGGAAGAAATATATATTCAAAGTGTTAATGTCTATTTTTCCTATAAAAAAACATTCAAAATTGTCATTTCTACATTGAGACAAGAAAACAAAAAGATGAATTTCATAGGAATCTAACACTAAATTCCTATAATAAACTTGTATAAAGTTGTAAGAAGTTTGAGAAGTTTGAACTTGTAGTCTAATGCAATGTATTACCATTTGAAGTGAAAGAAAATAATTTTTGGCCCTACCTAAGAATTCCAAATTATTTTGACTACCATTTGCAAATTTTTTTTGCATTATGGATTTTGAATTTTAAAATATGTCATACTCAAAAGTGTAATATGCATATTTCCACCAATTATTTTAAGTAACAAAGACTTATAATATATCTAAAAAATTCCTACAATACAAGGATATGCTACAAATTAACAATTACATTAGATTTGTTGCAAGCTAAACTTTTAAACCAATCAATAAATTTGTGTATGAAAATTATATTTCCTCAAACTTTGTAGAAAATTAGATCTTCTTGAAAAAGTTCTAAAATATCATGTCAAAAATTAAGGTTGTAGAAATTTAACTACTTAGAAGTTACCTTTGAAAGGGGGTGGAAATTAGGGGATAATTCAATCTAGTGCCTTTATATTTGGAAAGGACATTATCTAAAAGGATTGGTTGATTGCAAGTACTCTATCATTGCATGAAAAATCATTTTCCACTTGGTTCTTAAATTTTAATTCATTTCTTAGAGCATTTTCAATTTATTGGCCAGTAGGCTTGGCAAATAATATAAGTTTTGCCTAATTGTTATGGAATTAGGACTTGAAAATACTATTGTTGGTAGCACATTTCCAAAACCTTGAAATAGACATAGAAATATCCAAATTAGACTTTAAATGATCAAAATAGATTAGATTGGTAATGAACAACAAATATAGAGGCCTTGAAAAATTATGTGTGGAAAAAGTGTGGTGCCATTTATTTGATTCTCCTTTCTTAGGCATGGTTTGTTGTAGCCTTTATAGTTCCCTATTAGCTTACTTTAAATAGAATCTATTTGGTTATTAAAAGTCCAAATAGTGATGTTCTTGTACCTACTTTAAGTGAATTTGATACAATTTCAATCATAGCATTGTCAAGTTTTAATTCCATATTCATTTGGTCAAAAGTTAGTAATGTATTTGACAAGAAAGCACAATTGTTTATCTTTTTGTAAATGGAGGTTTAGATCCTACAATTGCAATTCTAAGCTAAAAGAAAAGATTAAAGAAATTTGCAGCTCAAATTGAGCAAAAATAATACTTTGATTCCCTCTATGTGCAAGGTATGACCTACCTCAATTTTGCGAGAAGACCAATCACTAAGAAATGTTTTGAGGATTAAACACAAAAGTGATAATGATTCAAAATCCAAAACTAAAAAGATGGACCCACAACTAATTTAGTAATTTTGAACTTTAAAATCCTTCAATTTGTCTAAAACATCATAGGGAGATAAAATTCCGTATCACTTGATTATTAAAAAATCATTTCCAATAATTTATGGTTATAGGTCCAAACTAGAAATATTAAATTTAGAGATTTGGCATATAAACTTTGCATTTGTCCATGAGGTTTTTTTTTCATATTTTTCTCTTTACTTTTAAACATCAAAGAATGCACTAAAAAGTTAATTAGATTTGATGTTTAGGTTTTAACAACTAATCTTTTCCATACCATTATTGGGCCATACAAATGGAGTGGTTCTAGTAAATATTCTCATCAAAGACATGTTTAACTTGCTACTTGATATCTTCATTTACCAAAAACTCAGTGTAGTATGACATAGTAATATATGTCTCTTTGATTTCCTCTAGACCTTTCATCTATCAATGTCAAATGTTGATCATCTATTAGTTTTCTTTGTAAAATATAGTTGACGTTGTGTCATAACACGATGTTGTCAAAATAATGTTGTCCGCTCTATATAGATTTAGTAACATCATTCTTTAGGTTAACTCTTTAATTCATCTTACTTTGGAAATGGCATGAGATAGAGAGTTTACATCCCTGTTATAACTGTGTATCTAATTATACATAATTTACTTTACCCCATTTCTTATTTTCAAAACTTACAATCTTCAACTCAGGTCTTGGTTGGTCAAGGAGCCAATTACAAGTCATACTCCAATTGGCTAGTGACATCACTAAAGAATTGACAAAAATTACAAAACTTGTTTTCTCTACATCCTTACATGCACTTTTTCATGTACCTATTTGCATTCATAATCCATCCCGGACCTGTTAGGGTTTGAGTGAACTTCGATGCGGGACTTTGAACGATCGACTCTTTAGGTATGCCGACATGGAAAAAAAGGTCGGAGTCCTTTCTCTCTGTGCCTCTTACAACAGAATTTTAGCACCGTTTCGGAGATGAAATCGAATTAAGTTTCAAATATAAAATTCAGACACCCTCTTCCTGACTGAAATCCATTCAGAGTACGTTATACCACTTCCATGAACGCACAAGAGGCATTTGCGAATTGTGATTTCGAACCTGACTCTGAAAACTCGGCAACGGAGAAACCAATCAATCAATTAAGAGGAAATTTGAACAAGACATACTAAGAGACTGAGAATCAAGCGCACACAAGGTGGAGAAGCAAGCTAAGCAACAATTTTTTTCCCTTTTAAATTTCAAAGTCAGAAGGGCGCAGCACTGGTGCTAGGAGGCGGTGGTGCACACCGCACAGCCTCTGGAAGTGCTGGAAGGGGCTCTACAACACGCCTGAAAGGACGGGCTCCAAATCTATGTACAGGAGCTCCAATTGACAATGAGGTGGGATGGCTGTCGAACGGGGGTCCACTTTGTGGGTTCCACCGGTCATATACAAGACGGCCCCCACGACCAATTCGACCAGACAAGCGAAAGGGGGAGAATTTGGCTTCGTTTTCCCGGAAACCAATACCTGCGGCTGCTAGTTTTCCTGCGTCTAATGGTTTTGTGAATAAAAACACGGGCTCCATAGGATCCAAGTTTTTCATCTGCACCACGCAACAAAAAAAACATTAGTGGTTAATTTCCACGGGGAACAACAGTAGAAACTGAGTGGTATCTGAGATCCATCCTATCATGTCACAACATTGCCCCCCTTTATGATCAAATAATAAGGTGCCTTGTATAGGTTGTACTTCATTGAATTCAAACTGCTGCATTAAAAATGTACACAAAAGATGAAGACGTAAATGTCTACACAAAAGAAGTAAAACGAGTGGGGGTAGCACTAATTACAAAAAATAGCGGTGAACTAAACGCTGATAACTGCCATAAGGCTACCCCACTATCACTAAATTCTTTTCAGCTGTACAATTTAGAGTATAGTGTGGGACGACCCAACGGCAGTTAACAGAAAAAAATATCTCAAGAAATCCACGAATTCTAGAGAAATCTAGAAGACTTTTATTTCATTTTTGAGACTGCTTCCGGACCCACACTATTTCGGTTTTTGTGTACCGAAGGGAGAACCAAAACCATAACCAGATTCGAAAAAGCATCAAGAAGATTCCTAATTCTCTCTAATACTGGTGGAACGAATAATACCTTATCCTTCAAAGGGTTTCTAGCTTGAGGGAACCTTGGTCTTCGTCTTGGCCTACGAATATCCTGGTGGTCATTTGCAGGTGTACCATCAAAAGCAGACTGAGGGAGCTCCATCGACATCGACCTACCGAAATAACTCCCATTCATGTGGTCCCCCCTCGACATGAAACGTTGTCCATCCTCTGCCCTGGCGAACTTGCTTGGCATCAACCCCCCACTATCGTCTTCCATTCGTAAAGCGTCGTATTGTGCATACTGCAGGTACAATTCAGTCATGTAAAAATGATGCATCACTAAGGATTTCATGATTTTTCAATCGACCTAGAGCCCAACTTACGCAATGTAACTTCGTATCATGCAACACATTCTTACATTTCCCAGAGGAGGTTGTAAATTCAAGAAGAGTAAAGGAATGAGGCCTGATGGCAAGTTAGGAAAAGGACATAAGGCCTCACCTGGCTGGCCTTCAGTCTTAACTGCAATCTTTGGGCGTTTGATTCTACCTCCACAATCTCCCGCTTCCTCTCTTCCCTCTAGAAGATTTTCAGAAAATCAATAAAAGTTAGTCATATATGGAAAACAATATGGAAAACACCAACGCGACAATACAGTCATTTCAGCCAAAGCAGCATAAAGTACTGGCCTGATAAATAAACCAGTAGTCAAACGCATACAGCTGAATGAACAAGATTGCACCTGCTGAATATGCCGTATGAGCACTAAAGACCTCTCAATAACGTAGCGAACCTGACCCAGCCAATGAATTTCATACGAAAAACTCATCAGAATTGACATCATTGTCACCGTTTCAATATCTCTTGATCTCGAACAGTGATCAGGAACAGAATAAGGGATAGATGCGTAACATGGTCCAGCATGAGTCAAAGCACTTCACAAAAACATCAAAATGTATGAAAATGAATCTTCCAGAACGGCTCTGTTTCTCAGCAACACATAAGAGATGCAAAAAATCACCTGACGGAGCTTTTCAAACGATTGCATATCATTCTCGCGTCTTTGCATCTGCACACACACAAACGTATAATAAATATTGAAGCTCTGCATGACTCTGACTATCTGATTGATACACACCTCATTTAAAACATTAGATAGATCACGAATTACTCAAACATCAAATACACATATGCGATTTCTGACTAAAGGACGAATGGAGGTGTCAGCAAAGAGAGATTTGACAGTAAAACTAAGAGACTAATAATAATATATCTAACATAGAGAATAGACAAAAAGTCGGATACGAATAGTATAATTACACGCCGAGTGTGCGGTCGGTGGATTTTCTCCCTTGGTCTGAAAACGTTGAATGGATTCGTATCATTCACAGGCGGGGGTGGCTGCAAAACAAAACTTATCTTGTTATTCATCGCAATGCCTGTAAAGGATTAACTACTGAAATAACATACTAGAATAACGATGGAATAGCGACTACACACGAGATTCAGGCATGCAGAAACAGAACTATGTACAGTCACGTAAGGAAGACAAGGGTAGAGTTAGTCGAAACCAAGGCTCTGTACCTGTAATCGGCGAAGAATAGGTTTTTGCCAAACCTCTCTCTGGAAATTGTGACAGCAAAACAGGCCCACGATTAAATAACAAAACAGGATGCACGTGTGCCCTATTGATAAAAACACATGAGATTCTTCACCGTATAGTAACTTATCCAGTGGAAGGCAAATACAAAGAGGGGACGAGTGAACAGAATATCCAATGTCCTGAGCAAGAAATGAGTGTACGCTCTACAACAAGAATATCCACGGAAAAGATGTGAGGTACAAACCTTTGTTTTCCAGTAATCAAATACAGCTCCAAGTACCGCAGGTCTGTTCATGATTTGTTTCATCACCTGTAGTTACAAAGCTGCACCGCTATCAGTTTCCATATCACCAACACATAAACCTAGCACTGCTGCTAAATCTCCAAACCATCACAAATCAGCAAATCACAAGAGTGACAAACAATAGAGCACAAGGAAAAGTGCATAATGGTAAAGGAAGGACCTCAATTGCCAGATCCCTGCTAAGAACAACAGGAATAGGCGAACCCAGCACTGAAACTAACGTCCCTTGCTTCTCTGCTGCCTTGTGATCCATAATTTCCAACTTGTACAACATCGTCTCGAACCTGCACAAGTACAGTCACACAATCGTATCACTGGTACTATGTTTGCAATATTGATAAATCATGTCAATAATAGTATTCTCATGACATAAACGACTAAGTAACATCTGAATCTTAGAATTACAGAGTTGGCTTCCACACGGAAGCACTTTCACTAAACTAAGCGACTCTAAAATAATACAATAGATAGCATATCATATGCAAATAAGATTGTATTATGTGGTGCTGGTAATGTTCCGAAACTGTACTTCTCTGGAGGCAGAATTCTTCGATCGCTGTTAAACTGCAGTAGCCAGTGCTCATCTTCGCTATCCAAGTCATATTCACAAAATTCAGCACTCTCGCTTCTTGCTGCAAAACCAATAAAGTAATCAACGTAGTCATTCCCCCTGCCCCAAAATTACTGCATCTAAAACCCCTTGAACTCCTTCCAATAATGAGCTGCATTGAGTAAATACCAACACTATGAGACTCGCTGAAATCATGCAGTACCAGAATCTCTAAAATTAAGAACCAGTACCGACAATTCAATTCACAGATGATAAATAAAAATCAGACTGATTCCAAATAAGTTGACGAGAGCTCTGTAACCAGGTAAAATTGATTATGAACTCCAAGCAGTCCTCTGAAACCCTAAAAATGAATTTCGAGAAGTCAAGCTATGCCTTGCCTGGTCGTCCTCGAATGTAAGACGGAGGCTGCACAAAAGACCGTGTGTAGTCCCTTTCATAGCTGTCGACGACCAAATACTGCGGAGTCGGAATGTCGGAACCAGCTGCTGCTTTCTTCGCAGGTGTCAACACCTACAACCAAACCAAACGAAACCAAACCCCCACAATCCCACCCCCCGTCAACAAAAACCCAAAAAATTCTCCCTCAAATCAGACGATTTCATTCCATTCCATCACTAGCAAGCTCACCAAGTTGTCGCAATCCCCATCCAGAGCAGCAGCACTCGACCCATGGCGCCCCCCGCTGCTGGAATCCTCGATGTCCAGATCCTTGATGGACCTCACAATCGGCAGCTTCTTGTGAATGTCCAACGGCCGGGGCCTGAAGGACAACCGACTCATGGTTGCGACCCAATTATGCGACCCCCATCCACAGCATGGCGAGAGAAGGAGAACCAAAGCTGAGGCTGGAGGGAGGGAGAGCCCCAAACCCTAAATCAGTCGAACTCGGGTGAGTATGGGCTTGCCACCCATCGACGGAATCAGCGACGAGAGAGCTTGACGGTGGTGGCAATGATTTCGACGCGCTAGAAGCAACGAGGGCGAGATTGGATGGGGGCGAAAGGAATCGGGCGAGCAGCAATCATGCGTCGTCGTCGTCGTCGTCGTCGTCCTGACACAGCTCGTGGTTCGGCTCTGTTCCACTGTCGAGAACTCGCGCCTCACTGCTCCCAGGACCCGAGTTAAGCATGAGTTAAATCAGGTTTAGGGGGCCACTTAGAGTTAATCAGGGACTCTGATGGAACCTACCCCTTTTTTATTGGCACCGGTAAAGGAGGGTTTTCTTTTGTAAAAAAAATTCATCCATTTCGAAAATGGATGAAAAAGTACATGAATATAATTGGAAAAATATTTTTTTGATTCTAAACGTAGATGGATGTAGAAATATTAATATAGTATTTCACCAAATTTAAAGAGCTTCACAAAACTTTTTCAAAATTGAAAAAAAATTGAAAAAAAATTGAAATTGAAAAAACTATGCATGTACCATACTTAATGGTTGAACTTTGCACTTCCCTAAGATTAAAAAAACTACACATGTACCATACTCAGCGGTTGAACTTTGCACTTACCGAAGATTGTAGTTCATTGAGAGTTAGAAGATCATTGCATAAATTTATATCCATTCTATAGGGGCAACTCTACTATCGAGGCAAAAATTCATATCCATGATATCCATTTCATGGAGCAAATCTACTATCGAGGCAAACATTTATATCCATAATATCCATTTCATGGAGCAACTCTACTATCGAGGCAAACATTTATATCCATAATATCCATTTCATGGAGCAACTCTACTATCGAGGTTTGTAAATTTAGAATTACAAAATTTAAAGTAAAATTAAGTAAAGCAAAGAGTAAGTAGTTCATAATATTTTTAAATTTTTAAATAAGAAATTTTAATTTTAATTATTTAAAATGATTTTTATTTTATTATTTTATAAATATTCAATATCTTTTGGTCTATAAATTCAAAATTTTGAAATTCTTAATATAAAAATTCTTTTACCAATTGCTTTCCAACAATATCAAGAATGCTTTTGTTACCTTTGAGATCATGAATATAACTATGATATCATACAACAGTGGCTATATCTAATTCATTCATTTTATTTTGTTAAGAAAATCATTTTAATTTTTTTTCAATAAATATGATAAACAATTCAATATTTTTCATTTAAACATATATAAGGAATATCAAGTAAAATATATTTGTACAAAGATAATCTAATTTAATATGCATTAAAATAAAAATTTGAAAGAAAACAACACACTTGAAAATGATGTACAAGTAATGACTATTAACTTGATATTGATTGTTCTAGTTTAGTGAAGTTTTTTCTTTTTGTCATTGTCATAGTCAACTACATACATTCAAAGTAACAGGGCATTTATTTTATGATGGTATATTCTAAGTTGGTAGTGAGACTGTAATTTGTATGAAGTAGCAAACTACTACAGTTAAGAGATATAAATCTATTCTTGGAGCTCAATCTTGTAGCCAAATTCTTGGCATTTTTGGAGTCTTGGCACCTCTATAGCCAAAAACAACTTTAGAGTTAGAGTTTGGTGTAATATTGCTAATGTGTTGATGATACCAATAAATAAATTAGTGATGAACTTCTTTTAATATTCTTTGTTGACAAAAGAGCTTTTCTTTGTTCTTTATTGTTTTCTTCATTGTATTATTTCTTGTTTTGACTTGTAGAATTCTTTTTTTACTTTTATGTCTTTGTTTTTTTATTATTCATGACATTGCCTTTTAAAATACAAGACTTCCTATTTCATTAGATTTTCAATTATTGTTCTTGTGAAAATCCTTTGATAAACTTTGTTTTATAAATTTGATTACTTACTTCAATACTAATAATATCTACCATGCCAATATAGGTTTGGGTTCTATTTTTTGAATCTTATATTGTTTTTAGAAAAAAATCTTTCAAAAAAATTTCAATCAAGAAATTTGATAAGTATTTCAATCTAATGATCAATTTTGAAAAGATTCTACCTATTTTGAAAATATTTCATATTTTTTAATATATTATCATTTGAAAAACATTTTACATTTCATAAAAAGCATTATTGTCATTTGAAGAAACTTTAATCACATAAAATAACTTGCTAAAATCAATGAACATATAAACATTGTAATAATAGATCAGTTAATATAAATATGTAACCTTTACTGCAATATATTGTGTGGTATTACATACAATCTTTTTGGATTTAGTTATAATTCAATTAACTAATTACAAAAGAATAAATTCATCTTTATTTTATAAATTACAAATACAATCAAACAACTTTTCTAAATTTGTTTTGATTAATTTGAATATATATATTGATATTGATATTGATATTTATAAGATTAAATGTTAGTCATTTATTGATATTTTATAATTACGTAAAAAAATACCATAGGAGTTAAATTTTGTTACCAACTTATATGTGTTGTTAATCATCAATTTTGAAATTATTTAAGATTATTTTTAAACTGATAAATTAAAAGATAAAATTATCTAATACATTACATCAATAAGCCTATTGAAAATTATAATGTAAAATGGATATAATAGTAAAGCAATAAATTATAATCAATGCACTTATCTATTAAAAACTTAGAGACTTGAAATAAATTTAAAACTCCATTTTTCTCTTTAAAGACATATCTCTTTGAAATGAGTATTTAAATCAATTAATGTCCCCCACAATAATATGCAAATTTGCACAATACAATAGTATCATTGTTATTAACTGAATTAAATTATTATAAACTGGTCTATACTATTTTTATGCAATCTCAATTGATATATTGCCATCCAACTTTTGTATAAGCCATCTTCACTCAAATCCATCCAACTTTCATTGGTTTATAATAATTTCATCCAAATTTCATCCCAAATTCACTCAATCAATGTAAAAGACTTAAAGTAAGTAAAGTAGTTATATTATTAGTCTCTAAAAATGCCTAGGAGGCAAATGTAGACTTAATTTGAATGGGGCAAAAGAAAATATAAGTTGGCAAGATTCCAAATACAAAACCTTCATACTTGCATTTTTTTCTAGACATAAATTGATTCAAAACCTTATACAAAATCAAGAAGAAATAAATGATTTTGTGAATCACATTACTAAAAAACATATGAACATTGCTTTCTAACTATACTAAAATAAACCCTCATAGAGATCATGTAAAAAATTCTACAAAACATTCATCATCCATCCATTAGATGCAAGTTCTTTTAGAAATTCAAGCAAAATTTTGTGAATGCTCTAATTTGTGAATATTTGTACCCTAAACTAAGACAATGGTACATGATTACACCATCCTTGTTTTTGTTCTTGTCCTTCAAATTTTACAAATATATTTTCTTGTGTAGATGAATATGTTGCAATTAATTATATGTGATTATCTATTTTGTGGTTTTGTCCCAATGAATGAATAATTAAGAACACATTTTCACCAAGCTAGCCATTAATCCTAAGAGTTAAAATAGTTTTATACCAATTGTCCAATAATAAAAAATTGTATTATATAGAGAATATTTTCTTAACTTTGGATGTGACATGGTGAAATTGAATGGAAAAAATGAAAATTATTGTAAACATTAAGAAAAAAGAGTTTAAAAAAATTCTTATCTACTACAAAATATTCTTAAAAAATCTAAATTATTTTAAATAGGTATAGAACATTCTAATATTAAAGCATTCAAATCAAATTTTTGTGATTCTATATTTTATTCTATGATTATAGACTTTCAGCATCATAATATAATAAAATATTCATTCTTAAAAAATTTATAAAATTAGAATTTAAATTGAGGAGAAACTAAATCTAGGAAGCTTTATTTTGTTAAAAAAACAAAAGTAATCTAACAAATATCAAATATCTAGTTTTGAAAACAAAAAGACAAAACTAAAAAAATGCATAGCACTAGTGCACTAATTTTTTTTAAACATTGCCCCATATTTATATGATAAGCAACTAATATGATTTAAACTTAATTCATATTCTTAAGACAAAATTCCATTTTAAAATAAAAACAAAAACAACTAAACAATGTAAACTTATCTTAGTGATATCAACAAAGTTGTACAAAATCGAATGAAAACTACAGACCCATATTAATGATATATACAAGAAGTCATTGACCACTTAAAAGCCACTTTTAACTTTAACAAATTGAAACTACAAACTTTAATATTTGGGTGGCCAAAAGTAGCCAATTCCATATCTAGTGGAGATGAAATTATCATGCCTTACATTTTTTAAAGTAAAATAATTTTTGAAAGTTAATATTGTTGACTATGAAGTTCCTAACATGTGAATTTGTTAATGATTCTATTAAAACTCTAAACAACTAATTAATAAGTAGATATGGTTTTATTTTTATTTTTATAAAAAATTATTGTTAACATCTCTTAGCGTGACATTATTCAACTAAGCTTTCATTCTAAAGAGTAACACAAAAAGCAAACTATTCTATCATTGTCAATGACTTAATATTCTTCAAACCTATTTAATAATGAGGTGAAATTGACTCTTGCAAGCTTTGGAAAGCACTTTGAACCAAGTTAGAAACTTAGAATTGATTGAAGGTGATTTAGATGTTTTATACATGTCATATCTACAAAACTACAAGCTTTCATGATGACCTACATTGTAAGATTTGGCAACCTAGCACTTTGCCTTCCAATTGAAACATGTGTCCATTTTCATTATACCAATTAAAGTCAATCACAATAATCAATCACAAAAATCAAGACTTAAAGAAAAGATTGAGAAGTAAATTTGGAAAGTAACTCTTTTCATTGCTAATAGACATTTTTATTGGATTAAAATATGACTCTATTGTTAATGCTTGCATCTCCTTAAACTACATATTGACTCAAAATTTAGATTGTGAATGAGATGATAGTGACCTAAGTCAAGAATTCAATTTTTAAAAATACTTCAAAAGGTAAAAAAACAAGTAGACTATCTTACTATTATAATTCAATTGTGGAGTACCAAGTGACAACATTTTAGAGTATAAAACAATCAAAATCACTCTTGGTTTCATTCAAAACAAATGGAAAAATTTCTAGACCACCAAAACTTGGTTAGAAGACAACTAGAGTCCATTGCCTCTAACAAGTAGTGCGTGCAAGAATCCTATTGCATAATCCCTATGGCAAGCTTGACATTCATGAATAAATCACAAGTATGGATTGACAATGAAAAGATGCTAAGGTAGACAAAAGGGTGTAAAAATTGTTGAAAAGGTATATTTTCTAATATCAAAAGACACAATTAGGAACCAAAAGGCAATAGTTTGAAAATGGAGTTGAAAAGAAAGATCAATTTGGATAGATACTCTCTATGGTGTTAGTGTTGCCAAAAACCACTAAAATGTAGTAGTATAAGTTCTCAACAACATAAGGATTAGTGCCCAAAATGATTCAAACAAGTAGACATCCTCTTCCAGCATAACTGTGTAAGATTTGCTTACACGATGCTTTGATTTTGTCCAACTAAAGCTAGGTTATTCTTTTGCTTGAGTAGTTTAAATCTCATCTATTAAAACAACAAATCAAATGCCTCTTGCATGATTTTGCTAAAGCCATGTCATACTTCCCACGAATGTTTGATTTATCAAAGTAGTCAAAATCATAAAATAAAAAAGACAAAATCTTGATATGTTCACCAAAATCAACTTAGTTGCGTACCTAGAAGAATTTTAGTAGTTTCAAAAAGGACTTATGCTAATGTTTTGAATAGACAATTATAGACACAAAAAATTAGATTCCCTAGGACATTCCTTCCATTTCATCCTATGAATATGGTAAGATCACTGACCTAAATTGATCTCCTATAAATAGAAACTTTGGGTAATCCTAATCAAGCTTAGTACATACATCACTAATAAAAGTGGCTTAGATTTTGTAATAGTGCATTATTAGGTTGATTGTCTACTAGATAAAATAGACTCACAATCATTCATTAAAGTGTCTTGATATGATTATGTAAAGAATTATTTCTATTAACTTTATATAGTGCAAAAAGGATTAAGAAAAAAACTACTTACAAGGAAAAACAAACGGAAGATTTGCTAGGTGACCATCTTTCTTAAGTACATAATCATGAGTTCATTGCCTTCAATAACGTTGCTAAAATTGAAAGTTGTCTCAGCAAAGTGAATTTAGTTCAAAGATGTCTTTAAGTTCATTTCTAACACTTATGCTACCATCATTCTTAACACCAAGAGGGAATGGACCTTAATAGTAAATGATGATGGAAATTGTACAGATTAGTTGTCAACTACAAAAAAAATTGGTTAGAAGCAAAGTACATGCTTCTAACCAATTTTATCATGGCAAAGTAGAGCAACAATGCTAAATGCTAAACTTAGAATAAGCCAAATTATTCATGAAGTGACCAAAGAGATGAGAATTGATATCAAGCAAGTGATGATGATTATGAGTAGTGGCAAGATATTGTGGTGGATATTGAAGAAGGATGTATGAGCGAAATCATGAACCTGCCGCCTATGAGGCGGGAGGACCATGGCAAAAAAACACTTGTCTTGGACCTAGATGAGACATTGGTCCACTCCTCCTTCAAGCCCACCCGCAACTATGACTTCGTCATCAATGTTGAAATTGAGGGCCGGATGACAACTGTCTATGTATTGAAGCGCCCCTATGTGGACCGGTTTTTGCAAGCTGTCTCCCGAAAGTTTGAGGTTGTTGTATTCACAGCTAGTTTGCACAAGTATGCAGACCCGTTGCTGGATGTGCTCGATCGTGATAACCTCATCCAATACCGTCTCTATAGAAATTCTTGTCGTCCCATGCAAGGAGGGTTTGTAAAAGACCTTTCACGCTTGGGTAGACCCCTTAGCAAAACCATCATTGTCGATAACAACCCCCACTCATATTTGCTACAACCAAACAATGCCATAGCCATCAGTACTTATATCGACAACTCACGGGATAGGGAATTGCTTGACCTCATTGACTACCTAGATAACGTTGACACTTACGAAAATGTCACTACTGCATTAGGAAATTCTCAACATCATTGACATTTGTTTGGCTATTTTAGCCTCTAGTTGTAAGGATTGAACCTCGCTACAAATATTACTACACTCATTATTTTATTCAATTTAATAGATGTTGCAATATATCCAATTGAAAATTGTCCCATCATGATAATTTGGCTAATTACTCCATTTTGAGTAGACAAAGAACATGTATTTAAGTCACACTTCACTAAACATGATAAGTCGCTATGAAAGGAGTTTGTCTTCAATTATTCCTTGCATTCACTTTGATGGAAGCAACAAAATCAATAAATAGATGATTTAGCTGTAGTTAACTTAATGAGCTTGAATAGATATAAGCGGTTCAAGAAATCATGTATTACTTTAATCAATTGCAAAACTCATAAGAGAGTCAAATGATTAACATTAGATTGCATGCATTTACAAGTTGTGTCAAAAATTTGGATTTATTTACACACTATAAACTTTTAATTTATTTATACAAGGCAAAAAATCTACAATAACCTACAAGTAGATTGAAATTATGTGTGAAGGGGAGTTGAAGAAGAGGGTGGAGAGTCACTTGGTTGGAAAAGCTACATATTGATTCTTGGTAGTTCAAAGGTTACACCCAATCAAATCATCGAATTTCACTCACAAATTTTTCTACATACTACAATATTATTAATACATTAGGCCTTTGGTCATCACAATCTCTTTTCCCGCATAAAAACGTAAGCTTAGTTATTTTCAAGTATATTTCTACGATTTTGAAGTTGATCAAGGGCTACTTCACACATTAGATGAAATTTGAAGGCAATAGAAGACAACAGGTTTCCATGAGTTCCTAGACTACAGGGGACTCTGGGACTTTGACAAATCAACAATTTGATGTGGCCAAGACCACAACATTAGATAATATTAATTAATTAATTAATTATATTTTTTTGAAAAAATATTTTAAAAATATTTTTTATTATTTTAATATTTTGATGCATTCTCAACATTGGGAACAAGCTTGAAACAACCCTCTTGAGGCCTCAAATCTCTTTTAATGATGAAAATTTCCTTCAATGGAACTCACAACCCTTTTTTAAGGGACAATGGAACTCACAACCCCTATTCAACGATGAATAGTGACCACATTAAAAAGAACTTTAAAAAAATTAATAATTTTATATTTATTTTAATATTAAAATTTGAAATACTTTTTTAGATATTTAAAAAATTATTCAATTGAATTGTCACATGTTTAGATCCTTCAATTTGTTGGCCCAAAGTTTTAAACTTTTATTTATTTATTTATTGTTATTTTCAACTTACTGTTCCAACTGTCTATAGACACATGGCCCTTTTGAAGATTCATTTTATTCCTAATGACTCATTCATTTAGAACTCCAAAAAACGAGTTTCCCAATGATTAGAGGTTAAGAGGATTAATTAATAAGGAAAAGATTTTGAATCAAGAAATTGTAGCAATGTACTAAAAAGAGACAATTGATGAGTTTTGTATTAATCCCCCACTTTTGATTAATAAAAAATTGAAGACCATTGATCTATAATGAAGAATAAATGGCCCTTTCCACACAGTTGATCTTTGAAAAAAATTGAAGCCATTGATGTTGGCCATTAGATCTTGGCCATTGGATATGAGATACAAAATACAATTCAAAATATAGAATACAAAAATTAGATTCAAGATACAAATATGGATACAAGACACGAATACAAATGGTATACATGATACAGATGAAGTATATATGTACCTACTCAAAATGATATGGACACTATGGTGTCATTATCCCATATTAATTGCAATCATCTTATATCTTCAAAAAGACAAGGGGTATATAACAAAAATACATTTTGTAAAATGCAATTAATTAATTCATTGAGCTCAAATGAGGTAGTGATTGCATTTCCATAATAATTGAAACAATCTAACATCAGAGAGAAAGAAAGGTATTATTCATGAAGGTATCACATATATTGAAATAATAAGTCACTTCCAAAAGAGACAAATTCACGAAGTAAAAAAAGGATGTTGTCACCTCTGCAGTAGACCCTGGAGGCTGTGAAGACTCCCACCCTCCCCTCCCGTACCGGTACCGGTTCTCAGCAAATTAACCGAGTAACGCTGCCAGCGCCATTTTGTGGCGTTTGGATGACTACAGAATGGGGTGTACAGAGATCAGAAGCATTTTTTCATCCATTTTTTAATTATTGACCCTTCAAGGTGGGTTATGAAGATTATCCAATTGAGTTTTTAGTCTTGCCAATGTTTGTCTTTATCTAAATGAGAAGTTAGTAGAAAAAACGGATCACAAAATATACCATTTTAGTGCATTTTGGGAAGTTGTTGCTCCTTGCTCTAAATCTGGAATTTCTCCACAAAAATGATATTTTTTGAGTTTGAGCCAAACTAACAAAATGAAGTTCATCTTCTCTAGTTTTTACTCCAATTTGAATTTTGAAAAAATTCCTAATATTGAATATTTTATTGCAATTTGAACTTTGGATGTATTTTCAAATGTCAATTAAATTTTAATTAGAGAATGACATGGAAATTGAGTTTATACCATAATGTTTGTTACTGTAGAATACACACATGGTGAATTTTTTTTATTTTTTGAAATAATTTTCTATTTGTGGTGATTTTTCTTCACTTTTTCTTCAAAAATTCTCAAAATAATCAATTTTTCATGAAAAAATCTAAAAAATTTGTAAAGTAAAGGAGCTGACATGTAATTTCAGCTTAAAAATGAATATAAATTTTTTCATTCATATTTAGTTGCAAAATGTTAGCAAATTGGGTGATGGGGAATGAGGCTTGAAATCAGCGGTCATGGGTCTGTCCTTACTGGGTTAAGGATCCTTGCCAATCGTAAGCTCGAAAGCATGGATCTAATTGGTGCGTTAGAAATTAAAATAACTGGAGTAGGTATTTATACAATCACAGCAAATGAACACTAACCTTGAAATTGTGATGGAGAAACTCTTGAGAAAAACGCCTGCCACGCCTCTAAAAGATATCCGAACAACATTTGCAAGCACAGGACAGGATCGTGACGTACAGGAATTCAATTTCCAAACCACATCCACACCAACAAACAATCAAATAATATTACATCTGATTTCTAAGCGATGATCATCATTATACCCTAGATATGAAGGTCATCGTAACAATATGGTTTCCCAACATCACGGTTCGAGCATATGCAGGTCGGATAATACTGAAGATAATCCACACCTGAAGTGTGCTTCGCAATCAATATTTTCCTCTAAGATGAGTCAAAAACGGAGTTTCACAAAAAAAACTCGAAGCTCACGAAAGCGACACATGCGGCAAACTAGGTATTTATAACCCATAGGACCAAAAGAATGAGATTAAAACATCATCTGCTCAACTAAGCAAGACGAGAAATTAGACCTCTCAACTCCCCCAGAAGGACAGTCAAAGAGAACATAACAATGAAGCTACAGCCTCTTTCCTCAAAATGAAACAAATTCTCATCAAAGGTGGGCACTACAAGAAGCACTTCTTGACGGGTAAGTGCAAACATCTCTAAGAAGCAAAATGTTGGCGATTTGTAGCCGAATAATGCATGCCCCTACAGGGATTAGGGTAAGGCATGTGATAGATAAATTACTAAAAGAGACCTAACGGAAAATTTGAGCTCTTAAAAAGACACATGCCTTCTCACTAGACTATCTCACCGACTCAAATTCATCTAGTAAGGCCTGAACCTCACCCTAAACAGACCAATTTATAATTAGAGCAAACACACTCTGCGCATTTGCTTTCTAGACAACAGCCTCCTTCAAGGTTCTCACTACCTGTCTACCGGTATGCAGATGAGAAGGCTCGAAGAATGGATACTCCACAGAAGGTGGGGCATTAAGAATATGAGGTACTGAAAATAAGGATCTACTTGAGATCAGTCAGTCCTAGGCGTAGTACATGTACAAGCTGTTGGAGGCAGCACAGGCGATCACATTTGCTTGCGGATGCCACGCTAGATGTAGCAGCTTTGATGCGAAATCATGCGCCCCTCCATTAAAATCCGACGATCCTGGACTCCCATCGCCCCCTGTTACTGCAAGTGCCAGAAGTCAGTCTGACAAATTTTCGTGCTCAACCACAAAACGAACTGCAAAACTAGGCAAATAATCAAACTGTCTAGATCAACTGGAAAAGTTCGTCAATAAAATCATCACGGAAAGTCAAATTAACCCGAGAAAAAAATACCTCGTCTATTGCGACCACCCCGAGCTAGATTAGCAAGTCTGCTTGGAGGTTTCGATGATGGTGTCACCAATCGCCTACTGAAATGACAGAAATATACGAGTATAAAGTGGGTAACGTTAGGGATCCACCACACTGATCATTGCAAAATCACCAAACTGAGGACAATAGAAAACACAAATGAAATAGACGTCATACAGTGCAAGAAAGGGCCAATTACAGTGAAGACAAAGAGCAGCCACACCTAGCTAAGAGGCCACAGAAAAAAAGTGGAGGGAACCATACCTATTGGGGCTTTTGCTCGCTTCTAAGGTGGACCCCTCTTCACTGCCGGGAGAAGCTCCAAAGACGCGAAACAAATTGCTGTACATCAAATTGCTCACATTTAATGACCGTAATGAAAACTATCTGAGCGCAGTAAGACATAGACTCGAAACTTCATTAAACAAGACCGAATATTATTATATGTGACACAGTTGACACAAACTAATCCAAATAACGATAGTTTTACAGTTAAATGTATGAATCATTTTCCGATGGAAACATCACAGCAAAGAGGCTGCGGACAAGTAACTCATTCTTCTTGGATGCAATTTCTGCAAATCAGGAAACTCTGTACTAGCAAGAGCAAGTCCTTTTGTCTAAACGCGGTTTTTCTCGCTGAAACACTAGCACAATCACCAAAGCACTTTGATTCAAACTCCATCTATTAGAGTTGACATCTCAAATCTCCACAAGAAACATCAACAGTACATAAAACAGTAGTATCTGTAGAACGTGACATACCTGTAAGAACCGGTGGCAACACGCTGACCATCTCCACTAAGGCAGCACTCAAACTTGTCAAATATTGAGTCATTCTCGTATAAATCACAAAGCTGCCAAACCAAATATCCCACTCAGTTAGGGTCGGGTTTACGCCATAAGATCTAGCCCCGAAGAATCTCAAGCACAGTGATAACAAAGAACAAAGTGAAAAGCCCTTCATCCTGTAAACATTCTAACCAATCGTCAAAACTAGAGCAGCAAGTGAACGAAAAATCCTGATAATTGTCACATTATTAACAGACGGATATACGACAAATAGAATGAGAAAAATACTACAAGAAAGTATGCCAAGCATGGGGCTACGTAAGATTCCATTCATCAAACATAAGAAACGTACACACAGTATATAAGACTCTGTACTATTGGCACGCGTACCTTAGGCCGCAAATATTCGTGTACTTTGAGGGTAGCGACAGGAGAGGCTTCCATGTTCACATCCCACAACTGCCACAACAAGACCTCATCCCATCAAGACTTAGTACTGCAAGAAAAAGAAGAAAGCGTGTTTCCACACCAATTTGATAGAATCTATCCTAGTGAATTCTAAATAAAATCCAAATATGTAGTGAGCATCATAATGCTGACCTTGAGAGTCATATAATCCCTGCTGAGGATGTATCGGCCACCTCTAGCAAACTTGATATCAGATATTGATGCGATGATTTCTGTAAAGAAAGATCTCGTTCCTGCAGGCTCGTGCTCCTCAAAGCTGGTATAAAACATTTCCACAACTTCAGAAGACCGTAACATCGCCAGACTAGAAAACCCTAACCAAACGCACCGACTCTAAACCATATCAGGCTCATAAGCTAAAGACTAACCATCAAGACTAATCAAAGACGGAGCAGATTTTTAAAGATAACAATTAAAATAAAGTATGAAGTCACGTATACATGAACAAAACGGAACCAGACCTGACTTCATCTACTTATTTCACAAACCATAACATCGTTGAGTGACGAACAGGAATGAAGAGTGCGTACAGCTTAGAATGTCTGTCACAAAGAGCCGACTGTCGCATATCAATAAGGCGGATGGAGCCCTTGCTGCTACTGTAAGCTAACATATTGCAGTGTGTCGGATGAAATTCAGCGGATGTGATAACCTCTGATTTCGCAAACCCAGAATCACCGTTAACATAATAAAACCTTACTTCCCAAATATCCAGCCCTTGACAAGATTGAGGTGAGAATAGAATAAGAAGCTGCTCACACATTACTCTATCATCAGACGTCATTTACCTGTAAGGTCTTCCATATTGACAGGCTTTATATCAACAATATTGAAGCTTTGGTCACTGATCTCCAAGTTCCATAAATTTATTCTCAGATCATCAGCAGATACGTACGTTTCGCAGTCGCTGGATACAATAAACACATAATATCAATACTACACGATACACTCGATTTGAACTAGCTGTTCTCCCGGGATCTACGTCCAAACAAGAATTTTGGAGTAGGACGAAATAATGTTCAGACCGTAGTACTAGACTCCAGATTCAACACTTTGAGCAAAACAATGACGCACAAGCATGTAATCCAGGCTAGCCCCTTCAAGCCAAAGCATTCAGATTTCATACGATGGAAAAATTCAAGTATGTCTCATGCAACACTAAGTGTGCGCGAGATTTGCAAAATCTTGAAAAAAAAAAAATTTTAATAAATTTTGTGTTATATTTCTAATATTTGTACAGTAGAGATTTCCAAACATTCAATTGTTCAAAGAGTACAAGTATGTATCACCTCAGAAAACAACTTTTCCAGTTCAAAAATAACTTCTAATTCTCACTCTATAATAAATCTTCACATTTTCGAAACTTGGATTACCCCTCGTGCAGGAGTTATGCGAATAGAAATTAAGATCCAAACCTGTTATTAGAGATGGAGTTGATATGGTAAGCGTGAGCATTGGCATACACTCTTCTACATCGGGCCATGAGTGCAGTCTCGGAGCTCCACACCTGGTAACATAATAGAACACCAAAAATTATGGATTGCAACCCAAAGTGGTCATCTTACGATCTCCACAACCAAACACTACAGAAGCATTCGAAATAAGCATAACTACAATTGAATAGATAGCAGACATGTACAATTACCGTAGGCAATCGAAGGGAGGGAATGCCACCAGGTGGAAATACGATATCAGGGCTGACATTTGTGACAGGTCTCCGCACAGCACCTCCATTCGTCGATCTAGGGGGAAATGGTCTGGGAGTGAGCACGGGCCCAGAACCCATTACATTTCCATTGCCCATGTGTTGAGAAGGGTCGATGTTCAAGTGTGAGACATTCTTCATTTTCTTCTCTGAGACCTGAATATACCACGTGCAGCTAGAGATACATCAAATTATTGGACTTGCCAACATGACAGCTACCAAAGCATGTCTTAAATGAAGTCATCACCTAGTGTCCACGACACTAATCCTATGTAAAGAGTGCATGTACCGAATCCTGCGTTTATAGAAAATGAAGCCCAATAACAGAAGCATCAAATGACAGAACTGACTAGTTCCATCATGTGCAGAGGCCAGAATTAGTCAAAATAATCATGAACGTCACATTGAACTCGTGGAGAACATGTGAGAGGACAGGCGCAAGTATCGATCTCTAGCGGTAAAACCTCCACGGGAAACACTCAGTCAAACAAATTTGACAGAGGTCTCATAGCATGGCACTGGAAGAAAACCACAGTTAGTAATACGGGTATCAAACCAAATGTACCTTCCAAAGCTTTATAGTCTTGTCATTTGTGGAGAGTAGCAACCGGGCCCCATTTGTAGTCTGGCACCACCTGATTTTGTTGATCTTCTCCTCTATTTCCAAACTTTTTAAGTAATCAAACTGCGCAAAAACACCAGTCAAAAACGAGATTCGAAACTATGCATGCACCGAGAACCGCCTTCGCTATAGATATTAAACCTAAATCCCAATTTGTGCTTTCCAATAGATGCATAGCGCTCAAGAAAGGACCAAGAATGTACCTCGGGTTCATGACTTTGAAACTCAGTTGCATAACGATACTCTGGGTGTCTGGGTAAAGGGTAATCGGCTCTCTCCAACTCTCTTCGAGTCCGTTGCTGATCAATCAAGCACAAAAAGGTGACGGACAAAGCTCTGAGAACTCAGGAGAATCAAAGAAGAGAATAGCAAGAGATTGTAACCAGCAGTGATACAAATTCATGTTGGCAGAGTCGCAAAATGATTGGACACCAAAGATACTAGCAACTAATTTAAATGTCAAGGAATCAATCTTACGTCTCGGCCATCAGTCCTTTCGAACAACACAACACGACCACCACGATCGCCTGTTGCTAAATGCTCCCCAGTTTTGTCAAATTCAATAGCTGAGATAATGTCAACTGCCACAATTGAAATCCTGTGCATTAGTATGATTGCAAAAGAATTGCAGATTTGAGCGAGAGTCTGCATAAAAGGAGCATTCAATCAATTCACAAATTTGAAAAGCGAAAAGATCGCATGCGCATGCATGCAGTGCATACAATGAATAAAACAGGAAGGGACCCAAGGACTCAATAAAACAAATGTAAGGATATATTAAATTTGCGGACATACTTGCCTAGTACTGGATGCAAACGTAACCTTTGCGATACTCCTAGCGATAGAACTGTAACGAGAAAAAAAGCTAGGCCCTAAAGATAATAGCTAGGTACTATGAGCAAGAACTAGGTGTAATTTAGGAACTGAATACAAAAAGTACTGTCCCTGACAAGGAACTAGCTAAATTTTTCCCGAAGCAGTCCAGCAACGTAGAGTAGATATTCAAGGATTACTAACAAATGTGCGTCGCTAGATTGGAATACCGCATACTTCCAATGTACATGAGAGCACTTCAACCAGAAAGTTGAGGAATGCAGCAGAGAAGGTACTAAACAAGAAGTTCAATGTGAATCCTCAGAATCTTTTCAAATTTAACAAACTTCAGAAAATCTTATCCTTACATGCCAATACCGTTCTTCTCTAAAATAAAATTAGTATCAGAGAGATAAAGTGTATGCTCGAATGAACAGTAAAAGGTTTGAGATAAACCAACACAAGAACTCTAGATCCAGACCATCACAACGGTGATTTAACAGATCCATAGCTCGAGACGCTATTCACAAAATTTGCCTAAAATGAAATCTCAGTCATTAAATACTACTCTGACTAGCTCTATTTTAGGATCCAATTAAAGTGTCAACGTTACAGAGCACGGTAGAGCTAAACACGACCACTGTCGGCAAGCTCTGAGCGATTTCATAACTTGCAAAACACTGATTGTTCCATCATCAAAAAAGCACCCGAATCTCGGCGCCATCCCTACCAACAACCTTTCTAACATCCACAGGGAGACCTAGTCTCCGGATGTGCATTAAGAAACGCCATGCGAGATCACGAGCTCCGATCAGCAAGAAAAGAGGGAAAAAAGATGAACCTTCCTGAACTTCTTCTCCTGCGGCACGCTCCCCAAACACCTGCGAGAATTTCCAATCCAGCGCCGGCAGAGTCTGGCTCGTCGGCAACCCGGGAGCGGGCGCCACAATTGCGCCCCCTCCTGCAATCATCCCGCCAAACCTCGACGCCCTAATCCAAACCCTATCCTACCCAGCTTCACCTCCCTCTCACCAACTCTACAGCAGCCACATTGCCTCCACAGTGTCCTCCTCCTCCTCCTCCGAACTTCCAACAAATTTCACCTCTTCTCCGGATCTACGCCATTGCCAAACCTCCCCAAACCTCCAAATCTCAAAAAATCTACTCCTCCAAACCTCTTACATACGCGGCTCCAATCTAACTCCACGAGAAACCTTCAAAATTCACCTCGCAACAACGTGCATTGCAATCGCGCGGAGCCCAAACCACACCACCAAACCACACGGAAACTCCCACCAGCGCTGATCCAGCACGGTTTCAAACCCGAAAAAAAACACCAGAAATGAACCATTGAGCTCTACTCCGAAGTAGCCAAGGCCTGCAGTTGTTCTAGGACGACGTCGTCCTCCGATGCAGCGACGGGGACGAGTCCGGCCATAGCCATCGCTGGGCACTATTCTCAAAACCACAAACGCAAACCTCAAGCGCGCTCGGGCGACGAGCCGAGAGAGACGACACCGCTGCCCGCTGCCCGAATTTGGAATTTTGTTCACGGGTGCTGCCCCTGCCCGTACATCTGACGGCAGAAGGGGCTCGCGATTCGGATCTGAGCACATCGGAGGGTAAGTAGAGCTTGTTTGGAGTGGGATTCGCGCGAATTCCGGAATTTAAGTAGGCGGGATGAATGTGACGCTGTTGAGGTGATCGTCGAGATGGATGTTTTCTGTTTGCGGAATCAGCAGCTGGGATGAGATCATGAGACTGACGTCGCTGAGGAGATGAATGATAATGACGAAAGACGGCGAGGATTGAATTCTTTTCTCAGTTTTAAATTGTTGCTTTCCTGCGGGAAAAAGATAAGTAAACCTGCGTTGACGTGGTCTTGCTGGTGCTGGTGAGTTGACAGGCAGACCCAAAATTAAATTAAAAACCAGACCCAATTGCAACCCCTACAGTAACCTGGCCAATCAGCGCACAGACACAATTCAAATCCTTCTCCTCAATACAATTATAGGAACTTGCAAGCTCTGAAACTTAGCACGATTATTCTTTTTTTTTTTCCTTGAAACATATGGAGAATTTCCATTCATAAACTAGGCAACGTGAGTAGAGTCTATAAAGGCCTTCCAAAGCACTTGTTCTAATTTTTGAACCGGCCAAGCAACGTTGTTGAAGCAAATAGCATTTCTATCTAACCATGTTGTTCAAATAACCAACCTCCTAAAGAGAGACCACATTGTGGTTCCTTTCCTCAATTGCCTAGACAACTTGGAATTGAAAAGGCATTGCTATCAGGTAAGTGTTGGCCAGCTACCCATAGTTGGAAGTATACATAAAGCAAAATACAAAATAGAAAGGGCAAGATTCTAGGCATGTTGAGTTTGGATGTAGTAATGAAATTTGTGTAGGATCATTTCATTTATATTATCTTGGCAACTAAAGCATTTAGTAGAGATTTTTGGATTTGTCATTCTACACCTACAATGTACAACCATCATATGGTGATAAATAGACCAAAGGAACCTAACATCTTTTGTGGCTGGGATTTTTGCCACACTTCGCTCTATGATGATTGGTAGCCCACTAACTTAGCACAATAATTCAATGCCATATTATGCCATAAACAACACTGCAGCTGTTTTTTAGCCAATAAATGATAAAGAATCCTTCTATGTAGGATAAAAATGCAATTATTTGTCTTCCAAATTTTGTGTGAAAAAGAGAGGTCTTCTACAATATTTTGACTTCTAATGAATATTTTTAGAATTTTTAAAGCAGTGATTCACTTGATTCCAAAAATGGATGATTTCCTTAACCCCTAAGGGACCAAAACCTTTTTTTCTACCAAAAAACACTAAAAACTACAATTTCTATAGCAAAAAGTAAGAAAACTTGAAAATTATTTCTTTCCCACATCTCACTATAGAATCTTACACTTGACTAGCATAAAAGAGTGTGGAAAAAATTTCAAAATTTTTGATTGCACAAATTGCAAGATATCTATGTTTAAAGTGAAGAAAATAAGTTTTCAACACATCGTAGGACTAGATTTTTTTACTTTGAACATTTTAAACTTGAAATTTTTGCACTACAGAGTTTTGAACTTTATATCTTTATAGTGGAGAATTGAGTTGAGAGTCTAGGAATAAAGAAAAAGAAAAGAAAAGAAAAGAAAAACTTAATTTTCATTCCTAAAAAAAATGTTGATTCCATCTAAAATATATTAATATTTTAGAAATGAATCTATGAATTATTTTTTTCAAGAAGATGCTCTAATTGCCCGAAAAACAAGGATGTCTATAACTTTCTCATACCAAATCCAAATGAAATGAATCAAGATAGACAAAAATATAATCTATGAGAAAAAAAATTTAATTCATACTTTTACAAAAAAAAATTTGCTACCTCCCATCCCTTGTTTTGAGCTTATTTGGTCATAACTTTTGTTCCCAGGCACCAATTGTGAAAAAAAATATATTCTTAGGAAGCTAATCATCTTTTCTATCTTCAAAAAAAGTTTCAAAAAATCATGACAAAATTTCAACCAATATGTACTTGCCCGAAATCGCATTTGTCCCCCAAACAAACAACGGTCTTGTAGGGGTTAATCACCAATCTATTGTTTAACCCATTAGATGAAATTTAAAAGCAATAGAAGACTACAAGTTCCATGAATTTTCAGATTGCAGGGAACTCTAGGAACTTTGTCAAATCAACAATTTGACGTAGTCAAGACCCTGCCATGTCAGATAATATTAATTAATTTATTATTATTAAAAATATTTTAATATTTTAGATATTTTAATATTTTGATGCATTTTCAACCTTGGGAATAGGGCTTGAAACAGTCTTCCTAAGGCCTGAAATTTCTTCTATTGCCTAAGTGCTCAAGTGATCATTTTTTGGTCATTGCTCAACTTCAAGCAACATTTTCGAGCAAAATATTGGACTATCTTTCAATATTTTTATGCAAGACTAAGATCACTACAGTCAAACAAAAATTATAAGAGAAATAGCACAAAGTGTTTAGAATTGGATTAGTGTTGAAAAATTTACTATTTGGGAAAAGTGTTGGTGTTCTCATTACTAAATCTTATGAATTTTTTTTAAAAATCAATAAAAATCACAATTTTAACCAATTAAAAAAATTAAATACTAAATATAGAAATTGTATTTTTGTCAAATTTTTGAAGTTATATCTTCAAAATTCATTTGAAGAGAAACAAAAAATAGTTTTAAAATTTTGACCTTATATTTTATATCACATTTGTGTTTTGTATGAACCCTCTGGGCTTTTAGGACTTAAGGGTTAAGATCCAATTTCAAAAACAAATGTGTAAAAAGGTTCCCTCTTACAAATTCTATTACAACTTAATGGTAACATGCTTGAAATTTTGTGAAAAAAAAAAATTGTAGCCCTTCACCACATAGTTTGTGGTGCTTGTGTGGTGGTATGAAATTATATTCCCATTGTCTCATTTGTAGGGGTCCAACGTTGAGTGGTTCTTGTCCAATCATTAGCAATTTCATTGTGCGGTGATTGAAATAGTCCAATCAATAGTGGGTATACTCTATTCTTGTACACAAATTTGTTGTAACCTAATGTAGTGAAAATTACAATGCATATTACATTATAATAGTTGCATTCTTTAGAATAGGAGTTTAAAAGGTTGGATTTGGGTTGAAAAGTGGAAATTGTAAGAATTCAATCAAGCGAAACCATGCAATTTGAATTCACAAGATAAGATTCATTCTACACATTGGGCAATTTAATCTTCTCTTTCCTAGTATCCTACATACTTGCCACACTATCATGGCTTATAACACATTTGTTTTATATTCAAATTATTTGATCAATAATATAATTGGCTTCTCAATAGTCAACCTAGTTAGAGATTAAACTATAATTCTCAATCTTGATCAAGGAAAGGTTTTTGTTTACCATTGCAAGTATGCTATGAATTAACACAGTCTCATTAGCAATATAATGGATAAGAATGGTCCCTTAGTTCAAGGGAGAACAATAAGAAGCTATATGTTTTTACTTTGACCACTTATGATGTATTTTCCACTACCCCAATGAAAGATGTAAACATGAGTAAGTTACATCTAAATTTATGTATGTAGACAAAAATTTATGTTATGTACAAATTTTCATCTTTTGACCTTCATATCTTTTGTTCTACAATTCCTATATTTTAGTTGAAGCTTTTATTTTGAAAAAGTCCCATTAGTCTAGTTGAGTAGGATTCATTCCATTAAAAATCTATAGTGAGTACTTAGCAACACAAGTCAATATACTATTACTATGTCTTAAGACAAGATGAGGGAAATCTCAATCTTGTTAACACAAGTCTTGGAGCATTGTTGCTAAAATTAATACTAAGTCAATGCCTTTGAGTTCTCTGTATTACATACTCTTATCTTCTTGTATTAATAGTTGTTGGGTTTGGGGCAAGTTAATAGGGCATATTCACTAGCTTTGACTTCATGGATAGTTGAGGGATTTGGGGCATAGGCAATAGGTATTGCATATTTAATTAAGATTTTTATCATTAAAAGTACTAAGTCATGGGGTTGTTCACCGATAAGTATTGTATACTCTTGTTTTCATGTGACATTGAATTATAATGGTGTTCTTGAATTGACAAAGAACATCTAGTAAGGTAGATACTTGTATTTTGATTTCATGTAAAATTTGTAATATATCATTATTTCTTAATTTTTTGTATGACCATTTTATTGAAAAAGACATCGCATATAAAGGGGGCTAGAGATCACATGTTATTATGATCAATTCTATTGTCCATCCTTCAAAGAATTTTTATAGTAAAATGAATGCCTTATTAGTTCATAAGTTGTAGAATATATGGTTGAAACTAACAAATTTTCCTAAATATAAAATCATAAGTTTCATCAAGTTGACTCTAATAAAAAAATTTCAATTATTAATTGTCAAAATTCAACCTGCCTTAAGTAATTAACAATGTGACTTTCAAATGGTAACTTAGTGGTGATTAGAGATTTTGATGCATATAGATCGATGTAGTTTCAAATTCTATAGAATGTAGCTTCTTGCAATGATTTGTATGCTTGTACAAAAACATTGTTTTAAATTTACATGTGTAAAAATGATTTTTACAATTTAGATAATTAGAACGGTGCTACAAAATAGAAGATCATCATATCACAAAGGATTAATGTCTTTGAAGATAATGAAAGTGTAAACAAACTTAGTAGTATGGTGAAAATAGAACCTTGTGATTTAAAATAACAAGAGGATTAGGAAATGTCACTTCAATAATGAGGTGATATTTTTATTACTAAATATAATCTCAATGGTGAAAACTTATTTGAATTATAGTCATTTAAGGATCTAAAATGATAAGCACCATAATTTCAAAGAAAACAAGTGAATGGACTACATCACAAAAAACCATATGCAATAATTATTGACAAATTTAGTCTTATTTCATTTAATAGAACAAAAACAATCTATATTTCCTTTTCTAAAAATGCCAAAACAATTCTAAAATCAATCTTATATTTAAATTATCTAGATATATTTTATGATTAATTTTTTTAAATGATGATTTGTTTCACTTCTACAATGCTTATTATCCTAATGTACACAAAATGAAATGATCTACTTACAATGATGAATGATTTTTATAAAAGCGACAAAAGTGCATAGTGACAAAGGTGCACAATGACAAAAGTGTTGTTCTTTATTAAAACCAAACATGAATAATTGATGGGGCATATATGTCATTTTGCAATTGGTTGAGAAAATCAGACAAGTTCTTGTAAAATATCCACCCTCACTCCATATTTTTATTATTTTGAAAGTTATTTGGATTGCAATGAATGTGGGATATTGAACGTATGCAATTATATATATATATATATATATATATATATATATATATATATATATATATATATATATATATGTAATTTGTATCCATATTTTGTATGGATATGTATTTCTTATTTGTATTCCATGTCTTGACAACCAAGATTGTTTCTTACAACGGCAATCAACTACAATTGTTTACTTTTTTAATTAGACATGAATGGCATTGGAGAAGGGAGAGGATTTTTTTATTTGACATCAATGGCTACGGATTTTTCCAATTGGCAAGAGAGAATTGCATAAGAGTTGTTTGCATCTTTGGAGTGCATAGTTATTTTGATAATAGAGCTAATCGTAAAGTTTGTCCTGTGTTTGTAAATGGGTGTTGGAAGAAGGTTTCACTAAAAAGAGTATAAAAGAAACCTAGCACCAAAATACATCAGACCTCAATTTTGGTGCTCCAAGGAGTTTCATCATATGTTTTTTTTCCAAACTTTGGCTAATGGTCTTGCATTGTACACACTTTACAATTATCTCTAATATGAGAATGTTTTTTTATTACCTACAAGACCTATGAAGCTATTTAAAAATAAAAAAATTGCTTAGACATTAGTAATTCAATGTTTTGGAAATTTTGAATAGATTTCTTTTGGATGACTTCTCATTTCAGTTTTTGTTATTATAATCTATGTATAAATCTTTGTTTTATGTCACTCTACTTATCATTGAAATTTTTTGAAAAATCTCCAACAATAAGAATATTATTATAATATCAAAATTCTCAAACAATGATTTTAATTTTTAATTTTATTGAATATATAAATATCTTCACAATACATTTTGAGTCATTCTATTTGATTAATGAAATGAAATTTAAGTGGGTCATGCAAACAATGAAGGTGGAAATAATACATAAAATTGTTTGCTAATTCAATATGTACATTTTCAAATAATAACATATATATAAATATAAATAAAAGATATGTTTTGATAGTTAGAATGTTTTCACCATTAAAAATGAAAATTTTAAATTTCATGTTAAGACTACTTAGATTTATTATTCATTTCATGAATCCTTCTATAGAATTTTTTAAAAATAAATATTAAAATTTCATTAAATTTTTTTCAATGTATTTTTAAGCTCATTTTTGATAGTATATTGGCAAATTGCATAAATTTAGGGAATACACTTGCTTTATTACAAGACTTTACTTTTGTGAAGATTAGGAAAAACATACTTTTGAAATGTAAAAATTGTGATTTTTGAAATACAGACAAATGCTGCAAATAATGGAGAGGAAGGGGATTATGTTAAATTAAGAAACACATCATTGAATAAGTTAACCATGATTTCATATAATTGGATTTATTTTAAAATTGGATTATGTAGATCTTTGCTTTTTGTTTGAACTCCAAAGTCTACAATTATTTAGGAGGGTATTGAAACAACAATAAATAATACTAGCAAACCAATATTGAAACTATGATAATCAATTGATAGAAAATTTTGTAATATAAATTATATTCTAGAAGCTCAAGGATAATATTAGGTTGATAAAAAGTTTAGAGGAAAAAAATTATAGACTCTATAATCTTCATATGAACCAACCAATGGTATAATGATATAATTGCTTTAACCCCTAAATGCAAAAACTGTGATTTTTTGACAACATTCTGATTTTGGGCAGCTCACTACGAATGGAGTTTGTATTTTTTTTCTTTGAAATTTTCACAAAATATGTGCCCGAGGAGTAGCTTTAAGGTTCAACAATTTTCATACCTTTTGACTACACGGTTACAAAGTTATTGCATGAATATGTCATTTTCAATATTGAGCAAGCAGCTTGGGCAGTCCACAAAACTTCTTTAAAAATCATTTTTTTCAAAAATTTCTTTTTGAAATTGATTGTACAGATTTATATCTCACATGGGAAGCTTTGAATCATTCCATTTCAATAAGTGAGATGAAAATTATGAGGATTTTTAGTTTGTGAGTAGATATGGTTTTCAAAGACTCCATACCATACTTCTTCAAACATGAGCAACATATAACTTCATCAAACTTAAGTGGAATGTACATAGAAGGTAAGGAGTTAACTTTTCGTTGCATTGACTTTTTCAATTATAATATAAAGCTCATTTTGTATTGCTATTCTATTTTTTGAAGAAGAATCTTTTGTAATAAATATTTATTTGCTAATGACAAACCAATGCAAACTATGCTTGATTCTTCTACAATTTTTTGAAGAAGAATCTTTTGTAATAAATATTTATTTGCTAATGACAGACCAATGCAAACTATGCTTGATTCTTCTACAATTACGAGAAGCTACATTAATCCCAAAGTGACATTCAATATCCAGGGTTCAAAAACATCATTGCTTTTGAAGCTCTATAGGTCTAGATATCTTCAAGTTATACAAATCTCAACCGTACAATCTTCTAGTGTATATATTTTAGATGATATGTACAAAATTTGAAGTCATTTGGTTATAAAGATTGCAAGATCATAATGTTTTAGTGTCAAAAATAGATGCTGAAATTTTCCCAAAAACACATTTGGAGGTGAAATTTGTTTTCTAAACCTACTCAAATGAAAAAACTTTACACTACAAAATGATTCAAAACTAGTATACAAACACATTGGTGAAATTTTTTTCATTCAATCGACTCATTCTGTCTAAAAAACAACTTTGAAATGTTAAAAAACAGCAAGTAAAATTGCAAAAAATACATCTAAGACTGAACCTACTACTACTAGAATGCTTTTCACTCACTCATTACTTCTTGGATTGACATGAGATTTTTGCCTCACAAACTTGACTAGTATGCGCAACTTTTCCAAAAAAAACTATTGAAAATGGATTTTGTATGAAGAAGAAATAGGTCGCCGAAGTTCACTCTACTCCCCAAATGCCAAGATGTTGAACTTCGAATTGCTCCCAAACATACACAACAACTTGGATTGACATGAAAATTTTATCACAATAACTAGACTTCAAGGGGAACAAAATCCAACAAATTTTATTGAAAATGAATGTTTTACGAAAGAGATCCAAGCCCCCAAAGTCGCAGCCCTAAATGCAGTTTGGTGAACTCAAATTGAAGTTGTAAACTTCAATTGGGCCCCCAAAATTCAATACATCTTGGATTGATCTGAAATATTTGTCACATAAATTAGAGGGGAGATTACAACTTTCCCAACAAGTTTTATTGAATTTGGACCTTGGATGCAAAAGTTACAACACTTTGAATTGGGCTTCAAATTGTGTGAGGACACTTTCTGTCCTCTTTGTCATTTTGGGGTAAATATGAGTTTTCTTTCATTCAATATTACTTGTGTAAACCTTGTCAATGCAAACTATGCTTGATTCTTCTACAATTAAGAAGCTACATTAATATGAGTTTTCTTTCATTCAATATTACTTGTGTAAACTTTGTGTGTAAACAATGAATTTGAAGCATAATAAAAAGCTATTATCAATCCTATCCCTTCAAATAAATTATATTGGCCAATGGCATAAAAAGAAGCCGTAAGATATAGCCCTTGCTACATATATTCAATATTTGGTTGTCACCTTCAAGTTGAAATTATGCATTGCTTAATTTTCATGATCCAAACAGTGGTATTCAAATACTCTTGTAGACAATCCTCCTAACCAATATGGTGTTAGTGATTAAACCGAATGGTATTTGGATTATTCTTGTAGACAATCCTCCCAAGCACCAATTCCTTGAAAGATTGTTTAATTATAAAAATTTAATTATTTTTAAATTTTTTACTTTTTAATACTTTTAATATTTTTAAAAATAATTTTTATTATTATTACTTGAATATTCTAACTAGGGAATAGCCCGAGGAACAAGCCTAAAACAACCCTCCCATGCTCTCAAATCCCCTCTAATGAATTTTTTAGATTTTTTTATTTTTCAAAACATAATTACTATGAATTTAGTTGCATATTCTACTCAACCCATACTGCTTATATAGACCTTCCTATTTCCAACCAAGTGTTGGTTGCAATATTGAGAGTCTTGTAGCCAATCATACTGCACCACAACTGCGTTGGGAACTGTGCCTTAATTATCAGTGCTCTTCCTGCACGGAAAGAGAGCGGCCTACATTGCCAGAATGGGGGTGTGGGTGATCAGGAATGGGTTGCCTCCCATATACGGAAATAATATGAGGTGTTCCTGTCACCATGTTCCCAACACATTCTCGAACATGGTGACAATTTTCTGCAGATGTTATCGTCAGTGAGCAGGGTTCCGAAAGAGACGAAAGCATTGTTCGGAAGAAAAGTTTTCAAGAGTAAATGTCTGCTTATCGAAAAAGGATTCTGAATGAGCACAACGGCAGATCAAATATACAAAAAAATTCTACCATAAAAACCCATGAATTTGTCTACATAGAACTGAAGTCATGCCCTTACAATGACCCACCAACAAGGCTCGCAGTCCAGGGGAAACTTAAATGGAGGACCGACTTGAAGTGGACGAAAGATGGTGACTGGGGTCTTCCTTTGTTGGCAGAATATTCACTTCCGACACAGTAAACCTGGTACTGTGCGTAATGCCTGCTTTCTTCACATCTTTACTTTCTCCACGAGTTGCTCAGCAACGTGCACAATGAGAGTTCATCTGAAAATCCATATTTCCACCCCTTGCCATGTTCTGGCAAACCTGACAATACTCTGCAGTGGATAACAATCATGATGGCTGTAATCTGTGTTGACACCATAGCGTCAGCGTGTACGAGCAAGGTTCCGAAAGGAAATTAATTAAGAACTACTAAAAAAGTTCTTCGCCATAATCCATTAGAAAGGTGAAGTTCAATATTTCAAAGGACTTGAGGTTGCTGAGTAAGGTGTATCTCGACAAAAGAAACTTCGACACAACAATCCAAAATGACATAGTGACGGTAGTTCAGTGGAGGAACCTGGGCAATGGTTACGTAAGTTACCTTGTTCAAAGTCGGGAAGCTACGGCTTGAACACACGATAGTATACAGACTTAAAGAGAAAAGCCTTAGTTTTCAGGTGGCGATGAAAGCAAATGAACAGGCCGATTCAAGAAGCGGACAGCATCAGTAAAGTGTAATACAGATGACAGGGAAAAAAGCAAGTTAGTGATCTGATCACACTTTCCACCAAATAATGTACAGGACCAATTTAAGGAGTCAAGAAGAAACAGGTTGCAAGTGGTGGTGCCATGGAAAGCCTCCTCTTTAGGAGATGCATTGAAAAATCTGTAAGACTAGGCACTGTGAGGATGCCCGACGGCTTGAATGATAAGGGCATCTGTAAGGACGAGGTTTGATACCTCTGTACAAGTTAAAAGAATGGGTATAGTCAGCTCTTTGTGAAATATATATTGTACATGCGAAAAAGGGGAGGACTTTCGTGTAACCTAAATCCTGCGTCTGCTACAAAAATTCACCTTCCTCCGCATCTGCGTCTGCATCCTCCCCTTCATTTTCTTCTTCATCCTCTAATGCATCTGGGTCTACACCCTTCATTTGCTTTTCCAGTCGCTCCAGACCTTTCTTAGCCGCATCATTTGCTGGATTGATGCTGCAGAAAATGGACAGAATTGGACGTCAACCTAGGCATTGACGCAGAAAATGATCGAGAAGAAGATACATAGGGTGAACAAACATGAAGAACTCACCTCAGAGCAGTCTGGTAATGCGACAAGGAATCACCAAGTTTATCTGTAGCAGCCAATATCTGTGCTAGCTTAGTGTGCATTGCGTCATCAGTCCAGGTCCTCAGATACCGCTGCAGTAGCGATATAGCTTCCTCGTTTCGGCCTTCCATAGCGTATAGGTCAGCCAAGGCAAGAACCGCCCCCAGGTAAGTTGGTTCTAATCTCAGTGCTGATTCATAAAACCTTCTTGCCTACAATCGATAACAATTGTTAATACAAAAAAGGTGCCAATCACGTCCTGTGAAAATAAAAGAGATGGAATGCTGACTAATTATATTTGACCTCCAGGGTAGTTGTTTTCAAAGGTATAACCTTTTCACGGCCGTCTGGGTGATGGGCGTACACATCCCCAACTAGAGTTAGGGCCTTGGCAGATTGCGGCATAGCTTTCATGGCTTCCCGAGCAGCGCAAAGGGCTTCCTTGTGCTTTGGGATTGCTAGATATGCTCTAACTAATCCTGCGAGATACATGAAACACTGTCAACAGTACTAATTATGGCATTCCCCCAAATGGAGCTTGAATATTGTCAGAGCAACTTGATAATTTAAATAAATGAAGAGGAAACCTGTCCATGAGTTTGAGAAAGAAATGCATCCAAGAGCTTCATTGATGACTACCTTGGTAAGACCGAAGGTCTGGCTTAAGGGCTTGGGCTTTTCTGAATGCCATTACAGCAGCCTCAGGTCGATTCAAAGTAAGCGAAATATTTCCCTGCGCAAATGGTGTTCAAAATTTACAATGGATGGAGGTTCCAACAGTTGTACTGAAAGTTCGATTCGACCATGTGCAAGAACATTCACACACATTGCCATAATAGAACTCATCCGTAAGCAAAATAGACTCTGTCGTGACATCAGAATAGCAACGCAATTTAATAGTCTCAACTAAGTGAAGCATAACTTAGAATTAGCTTTTGCGAGATTAGCTTCAACGAATTGAAATCTAAAAGATCAGGGCACACCAGTTACCTTGACGATATAGGCGCTGGTATGTCTATCGTCAACCCGCATGCTCTGTGAACCAGAAAGCCAAGCATGTTACAAATTGATTAGTTAGCAACTGCTTGGAACCCCAGCAAGATGACTAAGCAATACCTTCTTGCAAAGGAAATAACACATGCAAGGCTAGACATTACTCAGGTGTTGTCCGTTTTTTAAGGATTTTTAATAAGATAGAGTTTTTACCAATCCTGATTTCGCTTCCACCCAAAAAATAGAACATTAACTTCAAAATTGCTCTCATCCTAAAACAATAAAACTTAAATATATTCTACTGAAAGTTTCTAAATGCTTCGCTATCTCTGCTCCAAGAAACAGATCTCTACATTTTGGTAGAGATGGTGTAAGAAATCATACTTTGTCTAGGTAGGTAAGAGCCCTGTTTTTATCATCTCGCATTTCCCAATAAACAGCCGCTGCAACCCAAACCTCAGGCCTCGTTGAGTCAATGTTGAGAAGTTCATGGACCAGTCGGTTCAGTTCGATCTGATCTCCACGGGTCCGCAGCAACATTGCATATTCATCCATACTTGATACATTGAATTGGTCAATCTGCCTAGCCTGCTCAAGAGAATAACATCCTTTCGCTGTTAGATTGACTAGTACTTTCCTGAAAACCTGACACAATTAATGTAGATATCAAGGTAAATAGCTAAATGTATTTTGACGTCTAACTACCAAATGCGTTAACAAATCAAACTCAAGCGGACAACTATGTGCTTTTGATACTATGAACCTGATAGATAGGATGAAACATAATTTCTCTTAGCAGCAAAACAACAGAAACATGTTTTGTAGTCGAGTAAATACCTTCTCAAAACTGTAAGCAGCTTCACTATTTTTCATTAAAGCCATCTCTGCCTGCACAGACAACTGATGAGTCATCTTCCTAGACTTAACCAAATCATACCACGTAAACAGCCCAGTGGTTTACCAAACGGAGATGACAGAAAACACTGAAGAAACCAGGTATAAGGCTACCACATATGCCCACCTTCGCACTTTCTAGTAGAAGGCAGGGATTATTGGGGAAGCGTTGTCCAAGACCATGAAAATGCTCCAAACCTCCTGTATTGAGTTGATTCACAAGAAAATGAGAAAATAATCAAGCCAAATACCGTTTACAAAAGAAATGGTTGAACTTCAGAGTGGAATCACACCACATTTTACAAGACGAACTCAAGTCCGAAGCTGACGCAACTGAATATCTCTCTTCAACTTGCAAGCATCAGCCAACAGCATCAAGCATAATCAGATACCTTTATAGTCATGTGCCGCAATGCTGGAATGACCATCAGCAAATTTCTGCAGTTCAGTGCAATGGAGGCGACAGTATCAGTTAAGCAGGAGCAAAAGTATCTATAAGCTGGGCCCTCAAAGCACAATAATAGTCCAAATCGACCCGATGAGTGATGATAAGCCCTGCGAAACATGCTAGGTTTGGGAGATTATACTCAAAAACCTAAGACTTAAAACCAAATTTAGAACTGTACCAACACCTTAATACGAGGCACTGAATGATGACACTCATTCTGAGAACTTCAGCCTACCGAAGAAAAACAAAAGCTTCCAGGACTCGAAAATAGTAGTTACTAATCAATGTAACATACCTGTAACCAACGTACTGGTTCGATATGATCAGATGCTGAACGACTAATCTTTCCTGAACCCTGTCCAAGAAATTTAAAAACATGTGAGTACCATGTGGCGGTGTCCATAGCGAATCCTTTAAAAAGCCGTCTTACAAAAATAAAAGATTGCAGCTGTCCATTTTACTACCAAAGACTTCAATCTCACCGGAGGAAAGAGAGCATGTATATCTTTCGATGAAATCCCAAGTTCTGCCAAAGCAACGATAGCCTCAAGAACAAATGGACATTGCCTGCGTTTACACCACTATGTATTAATAAGGATACAAGAAACCGAACCTGCTACGGCTAATAAAAAACGAAGACGTGGCGATCGCTTCGCATAACGTCCCCTTGAATTTTCTGGAATTCTAAAAAATATCTTGACTTCCACTTTTCAACAAACCTCAGAAAGTACATTTCCACGACGATGATGCAATGCTCATGTTGATGAATCTTGTGGATTATCAGCGTAAATTACCTTAAACACTCGCGATAAGATCCAGTGGCAACACGATCATAGCCTGTAAGTCGATATAGCTTGGCCAACGTCAGATTTATACGAAGTGTCCTTGCCTTTGATGGAATCCCCTCCATCTGCATTTCGATTGAGGAAATGGGTAAGTAAATGCAAACGAAGCTTTGGACATTTCAATCTTGACACACGATCCCCTGGACAAAAAGATAACAACCAATAGTGAGCAGGCATGGTGTCTCACCTCCGAAAGTGCAGCTCGAGTGTCATGCACAGCAAGATGACAGAGACCAATCTTGTATTTTACCTGTTAAGAGAAGCAAATTCAAAAACACGCAAGATGTGAGTATTCATTCATTCATTCTTTCATTCAATAATCCCTCGTACTTGGACAAAGAACACAGCATAAATCTTGAACCAAAATCAACTGAACTCATTGGCAAAAGTTAAACAATCCGTACTAGTTAAACCAAATCAAGAGCCTAGGGTTTCAGCTAGTGAAAGAAACTAGGAATTTAGTTAAACCCTAGAAAAGAATCTTACCTCATTCTCATTGATTTTGGAATCCTGAGCAGAGCTGGCAGCAGAGGGCGGCCTGGACTGCGCAGGAGTCCGAGTGCCGCTCAAAGTTTGTTTGGGAGTGGCACGACACAATTGAAGGGCCTGCCTGTACACATTCTGGCAGCAAGAGCACACAACTGCTCAACAGAATCTCCATCATGATTGCACATTTTGTACAAATGATCAACCCTAATGAAGTAACCAACATGCTAGCAAGGGATTAATCAATCAATCAATCAAACTCAATTACTAAAGAATCCATTCTCGAAAGTACGAAGGGGGTGCTTACCAAGGCTCGGCAGAACTCTTTCCTACCATATAAAGCATCTCCAAACAATATCTACAGGAAAATACTCACAATAAGTACCCTTCCCGAATTACAAAGAAACATACCCTGAAAATCTTGCGGAGCCGATTCACCTCCCCTACAACAAATGTTCATTGAAGATTAAACTTCACAACGTAAATGACATTCCAAGAAAACATCATTACCATACTCTCAGCGCGATAACTTGGTGAAAGTTCGCCATTGGTAGAGACTAAGCTCATCAAAAAACTCCCCTGCCATTCAAATACACACAACCACAGTTTCAAAAACCCTTGCAATCACAAGAGCGCCAGCAATCTTCAAGATTACGAACCAAACTATAAATATTCACCAGCATTTCCGCAGAGTCGTGAAGGCCTTGCTCCAATAGAAAGGTCATCTGTTCCCGGAGCACTTCGATGGAGCTCCCCATTGCCTCTGCCTTCTCTCAAAACTCCTCACCTAAATCGTCACTACAACCAGAAATAAATCTGGCTACAAGGACCTGCCCACAATCTCAATCAATCGAAACTTAATCAAAACTTACAAACCAACCCAACTACTCAAAAAATCAATCAAAATCAATTCGACACCAACAATCACAATCCAGTTACTTAATCAAGTGATGCAATACCAAACCCAACCTAAACCTAATCCAAAGAGACGAGATACGATCACCATTTCCACAAAAGGACCCACACCTGATGATCATCCACAATGGCGACTACGATGCAGAGCAAGCTAAGAATCGATCGCAATCACGAGGTTGGGAATGGAATCGAAAAGAAGAAACGCGGAAGTGATTTTCAGTTCAAAGTTCATGAGATTCGAAGTGTGCCACTCAAGCTTCTTCATGCAACGACCATCGTCGTCTTCCTGAAAATGCTCATCGGGTTGCTGTTGTTGTTCGTTGTTTGTTGTTGCAGTGAAACGGACTGGATGGGAGAAGAGCCCGGACTAACTTAGCGGGGAAGATGGACGCTGAAGTTTGAAATCCAGGGGGCCACGTCACGTCAGTGACGTGGACTCCAAACGTGCCTGGGTTTCATTCACACTGTCTCCGAAGAATTTGAAACTAGAGATGTTACTCCCTTCTCAAAAAATAAATAAATTTGTAGTACTTCGCCTAGTTTCCCACTAGAGGCCATAAATTTATTTTGAGACAGAGGTAGTACCATTTTGCTAATATTTAGATCTAATTTTTTTTCCTCCAAAATTATCCTTTGAGATGTTATATAAAATTCAACATTTTCACAATTTCATCTATCATGTTCTCATCTATACATTTCTTCATTCATTTGGTCTTGTTGAACCCTAGTGAAATCCAAACATGTTTTTTATGAAACCTTGCAATAAAATTTGAAACCAAATACTCCCTCCATTTGAAAATAGTGTATTCATTTTTAGAGAAGATTGCACTGAAAATAGATACACTATAATTTTCAAATGGAGGTAGAATGTTCTTTTTCTAAACCAATTTGCTAATATTTGGGTTCAATTTTTTTCCAAGAGATTTAACCCTTCAAGATCTTATATTTCTTCTTGTATTTCTTATATTAAATGCAATTTAAGTCAAGATTTTCATGTGTTGTATATTCATTTGTACATTTCTTTGTTCATTTGAACTTGCTAAACCCTAATGAAATGCTAGACTTTGGTAATTCAAAATTTAGTACAAACCAATATATGGTGCCTTGGGCATCTAATTTAGTATGCTCTAAAAGTGACCATGTAAAGGTTGGTCCACCTTTTTTGTAAGTTTTTGTGGACAAAAATATTTTCAAATCATTTTTCATAGAAACAAAATAGATGTAGAACTTAATAGAAATGATTTTGTATTTTTCCAAGTATTTTTGAATTACTTATAAGTTTTTTAAAGATTTGGAACATAGACACCTATTTGTGACCTTAGGTCTCCCCAAATCTATGGATTTACATCTTATAAAGAAATGTGAAGAAATCAAAGACAATGATTGGCTCTTGAAATAAAAATAAATAAATTTCCTCAATTCATTCAATAACTAAAGTGATCCATTTTAAAGATCATCTCATCTCTATTCTCTGGCTAAAAATAGAAGCAAGATAAACTCATCTCCATTCTCCAACTAATAATAGGGATGAAATTAGTTCCATCTCCACTAGTGTACTCTATGCCATTGCTACAGCCAAAACAAAAGTAAAAGTGATTTTCTAATTTTTTAGCTCATAGAAACTTCAAAATTCCATAACTTTCTCACCATAGGTTCAAAGACCACAAAACAAAGCCCATACACCCCTCCTTGCTGAGAGCTTTCCCATGGTACCATGAACACAAGTAGGGGATGCTCAGTCCAAGAGATCTCAACATAACTAACAAAACAAACAAAACAGCCAAATTTAAGGTATGTATTCTCCAACTAATAATAGGGGCCACTTGAAGGAGGGGCGGTTTTACAGCAGACTACCTTACGATAATCTCATCAAATTTTTTTTGGTCATTTGACCTTTGAGATACGGTAGAGGGGCTCGAGATGCAAAATTTCACCGTTGCAAAACTTGCTTCACTCGGGGTTATCACAGAGCTAAAATCTTATGAGTTTGTAACTGAAGAATCTGTTACTGGACGTCAGTCGCAGAAAACAAGTACGGAGTATGACTTAGAGATGACTTCCACATGTGACTCGGTGCAAGTTCGTATGTACAGTACAGTACAGTACAATAGAGTAGAGTTTACCGGTATTACTAATGTGCTGTTTCAGCAAATGTTCTGCAAGGGGTCTCCAAAACTAACGACTTGAATGTCTACAAAATAGCTTTACAGCAACAAGATTCACAAGTAGAAACAGAAGCGGCAGTTCACCGACAGTGTGATCACCTTAAGTAGGAATATAATAGCCTGGTTAGAATTGACCAGTTGGCACTGATTTTATTTAAGCATTTTGCTGGATTGTCGACGCTGTTTTCTTGGAGATATCAATCTTCAAGTTCCGCGACTTGTCTCAAAATTTCAGCCTTCCTCTCTTCCTCCCGCTTAACTTCCTTCACGAGCACTGAAATTTTACTTCTTGCTCGGGTCAGCTTCGTTTCCATTTTCTTCATGAGAAGTGCCATCTGGGTGTAGCCCGTCTCTTCGTGCAAGGCTTTGATCTTTTGAGTCAATTCCAGTTGCATCTTGTCGATGGACAGTCTCTTCTCGCGACTGATGAGACTAGACAAGATCGAATTTCTCTCGGGCTTCTCCTCTTGTAACAGTGGAAACTTGACAGCTGGCGCATCCCTGTTGAGTAGTGTGCCAGGTTAATACTGAGATACACGAGTCGCTGACTAAAAATAACGACTTACAGCCTACTCGAGCCATTGCTCATAATATTTTAGGATTCTCGGAGTGCAAATGTAAAATGAGGAGAATTAGGACATTCCGAAAGCACTTACCCAAAAACGTGCTCAAGGAAGCTTTTGGTATGAATTAGTCCACCGTCGAGTGACACAGCTCCATTTATATGGAACTCCTGAGCAGCGAGCATGTGCTCCTTAGTGTCGTACACTTGAAGATAGGAAAATAACTGAAAGAAAAGTGATTCGCGAAGACTGTGCTTGGCTGGAGTGGCATAGCATTCAAGTTGCTGAGGATTAAAGCGAAGTAGGTTGACTGCGTAGCCGAGGTATCCTTTCGGACAAGTTTCGTGCTTTGGCCATGGATCCGGAATGAGCAGCAGTCTCTGGGGATGGTTTTCGTCCACACTTGGCAGCCCATCTTTTCTCTTATAAAAACTGCACAAGTATGAATCAACGGGGTATAAATGGTCGTACATATCCAGAGACGGTTTCCTAGAAATATCGGTTTTGACGTTCAGCGATTCTTTACCTTGCTTCGTTCAGAACGAGGACTCGGAAAGTGCCACTAATGCTACGGTTTTTGCTGCGAGCAAACGCATGCAATGTTAAGTCATCAACCTCGGAATTCTCCGCATCGGGCTTTTGGAGGTACTTCAACCCCTTCCCTGACCTGCACACAATCATCAACATTTTCTCTATCCCCAAGTAGTCCACCAGAGCACTGGGGAAAGAGATAATTGTGTCAGAAGCCTCTGCCGTGGAAAAAAGCTGAGTGGTTTTGCAGAATTCAAATGTTGTGCTTGGTGCTTTGTTACCGGTTAAGTAGATCATTGCCCACGCAAGCGAGGAGGGCTACTATGCCCAAGATGTCGCTGCCAGCTCCTCCCGCAGCGAATACGTTGCTTTTGTTCACCACAGCTTCTAGAAGAAGACTGGCTGCGTGACTTCCAGGGGGGTCACCTTGCTTCTGGAGAAGCTCAATCACTTGGGGCGCCGTATTTATGTTTTTTGAATTAGGACTGAAGGCTCTCGAATCTTTCAGATCGTCGTCCTTTCCTTCGCACTCAAACGCCTTGAGCTCCTCTGAATCAAGTCATTTAATCATAAGCTCCTTGCACACAGCTTGTCCTCAAGCACGCAGCATCCACTGTGTAAAGGCTCTCACAAACCAATTGCAAATGTTTGCAGGCAACTAATGCAACGTTCAAAATTATATATGTGCAACTTCATTTTGAGCAGGTCGTTATGGGATCTCTTCTACAATGTGCACGGCTAAAAAGCAGATGCATGTTAACAAATGCTCTCATCTGTGACATGTGCTGACATACCTTTCCAAAGGGCCTCCACGTCGTCCACCTCCTTCCGTGTACGTTTGAGGACATTAAGCTCTTCTTCTGACCTTTTCACTTTTCGCCCCTGCTCTCGCAATTTCCTTTGCATTTTCTGTATATTTGAGGAGAGAATTACGCCTTTGTATTACCAGAATCTCTCGACTCCTCTTTACTGCATGGCTTCTGATCGAGTATTGACTCATTCGCTCCTTGTTTATACCAAATGTACAGACAAGATGCAGACATGAATAATAGATAAAAACCTCATCAGACCCTAGGTCGTCATCGGTGTCCTCACCGTATTACGATCGATAAAATCCTTCAGTTGCCGCTCGTAGTCTTGACGCAGTGGTGGTGCTTCAATTCTGTCGCCAAGTTCCTTCTTCACGTTCCAGTTCAGCATTAATTGTTGAGGAGACGACACAATTGAATCCTGCAGATTCGGTGGCGTTGCCGTTCTCAGGTTGTTTATATTGGACAACTTCGAAACAACTTTTACCTGCAAAATCCAGGAAACGTAAGGTAAGTGCTCCAAAATTCGACATTATTCGTGAACGAATTCTCGCTCATATCGTTCTCGAGGTTTAACTACAAATTCTCCTGTAGCTACTTTACACTTCCATGGTAAGAATGACAATGACACTATTACAGAGTTCCAAAGGCTGTCTTTAACTCATAGCGAGATCTGACATGTCATTGAGGTAGCGTTATATAATTGTAGGGACCATTGCTGGTCGTTTTGTCGAAGGAAAGAAATCCTACCACTCCTTGGTCAATACGCTGCGGCAGGAGTTAGATTTAAGCAATTGCGGTAAGAGTTAGATTTACTTGCCTCGATAACGAAGAAAAGCTCTGGGTGTGCAGCATGTGCAACTCGACCTCGCCAAGTTCCAGGTAAGACAGGTAGTTTGATAGGTGGGAGTGTGCAGGCACCGGAGACAAGAGCGGCAGAGAATTTCAAGTTCCAGTCTAGGGTAAGAGTGTGGAGGGATCCATCCATCTTGTTATCTACATTTCCATCCTCATCAATGACTTGAACTTCTAAGCGCTCAAGCTGACTGCCGGCTTGTGCTTTCTCCGGCATCTGCATCAACAGACATCACTGTAGGTGAGATAAATGCTGGACTGGTGGAACTTCCTAATTGAAGATTCAAAAAGCTCGGATATTGTTGGGAAACAGTGTCGATAAATTCTCGCTTACCTTCGAAACTCGAAGCGACCGGTATACAGTGTGAAAATTCAGTGCTAGAAGTGATTTTCCTTCATCCGACAGAATTGCAATTGTTCCTGGAATGCAGAGCAGACACATAAGCAGCTGCTGGGTACCGTTGCACAAAATCGGTAGAGAAAGTCTGGTCTTTCAGTGGCATGCAGTGTAACATGAACAAACTGAGAACTTGACTGAACTTCATTTCGAGATGTTAATCACCTTTTGAATTGTATTCAGCTGTAACTTTGAGTAAACCTCCGAGATGAACACATCCCTGTTCAGCTACCTATCTCAAGCACCGACGTAAACAACATTAAATGTGCTACATGTAGGCGATCAAATTTTTCAACTGAATTTTCAGAAAATTAGAATAAATTTAGTAATGATCTGAAACGAGGTCGGATACTGAATACTCGATCGCAAGTGACTTCTCAAAGCATACATCTTAGCACATGACGAAACCTTGGATATTCACTTGCTAGTCGGTACACAGGAGGTCTTACAATGAAAGGTTTATCACCTGTCTAATGGGGCCTCGTTTGTCCAAAAACATTAAGCCCTCTAATCGAATACGAATCTCGCGACCAGTTTCCACCACATTTTTGAAGTCATCAAATGCCTGCGCTCAGTGGACTTTCCAGAGTTTAAAAAGGTTCACTGAATTCAGTGTTAAAAAGATTTAGAGCATTCAAACGTGTACAATTGGAGCAAGGTCATAATGAGACCTGTATGACGAATTTCTCGATTACTTGACCAGGTCGTAAGCAATTGTCTAAACGGTCACATTCGGTAAGTGCCACGGATGCTGGCTCACCCGGGAAAACTGCAACCAAAAGACGGTTCACGGTTGCCACAAATAAACTCTCAAGTCTCGGAAAGTGATTGACTTTGCAGATGTAATAGTCCGTTGTGTCTTCCATGTATCTAAGCATTGAGGGCTCTCCTCACTCACCAGTTAATTGGTATGAAGCTACTGGGAAGTTGTGGATGAATATCCATAAGTGAGCAGCGTAGGTCGTTGCAATCTCTGTCAAGGAACCTCCAACGATTACTATTCCCTGCAGATAGAGAAACTCAGTAGCTTAGAAGGAACACCCATCCAACTCGTGGCTTCTAGCTAGAAATGTTGCAGGAGAATCCTGTCGCTTGTAAGGAAGCAACTCAAACAAGCAGTGTGAGCATATTCAAATCCCACCTTCAGCTCGAGGGCTGCATTATCGGCACATAGATTGATGCGATCTCTGGGTATCGTGACAGAAAGCTCTAGGAATTCACCATCTAGTTGACCCACTTTGAGGTGCAACTCTTCGGGAACGTTCGAGATCGCTACGCGATTATTGTACACGTCATAACCAGACAGGTACAAGGGCTCTCCAATCACCTCCCCAATCCTGTAACGTGACAAGAAGTGACTTCAATCATGTCAAAGTGACCTGACCTGACCTGACCTGACCTTAACTGTGGCAAGAAACTCTCCCTTTCGAAACTAGCAGGTGTAAAAAATTTTAAGAATTAAATTTGTTAGAGACATACCTAGTGACGATGCTCTTAAGCTTCCAGTGATTAGGATGCTTAAAACATGCATCAGGATGGGAACATAACTGCCAATTCTCCACTTCATCAGAAGCTGAAACATTAATGCGTGCTACTGCAGGTGCCACATGTCTATGCTTCTCACTCACAACAGAGAAGGCTAGCAGATAAGTCCCCATTGTTGTAAGATCATGTCGTTTAGTGATGAACGAATAGAGGCCTTGCACACCATTTCGCATACAGGGCTTGTTCGTGCAATTAAATACCGTCTTTGACTTTTTCAATTGTTCCTCCGTTAACGCAACTTCGTCGGAGATGTAGTCATTGATGAATCTTACTTCAAGATTCAGTTCCATAGGGTCAGTTACGATTGTCTTCTGCTCAGTCCTGCAAAAAGCACCAGATTCGTGGCTTGCCCTTGGACAGTTTCTTGGTCTCACCACTGCTAAAATCTCTTTGGGGAGCTTGAATCCAGCTTCAACCGATGAGTTGCTTAGAAGAACCTGAAAGAAATAGCCCATACCCATACTATCTTAATACTGTCACCGATTACGATTATTGTGCTACTTTTAATGGCAAAGTTGATTCAAGCAATTTGGATTTTCCGGTGAGGGGATAAGTAACGGTATGCCGGAATGCTACGCTGCTTTCCTAATTAGTAATCATGATGCATCGCATGTGATCGATTGAACAATTACACTTGAAGTAAGAAATCAAAGGAAGAATCTTGACCCCATCTAATTCAAATTCGAGCATCTCCAGTTCATTTAGAAGCTCCACATAAGCCGGCTCATCACCACAGAGTTTGTCCTCGCCAACTTGAGATGAGGATTGGGTGATACCAGAGGCTTCCTCGGAACCTGTCCACATGAACCACTCAAGTGTGAAGAAAAGTTGAGGTAAACCCTGTTTCACCAGTCTCTCAGCCAGCTGATAGGCTCAGGGTCAAAGGTATTAAGTTCGAGGCCTTGTGTATTCATTTTCCTGAAACCACCTGAACACGTCTGTCTAGGTTCCATACCCAATTTAATACTATGCACAAAGACCCATTGAAGGAACAATCGTCTGCTCATTCACGTATACCTGCATGGGTTACTCCCACTTCGAGCTTGTTTTGAAGCTCGGTGGCACAGATCTGACGCAATTGCTTGCTTTGATCTTCTCTAAATTCATCCGTGTCATATTTTTTGTTGCAGTCTTGTATCCAATTGTGATATTCCAAGCCCAGCATTTGTGGTGTCAAAGGCCTCCCCTGTCCTTGAATTGTGACATCCACTCTAACCCCTATCCATCATTCAAGGCAATCGGCCCAAAGCAAATCAGTATCTCTGGAGTGGAGTATAGAACAAGAGTTGGGAAATGTAAGAAAAGAAAATCTGGTTGCTCACTTGAGACTTCGTCGTCTTCTTCTGAGAGCAAGCAGGACATCAACGACTTGGTAAAGCAATGGTCAGCTGCTAGCGACATCTGCACACGTGGACGCTAAAACAGTTACAGTTTCATGTCCCTGGGCAAACTTTCATCGTACCTATTGTATAATTAGGACATCCCAACTCAAAATCTTTTTTAAGAATTGAGCTTCATGATCCTTTTCCCACCTTAGATGGTGTCGTCTTGAACCCATCATCTGTATCTGCATCAATGAACAAGGTTCATGAGACAATCGAGGAGACATTCCCGCGAGTCGTATTTGTTTCAGAACCTAGTAAAAATCTGATGTGGTATCAAAACTTAAAGATATATGACCTATGAAGGCTATCACTCGATTGTAGCACCGCTGCTGCTGTACGGTGAGATCTTTGCAGCCTTCCAGAAAAGAAATCGTTTTCTGTGATCATCACTTGACAACGTGACTAGTTAGTGTACTTGCAGGGCACAAATCCAGATACGCACAAATTTATGAGAGCGAACTATTCTATTTCTGCATGTCTATCCGAAACTTACCCAGTTTTCTGCCATGAGTAGCCTTCCTCTCCATCGGACTATCACTCGAGGGAATATTTCAGATATATGAGCCTCCCCGACGGTTTTTAAATGATCCTCAATCATCCTTTGCTGCAAACTGTACCTTGATTCTTTTCCCTTCAAGTCATAACAAAACTCAAGTAAGCTTTTAAGTTCTCTTGGAATGGGATTTAAGACGAATCACATTATTGATGCGCCAATAGACATTTACCATTTTCAGAGGAAGATAGTGAAATGTGATGGTTGCATTCCCTGTGCTCCCTTCTGCACCATCCTCACGAAATTTAGCTTAAGCGAAAGTCCAAAAATTGAATCCTCTAAAAGCTGGGAACTACAGTCGACATGGCTTGTTGTGAATCACCATTATAAAAAATGAGTTTTTTACAAGACTGATGCTTGCTAATGAATAATAAAAGAGGTAAACCTGCGCTGTCTGTGAGGTGAAGGCGCACAATAAATGGTTTCCGATCGCTTGACAGCGACTTTATGATTGTCGTCTGTCCTCCTTCAACGGCCGAGAGGTTCAACCCCATGGCCTACATGGAGTCCCCGAATTTCAGATGTGTCAAGGTATGTGCAATCAAGAATCGTTACCTATTCAAATTTCCTGACAATATAAATCATTGCGGTAAGTGATTCTTGTTGGCAGTAATCTCTCACCATGATTGTAATTATATTCGTTGATGATCCATTGCTTAAGCTTGCGCAATTTCCCTGCTCCCAGCAATTATGGTAAGTCTTCAAACCATTGCATCGTAGCATTCTTAACGCATTGCGACACAAATTAAATGGCACTCACTTTATTCTTTCAGCCTCGACGATTCATCATTCTTGTGATCAAGTCGAAAATGCTAAATTTGTCATCTAGAACCAACCTGAACGAATGGGAGGAATAAATCTTTGAGTTTTCGACGCAGCTCTTCAGTGTTCCATTGTGTGACCTCCGGTCTCAAGTCGGATATCTCCACCTTTAAAAAGAAGAAAATAAGACCATTTAACAGTTTGGCGCCACTTGCAAGAAATTATGCCAAGGCTTCAGCTACACTATGAATCCAAGAAGAATATACCCACCATTCTGAAGCTACCGTGCGGTGAGTTGTTTTCCTCCTCTTCCGTTGCCCGTCGAGCACCAAGTCTCTTTAACACACATACAAACAAAAATATTATCATTCTTTCATCTCGAATCGCTCCAACCCTATTCCGACTAGGAACTCCAAGATCTTCATTCATACAGCTCTGTTTTCCAACGATTTCCTGTGGTCAGATTTCCAACTAAAATAGAAAATAGAAAACGGGATAAAGCAGAAATAGAATCCGAAATAAATGTTTCAGACCTTCTGAATACTGATTTGCTTTGCTTCCTCCCAAGTGCTTCTGCTCAATTGCAGTGTAGCAACGCCCGTTGAAGCTTTTGACCTAGACGACACTATAACGCGCCTGTTGCCCAAGCAGAAATGCTGTCATAAATCAACTCACTCGGGAAAAGAAAAAAATTCGTGGGAGCAACCTGAAGAGAGCATTCTTGGTGCGTGTTTAGCCTTACCCCCCAAGATATAAACCGGCGCTGATGACTCCATAACTTCTGTTCTGTAAATCTTGCTGCACGGCAAACAAACATTCTCAGACATCTAGCTACAACACCATTAAGATATATATCAATTTTAGCAAATGCAGTCATAGTGCACGTATCTTTGCCCGGGACGATGCAACTACAGTGAGAATATTTGAACTGATTAACAGAGGCAATGAATCAGCAGTACATTCTGAATGTGACAATCTTCATGCGACTCCAATTTTTGACTGGTTGAAGTTCCCCTGCAATCAAAAAAGAAATTCGTGGTGTGAAGACAGTGTTCACCTATTACGCTCTACATTCCTGTAGTAAATTTTTGCAAAATAAGAATTTAAACAGTACTGAGACATTTGTCTCGTTAGATCGCACCATACCAATTGGAGATGGAGACGCCCTGCAAGCCTTTGCTCGTGTCGAAGATTATAATCTTACCTTCTGACCGATCCAATTCAACACTGCGCTACATCCATGAAACTTGTGATGAGCATTATGTCCATAGGTATTTTACATAGTCAGCTGAATTACAGTATATGGAATCACACATCAATGCAAGAAAGAAATAGTCATCAACATTTATTGTCAGCTGCACTTCGATGTAACCTGATGAGTGGAAGCTTATCCGAGCTCAATTTCGAAACTTCTTCGACCGCATCATCCTGGGAATTGGAAAGTAAAAACAGTCAGATATCAGAGCACATTAACAGTAAGAATGTTTGCCGCGTGAACGAGCTCATAGAAGTGCTCTTCCCATGCTCTCTTCGTCAAGTGAAATGGAGGAAATGAAACAAATCATGGAGGGGAAAACAGAGCAATCCCATCTTCAGAGCTGAAAGTGGGATTTCTGTTACCAGCAGATATGCAAGGGCTGAGAAGGCAGTGTACTCTGGGCAAGTCACAGTCAGAGCATGGCTATCTAAGCCTTTCGAATCAAGGGATCGAGAAGCCTGCAACCCAAGTCTCTGGTACAAAGAACAAAGGCTGACAATCAGAATCAAGTTTGTTCTGTGATGATAATCATTTCCAATTTCCTCATTTGATGCGCATATAAAGTGAAACTTTTGAAGAAATGTACGCCAGGTCGCAAGCATTGAGCAGACATTTTTTGGCAAAACGAAATGGACGCCATTGAAGTCAAACCTCGGAGATAGCAGATCTTTCGCTCTGATCTTCGGACTCTGAGCTCTGCTTTTGCTGCTCCCTGATGATGTCGAAACCTTTGTTAGTACTGATTCTTCGTCTCGCTAAAGCTTTGAGAGCATGAGTGACCTGAAAAGGCTCACGAGAATTCGAACTGCTCGCCATGGAGAAGAGCTTGCGTTTCAGGCCAGCATTGTCTATCGACGACGTATCCTCCTCGTGCATTGTGATTGTCGTTGCTTGAAAACGCTGCGCACATGCCAGTGATCAACCACCAATTGAATTGGCTCAGAATTCTCTAAATCTTCACTCCACCTGTGCACACTTCAGAAGCGAATCTTGCATTTTCGTTTCATGAATTGAAAAAATATTTGCTGCTGTTTGCACTTGTAGAATCTTAACAATTTAATCCCGTCTAATCTCCCGCGTCTTCCACTACCTGCACCGAATACTGTACTCCACAAAATAAATCAAGAATTTAACAGCATTGAGATTAAGCATACCTGTTGAGCTGTTGAAACCTGAACAAGATTCCCGTAACCTCCCGCGTCTTCCTTGATCACCACCTCCTCCACTGCTCCCCCAAATTAAATCAAGAATCGAACAGCATGGACATCAACCGATCATTCTGGTTCCCCTGATGGAACCCATAACAAAATTCTCTGCCAATTTAAGCCCAAACTTGTCTGTCAACTGAAGAGCAAATTCGGAATGCGGTACGCCCTTCCAGCAATGTGCATCCTCAACAAAGTCCACCAGGTGCAGACGTTCTTTCAAAGCAAGACATCAAGAGACAATAAGCTTCGAGCGGGACACATTCTAAGCTTCAATCTGGGAACAAGCTGAGAATGAATGATCTCAACCAGCGGATGAAATGGGGATGGATGCTATCATTCGCCATCAGGCATTCATGAACATGGGGCGATGGGACTCATGGGGAGATGGTGAGAGAATCAGGGACGAACCCATCCAGCCGTCAGGGCAGCCCTTTCCTGTACCTCCATAAGTACACTCGTATACTATACTTATGACGCCTCCAATACTATTGACAAAAAGCTGCGCAGTGCACACACCATGTCTTCAATATGGGACAAATTCCAAGGACACTTTGAAAGTCAGGTGAATGCCATGGCGGCCACTTCCAGGATGGTTGATTGTCTCTCACGATCCAAAGGCAAGGACAACTGTAGTGAGATTTGGCAAAAGCTCGTGTCGTCTGTACGCTGAGGGAATTGGATTCAGTTGAGGCTGCCTGGTGCAATGAAATTTTTGGTTGGCAAGGTTACGAGAAAGATGAAAACCACAATGTTTTAGACAAGGTTGTGGACAACTGAACATGGATTTGAGCCTGGGAGAAAAATTGTAACTTAGTGAGAGGCTGGAATTTGCTTATTAACTGTACACTTGGTACCGTACTTCAGTTTAACTTCTCTTCAAATAAAAATTAGACCAGCTCAAATGAAACAATATTTCTGTGGTGTGGGTGTCCTGGTTTTTTTCTGCCAGGCTGGCTGGCTTGTACTTTGCCCTTTGCAATGAAATCCCGTTTCCATTTGTTTCAAAAAGAAAGAAAAGAAAAGAAACAGTATTGTGTCCTCAAGTTGAAACTAAGTGATTGCGGCACAGCATTCAGTGTACCATTCTAGCTCAGTTAACAGAAAGCAAGGGCCCCAGCGTCCACCCATATTTCTTTTAGAAATGATGTCCAAGCAAATTCACCTTGTTTCCTATGAGGCCTGTAAGGTAACGAACACCTAAAATTGTCTAATAAATGTATGTTTGCACTTGGTGTTGAAAGAGTGTTGTTATTGATGAACTTAGGAACAAATTTAAACCTACTTCTAGACAAGATTCACATTGCAAACATCACCCCTAACACCATGTGTGAACATACCCTACGTTTTGAGCATTGATCTTGTTATTCAATAGGAAAAGCTTGGATATGTCTTGGTGGTAGTCACAGATAAAATTAACACTCAAATGAGTGTCACTTGGTGTTTGGAGAGTTTGGGAACATCCCCCAAAGCATGAGAATGGCCCATTGGAAGTAAAAAAATTAGAGAGAATTTTTTTTTGATACTTCAAAAAAATGGTGGGTGTCCATAATACTTATCATCCCTACCCTTAAATCAAACCTTATGTTGTACTCCTTGCATCCCAAAATGATTGTCCACAATGTTGTTGGGCTAGTTTCATTGACCATATTGTAAAAAACATAATTAAGAAAGGATCTAAATTTTAAATCACTAGATCCAATGAAGAACATTGCAAGTGTTCATTGCAACCTAATTAAAATTAGCCACAAGGAAGTATTTTTTTGACCTACTCAATACAACCTTGAGGCATTTGAGCAATACTTTTAGAAATAGGAGATTGCTATCAAAAGAGCCAACAATGGGAGATTAGCCAAAGTTAGGGCCCTAACTTCTCAAGGGAGTTGAATACATTTACCCTCTTAGTATAGATTGTTTGTTTTAGGTTACAAAGATGTATTTGAAGGTGCAAAAAAATTCCAATTGATATGACTTATTAGGTGGAATTAGAAAATATCAATGAAAATATTGCATAAAACTTGTGAGGTTATTGGATGTTTCTATGCAATTTTCAAAATATGTTGTATCCAAAAAACAAGGAAAAATGTTGCAATTTCATAGATAATGTCACTTTATCAAGGCATAGACTATGGGAGGATGTTTTGAATCACTTGCTAATTTCAAAATTGTAGACATGTCAATTGTGGAAGTGGCCATGCTTTGTTTTGTAATAAACTTCATGTAAAAACAAAAGAAATTGTTTATACATGATTGGGTTACCATACTTTTGGTTCATTCAAGGTAAATAATACCTATATGCAAGTGTATGTTGATTATGTTTTGGATAAGTCACCTCATGGTACTTTGAGGTGATCTTTATTCACTAAAGTGTGGAATCCATCTTCTTCAACTTATACTTCATTTTTTGAAAAAAGACATTTATTCTTTGGAAAAGGACTTAAAGACAATGCATAGATTTAGGGATGGAAGTGGTTAGTAGTTAACAAAACACACCATGAATACATGCTACACTAGTCATGCTTTGGAAGTATTGCAACTCAAGTTGCATCCTTGATTTGTATATGTGGTCATGTTTTGATTTTTGAAGTACCTCTACATAATCTTATGTGCTTATAATCACAAGTGAATTTCATTTTACTTGATCAAGTATATGAACATAGACTCATACAATGGGCTATAGAATGCATCTTGTAAATCCAATTTTACTTTTCAAAAATTGGATCATATACATCAATTCATTGTGCATCTATTCTTAGATCATGTCAATATTTAATGCATTTTTTTCCTTGTCAAATATTGGTTTCCTCACGTTGTGATGACTCCATTTGTTTTTCTATTTTTTAGAGGTTAATGAAGGAATTTCTCCAATCATCTAATATTAGACCTATCCCTCCACCCCAAAAACTAACTTTGGCAATATGTTTGCATCCCATGACTAACAAACTACAATTGCACATTAGAAATGCTCCTTCATTATGTATTGAAAAAATTCATTTAAACTTGTGGATGCAAGGTATTTACATAAGCATATGTAAATGAGATGCTTAATTCTTTGTAAAAGCAACAAATTCTAGGTTTGAAGATTTTCAATGTAACTAAATTATTTAGCCCCACCTCTTTCATTGATAAATAAAGAATTCTCTATAAAAATGTTCAATTATGGCTTCAAAGTTTAATTACACAATTTAGCATAGAAAGATCAATTTTTTATATAAAACTAGTTTAAAATTAGAACTTCAAAAATATTACTCATATATGGTTTGTAGTTTTGGAAATGCACCAAACTTGAACAATCTATTCTTCTACTATGGATTATAATAGACAATAGCAATAGTCACATGTTCTTCACTACACGCCTATTCTTCAAAGAATGGAGACATGGCGGCTCCCCATTGGCTCTTAGTGGTAGGAAATTCTTTTTTTGCAAAATCTTCTTCACATCCATTATTTTCCTCTAGAGGTGAATAATGGGCATGAAAAAAATTTCTTTATAGATATGTATTCTCTTGCATTCCTTATGCTCCTAAAATTCATCCCTTTGCTATCAATGTTGGAAAATTGTCAATGTTGATTTTACCCTCATCATCAACGATTGTACGCATTGCTTGCCCTTGTACTACAAGCGATGAGCAATACTTGCGATTTAACTAGCTAGCTTGTCTATTTTTAGTTCAAAATGAATTGCTGATGTATGCAACAGCTCATTTCATTGTTTTAGCTAGAAAATTATTGCTAAAAAGTTATTGCAAGTGAATCCATTCTTTGTTCTCATCCTCCACATAACACAAATGGGGTGTCACACCTTCTTCACCAAAACGACTTCCCATTGATTCATTTTCTCTCAACAATTTCTCATTCTTCATACATATTTGCTTGGTGAAGAAGGTGTAACTATCCCTAATATCTTCACATGACCAAATTGTGGCAAGTTCTTGGGGAGATCACTTAGTGTATCTATAAGAAACCACGTGAGTTTAAATGATTTTTTGGACCCCTATATACATTTTAATAAACTACAATTTCAATCTATAGTTTTGAACTTTGTTTAATATTAACTAAAAGTTTTGGGTGCCAAAAATTCCCAATTCAAATAACATATAAAATAATTTCTAAAATAGGTTGAAAAATGAACTAAAATGTCATGTTTTTCAACTCAAATATTTATAGAGAACTGTAGTCTTGTGAAATTTTTTATTTTTGAGAACTTGTTGAAAATAGTGTAAATAGAGTAAATTTGGCAATTGGTTCACACGATAGAGTAATAATATAGTCAAATTGACGGCTTAAAATGGATTTGTAAAGTTGCCAAGGAACTAGAATGCATGAGAGACAATATGACTTGGTATCTAGGATTTGAAAGATTGTCTTCAACAGTAGAATATAGTTGGACAATTTGTCATTTCTTCCCTCCTGTGGGCTCTCTTTTTGGGTGTCAACTTGTTTGTTTTGTATCGATGTATTTCTTCAATGGAATTTTGAGCAATTTGCCTTGTGCAATTTTTGTACATCTTTGGATCCAGTGATTGGACCAGTAGATTGTCTTTGTCAATTTGACTTGTGTGTGTTGTGTACCAGTGATTGGGCCAACCACCTATTGATTCTATCGTGAGAAAACGATTTGCCTTGTAATAGTTTTATGTATGTGAGTTTGAGATTGATCCAGTGATTGGATTTATTGGTTATGAACAATTTGATTAAGTGAGTGTAGTTGACAAATTGCCTATTGTGTTGTTGTGTACCAATGATTGGGCCAGCCAATTGAATAATTCAATTTTGAACTATTGAAGGTTCTTATTGTATAATTTTGTCAATCTTGTGATAGGATTGCTGTAATAAAACAATTTGTCTGTGATTGGTTTGTGAGTTTATAATTGTGTGTTTACTAATCCAGTGATTGGATTAATTTATTGTAGCAACTTGATTGAGTGTGTGAAGTTGGAAAATTTGTATGTTGCTATGTACCAGTGATTGGACCAGGCATTTGTTCAAATTGTTTTCAAATATTGGAGAATCTTTCTGTATAATTGTGCCAGCCACTTGTTTATTTAGTTGTGATAACTCAATTTGTCTTATATCAATTTTGTGAGCATATGATTGTGTGAATATTGACTTAGTGATTGAAACTTTGAGTGAGTTTGTGAGATACAACAATTTGTCTTTTACCAAAATTAGGAGCTTGCCATTGTGCATTTACTTATCTATTGATTGGGAATTGGAATTGACTTATCAAATTGTCAATTTGAGATGGTGATTAAATATCTTTGGGATGAATCTTACCACATAAGTAAGTGTGATGAATTGACATTGTATTCCTGACAAATTGTCAAGGCATTGGAAGACTATAGGATGCTAATTCAAATTTTGTCATCATTCAAATTGTCAATTGATTAGTGGATCAGGGAATTGTTCAATTTCATTTATAAGGTGTATATGATCAATTGACCATGAAGCAATTTCTAGTTATGAATTGTGTATAAAGAATTGATAAGATAATAATAAATTGCCAATAGATTATATAAGTGTATTTTCCATATTTTTCTATAAGATGCAAGTGACTTTAGCTACTAATACGTTAGACTATTTGACCATTCCTAAGATTGGAACCCCTATACTTAGTCTTGGATTTTTGTGAGATGAACAAAAATTTAGACCACACCTCTCAATTGGGCAAGGTCTTCATCTGCCATCAACTCTTTTTCAAACTCTTCATTCACATGTTGTCAATGAGGACTTCACCTTGGAATTTCTTCTTTAGTCACGTCCATAGTTTTTTTGAAATTGTTGTATGGTGATATGTATAGAACCCGATCACCATCTCGATCACCATTCATGAATTCACTCTTCAATCTTTGAACATCCATTTCACCAACCGGTTGAACCTTGTCCATAACGATCATTTGACAAAGAAATATCTGCAGGCGTGACTTAGAAACTGGTTGGATACGCAATGCGTTGATGAGTCATGTAGTGTCTACCTTTAGCTGTTTGCGGTGAAGTTGCTCACTCTCCAATACACTTGTTATATCAGGTGGACATTCACGTCTTGGTTCATCATCTTCAGATTGAAGATCCATAGATGCAACCTTCAAAAGAATGATAAATAAAATAGCACTAGAGAAGTTTAAGGTAAGGTTGTAAAGAGAGTGATTTACATTTAAAACTTCTTCCTTTGAATAATTGTACATACACAAAGTAATGGAAAAGACATAAAATTGAGAACGTGTAGAAATTTCATTTACCTCAACAATCGGAGGTACAACTCTTCCCGTTTCTCCTATAACAACCCTCTCACCATCATTGTTGATCTCACCTTCTTCCTCCTCGACATATGTGATTTCAGTTTCCCCTTCTTCATTCATCTGATTAGTTCAAATCATTGAAGAAAAATTGACATAAGTATTCTATTATATGTAAATGAAGATGAAAGGAAAATGAACTCATTCTTAATTCTTGTTTACACCACCATAGTATACAAGTAAGACAACACAAATATAACAATTTTGACAATTGAATTCCTAAATCATCTCAAAGCTCTAAAAAATTTGCACAATGCATATTGAGTTTTGTTTGAATTGAAGTAAACAGCTAAAATTAGCTAAAAACTCATTCTCTTAGAAAACTAGAGAAGCTACAAGGAAATCATGAAATGGCATCTTTTCTCAAAGTTCAGCTTAAAGTAGTACAAGTTATGGACAACCTCGTCAACGAGGACTATATGAGGTGAGTACAGTTCAAACCAAAATATTGACATTGGTTCAAAGAAGGTGTAGATATTGTCCTTCAAAATAATTATGTTAAAAACAACCGAAGAATCTTAGCATTTTTAATTAGATTAGAAGTTGTTTTGGGTGTCCTCGTCAACGAGGACTCCCCAAAATGATTATGTCTAATTCAACCTAACGATTTGAGCAGAGAATATGCAATTTTATGTTTCTTCGTTAACGAGGATTCCCGAAATGGTTGTAAACAAACCCACAATTATAGAATTTTTGATAAAAGTAAGCGTAGTTTTGGGTATCCTCGTCAACGAGGATTTATGAAATGATTGTAAATTAAACAACGATCGTCAAACTTTTGATTCAAGTAGGCGCAGTTTGAAGTATCCTCGTCAACAAGGATTCCCGAAATGGTTGTAAACTAAACAACGATCGTCACACTATTGATTTGAGCAGGCGTAGTTTGGGGTATCCTCGTCAACAAGGACTCCTCGAAACTACAGGTCCTGAAATTGTTGCCCTCCAGAAAATGCACAAAACTCTTAACAAAAAATGACAGAATCTAATAAATTGAAAAACGAATCTCAATGTCTGGCTGAATGTCTTCTTGCGTTCCATGCGAAGCCATCGCCAAATGCACTACAAACTCTCCCTCCTCCATCTGCAGCATGCAATCAGTACCAACGATAACGCCTTGTGAACGAGCACTCACCCTTTTGCGCCAAACCCTAAGCAACTTCGACTTGCAATTGGATTGGTTTGCAATGTTGGCTTGAAAAAAAAAAGTATAAAATTGGTAGATTTAGGCCAGCGCTTTATCTTGAATAGCATATATGATTTTGAGTAATTTTGTTCAAGAATTTTTTCATAGATAGATTATAACCTTATAGTTAATCCTAATTTTTTTCAGAATTTTTAGACTCACCACTGATTTTATAGAAATCCTCAAAGTTCACAAAAAAGTCCGCGGGTAAGATTTGCCTAAAAATCTTCCGATTCTGAAGATTTCAGGCCAGGCTCTAATATGCTGAAAACATTTTTAGGCCGTAAAACATTCAATAACTTTCCATTTTTTATGTGCCATATACTATTGGAATCGTCTTCTGTAAATACATGAGAAGGTCTTCACTAGCAAATGCAACTTTACAAAAAAAAATTCATACTAATTCAACGAACCACCTAATCATTTTGGTGTCTACTCTTCTACACTTTCAAGCATCTACTAGCTTCGTTATGTAATTAACCAGTAAGTAGGTATTTAACAAGTGTTCTTCTAAACAAATTTTCACTACATCTTATTTAAAACATCAAATAATATGATATATTTACCAAATCTTGTCTACTTTGAGCAAGTTCTTCGCTATCATTGTCACTCTCGTCTTCATTCTTGCCCGTACTTTGATCATCTTCTTCGTCATCTATGGTGTCCTCATCTCTTTCAACTATAGGTAGTGGTTCTTCAATAATCTTATCAAGACATGAATAACCATCATTAACAATGTCGGGCACTTCTTTGTCATCAAAATGGAGTGCTTTACACGTCTCACCGTAACTATGCTCTCCTCTACCTAAAATTTTGGCCCCTCTCATCTTAGCTCTTGATCTTTCCTTTGGAGTTGTGTAATATAGTTTACGTCTTTTTCTCTTCTTTTTTATCAACCTACTTGCAATCTGAGACTTAAGGATGTTGATTTTTTCAAGCATCTGATCTACCACACATACATCCCGAAACAACAAGCATCACATTACTATTGTCTCTATCACCTCCAAACTATCTATCACTTAACCTTACTAACTGTAGAAACTGTTCAAACAAATATTGAGTCTAATTTCAATACCTTTCTTAGCTATTCAAAGCCTTCAGAAATTGACAAAGCTACATTATTCTCATCTCTCACAAATCTACAATCTTCTTTCACAACAAGAATAAAAAACACCTATTTCATGCATAGCTACTGTAACACGAACTCAAACCTTTTTCAAAATCAAAGAAATATTACAATGATATCCTACAACTCTAATAAAGATGGTAAGCAAGAGGTACTGATAAGAAGAGCTTAAACTCTCAGGCAACAGTAAATGACAATTGTACAAGTTTGAAGCTTATTCAAATTATGAAATCTGACGGATCTATTATTGTAAATGCCATTTGTTGTATATATACTCTAGCAATCTTCTACTATAATGTAAACTTGCAAGTGGATTTGACGCTCCCACTACTAAAGAATAAATGTTTGTATTTCCTTTGATTCTTTGTTCCTATTTCATACAAATGACGACTACTTTTAATGTGGGCCACTTCAAACCAAAATTTTGACAAATATTATATTTCATTTATTTTTTAATTCATATTCATTATTAAATTAATTAACATTAAACATGTTTATTTTCATAATTGGATCATTACTAATTTAACTAACTTATTTAAGTTTATACTATTCTTAATCAATTTGGTATTATACTTTATTGTCTACTATGTCACCATTAGGTGTTTTTAGTGTGTTTCTCTTCTCTAATAAGGTTCTTTAAAGGGATTATAATTAATGTCATTTTTTCTACTCTTATCAGAGTTCATCATTGATAATTTTTCAAACAATTTTCTAACTATCGCTAAAGCCATTGTAAACTACTTCATCATCATACTGGCTAATTACATATTTGTTTCCAACACAATCTCTTTCTTTTCAATTCATTTCTTTTGAGTGCATTATGAACGTAAACTAGAATGGTATCTTCATAAGACTTCAATCTTTAAGCAATGGTAGACTTTATAGAAATGGCTATTGTGAGGGCGAATGGTGAGGGGTTCCAATGATGTTTTCAGTAAGCAAAGAGGGATTTGCTGTGGTTTCTGTGTTTTGATTAAGTCTTAGGTTTCAGTTGAACGAAGAGTCATTTTACATTGATGAAGAGGTGTTTGATGACCATAGTGGAGACATTACTCACACAATTGGTCAAGTCCCTGCTTCAGATGGTGCTGATAGATTGTGGCATCTAAAATCTAATCAATTTAGGGTATATCGATTGCGTGAATCTATCATGGTAACTTCTACAAGCGTTTTTACACCTCGTTAGTCCTCTACGTCCTCTCTTGAAACAATTCCGACAACACGAGTCAAATTAGAGCCTGGTTTGAATGATGTCACCATTCTAAGTGATGATTCTGATGACAATTCTTCCAAGTAATTGCAAAGCTCTAAGATTTGATGTTCTGAGTCAACTTTGCCGAGCTCTAGTACTTTGCCAACCTCAAGTATTTTGCCAAACTCAAGTACTTTGCCCAGCTCTAGTATCTTGCCGAGTTCTTATGAATCATTATTTGTCAATCCCTCTAGTAGTAACGAATCCATTACATCTGTCATTGATTGTTTAAGAGAATTGCATACATTGAAGGGATGTAGAAATGTCTTGAAAAAAATTGATTATGACACTACTACTATTCATAGAGTAAGCGTATTACCTCCAACTTTCAATGGGGATGTCATTTTTGAGTTTCTACCACCTACTACCTCCACTGCTCTATCTCAAACTAAATAAATGACTAGGATGGATAAGTGGTAGGATGACCATGTCTGGTCTAAAACTATTACAACAAGTATAATAAATATCATGGGATTAGCATTCCGTACATCTTCATGTGTAGGACATCTTCAATGCATCAATCTAGGCTGTGAGTTCCTTAGTCGTATTCATCGAACTAAGCCTATCAGTGAACTAGAATGGGAAGGGTTCACGCCATCACTATTTGAAGTAAGAAGTGCACATCCTCAAGGATCAACACTTGTTTGTAAAATATGCGAGCAACCTCCATCCTGTATTGCTAGGTGTTCTGTAAGGGTATATTATGTATTTGAAAAACAAAACTTCTCTCGTGCATTTGTACATCTTGACATTCATCAACATCCTGTCAAAGATGGTGAACTCAGAGACATCAAAGAGCAAACCTGTTTTCTTATTGGTGAACAGGTGGAGAGAACACCAGTTGCAACAAACTCTTCGATTGTATTAAAGGCTACAAAAAAACTTGTGGGAGAACTATTGCTACGTTCGGATGGAATTCCAGTGAAGACCCTCAACATTGATGAGCTTCTTTCAGCTCTTGACAAGTGCAAATACTTCAACTCCCCAAATATTCAAAATGAGGTAACTTCATTCAAATACCTAAAGAGGTTTGGAGTTATGGATAGCATTACAAAATTGAAAGGGACAAGCACTTGGGCATTTGTTCAAAAGAGTAGATTTCTAGGGCAAGGATCGGATATGGATAAAGTTTTTGTCTTCAAAATGTCGGAAGTTGGACCCGGTAGTGGACTAGACTTAGTCAAGCGAATGCAACCTAGCGGTGACTTTTAGGATGTTTGGTTAATGTTTGATCATGTTAAACGTGTTAAGGGTTGGACTACCATGACATGTCATGTCTACGACTCCATGTATTGTCGCATTACGACTATTGCTGTTTGTGATATGCAATCTGAAGACTGCGCTGCTCAAATTGTATTTTGGAAAAATTTAAATTCAGTTCTTGCAAGACATGACATATCTCACCCTAAATTTAAGGGATTTATAGCTGATAGTGCCCAAGCAAATTGGAATGCTGTGAGGACAATTTATGGGTCAGGCGACATTCATGTTCCAATGGAAAATCAAGAAAGGACTTGCTTTTTCTATTGGACTCAATCAATGGAAAAGCATACAAAAGCTGATATTCGATTAGACTTACAAGATCAACATTGTTTCTATGCAAACAATACAAGAATGCTATTTCCTTTGAAGAATCTGAAACTTGATATCTTGCCATCAAAGCTTGGTGGTTGTCATCTGGTGCTACGACAAAAGAAGGACTTCATCGATTGGAATTTTGGCTATCATTCTGGCATTTTCGTTACCACCAATGGAGAAGATTTGAACAACTTGTAAGTATCTATTTTTCATCAATTCAATTTCAAATATCTATTTGTTTAAATCTATTTATAACAAAAAATTCAAAATTTAGTTTTATAACCATTATTAATCATTTAGACAATGTATGTATTGTATCCATGATTTCACTACAGCTCTTATAATTACTATAAATAGATCATCAAAAATAATATGAATTATTATTTATTGCATTATTTATCAAACATTTTATATTAAATTAGAGACCAAGAATCTTTGTCAATGACGATAATGAGATTTGAATCTTCAATCATTTTATTTTTGTAACACTAAAAGTAGACATAATTTAGCATGTCTTGTCACTTCATCAACGACAATGACACAACTTAACCTCCTCTCCTAGTTTTTTGATAAAAAAACGACATGAACTAAAGAAGAGGTCTGTTTTCTTTGTCTTTGATGATAGAAAGTTTATTGTCTTTTTTTATTCATATTATAATTTCCTTCTTACTTTGATTATTAGTTATACTATGAACATTAATAGTAATAATGTAATACTTACAATACATTTATATTTTTTCCTAACAAAGTTTTCATTTTTGCTTTCATTGTCATTTCAAAATCTTAGTAAATCTGAGCTTGTAGAAATGCCTTTTTGCAATTTAGCCGAAACTATCCATAACAAGTGGCTTCAACAATTTGGAAATCGAGGAAACGATTTATACATTGTCACTGTTGATGACTATGTAAGAGCCTTCATGCAAATGGTTAAGTATTATCAATATCTTAAAAGCAATCAAGTTGGAACAGGACCCGGAAAGGAAGAATTGTTACTCCGAGTTGCCCAACGATCAGCGCAACAATCAAGGAATCCAAAGGTGCTCACTAAAGCTATGTCCAACATTCCAGAAGTGAAGGATTTTTTCAATAGGGAGCCTCGTCTTGAAGGTGAAGAAGTATTTGGATCACAAAAACTCAAGCCAGATATGCCATTGAGCTGTGAATATGATTTACACCGCCCAAACAAAGTGAATTTTTCTCATCCACGCATTCAAATGAGGTCGAAGAGAGCCTCCACAAACATTCAAAATTTGAATCCTATTATTGAAGATGTTATTCCAATTACAGATATAGAGATGGAAGATTTGATGACAACTGAGGACAATTTAAAAGAAGGTTTTATTTACAGAGTTCTTCATGTGTCAGCAATTCAAGAGAGAAACTGTGATGAGCTTCAGTGGCACATTACAAAGCTTCCTAAATCCTCAGCAAAGGCTTGCTTTGCCCTCCAAGCTATTTCAAAGAAGAAATGTACAGCAAGGATTGTCCAAAGCAACATTGCCACTGCAGCATCAACGTATACAGGAATAATGACCAATTATAAAAAAAATCGAAATGAGCAAATGCAATTTTTTTTTTGCAATAATGACATTGAATGTTGTGTAAAGGAGACAAGTCGGAAGTGGGTGTTGTCAAGACCTAATGTCCCTACCATATGGCCTGTCAAAATGGACACCAATTTGTCAAAGCAAGAGATTTTGGCATTTGAAACTGTTGGTTTCCAACTTCCACAATGTCAAGTTATTTCACCCCAAAGATTGTTTGGCGGAGAAGCAGGTTTAAATTTGGTCTCTGCTTATTCTATTCCATGTATACCAGATGAGCATCCAAAAATTCAATCAGGAAAAACCATTCGTCGGAACTCGAAGGCGCCAACAGTAAAACACGCGAACAATTGCGCATCTACAATTACACTGAAGGCATCCATTCGTCGGGTAACAATGGTTCCTCACCCTGGCTGCATTGTTTGCCTTGACTCTGGATTGGAGCTTAAAATCAAGCAACATATGCTTACTATTTCATCATTTCCAGAGTGTTCATATCCATACTTCAAAGAAATGGCTACAAAGTCATTAGGCAAGCAAGGACAATGGGTAAATTGTAAGCATCTCTATTTTGTTTTTATGATCATTTGCAACCTTGAGTCAGCAATATATTTCTTCATTCATGCCCTAAGTTTTAGTTTCAATGAAGTCAAGAAGATCCTTCTTAGTGGGATATTAAATCATTTAGCTCTAAGTTAGATTTTTTATTGCAAAACAGTATCAACTTTTGTACCTTCTGTACTCATCAATGTATATGTAGTGAGACTAAAAGGGCTACTACTTCCATTTCACTTTCAACATTGAGATTATTGTGTAATTTTTGTTATTTTCCTTCTACCTATATTTTGCATTATGGTTTATTATGTTCCATCATTGATATCATGTGTTTGTACCTTCATTTTCTTCTAACCATTGTGTTTTGATTTTAATTTTTTAGTTTAGGGTTCAAATTCTCTCATTTCTACTTGAAACAAAGTCTATACAATCATCAATTCTAAAAATGTCCATGATAATAGGTCTATTTGAGATTTGTTATATGGCACAAAAGCAATTCAATTCAACTCTAAACTTCTTTGGTTTAAAGACAATTTACTTCCACGGTCATAGGCACTATAGTAGTGAAGTTAAAATTTTGAATGGTATGTATTCTAATTTTTACCTTTTTCATCTGCTCTTTTCATCCATTGTCTTCTATTATTGCATCCACCTTTGTCCATTTTTTCCATCTCCTTTCATCCATTTTTTCCATCCACTTTCATCTATTTTTCATCTACTTTCATCCATTTTTTCCATCCACTTTCATCCATTTTCATGCAACTTTATCTTTTTTCATCCTAAATCAATGCTCTCCACTCACAACTTGCTGCTCACCGCTCACTGCTCACGTACTAACGACATTGGATTCCCCCCAATCATTTCATTATCAATACTAAATGGTTATTTCGCAGAAAATAAAAAACAGAATATAATTGATTCTTGCGTATCCACTTCTAAATATATATTCCTTCTCAATTTGTCTTGTGCACTCTCTTGGTAGAATTGAAAACAATATGTTGTTGCTCTTTCCTCTACTGAAGCTGAGTATATTGCTACAACTACAGCTACTATGGAGTTGCTTTGATTTGACTATCATTTAGGAACTTCACTTTTCTCTCTACATACATAATATAATGTATTGTGACAATCAATCTTGTATTTTTCTGACAAAGAATCTAAGATTCCATGACTAGTCCAAATATATTGACATCCGTTACCATTTTTTGTAGGACCAAGTTGCAAACAAGTGCTTGAATACACCTCCACCTCTCAAATGTAGGTAGATGTACTCATAAAGTCTCTTACAAAAGTCAAGCATGAAGTTAATTTATCCTTTCGTTGTATCAGCAACTTCAATGACTTGATGCAAAGTGAGTTACCGGATACCTCAATTTGTTAAAGTTGTGTCTTGATTACATTTATCATTTCAATATCTTATATGTCAACTATTCAGCCAAAGGGAGAATGTTAGTACAATTACGTAAATTGTTATAATGTAACAAATAGGTGCATCCTTAGATTAACTCAATAGTCAAACTTGTTGGATTAAAAGTCCAATATTAATATTGGTCATCTAGAGAAAAAATTTGATCATCCAAAAATAATGCAAAACATCGGGAGATTAATAAAAAAACATTAGAAGATCTACGAAAATATCAGGAAATCTTCCAATGTTATTATGCAAAGATCTCTGAACATTTTGTCCAAAATTCAATGAATAGTTCAAAAGCAGTTAAATGTGGCATTTAATCCTCACACATATATATATGAGGTCACTAGATTGAATAAATTACAACTCTCGGCATGACTGGGTCTAAGATAAATCACATATAGTAGTATTTGCATATCGAGGCTACGTATTTTGAATATATTAACTAATTTGTGTGATTAAGTATGGATTAAGTAAAGATGAATTGTATAGAAATTAAGTTCAAAGGAAGCAATGCAAATTGGTTGCAATGGAATAAAAAGTAATAATCGGTCAAGGTGCTGAGAAGTACAAACTAGTGACCAACCCTTAATCAAATTGCCAAGAAAGTTTTCTAATCAAACCATGCTATGAACTAACTAGTAACAAGTTGATTTAGCTTAGGATCTTTGATTAAACATCCTAAATTAGTGATTAGGTTAGTAAGGATAGATTATATAACTTGCCATATAATTAGGTGATAGTGCATGCATGATCAAATTGAGATCTTAACAAGTCTATTTGCCAAAACATGTATTCTATACTAGATAAGATTGGGACGTCATACATTTGTCAATAGCATTATGGGACAGACTGACAAATTTGGGAATTAGAGTGTTTTTTAGTGTATTGTTACATAAAAGAAGCATACTCAAAAGCCAAATTCATTCCTTTCTACAAAACTTGTGACTTTAAATACGTAAACGTTAGACGAAAATGACCTTTTCCTTATAAAGTCCCCTTTATACTCTATGGTCTTGGATTTATGTGATAGTGAAAATCTAAACTACATTTTAGTGTCGCTACTGGGGAAAGGTCCTAGCTAATGATATCTAAAATATAAAAGTAGAATATAACTTTTCTTTACTAACGATAAAGAAAAATAAATTAAAAGTTGAAATCATAAGAAGATAGAATATGTATTTTTCTTTTGAGAATTTCCAACCACAAAAGAAATGACATGTATTTTCTTTACGAGTCTATTTAATTAGTAAATTCCTAATCAAGAATTGTCAAAAAATTTAGAAAAGGAAATGATTGGAAAATCTACACTAAATAGTGAAATTAGGTTGCCCCTCACTAATTTCTCGACATTTCACACTATATAAATATTTACTTTTTACAGTGGTAGTTTTCAAAATTAATTAATTCAATAAAAAAATTATCAATAAAATTATCAAATGCTAATTTCAATTAGTTTTGATTCATTTCAATAGCTTTACCAAGCACGAACTATACATGTTTGTATGCATCTCAATGCATAAAAAATTGTAGCAAACAACACACATTCTCGTATGCACCTTGAATGATAAACAAGTGATAGAAAATGTATAGCAATGCATTAAAAACCTTAGCAAATAATAATAGTATGAGACAACAAAAATTTCATTATTTCAAGTAGAACCCTCTATTTTGATCAAACTTTACTAGCAAATCACACCAAATTAATCAAATTGAAAAACTTATGAAATTACAAATCTGGAGGCATTTTCAATAACAAACAATGTTGTATTTTTCTTGAAGATAAAACCATTAAAGAGAATAGAAAAAGACACTCCTTAGAAGATAAAACCATCAAAGAAGAATAAGAATTGGCGCTCCTCTAAAATGATTAGGATACTTTGCAATGATGTTTTGAAGTTCCATAGTCAGTTGTTTGACATGCCAACCTCTAAGAATATTACATGCTAGGCTTGTACGAATCATGGCCTTCCAAGCAAAATTAACTCCTCTTGCATCTCTTTGCTCATTGACATCTTTCACAGCAGCCACTACCAACTCCATGAAAAAACGTTTTTCAAGGTTTTTCAACATTCTCGATGCCCTACCATCCAAACGCACTTCGTCTTGCCAATTTCCAGTTTGAATGCAATGTAACTTGTAGGCTTCCCAACGCAAAGACCATGCATCCTTGATTTTTGAAATGACAAAAGAGTCAGCCAGCTGGCACAAATTTGTTGCATTTGCAAAAAGTTTTCTAATTTCTATGTTCAACCTATCAGTTGTCAAAAGTGCTTGTGTAGTACCATTGTGCGATGCACAATTATCTACGTACATCAATTTTCTTCGCCCCAAGGAATCCGGTCAAATGACTCTTGGCTCATTCAAATAGTCATTCCATACTACTCCTGTCATAAAACCCTTTGTAGCAGTTCGATAGTTCACACCAACCACATCATCTGGACAATCTCGAATAGGATATGTGCATCCTTGATTCTGAAATATCAAAAATGGACCATGTATTACACCGTTTTGACCCCCTGATATTCATACCACTATTGTAATTCCAACTCTGCCTGATATTACATCTGCATACTTTAGCTTGCTTGTTTGAGTCCTACCAACAATGTTGAAACGCACCATGAATGCTTGGATCCAAGAGAGATTCACCAAATCTAACAAACATTTTCTTGCTCCTAGTTCTCTATAATATGGTGAGAACGGAGGATGATGAGATGTTGACAAAATGTCTTTTGCCAAAGAGAGTAATAATTTGGCAGAAAACTTGACACCAACAGCTCTTAGTCTCGAAAATTCATCTTTGAGTTCTTCATGCAACCATAAGACCCAGGGTACTCGCTTTCTTCCTCGATCAGGTAGGGCTTTGATATCCATCCTCCGCGGATTGCAGTACTACAACGTACCATTGAAAGGTGATTTCCTTCATCCTCTAGTTGTTGAAAAAAATTAGCTCGTCCTTTCCACCATTTACCAGCCTTTGTAATATCAGCATGGTAGTTTTTATGCTAAAAATGTTGAGGGAATTCCTTCAAACATTTTTCCATAAGACCAACTACACCATCTCTTCTGATGTACTTATCATCCACTTAATATCACGTTTACGAGTTGCTTTTGTTGAAACATGTTGAGTTGACTCCCCATTTGGCATAGCTAAAATATACAAATACAACAAGCTTGTTGGTCACAAGCTGCAGGTGCACACATTCTTGTGGATTGACATCAAGTAGGCAAGATTAAGCTCAACCTACGCCCTTTGGCAAGGATGGTCTAAAATGAGAGGAAAATGAGAGGAACTGACTCTTAGGAAATATTAAGGTATGAGGTTCAAAAAGCGCTCAGATTCTAAAATCGCCCACCTCTTAAAATGCACACTACTAATACACGTTGCTTTTTAATAGACTTGAACAATATACAAACAATGTATATTTGAGGAGGTGGGCGATTTTAAAGACCTATGCCATTTCAACTTCAAAATTTCATAACTAATTCCACAAAGTTCCAAAAAATATGAAACGACTTGGCTTAGATGCCAATGCCACTTGTCTTTCAAGGAAAATTTATAGAAAAATACTTCAAAACGTTTCACCTCTTTGAAATTTAGTTTCATCTCTTACTCTTCAAAATTCAGGTTTAGCTCTTAACGATTGATGGACCTCTTACCTTGTGAGGACCAAATAATCAATGAATTGAAGCTAAGAATAGCTAAAACAATTCAAACCATTTCAAAGAAAAACAACTTCCGTGACACACCTTATGAATTTTCAAATTGTTCCTTCTCTGAGAAAACTATGTTCTTTCAAAAAAAGCTCTGAGGTAAGCCTCACATGTTGTCTTTTTGTAGCGACGAAATTCAACAGAAGTCAATCTAAGCCTGCACAAAAAATCCCACACACAACAACAAGTTAGCACCGAAATCCTCCACAAGAAGTTACTTTATGTGCACTCTAGATGTGGTGATTAAATCAAGTGGTGGCTCATTTGAAACAAAGCATATTCAAGCCCAAGATAGTGCTTTGGTACATCAACTTCGAATGTCAAGTTTTTATTTTTAGCAATGAATACGGCATCTAGAGAGGGTGCTTTATTTTTAATTTCTGGAACGGCTTTGCGGTTAGTGTGTTTTACGATGAAGACTATTCTTTAGTCTCTTTATATTGAATGACTCTTAAATAAGGTGGAAGCAGTGCACTTGTGTATGAGCATAAATATTGACCATGTCCCTTCATCTTGCTTAAAGAGGTTTCAACAGACAGTGGATCAGTTCAGATAACCGGAATAGATGGATACTGGAACTACTCTCTTGAATATCTTGTTTCCTTGCAATTCCTTTCCTGTTCAGTGGAAGCACTGGTTCTTTCTAGTACAAGTTGCTACCCTAGGAGAGAAACTAGTACATATCATACAAACATGACCACTGTGTTTAAATTTCAAAAATTCATAACTAATTCCACAATGATTGTTGAGAATGAAATCTTTAAACTTGACCAAATTGCACAACTTGACTACAACTTCATCAGTTACAAGATTTCAACATACCTTAAAGTCCTGGACAATATAGTGGATCAATCTCCAAAATGAAGGTCATAGATCCATTTACAGCCCTGCCAACAACTGAGCACTCTTCAAATTTAATTAGTTCTCTTACAAATCTTCAATAGTGAAATTTAAACTTCAACAATTATATGATGGTCTCAAATTTTGTAACCACCTAATTATTCATACGAAGAAATCAACCGTAACGTAGATGGACATAGAAACCTCTAATAATAAAAATAACTAAAATAGAATAGGCACAAAGATGGCTCTGACACATGACAAGCAATTAAAACTCTCTTAAAGCAATGTCAGGCAGACTCCATCCTCAGCTAGAATTAATCTCAGCAAAAAAATCTCAATCCCAACCATAACGACAAAGAGGCAAATGCAATAATGTACTCGACATACCTGCAGTTGAGAATTCAAATAGAGCTTGAAGGCTTTAATCTCTTGATGTCCTCATGGCTCTGCAAGACAGAGCATTGCAACAAATTAGTGTTAAAGATGAAGCATACCCCTTCCCCCTACATCAAAACCGAAACTTGAACTCAAAACTCCCAGACCACCAAGACAAAGTACATAGATCATGATATGAAACACTGGACTAGGGAACTTGTCATGTCAAATATTGCATTATCAACTCACAATATACTATCACTACAAGGGAAATGGGCCCTAATCTATAGAATTTTTGACAGAGAAGTGTCCCAAATGACAGCCTAATGTCCCAAATGACAGCCTAATGTCCCAAATGACAACCAGAACTTCTTGTCGATTTTTTTGTTAATATCTTGTCAATTTTTCAATCAATTTTGACAAACAAGGTGAAAGTCTTCTATAAATACAGCAAAATTTTACATATAATTTACTTTATATTCAAAACGATGAAAATATATATTACTGACACTAAGAGAAAATGTACTTCTTTGCAACCTTTAACGACTCACAACCTTTAATATTAGTTAGAAAATGAACTAAAGTTTTTCATACAAAAATAATTTTGACATTTTGAGCTTTAAATCAAAAGTTATGGAATTTCAAAGAGGTGTTTGAAATTGTTCTTATTATATTTTTTCAAAATGCTCTTTGAAATCGGTCCATAACTTTTTATTGAAAACTTGAAATGTCAAAAAGAGTTTTGTAATTGAAACTTTAATGTATATTCTAACTAGTCTTAGTTTAAAGTTTCTTAAAAAAAGACACTCTACTATGCTTAAATGAGGTTTGAAATTGTACTTTTAATACAAAATTTCGGGTTTCTAACTTCACTACAACTTCAACAATTCATATATTCCATATGAATTGGTTGACCTCCTACCTCCATATGTGTATGTATATAAGGATCTTCTCTTCCCCATTCTCAACATTGAATACAAATGGTTCATGGAATGAAGTAATTTAGTAAATAAATTATCTCCAAGATTTTATTTTGTTTTGGTAAATATTCTTGAGAGATGATAAAAAAAAAAATTTATTCATTTAAAATGATTTGATCTAAAAGTATTTCAGTCATCTGATAAAATTTCATCCAATTATTTTTGGATAGTGACGTGGAAAAAAATCCACGTTGGCAAAGGAGTGACAGGAAGACTTGCTGACGTGTATTTTTGTCGGAATTGACAAAATCCTGTCAAAACAGTGTCCGAATTCTGTACAGTTCTGTCAACTGTACTCCTAATCTACAGAACAGTTGACAGAATTTTGTCAAATTTTTTGTCAAATAGCACAGTTTTCCCTTGTAGTGTATACACAAGCTGCTCTTTTATATGTCGGCGAGAGTTTCCATTTGCATGTCTGTAAACAAAAGAGAATGGAAACTTTACCTCACCTCAATCAATCAACAAGTGTAAGCATGGTCCAGTAGTTGAAATTTGAAGAAGAACCTAAATCAGGCCTAAGCGAACTTGATTCAGGCCTTTAGTAAGCATAATCCACAGCCGAAATTCAAAGAGGAACCAGAATCAAGTCTCAACGATCTTGAATCAGACCTTCAGTGCGTGATCCATAGCCGAAATTCAAAGAGAAACCAGAATCAAACCTCAATGATCTTGAATCAAGCCTTCATTGCGTGATCCACAACCGAAATTCGAAGAAGAGACCTTCAATGCATGATCCACAACCAAAATTCAAAGAAGAGACCTTCTATAAGCGTGATCTTGTAGCCGAAATTCCAAGATCAAGCCTCAGCAAACTTGAGTCAAGCCTTCAGTGCGTGTAATCCAGCATGATCCAACAGTCGAAATTTGAAGAGGAATCTGAATCAAGCTTCACCGAACTTGAATCAAGCCTTCAGTGAGCGCAATCCAACAGCCAAAATTTGAAGAGGAATTTGAATCAAGCCTCACCGAACTTGAATCAGGCCTTCAGTACAGCGGAGTCTTCATTTTCCCTGCTACAAAATTCGACCCTCAACCTTGGACACAACTGGTGGCACCACTAACAAACGAATTAGCGACACAAACCACTAAAATAGGCCCTAAACCAGCGAAACCCTAATACCAAGATTGACTTGCATGTGCCTCCACGTGGACACAGTGAGTCGGAAGGTAACTTCACATGGTAAGGGAACATAATTGAAAAGGCAACCTAATTTCACTATTTAGTGTAGCTTTCTAAGGAGTGCTTACCTTTTAATTTATATAGTGTTGTTTTGTTAAATTAATTAATTACAAATGATTTTAAGTATAAAATATGGAGTTAGCTAAATAAACTACTAATGAGTTAATAGTAGAAGTATTAGCCTTAATATTTTTCAAAAACAAACCAATAAATAAAAAAGTCTAAAATCACTTATAATAGAGATTTTTTGGTTAGAAGCTAGACCTAAATCCCTATAAAGTTCCTATATTAGAAAATCATATACATCCCATTTACAAAATCAAAGGGATTATCAACGAAGGGGCTATTGCCATTTTTGTAGAGAAATAGGCCATATTAAAAATATTTGTTTTAAAAAACAAGCATTTGATAGTACAAGAAGACTTCCCTGATTCTACAATCCCTTATAATATCACAAATTTTATCTCTTCCTTTCGTACATTTGACCCAAATTTTTTAAATTAATTCATCAATTGGAACAATTAAAATTCAAAAATATCTATAGATGAATTGATTAGATTAAGAACTATCATTAATACTTTGATTTACTTCCATCCTTTCCAACAAAAATGTAATGGGAATAATCTCGCACTATATTAAAAATAAAATTTTTGAATACAAATTTTTGAATTGATCTAAATGAATCAAAATGATTTATCTATTTCCATGGGAAGTCCTAGAAATAATAAAAGATTATTACTTTGGACCTTGACTTTTTATGGCCCTTTATTGTCTTTATATAAAACACATATTTTGGACAAGGATTTCTATTAAGTGGAAGTTTTACCTAAGATAGAAAATTAAAACAAAGAATAGAACAATTACCTTTAGATATAAAGATAATTATTTTCAATTAAATTTGGAAGAAACTTAAACCTCAGAAATGATTTGCTGTAAAAAGTAAAGAACTGCTTTTCAATTTTTTCTTATGCAATTTAATTAGTCAACATGGGAAACAAAATCACAAATTAAATGTAAAGTGCCCTAAGCCTATGCTACTTGGACCGGCAAATAAATTTTAAATAAAATTTATACATTCACTTATAGAACAATGAATCCAATAGTGACTCCTCTTATTCCACATTTTATGTATAAAGACAAAGCAAATTCCTTAATCCTATTTTTTAGCTTGATTAGCCCAAGCCACTTCAATTACATCCGTTTGTGAGTTGGGTTGGATTAAAATATTTGGGTTGCCCACTTCTATCTCAGGTGCCCTGGTAGCCCTATGCAATTAACACACAAGCAATAAGATTTGAACCCCTCACCTCATGGTTAGTGGTAGAAATTCTTTAAGTTTTATAATTCTTGTTAAATTAAAAAATTTATGTAATTTATATGAGGGGACATGTCTATTTAGCAATTTTTATACTAATGATCACATTTTTCCAAGGTCTACAACTCCTCAAAATATTTTTTTATATAAATTTCCTGAAAGGTAAGAAGATGAATCAAGTCCAAGTTGTTTTGAATTTTTTTGGACATTTGTGAGATTAATTATGAATTTTCAATATAAATCACTTTTGGTTGACATTTTTATCAAGACTACTTTTGACACTTTTTTAAACACTCTTCTTGGCATTCTTTAATATTATTGAACAACGCTTTGGACATTCTTTTTCACAATAGAAATTTTTGACACTTTAGTGCTGGAAAAAAATTGACATTGTTTTTGACACTTTAGTGATAAAATGTTCAAAATTTCATGATATCTTATGTGTTAAATTTTTTTAATTCCCTACATAGTTCTAATGACAATCCAAAAGTGTCCAATCACATTGTAGAATAGTCAATGAACCTTCGGCCATGTTTTAAAGTTACATAAAAGAGTTCGTTAACTTCGTAAAATAGTAAGTTTTCAACTTATAGAAATGATGAATCCACTTCTATATCCAAAAATGAATCCTTTATCACTACAAGAAAAAGGGGTGTTTTAAGTGAGTTTTTAAATATAGTCTTAGACATAAGATTATAAGTAATGACCTTAAAAAAAATTCAACAAAACTTAGTAGAAATACAAGTGTTTTTAGCAAAATTTTACTAAAAATCTCCTAAAAGGTCATTACTTACAATCTTATGTTTAGGACTATATTTTAAAACTTACTTAAAACACCCAGGTAAGTCTTGTCCTTTCATGTTTAACCCCTAAATGTTTTGGATTATGTTTTACCAAAAATGCTTCAAAACTATAATTTGTAGTACAAATACCAAATTTTAGGAAAAAAAACATTTGTAGACATGTGTAATTATAGGATCTTTTAGTATACTAGTTTGAAAAGATGTGAATAAAATTTCAAAAATTTCCACTTTGTAAATTGCAAGATACTAGCATTTGAAGTAACAAAAATCCTTTCTTGTCCCTAAGAAAACTTGGGTAGCTACACTTTACAAGGTTAAATCATTATTAAAAAAATGTCCAAAATGGTTGTAATTCTTTGAATTTATTCTTCAAGGCAAGTTGGCTACATGATTCAAAAAATTTAGATCATTTTGAATTGTACAACATATAGGAAAAAAATTAGTAAGTAGAAAGAAATAGAGAATGATTTAAAATACTAAATTTTTAACAATTAATTTATAAAATCAAAAAATTCTAATCTCAATTGTTATAATGTTGTAAAAAACAATCTACATCTAATATTTTTATTTTTTTCCAAAATATTGAAAATTGAGTTAAGTAAAGGACTTCAAATTTTATCAAAATGTAGACATTTTATAAGTACTTGCAAATTAAAACTTCTCATAACTTTCATCTCATTAATCAAAACTTAATGATTCAAAGCTTTCCATATGTATATATATAAATCTAGAAAATCAATTTCATTTTTTTATTACTTGAAAAAATAAATTTTGATCCCTAAAAGCCTAAGGGATTTAGACAAAATACAAATATAAGTTTTGTAATTTTTTTAAGTTTGCATCAAAAAAGATGATGTAAAGCATGAAAAGTAGAAAGTATCTATACGGACAAAATTATAAAACTATTTTTTGTTTCTCTACAAATGAACTTCAAAAATTCACCAAAAATACAGTTTTTATTTTTGCCATTTGAATTTTTTTATTGATCAAAATTGTGGTTTCTATTGATTTGTTAAAAAAACACATAAGATCTAGTAATGAGAACACTAACACTTTTTCCAAATAGTAAGCTTTTCAATGTTAGGCCAATTCTAAACAATTTGTGCTATTTTTCTTATAATTTTTGTTTGAATGTAACGATTATAGTTTTTATTAAAGATAGTCCAATATTTAAAAATTAAAATAATAAAAAATTTGGAAAAAAAATTTGGCCCAAAATTGTTGCTTGCAGTTGGGTTTCAACCCAAAAATGGTCTCTTGAACACTTAGGGATTAAAGATGCTTTTTTCATCTATCTAGGCTACTTACTAAGCAATAAAAACTACATATTGTACAATACGTTTTAAACCATTAGCGGTTTTGAGGAGGTTGGGAGGGTTGTTTTTGGCCCATTTCTTTTGCTATTCCTCCAATAGTTAAAGAACAACTTACTATAAAAAAATAATTTTAATTTAATTTAAAATTATAAATTATAAATGCTTAAAATTATAAATTTAAAATTTAAAAAAAAAAAAATTATATGACATGGCAATCTCTCAGCCACGTCATATTGTTTTTGTAACATAGTTTCCAGGTTTCTAAGAGCCTGAGAACTAGCAGCCTTCCACAAGTCCCAAATCTCCCCTAATGCATGTAGTCAAATGTCATGAAAATCATTGGGTTAAGGGTGCCCTAAAAATAAAAATTCCATTTGTAGTGAGCTTCCCAAAATATTGCTCCAAAATGCAATTTGGACATTTAGGGATTAAGCCACAATTCCATCCTATAGAACTCCAATTCCAAACAAAGTGTAATTTTTACAAAATTTAGGATGATAGAATTTAAAATTTAGGTCAAAACAAGGGATACGAGTTGAAATGGGTTTTATAATGGTCTCCTTACATTAGACCTTGGCATTATTGAGTAAAATTGGATTCACTTTGCAAACATTACTCCACCTTGACTACAATTAGTGTTTTTTTTCTAATAATATTTTGCTCAAAAACGATATTGTAAACCCTCTCTAGAGTAATAGGGTTGAGACTAGGGTGATTATGATACATTAGAGAGGGTATTACATTAAAGAGTGAGGGCCATGCACACTCTTTTGGATGAATAATTGAAGTTCGTCCACATTTGCATGTTTCATCCGTTTACATAGATGTAAACAAATGCATCCCTCCAACGAAGCTGGACTGCCCGAAATAAATGGAAAAAAAAAATCCCTGACTCATGTGAAACTGAGCCCTCACGAACGAAAAGATAGAACTGAACTGAATTCATCCCTCCTAACGAAGTGGATGATATTCATCCTCCCCGACATTCACATCCACTTGTAACGCTATCTCATTTGCCCCTGAAACCCCCTGGGTTTTGCACTTCATCGTCCATGCTCGTCCTCAACACCGGGCGTTGCAGTGGAGATCGACAGTGGAGTGTCTTGTTCCATCAATTTTTGGTTGCAGTTGAAGATTGTCTCGCACTGATCAAGAAATTCAAATTTTGTTTGAGGACAGCATTTCTGGATAACCGGATTGTGGAAAATCGTCTGTCCGAGATTATTGTGGTAAGACTGTGGAGCACCAGCAATGGCGTCGCAATGTCACAGTCTCTCTGTGCACTCTTCCACATCAAGACTCCTTATTTCAAATTATTGCTCTGCACCTTCTTCTACGAGCGGCAATATCAGGGTTAGTCAGGTGCTGTGCCAACTGAATTGCATCTCAAACCCTAACTCGATGTTTCTCTTCCTCCTTTGCTCTGTTAGTTTGTTCTTCGTTCGGCTTAATTTGAATTCAATCTCGTTTTAGTTTTGGAATTCGGTAACATTAGAAATGTAAAGCAGAGCCTTCTTTTAAATCACCACAATGACTTTAATGCTTGGAATTGGTTAGTGATTGTTTAAATTGAATGTTTTTTGCTTTTCAGGCTTCTGTCTTCTTTCGGGGTCAACGACTTCAACAGCAGCGGCTGTTGCAACCCTCACTTTCGCCAATCTCAAGGCCGATCGTTCAATGTGTGTCGTCCACATTTGGTAGCTCGTCGAACAATGGCGATGAGAGACAGCAGAGTACTGTAATCTCCAACGTTGTGGACAAGGCTACCGAACCGATTAGAGCTTTTCCCTGGGCCAAAGCTAGTAGCCTGTTCCTCAGGAGGCTGCTGGACCAACTCTGGACTGTTGGAAAATGGCTAGCGATTCCAATGTTGGCGGTGTCGGTGCTCGGTGAGCTTGCATACACGTTGCTGCTAGAGAGAGTGCTCGTCATCCCTGTTGGTATGATTTGCGGGATCGTTTTCGCTGGAGTTATGAGAGAAACTGCTCTCGAGTTGTCTCCACGCATTGAGGTACTTTCATTGCACTTGTATATGTCCTGCTCACTTCAGATCATAGGAATGTGTGAGAATGCGATGTGATTGAGAGACAATCCCAGGCAAACCCTTGAAGTCTCATGTTTTTTTTAGCAGTTTTGAGAAGGTCACATGGAGACTTTCTTTTGTCCAATTTAATTTAATATTTGACTAACACATGCGATGTTCTTTACTGACTCTGGTGATATAAAATTTGACCCCATTTGTCAGTATGATAAATCAAATTGATCATTTTCAAACCATGAATTCGTAAGGGTTAGGGGTTCCGTCGTTGAACCTTCACTTCACTTCGTCAAATATCACCCTGTAGTTTGGTCAGAGATTTGGTAAGATTTATTTTGTATTTCTCTAATGAATGATTTGCGTTTTGTGTTCAGGAGGAACAGACACCACGACATCTGGTTGCGTTAGGCTTATTGTTTGTTGCCCTCAAGTTTATTGCCCCATATCTTCCTACTTGGGGCCGGGTTAGTGTTCCCCATTTCGCTAATGGTGGGTTGTGGCAAGTCATTTCCCTTGTCAACGATTGGAGAGAAAAGCATGCTGATAGGAAAACAGTAGAACAGAGTTAATTTTTTCAGATCCTTGTTCATGTATACAGAGACTATTTGTATGAATGATGGGATTCGAGTACTTTTGTTCCTGGTCTTCAGCTTTCTTTATGGAACTTATGGGCTTTCCGATCTTGCTTTACAAATTGGCTAGCACCAAATTTGCATGTCAAATTACGACGTTTTTTCCTCCAGGGTTTCTTTTATTGTTGCATGGTTTGATTGCCACGGATAGCTTCTGGGTGCTAAGTGTGTAACACCAAGCACAAACTGTGCCTGCCTTTAACTATTCTCCACCTGTAGCTCTCATCTGCATTAGTTAGAGTCTCCATTAGCTTGGCAAGGCGAAATTATCACCTCCACGGCAGTCTTCACTTTGGAATTCTAGAATGCTTGGAGTTAAAACTATGAAGCAAGACCACTGAAATCGTTACTTCCTCCGTCGTGAAATAAGTGTCGTATGGAGGCTTCCTTTTGTCTAATTTTTTTAGGTTGCAATGAACACTTCCAATGTTCTTTGATTCTAGTGATGTGAAATTTGGAACCTTTCTTACTTAATTATGTTTTTCATAACATGATCAATGAAATTGGTATTATAAAAATCTCAACAAATCTATGGACATTTAGATTGAGTATTTAGTTAGGTGGTTTGTAAGTAATTAGTTAGCATCAAATAAAAAAATAATTATGTGGCATTCAACGATAAGGGATGATAATTTGTTTTGAAAATAGGTTTGGGGCAAACCTATTGGTAATAATAAAATTTGTGTAGCTACTTAGATCACTAGAATTATCTAAACTCTCTTGATGTATTGGGTTGTCATGCCAAGATGAAGTTGTAGAAAATTCCTTCTAAAGGGATTTTTATACTACTTCCTAAGTCCCATTGAACTTTCAAAATTTGATTGGTCAAAAGTTGAAAATTGGAACTTGGAACTTGAGAATTGGAACTTTTCACTATGTCCCAAATCCCAAGTCCCAAAAAACTCGAAAAAATCTTTCAATTCAATGATAGAAATCATACTGAAAGGGGTACATGTAACTTATCAGAAGGAAGCTCACATGCTTGAACAAACTCACTCACTTCGAAAACCTGGATTCTTACAAATCAAATCAGCTTATCTTGCAGTCATTGTGAGGCTGATTGTTACATTAATTTGGCGACTGGACAACACTTGGATCAATGCACGGGGAGATCCGGCGGCCAATAGAAAATCAGCCGAGTGAAATTGGTAAATTATCGATTTAATTTGAAAACTTTAGGTCGTGTATCTGAATAGAAAAATAGTATAGGAAAATGAACTAGTTATGAAAATAAAATGATGGATTTTTATCCTTTCTCCATTGAATAAAACCAGATTTTAACTACCCCAAAAGGCACCTACTGGTTCCTAGTTGAGGAACCCAAGGATATAACCTCCTTGAACTTCAAGTGAGAAGTAAATGTTAATTGATTGTCACAAACAGATTCCAAGGCCAATAATCATAAGTGATTTGAGGAGAGAGGGCAAACTCGTTATATAAGTGGAGTGGTAGGAGGTAAACCAACCCATGTGGGATATGTAAATTTAGGATTATGAAAAGTTTAATCACTCATAGTTAACTCTTGAGTGCCCAGACTATATTTGCCAAAATTCAGACCCTTCTCAATTCATTCCAATCAAACTATCATATAAAATGAGATCTACATAAATTGACTGTACCGATTGACAGTAGAGATAGGGCCGGGGCTATAGGGAAAAGGACACGTCTTTTTACTGTACTGTTAAAAAGATTATAATGGTCAAACAAGGAGATCTTTGAGTTTTGAGGGGTTAAGTGAAATGCAGGAATTGTGTTTAAAGAAGAATTTCAGACCTCATTTATTCATAATAAGATATCTTCTTTCAAAAACTTTGAACTAAAAAAAGTTGAGGAATCATGCTAAGTCATATATGCACAAGTTCGATTGAGGTTTTGAGACTCCAATTAAAAGTTATGGACAAATTTCAAAGAGGGGTTAGAAAGAATTTTTTTTTTACATTTTCAAACACCCTCTCTAAAATTTGTCTATAACTTTTAGTTGGAGTCTCAAAACCTCAAAAAAAATTTGGATATATAACTTAGCTTGATTCCCGACTTTTTTTAATTCAAAGTTTTTTAAAAGAAGATATCCTACTATATTAAAATGAGGTTTGAAATTCTACATTCATCACAATTCCTACGTTTTTGACAATGAGCAATCAAGCTCTCATCTTCAAATTGTCCCATATCCTTTAAGGATTTATAACCCAAACTAGAATTCATTTTTGAAAAGACCTCTCAACTATTTACTCTCACTAAATGCCAACAAGTAATTCCTTCAATTTGCCATCAAAAAATTTCTTAATAGTAGATGGTCAAATGATAAATTTGTCTTTGACTCAATGGATTATAATTAATTTTCTTAAAAATCTACATCAAATCATGTTTACATTTATCTGTAGGACTGTCTTTGTGGTCCAACTAGATTTAGCAAAAAAAATGACACTTTTTCTTAATAATTTTAAACTAAGCTTGCTATCTAAGTATGGTAGTGTGCAAATAAATTTTGTTGAATTGATGCCTTGAACTTAGTATTGGAACTAAGTTGTATTTTAATTATGAATTTTTTAACCAAATGCTTTTGCAAAATTTTAAAAAATGACCAGAATGGTGAAAAAATATTAGGTTTTTAACCGAATCAAATGACTAAACTTAGGCAACAACCAAATGACAATGGTGAACTGCCGAATGACATTTGAAATGAACAACAAAAAGTTGAGTCCCCCCTAAAACTCCCTGTTCACTAACTTGAATGCTACATGCAACATGTAGACAATATCAGAAACTTATCATTAATAACCTCTACACCAATGGCTAGGAAAAATTGGTAGCTAACTTAGTTCAAAGTTAGCTAATGAAAGTGGGAAAAATTATAGCTACACTTTGAAAACAAAGGATGTAAAATCGGAAGGAAATTGGTCAAGTCAAAAATTAACCAATATTCCCATAAAATTGGAGGACATTTGACTCGCTTGCTTTCAACACTTGGTGAATTTTAGTTGCCATAGGATAATATTCATTGACTGATATCTAGGCAAGGCAACAGTTATACTTGAAATAGTTAGGGTATCAATCAAGAGGGTACTTATTGTGGAGGAGTATACTCATTTAGGTTGGGTGGATCAGGGTTCCTTACTTGTCATTGCTAGCAAGCTCTTGTAGCCTCTCCTACGTTGTTCCTTATTATTGTTGCCTCCATTTTTGCCACTCTTACTCCAAGATTCCCATTGCTATTGATGTCGTATTGTCCGCCTGCTACTCCTAATCCTACTTAGTGATGATGTAGCCATTGAGATGCTCTCGCTCAAGCATTGATTCCATATTCATTCATGCTACTACTAATTGGTTGTACTATAGTGTTCAAGTATTGTTGCTGATTGTTAAAACTCAAGGTCTCCAAAGTTTAAAGTCTTCTTAATTGCTACATGTTTTAGAAAAAAAAATTGATCATTTTGAGGGGAGTTTTCAATTTTTTTGGCTAAAAAGTAGAGAACCATGAGAGATACATTATGTAGGGTTGGATCTAGTAGAGGCTTCATGGACATGCATGGGTTTACTTATTCATCCATTACACCTCTTAATAAGGAACCCAATGACATAAAGAAAATCAATATAGATTGGAAAGATTCTTGGTATGAGTTGTATGATTAAGTGGAATTCAATTGTGACTTGGGGAAGGATTTTGTAAGAATTGTACCAAAGGTGGAAGTAAGTTTGCATATGCCATTGAGGATTTTACAAATATAAAGATTTGAACAATAAGACCATGGTAAAATTGTAGAACACAAAAAATTGTCTTGGATGAAGTACAAGGGTAAATATTTTTTTGCAAAAGAGTGTTGTAGTTGCAATAGTTGTGACAAGGCAATGCTATCCTTATTTAGGGTTGCCTACTTCATGGGGAAGAAAATCTCCCTTTTTACAAATTTCAAAGTTTATGTGCTCATTTTTTCTTACAAAGCTCCCATCACTAAAAAAAACTTTATTATGATTAAAAAAATTTGTATTAAAATGGTATTTAGTCTTTCTTGTGTCATTCAAAGCAAAGTTTGGGATAGAATTAGATGTTCTAATTTTTTTTTACTTACCAATTGATGAGTTCAATGATATTTCTACTAAAGGATGTCTTGTAGTCTTTGCAAATTTTTTAGAGCCTAATCTCCCTATTATGTATTTCTTGGATTTATTGTGGATTGAAGATGGAAAGAAGGATTCTAATATGATATTTGATTTGTGAAAGAATTCCACTAACACTAGTAGAAAGTTTATTAGCTTTCTAGGCATATAATTTTTATTTTAGTTGGTACTTAAGAGCAGAAATTATACTACAATAAGCCAAAAACAAGTAAGGGCAGGCGGCAAAATATTCACAAAAATTTGAAATAATTTTAAAAATATTTCTTATAGATTATATTTTTGTCTATGTGGAAAGATTTGGTTTAATCCATTTGGATATGTGATGTGAAAGTTTTGAAACTTCTTGTTTTACTTGCAATCTTATCAATTTTTGAGAGAATAATGTATTAAATTTGATTATAAATTTAATTTTAGAAATTCTAAAAAAAATTGCACATGATTTAATTTGTTTTTTAGAATAATCTCACAAATGGGATTAGTATGCTTCAATTCCATCATAGAGCTATCAATAATTTAATTTTCCTTATAATATCTGTAAATAACCTATTTGGATTTTTAGTTTCATTTTTTTTGGTGTGTTTTTATATGGTTTTAGTTATGTTTTGTTTGATTGGTGTTCCAAATGGGTGATTTTTGAATGTTATTAACCAATTTGGAAGTTATTTCTTTGTGTTTATCCGGATGCAGTCAAGCATGAGCCACGGTGATGGGATTGGTGGGGAAGCCAATTCGAAGAGTGAAGGCAGTTTTGAGTTGTCTGAGGATAATTCCTACTTGTAATGCAGGATGACAATTCCAAGTTGGAATGTTCTGTGTTTTTGTCCAAGTAGGAACTGTCTGTAGCCAACTAGGTCGGAGCTGTTGTGGTTTCTAAGTTGGTTTGCTTGTGGTCGGCAGTTAGGGTTGTGCGCGGTGTTGCAGGTGCCAATTTGGGAATTTGTATGTGTAGTTGAGGGACGGTTATTTTTGAGGTTCCTAATGGGCAGTTTGCGAGTTTTGAGGTGATGCCAAGTTGGTTAAGGAACTGCCTGGCTTGGGGTTTTAAAGTTGAGTTTTCCGATTTGGAAGGGACCCACTGTTTGAGAGAGTCCAGTGCGAGTCCCAGTCCAAGTTGGCTGCGTATTTGATGTTTTTGTGCTTGTTTGTGTGTGTGTGTGTTTTTCCAAGTCAGATGTTTGATGAGTGTGTGTTCTAATTGGTGTGTTGTGAGTGTGAGTATGTACCTCTGGAGTGGTTGGATACAATTTGGAGAAGTGTACAGATGATGAAGTTTGAAGCGGAAACAATTTGGTGATGTGGAGTTAAGCGGTGAAGTGAATGAGGATGAAATGAGGAGCAGATTAAGAAGTGTGTCCTAGTCGGAAATGTTATGCAGAGTGGTGAGAGTCACTGTAGGGAGCTGATTTCCAATTTGGAGAAGTACAGTGATAGTTTATTAAGCATTAAGTGATGGAAATAGGATCCAATTCGGAGCTGAAAAGTATATGGGTGATGTGAGCCCGAATAGATTATAGCTGTAAGATCAATTTGGGTAATGGAGTGAAGTCTGATTTGGAAGGATCAGTCAGAGAGTTAATTGTTGGGATAGCAAATAGGAGATCCAAATCAGAAAGTTGAAGTGGAGTAAAGCAAGAGCAGTAAGATTAACTGCTAAAGAAAACATTATTTTTAACGGTGATATGCTCACCAATTCGGCTTAATGAAAAGTGTAATTCAAGCAAATAGGTGTTGGTTGTGCTGAATGAGAATGTATGTTTAAATTGAAATCGCTGAGTGGTTGTATGCGTGGTTTCAATTTGGAAATTGGAATAAGTGCCGAATTGGTCAAGTGAGGAATTGACAGTTGTTGTTGAAATTCAAATTGGACTGAGAGTTGATTGAAGTTATGGATATGAGCAAATTGAAAAGACTCTGTATCTGGAATGCATGGTGTCATGAGTGCTTATCCAAGTTGGTTTTATAAAGTTTGAATGTTGTCTAAGTTAGGATCCCAAGTTGGTCTGTTAAGCCGAAGCAATAGGTCTCAAATTTGAGAGTTTCCGAATGGGTGTGAGAAATTAATTTATCCAATTAGGAAATCAACATAGTATGAGAGAGAGAAGACTGTGATAAAAAAATATATAAAATAAAATAAAATTCCAAGTTAGTAAAAGGAGAGGATAAATTCTGCAAGTGCAAGAGTCACATTAAAGTTTAAGAAGGAGATAAAAGAATCCAAATCGGAGACCATGGTTGTAGCCAAAGCCGGAGACAAGGACCAGCTGAAGTGTGACATATCCGATTTGGAGAAAGACAGGAAGCTGAGCCTAGCCAAGTTGGAAGATCGTTGTTGAGCATGTACCAGCAGCAACACCAATTCCGATTTGGTGGAAAGACGAAAGAATCCAACTTGAAGATTAAAGATCAATTCCAATTGGGTGATACTTAACCTTGGTGGTTTTAAGAGTGGAGTGAATAATTAAATTATTAATTATTACAGAAATTGTGAGGAATTTAATTAATACTAGTTGGAAGTATGCATTCCTTGTGTGTTTTAACTCTTTATTAGTACATTCTTATGTCGTTGTAGAAGTAGTCCTATTAGAATTGCCTCCCTAGGACAGAATTAAACTATTTGTTTAGATAATCCGATTAGGATCTAGATTTAACTACAATATCGTACCTACTTCTACTTAACAAATTTTTGAAGAATAAAAATCACATTTTGATTTCAATTTTATTTCCTGAACTCTCAACTCAATTTTCTAACATCAAAAAATTACAATTCACAATCTATAGTGCAATAATTTTAATTAAAGAGGATTCAAAGCCTTATAATTTAGTTAGACTAGAAGCAAATATTAACCTTATTTTCTTTACTTTAAATGTTTACATCTTATAATAGATATCATCAAAGCTTTTGAAATTTCTTCCACACATTTCATACTAGTCTAGTAAAAGATCCTATGGCTTGATATGTAAAAGAAAAAAATGTTTAAAAGAAATTGTTATTCGCATTGAAAATAATGGTTTTGACTTTTAAGTGTTTTTTGACAAAAAAATGGTCTTCAGATGTTAGGGTTAAGTAGAAACTTTGAAATTACATGACAACAATAAATCTAGATAGTGTCATGCAATTGACCTTGGAAAGAACAACAAAAGGCTTTGATAGTCTAGTGGATGCCATCCATATCTTGTAGAAGAGTTCTATTCACATCGGTAGAAATTTAGTCTTTTGCAACTTATGTACAAGCAACTCTTGAAAAAATTATTATGGACGTCATTAAAAAACAACTTTTTTATTTATAATAAACAAGTTGTTATGTCTGAGTTATTGTAAATGATAGTAGTTGTTAAAGACCAAATTTCTACTAGTGTGAATTTTGACATTTATATATCAATCTTGAGCAGTATCTTATAAGGGCAATATAAAAACCATTTAAAGAAGGTGAAAACTTTGATTCTTAATTTCTTTTGATTTCACCCAAACTTTTTATTACTCGATTAGATGAGTTTGGGGGGTCTGGGAGGGCTATTTCAAGCCTATTCCCAACGTTGGTCTTCTATGTAGATTCTAGGGAATGGTTGTTCTCAATAAATAAATAAATAAATTTAAATTTTACAGTCTTGAAATGAAGAAAAAAGTTGGAAAAAAATTCATTTTTTTTGACGTGGTAGTCTCTCGACCACATCAGCAAGCTCTTGCAGCCCTCTACAGGGCAGTTCTTGCAATGTGGAAACTGCTGAGAACTCGTAGCCCTCCAAAGGGCTGAAAACGCATGTAATGCTATTCTCAATTCCATCTAGGATGAGTTGAAAGGATCCTTGACCTTCAAATGACAAAAGGCTACATTAGTTTCAATTCTTGCCAAAGACGCAATATTAATTAGTACTTTTAGTTTGGAATTTTTTTTACATTACAACAATCTAGCAATTTAACAAGTCCCAATTTCAATTTGGAGAATATTGACTAGTAAGAAATTGACATTGCAAAAAATAAAGTGACACTTTTGGTAATTGAGAAGATGCAATGAGTGACCAATGAAGAAAAAAAAGTCTATTTTCATGGAAGGAGGAAATGAACTAGAAAGGGCACGATCCTATTATGCTGCCCCCCCCCCTATGATTTAGATCAATACATGGGCCTTTACAAAAGACAAGCAATAAATAACTAAAATGTGATTAGTGAGACTTCAAATAGGGGGAGGCTCGAGAACAATTAGGTTTTCATTATTAGTTTTACTCCTCTACATGAACTACATCAAGGTGGTATTAAGCAACATGATCACAAAAAGTCAAAAAAACATCTCTATTTCTTCCATTCACAGACTTTTGTTTTCTATATAAATTCATTCATGTAAGTTTCTTGGAGATGATTGGATATACTAGGCTTCAACAATTTCTTAACATGCATCCAAATTCTTTTTATAGAAATTATGTGAGCTTCACTAATAGAATCTTTGAAGAATTAGTAGTGAGTCACTTTGAAATGCTCATAATCCAATAGATTCAACCAAGTAGTGTCATGTGCCTTTCAACAATCACTTATGATTGTTGTGCCTCTTTTAACAAGCTCCCACTATAGGCTTGTTAGGATTTCTTTGCTACTCTCAAGAATTGTAGCCAAAAATATGGATCTTACATTCCTTCTCTCAAACCCTCCAAATACCCATTGTCCATTCTTTTTTCTCATCAACCTTGCCCACTCTACCTATCTTTTTCACTTCTTGTTGTTGTAGAGCTTTGTTGCAAATATCTCCATAGAAATTATGCCAATCCACCAAGGTATTCTTGTTTGTATAAGAATCCAATGTTGTAGATGCTTGAGAGAAGCCCCCATTCTAATTGTATAGTACATGATTATGAGCATTTTTTGGAAAGAAAGGTGAAAAAAAGAGAAGAATATGTCTTTTCTCACATAAAGAGTAGCTTTGCATCCTCCTTGTTTGTATATCTTTCTTCCATTACTCTTTTTTGCTTCTAATTTCTCTCTGCATCCTCCTTTACATCTATCATAGTTTCTCTCAACAAGAATATGGCCTCTTTTCTTCAGGAAAATGCAAGGTAAGGTGCTCTTTGGAGTGGGAAGAATCCCTGAAAAATCAGCCCAAGTGAGCTACAATTGGGCCTCTATTGAACCTACAAAATAAAACTAAAAAAAATCTTGCCAAAAGAGCTCCAAAAAACTTGCAAAAAGGAACTCCATCATAAAATGCTCTCTAAAGTTTATTGTGAAAATTTTCCTTCAAAGTCCTATGGATGTGCAAGAAAATTTCTAAAGTTTGTCAAAGTCTCTATAGTCTCCGAATAGTGGTATGACCGGGTGTGAACCTTGGGGGCCACTCAAACTAAGGGTACGTTTCCACTTTGTGCTAGTTCGAATTCCAGTGTTATTAAGGGGACCCAATGTAACACAGTTTGCCACTGAACTTGTTTCCGAGGCAAGGCTAGGACACAAAAGCTCCCTTCTAGAAGAAATGGATATGTAGACTTCATCATTGTGCTCCTCGTCTTGTCCCTTCGCTTTGTGTGATCTTCCTCCTTCAACTGCGACACAGTCCTCTCTTGTCAAGGTTTCTAGGCTTTCATTACATCACTTTGGAACTTCATGTACACAAGCAGTTTGTTATTCAAAAAGTAGACAACAGAATGGGATACTCACTTGCAGGCTCAACATACCATAACATAGTCAGGCTCATAGTTTATGTACTTGAATTTGCTTGTCATTGCCAAGTTGGAAGCTTGTTCAGTTGTTTCCTTGTTCGTTGTCACTATTGGGCTTGCTCTTGGAAGGAATCTTGTACAATGTGGCAATGGTTGTTATGGGGATTTTATCTTTGCTATACATATATAGCAGACACTGTAGTTTAGTGCACCTTGACACAATTTGAACTCACAAGAAATTATGCATTTAAGAATTTCAATTCAAAACTACTGTAGCTTAGATTTGTGTGCATTTGAATCCTCTTTTTCAAATAGGAATATCATGAATTCTTCCTTTGTGAAATGTTATTGAACTACAGTAGGCAAAGTTATTATCTTTCAATTGTTGTTTTCCAATCAATGAGTGCCCTATATATGTCAGACACTCTTCATGTGATGGAGAACTGAGTTTTTCAAGTCACAGGATTTGTACTGTACACATTGAATGAATGTGCTGAAATTATCTTTGTGCAATGTAGTCTTGTGATCTCTTCACTATGCCTCACGTACAAGGCATGCAGAAAACCCAACCAGTGTCAATTTGGTATAGCATGTGCAAAAAATACACAACCATATTATCTCATAGACTATCTCTTGTTCAACAATTCCACTACAGTAGGAAAACATCATACACACACATTACCAAAACTTTTAAGGAGGAACCTCAATTACTGGTAAATAGTGCAATCACATAGTAATTAAATTAAAATTCTCATGGTTCAAAGGTTGATGTGAATCACTTATGCACACGAGGAAAAGAGCAACCCTAGTAATTTAATTAGCTTGCTGCATGTATTGTATACAGTATGAACATATCAGCAATGTGTGCAGTGTTGGCTTGGTTTTAGGAAAGTTTGTGTAAAATCAACTAATTCAATCACCTAAATTGCGTTGAAACCTTCGTCTATTGTGCTATTTCAAAAAAATAAGACTAATTTCAGTAACTTGTAGGAAAGGTTGGCCAGAATATAATTGTTGATCAAATTGAAGTCCATGCAGTACTAACAGTGCGTAGCAGCTTTGTGAAGAAACCAGGTGATTGAATCAATATGGAGAAAGAAACATATACACAGAGTATGAAAATAGGCTATGAAAAAGCAACATATACACAGAGTATACATTTTGAGGATGTGGCCAATTTTAGAGCCTGTGTGATTTTAGAGCCTATTACCTTAAAGGAAACCTTTGAAAAAATTAGATTGTAACCAAGACTGCAACAAACAACAAAATTTGATAGCCAATTTGCAACTTCCTCCACACTGGAATTAGCATCTATTTAGTCAGTTTTGTGTTATAATACTCCCAAGAATCCTTCACAACTTGCAAAATCCTTTCTTTTCTATTTTATTTTCCAATACTCACTCTCAAAGAAGTCAAAGTTGATGCTTGTTTGTCTTGAAGGTAGCATATTGCACTAAATTTCATAAATTAACTTAGTTTGGGGATCACAGTGCATGATGTTACACTTATTAAATTAAGCTCAACAGAGACCGACCAAACCTTGATGCAAGAGAATGTTGGTCGCATCACTTAACCCTATATGAATGCTGCAGACCACAATGGTCTGATGGATGACTTCACTCTTGACTGCAGCAAAAGCGAATGGGTCTATTGGTTCAATAATCAGAGAGTTTTGGTGACTACCTTTGGTCATGGGATGCGTCCTTGCAGGGTTAAGCCCAACTGTGGATGTCACTCAATTCCATGTGGCAGTGGGAAGCCAATCCCCAAAATTATAACTTCCTGTTGTGCAGATCATTGGATTACTGGAACAAGCCTCCCTTGGCAAGTCAAGATACAGGCAGGAGTCAATTGTTCTTTTTTTTTTTTTTTCCCATACCCACCTTTTTCATGTACAATTGACAGCCAAAACAGTGGCGTGAAAAAATATTGTACATTAAGTTAGTAAAGAGCCCACAAGGGTTGCACATGCCAGCAAGGTTTTTTTTTGATGAAAAATGTGTGCAAGGAATGCATGGACCCATTAGAGAAGCTTCTCTATTGCGCACATGCTTATTTACGTTACCGGGGATGGTGACTCCACCAAATGGGCTACTTTTTGGTCAACAAACTAGAGCTTTGTGGGTATTAAAAATGATGGAGATTCTTTTTGCTTTTGCACACTTGGAATTGGACTTCAGTTGTGATTGGATTGAAGGTAATATAGTAAAGTTATGTTTGCACTTGGTATTAGAGGTATTGTTTGGAATATGAATTAGGTCAAAAAGTATGTCTAAATTCATCCCTAAGACCCTCAATAACAATACCTTTAACACCAAGTGTGAATATACCTTAAGTTACAAACCAAGGTGTATAATATTCTTGAAGGAGGAAGTATGGAGGTTGATCTATGTTAATGTTGTTCAAAGAATTATTCTTTGTATTATTCATAGGCCAACTAGGATTCAAGTTTTTTTTAATGAAAGCCCAAAGCTTCAATCCATGGGATGCAAAGGGACCCAAGTGATTGTAGATTTGTAAGAAATGTTTGTTGGTTTTCTTGCATTTAGAACAAGTTATGGGAAATGCCAAGAGCTTTGGGGAAAAAAAAAGATTTTAAGATGAAGATGAAATAAAATCAAAGAGTTTAGGTATGAAAGAATTATCCCTAAAAATCCTTAGTAGGAAAGGGTTTGTACAAGAATCCAAAAACACCTAGCAGCCATGCTGGTCACAACATGGACAAATAGACAAAAGTCATTTTTCCAAGACACTTGAACGCACTTCATCTTAACAAACGTTGTTTTTTCAACATATTGGATGCACTTCATCTGTTTCCCATATCTTCCACATGAAGCTCTCAAAGTCATTTATAATCCATCTAATGAAAACCAATACTTTTGGAAGTCAAAACTCTAAGATGAATACACCCAAAATCGCACCTTGCCTAAAACCGCCATCATCACTATATTAATACATCTCCAAAACCAATATGTTCCTTTGTGGAAGAAATGATTCTAGAACATCACTAAAAATTACTTTGATCCTTTGTAACTTTCCCATATGGTATCCAAATGTCATGTTCTTTGGTACGGTGGAACCTCTTTTCATTTGTCAACAAAAAAACATGAATATTTGACTATTTTAATAATAGTTAGTAGGCACGCTAGCAAAAAGTTTGCGGGGGTACCCACCTTTAAATTTTTTTTGATGAAAATGTGAAACGGACGAAACCCAAGAACGCGAAGACGGAGAATTTCCTTAAACCATCGGGCATATTCTTATCTAGTCCCCGGCGCAGTGATGTGCATCGCGCTGACTGGTTGGCTCACGCAGCCCCCTCCGTCTTCGCTTTCCGCTTCCGCTTGCCACCCTTTAGTTTTTGGTTGCAGCTCTAGATTTCGACTTGAATTCCCTTCATCAGATAAGAAAAAAAAATTTCGACATGTCCTCTTTCTCTCGCACCAAACAATTCTCTCTCCAGTCCACGCAAACGCGCACAATCTGAGGCCAAACCTCGCCGAAAACAGTCCAGAGCTCGCAAGAATTAACAGAGCTAACTCGTTTTGTCGCAATGCAGGTCTTGCGAGTCGGTCCTGCGGCATCCAGCCTCTCGTTCCGAGAGAGTGTACTCGTGGGAGCGTCCAAAGAGCTTTGGAGCCATGGCGATGGCAATGGCAGTGGCAATGGCAATGGCGGATTTTCTTTGAAGCTTCTTTCTAGTGCAGGGATCAGGGCAGGCGCCGCGAGTTTGCGGTTACATGGCTTTCGTGTGCAGTCTAGTGTGACCACGGAGCCGTCGGAGAGGAGTTTCTTGTCGGCGGAGCAGAAGGTGTTTGAGGTGGTGGCGAAGCAGGCGGCTATGGTGGATGAGCAGCAGCGGCGGAGTGGAAATTCCTTGCAGGAGGTGAGGCCGGACTTGACGACGGCGGGAGGGGCGGTGGAGTTGCTGGAGGAGGCGTATGAGCGGTGCGGGGAGGTTTGTGCGGAGTACGCGAAGACGTTCTACTTAGGTAATACTCTTCTTTGGTTTAGTGCCTGGGTTCTAGTCGCGCAATTGTTTAAGAAAATTCTTTCGAATCGCTATCGTTTGGTTTGAAGTGGCAACAATCGGTATCGTTTGCTTTGAAATGCTGTTGAAATTGCTTCGAATCGGTATCGTACTTGTGGACAGACTACGTCATTGCGGAATGAGGTCATTCTTTTTCGGGGGAATTATGTTAGCGGAAGGATTACAGTGAAGATTGGTTTGAATTCGATAGTATAATCTAGTTAGCGATATTGATCAATGGTTGCTTTTTTATCTTGCAGGAACGAAACTCATGACTCCCGAGAGACAACGCGCTATCTGGGCTATCTATGGTAAATCCTTTACCGGATAGGGCTTTGTTTGAGTATCAAGGTCTTTTTGCCTTTTGGATGATTAGATGGTGTCATTTGAATGTCTGGAGCTTTGAGCTTTAGGGTATCAGGTTGATATGTACAGTACGGACTCCCTTTCATGTCATCCTTTGACTCCCCAACATGATATCACATAGTTTAGAACTTGACATGTGGGGATTCTTGTTGATTACATGTGTACACAACGTGTGATCCTAGAGGGTGGTATGAAAGAGGTTGAGAGTGTACTGCTGCTTATTGATGCTGACTGGTGTAGTCTCACTTATCCTTTTTTTCAGAAGATTCTGAGAAGAGCGTTTTAGACCTCCCGTTTTATAAAATTTAGGTCATTGTTATGAAAATGAAACTGTGTGGCGGTCAGTAGCTGTCGAAGGTACGACTGTTTTTTGCAACGACAAATAGGTTAAAAGTCTCTTTGCTTGGTGCAGTATGGTGCAGGAGGACAGACGAACTTGTAGATGGACCGAATGCGTCTCGCATCACCCCTACTGCCCTTGACAGATGGGAAGATAGGCTAGAGGACGTTTTTCGCGGCCAGCCTTATGATATGCTAGATGCTGCTCTTTCTGATACAGTCACCAAATTTCCTGTGGATATCCAGGTATTGACGGTCGCTCATTATTTCCCTAGCAAATCTTCCCTGCGCTTCTCTGCGCGGAAACTAATCTACATTACGATCGTACTGTATGTTGCGTGTTTTACTTCTGGGCGGACCATGTAAGCTGGCATTGACTGTGTTGAGTACTAGTTTATAGAACTCTCCCCAGTTTATAATTCCCCGTCATTTTTGTGAAGCTTATCATTGTGTCCTCAATGTTGTACGTGTTGGAATTTATTTTCCTGTGTTTCTTTACCGCAGCCCTTCAGAGATATGATTGATGGGATGAGGATGGATTTGGTGAAATCACGATATGCAAACTTTGACGAACTCTATTTGTATTGTTACAACGTGGCCGGCACAGTGGGTTTGATGAGTGTACCTGTTATGGGCATCGCGCCCGAGTCTAAAGACACCACTCAAAATATCTACAACGCTGCTTTGGCGTTGGGAATCGCTAATCAGCTCACAAATATTCTGCGGGATGTTGGAGAAGAGTAAGAGTTCTTCTTCTTCCATCTGCCCATGTGTTAAATGGCATTTTACATTCAGGTCAACTTCACAAGGTCCGACTTTAAGAATGATGCAGCTGTTGTGGGATGGAAAGTTCAGTAGTCTGCAATAAATAGATTGGAAGGATACTGGCTACATTCATTTTCAGTTCGACCGAATTCCATGTAGGAGCCACGTTTTTAAAGTGTCTCAGCATATCGACGTAAACTTCTGGTGATTATATCAAATTGACCCTTACTTTGAAAAATGTTTTCGTTTGCAGTGCGCGACGGGGGAGAATCTATCTTCCACAAGATGAACTGGCACGCTTTGGACTATCGGATGCAGATATCTTTGCTGGGAAGGTCACTGATAAATGGAGGGCGTTTATGAAAGATCAGATTAAGAGGGCTAGGGTATTTTTTGTTGAAGCAGAGAAGGGTGTACGTGAACTCGACAAAGACAGCCGCTGGCCGGTAAGGAAGAATTTCTCCTCTCGTCTGAATCCCTCAACTATCCTCTCGTTTCTTATGTAGATGAGTGGATGTCGTTTCTCCTCTACTTTCTGTGGAGGTCGAGTATATGGTTTTAGTTACGGGTACGGAGCTTAATTCGCTGGTTCATATTGCTCATCTTCTTTCGAGTCTAAACTAGAGGAATAGAAATCAATAGTTCACGAGATTCATCAGTGCTGAACCATTGTGGGGAAATTTACTTCCTTTTATCAGTATCTGTTCCAAGGTTCTTATTTTTTATTTTCCTATTACCAGGTTTGGTCCGCTCTCATTCTTTATCAACAAATTCTTGACGCCCTCGAAGCCAATGACTACGATAACTTCACGAAAAGAGCATACGTGGGCAAGTGGAAGAAGCTTGCATCTCTTCCCGTAGCCTACGGCCGAGCATTGCTTCCACCACCAGATGCTCTACCAAGGTTAGCACGGTCAGTGTAAACTGCTGTACAATATTATAAATCACGAGGTCCACCCGGACTTGCTATTCCATGGAATCATGCATGGGCTGTACTATTATTGCGCTTTTGGACGGACATTGAAGTCCCTAGAGCTTATAGAGAGATTCAAAGGTTGTAGATGCAGTCAAGTTGGCAAGGTTGCCGATCTTTTGTAGGTGGATAGTTGACTAGTAAGTGAGCTGGTCGTTCATTTAATTGTGCATAGCTGAGCAATCTTTTCTATCTATCAAATAAACCTCGTGCACTCGGGATCATTTCTCTTTTTCTTTTATAATCCTGCAGGTGGTGTAAAGAATTTCTAGGTTGCTGTGATAAGAATCTCTACCCTATACCCACAATTCTAAGCAATCCAGAGACATGTAGAATTGCCATTTGTTGATTGTTGTAAATTCTTTGTGTAGTCAAACCGCGGTTTTCCTAGTCTGTCCATCAGAAAGATGATGTTAGAATGTTCGTCGGAAAGACGATGTTTCAAGTTGCTTGCATCGCTACTATTCGCCCACCGTTTATGTAAGGCTAAGAAGTGTTCATGCCATAACCTTTCATTTGTTAGCATACTGCTCTGGTTTTCCCCACAAACTGGCCTCTGTATTGCAAGTAGCAATGGTGGAATTTTTCAGGCATGTAGCCTTGCCGGAGCAAAAGTGAGCCATGTGATTGTGAAGAAGCTTATAAGACTCTTTGTATAAGATTGCTTCCAGATCTCTAGCTGGAGGTAATTAATTAATTAAATCAGCACTTTGTATCGCCCATTTGGAATTGATAGCCAAAGTGCAAGTTGCGATCTCCCATGAATTGAGAAAGCTACTTCCATCCATGAATTTGCATAAAACATGTAGAATCTACACCTTAACCCCTAAATGCCCAAGGCCTGTTTTGAGCCTCTTGGAATTTGTTCTAAATTGGACAAAAAGTCAACATTTTGATAAGTTGGGTCAACTTTTTTTTAATTGTAACCTTACAAATTCAAGCTAGATGTGTTAGAGATCATATGGGAAAAGAAAACACAACAATATCATTTAAGGATTGAAAGATTATAGTGTTTGATCATGAAAGTGTCAAAACTTTGAAAATCTTTCAGTTCTTTTTTTGCATGTCAAATTTAAAATGTCAGTCACCAAAAAAATATGAAGTTAAAGGGCCTAACATGCATAACCCCAATCAATTTATAGCTTCTCAAAATCTATTCTACAATTTTTTTAAATGAATTTCTATTGTGATTTTTTCTCCAAGATCCAATGTATTTTGAGGTTCATTTTCAAGATCCCTCAACACTATGGAAAGTCAAAATTGCAATGGACACCCTTGCACAAAATTTTGAATAGAAAAATTATAATCATTCATTTTCAAAATCATATTTTTGATGCTAAAACTAGACTTTAAGAAGAATTTTTCAAAAATATAAACTTCTAAATTTAGCAACTTAGTTGGATCCTATTTAATTTCAAAGTATTGTCAACACTAAAATTTGGTGCTTTGGACATTTAGGGATTAAATTAGGTTGTTCATTTTGTTTTTCACTTTTTTTGTTTTCTTGTTTATTGGCCTTGTCTAAGAAGCTCTCATGAATGCCTTCTATAAACATTGCTATTGAATGAAATAATTTGTGTAAACACAATCAATGCATGAACTTACTATGTAGAATTCAATCCTTAACTTTTACCACAAACCTTTTCCACCCAAAATGTTGAATTTATAACTCCATAAAAATAACTTTTGGAGGTAGGTACATGTGAGTAGAGATTTTATTTTATTTTTCTTTGAAATTTTCACACAATAAACATAACAAACATACAAGCATCAACAAGATTTAAGATGATATTATTAATTTTTTTGATTGAAAACATCATTAGTAGCTTCTTCTTCTTGGTATTCTAGGTCATGATCTACTAAGCTTGCAATTGTATTTTATTTCTTTAGATTTGATTTTTTTATTTGGCACAGTCCTTGTATTCAGGGTCCTTGGGATCCAAATCATGGGCCCTTTACAGAAAGATAGGTAGTAAGTTATAAAAAAGCAATTAGTGAGACAACCAACATAGAGAGACTTTGGGAGAGACTTGAGAGAAATTAGGTTTTCATGATTAGTTCCAAAAAAACTTCTTCCATCTCACAATTCTCATAGTTTTTTTAGTAGGGATATAAAAAAGCCTTTTTCTTCATGAAATTTCAAGGTGCTCTGTGGGGTGGCAGTAATCCTTGAAAAATTAGTCTTATATGAATGTACGACATGTAGCAAAAGAAAACTCCACAAGAAAACTGGCCCCATTTTATAGTTTGAAGTTTTCTAAAAAAACCTTTAGAAGTCTATCATAGTGTTCCAAAATAGACTGCCAAAGACTCTGAACTTCCCAAATAGCAAGTGCAATCAATAGATCCCAGGTCTAGATCCGAGGCCCCTAATACTAAGATCATGCCTTTTATTTTCTAAATCTATATGGATAATAGATATAATTATGATGCGTAATTATATACGTGGTATGAAATAAAAATCAAGATTGTTTTTCAAGGTCAAATTGCATTTGATAAAAAAATAATAACAGCTTGTCATGTACCCAATGCAACCAACAATCTAGTGAATTTTTTAGAACTTGCAATGCAAATACATGTTCCGTGGTTACTGAAAATATTGCATCTCCAACCTTACAAAGGTATTTCAAACCACACTTTTGTGAGCACTTTTGTTAATTAATAATTGATTGTGATAATTGAATATTTTTCACTTTTTAATCACAATTATATTACAAGTGTACAACTTTTAGTGTTGTTAAGCATACTTTAATATATTAGTTATGTTTGATGATTAGTATTTTTATTGCCTATACATAAAAACTTGAATGCATTGGAGGTGAATCCTTACAAATCTATGCATTTGCAAAAAAAGGGTTTGTCAAACTTTTTCACTAAATTACTTCTTTTAAAATTCTTTTCATATTTTATCTTTGAGCATTATTACAAAGTCTCGATTGAAAAAAATAGTAGTTTAGGCAGATTTTGAAAAGTCATTCTGACTTCAAGAAACCCGTTTGTAGGTCCTTCATATACAGTTTAGTCTTGCCTTTCTATTGCTCCTTTGGTCTCTAGGACTTCCTTTGGAAATTCATAAAAAAAACAATGTTTTGCTCATAGCATCTCATTTTTATTATAATTAACAAAAATTGACATTTGCCTTTTTGCCATTTGTTCTTGCTTTATCCTAGAATATATTCCAATTTTTTTTAAACCATTGTATAAAAGTCGAAATACCATTGAAATGAAAATGGTTGCTAAATCATTTTAATGTACATTATATTTATGTGATTTGAGTAGTAATGCTTTGCTAAAATGAAACTTATTTTTTTGCTAAAAATTTTCAAACCGTATTGTATATAAAAATGATGTGATTACAATGTTATTTTAAATATCTTTGAACTTGCTTTTCATACACATGCTTATAGTTTTAACTCTTAAGTGTCAAATCAGCTATTTTGTAATTGTTGTCCAATTTTAGAAAACACTTCAAGTAGATTTTTTTTCAATTTTTAATTTATTTAATACAAACTAGATTGCGCTCATTTCTATTTATCAATTGTAAGTAAGATTGCTAATTGCTAAATAAAAAATTGTCAGGAGAAGTGTACATAGTATATTATATATGCTTAGTGTTGAAAAGTTTATTATTTGAAGAATATGTTATATTCTCATCATTAAGTTTTTTCACAAATCAATTGAAATTACACTTTTGACCATTCATAGAATTTTTCAAATGCCATAAAATTTGATTGTATTTTTGGTAATATCTGAAATTAAATCTTCAAAATTGATTTGAATAAATCTATAAACATTTTGAAATCTTCAAAGGACAAATATTTCCTTCTTTATGCTTAACATTGTCTCCTTTGATGCAAGCTCCAAAATAATTATTGGAACTTATATTTTTTTAACACTTGTTTTTTTTATCCCAAAACCCTTAGGTCTTTATAGAATAACCATTAAAAGTTGGAGGTATGTATCATGCTCAAAGTATGAGATCTTGAAATGTTTACTTTGAAAAAAAAATTGATGAAAATTGTCAAATGCCACCATACAATCAAAAGCATTGGGAACATTTTTGTGTGCTTAGGATGTGCCATTTGCATTCATCTATTACTTAAAAATTTAAATGCCTACAGTAAACTTGCCAATTGCCACATAGGCAAAATTCAAATCCTTCTCCATATAAATATAGAGACTTGTATGTTTTGAAGTTTGGTGTGTGCAATCATTGGGTGGTGATAGAAAATTTTGTTTCCATCACAATTGAATTGATAGTCAAATTGTGAAGTTAGGGTCACTGCACACCAGGCTCACTTATCGCAACAGTGATACAGTCTAACATCGCAAGTTCTCAAAATATCTTGTCTTGTTTACACGGCACATATTGGAACTGGTTTTTCCAAATTCACGAAGGTTTGTGGGTTTTGCCAAGGTAGGGTTACGTTTTCTACTCTTCACACCAGAGCGTAGTTTAGGGTTTTTTGGTTATCTATCACCGTATGCGTATTGACGTGTTCACATTAGAGCGCCAATTTCACACTAAGTTACTTCTCTCTTCTTCTAAGCTCGCAACTGTGCTCGCCGATTTTGAATTCAAATTCCTAGGCGCCCAAATTTCTTGTGATTCGTTTTGGAAATTGCAGTACGAGTTGCAAGGGTTTGAATATTGTGCGCTTTTTTTGTTCGGCATTCTTGAGCATTCTTGTGATGTTGTTGAGCTGATTGTGTCTTAGTTTAGGAAGAGCCGTTGTTGATTTGAATTGGGCTGAAGTAATTTTCTTCAAGTAAACCATGCGACAAACCTTTCCCTATTGTACATTAATTTGTGCAGTTGAGTTTGTGTTGGAGGTTGAGTTCTTTAGTTTGTTTCTTTTTGAATTTGCTAATTTTCTAGTTGAGTTGCTAATAATTATGCCTTGTGATGTATGTGGGTAGGTGGAGTGAAAGTGGCCCTCCCGGTGAATTCTTGGTTTACTTTACATCTTTCAGAATGTTGTTTTCTGAGCCTGCGGAGGTTGTAGGGTTCCTCACAGCTCTAATTCTGCTACTTCAAAACATTCATAGTAACATGGCCACATCTGAAGAGACGGAAAGAGATGAAGATGCAACATGGATTCAACCTTTCCATCGTGTGCATAGCACCTTGAATGAAATGGACTATATCATCTCGTCTGTACTACATAATTTCCGTATTAGTAATGCCGAGATTTTGTTGGACAAGGACTTAGGGTGGTGGGTAAAACCATGTTCCAAGGTCTGGTTCTCGATTTTTCTACTCACCGTGTATGATGACGAGCGATGGATAGACAATTTCAGAATGACAAAGCAAGCAGTCTTCAACTTGGCACGCATTCTGCAGCCCTACATTGAAAAACAAGATACTAAGTTTCGCCAAGCAATTCCTGTTTGTGTTCGAGTAGCAGTTGCAATCTACAAGCTCGTTCAAGGAGCTCCACTATTGATAGTGTCAGAAAATTTCGCTATAGGATTATCCACCGTGTCGAAACTTTTGCGAGAAGTTGTGGCTGCTATTAACGAATGCTTCAGAAATGAAATCAAATGGCCAGATCATACTCAAGCACAAGTCAATATGGGAGAGTTTCAAGAATGGTGTGGGTTGCCAGGAATCATAGGCGCTATTGATGGGACCCATTTTAGTATCTCAAAGCCAAGCCACTTTTCAGAGGATTATTTTTACTTCAAGACAAATGGATATAGCATGGTTTGTCAAGCAGTTGTCAATAGACAAAAGAAATTTCTCGATGTCTATGTGGGACTACCAGGGAGCATGAACGATGTCAGAGTTTTGAGGAGGTCTGGCCTTTACAGGAAAGCCAGAGATGGAAATCTCATCAATGGTCCTCCAATTCGTCATGAAGGATTTTCTCCTTATCTCCTCGGAGATAAAGGATATCCCCTTCTTCCCTGGCTTATGATACCGCACAGAGAAGGGAGGTTGACCGTGCTAGAGGAAGTTTACAACAGAAAGCACAAGCGAGGAAGGAGTGTTGTTGAAAATTCCTTTGGAATACTTAAACAAAGTTTTCGGGAGTTAATGAAAAAATCTGAGCTTCATGTGACATTTCTACCAGATGTTGTGATGGCCTGTTGCTACCTTCACAACATGCTCCTCGGTCAAGATCCTCAGGAGGTAGAGCTACTTATGGAACGATTGCAGATTGAGGGTTTAACCAATGACAATGATACTGAAGATTTGGACTTACCGCCACCACAAGAAGACAACCTTCAAATTCCAGAGGCCCAAGAAATGCGGCGAGAATTGGGACTGTATCTGGGCAGGCAACGTAACATTCTTTGATGAAAAGTAAGTACACATTACCTACACCTTTTCAATTCTTTTTTAATTCTAGCAACAAAGCAAATACTACACTTTATGTTTATCTGCATGTAAATGATTGTTGTCATCATACAGGTGAATCCACAAGTGTCTCAGTTGAACATTGGAGCATCGTCATCTTCAATAGGAGGTGTAGAAGATTGATTTGTTACATTACCATCAGGGAGGTAATTAGGAGCATAATTCCAAGTTTGACCTTCTGTTGAGGGGTAATTTGGAGCTTGACTTCCATTTGGAGGGCAATTAGGAGCTCGACCTCCATACATTTGGTGAGCCGATGGAGCCCCAAATGCTGCTCGAGGATACATTGGAGGTCGCAAACCAAGGCTTAGAACACTTGTGAGGCCAGTGATTGCTTGTACAAGAGAACCTTGATTGGCATGAGTCAAACGTACATTCTCTTGGGCAATCAAGTCTTGTTCTTTGTTGTAGTTGAGTTGTTCTTGAAATATCTTCCATTGCAATTGAGTATCTCATTCGTTTAATTTCTCCAGTGTGCTTACAAGCTTGTCACTAGATGTCTGTGTTACTTCTGCAATTTTTGTGTACCCTGAAAGAGATTTCCGCCTATGACCTGTGTTGCCAAACTTTCGAGTTAGTTCCTGAAAAGAGGCTTCGGAAGATGACAAGACCTCGAGAGCATTTGCAGGTACTGCTCCAGGGTTGCTGCAAGCGGGAGTAGATACACGAGTAGGTGCTGCTCCAGGGATGCTACTAGTGGGGGTAGATATACGAGCAAGAATTACTACCGGTACTTTTGTCGAGGCTCCAAGGCCGAGACTAATGCCTCCACCAGTCATAGGATCTGCATCGTTGCTCTCCTCATTCGGTACATTGTAACGATGTAATACTGTAGCACAGTTGTAGACAGCATCTCCAGGCTGGCTGAGATCACGAGAATGCGGAGGGTTCATGATCGGGCGAATGCGGAACCAATCATCTATATCATCGTAATTCTCTTTTAGGAAGTTGCGAGGAAGATGCTTCGTTGCACGTTTAGGTGAGTTCATTGACCAGTAGTCCTCATTTATACCAGTGCCATTATGATAATCGTGTATTTTTTTGTAGTCTACCAGGAGTGTAGCCCACTTATCTTTGCATGCTCCAGAATCTCGAAAACACTCTGCCAATTGGCCGCATATTTCCATCACCCTATCAGCAATCGATCTCCATTGTGTATTCTCCCGCCGCATGAGATTAGGTTCATGAACATTGTCCAATTCGTCAAAGAACTTCTCACGCTTTGCACGGATGAGTGCAGAGATCTCTACTTGAGTCCAATTTGGTTGACGTTCCTTGCGAGGTCGCTTAGGTGGACGAGGTGCACATGGTGTAGAGGCCATGGTTCCCATCTTCCTTTTCCCCCTCTGACTAGTTACACAGATCGGCTGGCCAGGCGCACCTGCAAGTTGAATCATCAATGTCAAGGTAAGTATCTATAACAAAACTATGAGTTTCTTTAAATTATTGAAACTAGCTCTTCTCATTTGCCTCATGAATTGGTTCAATGGATCGATGGATGCTTAGATGATCCCTTTTTTGAATTCTTCCATGAATCAAACTTTGAACCAAAGTATCAAGTGTGCTTTTCTAGAATACTGTCATCCAAGATGAACAGTGAGCAATTCTCTTCCTCTTACGTACAACATACTCATATTAAAAAATTCAAGCACGTAAGTTATGATAAATACTAACTAGTATGTGGCCGACCTCCCCTCTTGATTATTACGCAAATTCTAAGACAAATGCTAGTTCTTATTACAGAAAGATGGGCAGAATTATAAAGTTACTGTGCAAGGCATCAGACTTTTATTGTCCCAATTGCAGCAGCCAACACTATTCTCAACTATCTTGAAGGATTGAAGTTTCAGTGATTCTGATCATTTGGCATTCCCAACAATGAGGTATGATTTCCATTGTCATTATACCAAGGCCAGTAGAAGCTAAATAGCATCACTCAAAATTTAAAAGTAGTAATGGAGCGTTCAACCCAAATTAGAAGAGACTAAGTACATGATAGAATAGCATATGAAATTTGTTTAAATAGTGCCTCTAGCATATGAATAACAATAGAACTCTCTCTGTGTACTTGAATTTCATTATATATTGCCATAAATAACAAGTAGAGATGAAATTGAGTACTTACTTTCAGTGCTATGAATTGAATTTGTTGAATTTGTTGCGTAAGCAGGAAGATCTCCATTGCTGTGTGAATCCTCGCTACCGGTTTCTACCATCTTCTGAGAATTTGAAACAAAAAACAACGATTCAATTACAACACCAAATCACTGCTAACTCCAAGAATTTTGTCAAATTTGTAGTCGTTGAGACTCAGAACATACTCGCAAATGTACTACCAATTGCTCAAATCACAATGCAATTACTCCAATGAACGCACTAAAAAATCTTGCGCAATACACAAACAAGAAAGCAGCGGACTGAAGCTGCTGCGACGAGGAGACTTAAGGCGGGGTGATGCTGTCAATTTTACAAACCCCGCGTTTTTTTCCTTAAATCTACGTTATCAGTTGATTTTTGACTAAATCTATACTTTTTAATCAACCACCGCATGTAAGTAAATTTCTCGTTAATTGCAATAGAAGGTTCATTAACTAGTATTCACGATGCCATACACGTCGGTTCGGGAACGCCACATCAGATTGCCATATAGGGTCGGGTACTATAGCTATCACAAGTGTAAATGCAAAATCTAATATCAACTGTGTACAATCCGAATCACTTGGCCAATCGCGCAGGTGTGCAGCGACCCTTAGTGAGTTTCTTGGATGTGTGTGATGAATGGCTAGTTTACTCTAGTCCTCAAAAGATTAACAAATCACATGAAAGTGTTGTTACAACTTTAGAATTGACACATGAATTTGGATCTTGAAAACACTCCAAATATAATGACTACACTTATGAACAAGTTGGGCAGATTCCAAAGTTGATGAACACTATCATGACAACATTTTGAAGCATAGGAGAGCTAACACTATATTTATTAAATTGGAAATTTGGGGGTTTTGCATGAATTTTGGACTTTATAGGTTTTAAAATGACTTCTCTTAAGCACTTTAAAATATCCTATGTTTATCATATTTTAATATCATAAATAGATCCTTTGGGTTTAAATAGAATTTATAATTAGTACAAATATATTTGAACTATATTTAGATCAAAAAAGAATCAATTAGATTTATGGTGATACAACTATGAGATTTGAAAAAGTCCTTAATTAATATATTTACTATATAAGGATTGTGTTGCAAAAAATGGCAGTAATTTTTATAGAATATGATACATAGATTGATCATATCCATATGGTTAGATTAGTTGTCATACAAACCACAATTTTTCAATAAAATTTGAAACCAATAATTAAAAAATCCTTCTAAAATTGACAATAGATTGAATATTTATAATTTTCAAGATGTTTTTCTAGTTCAAAATGTTAAATTTTAATTATGTTAAAATTTTAAAATATTCATTTACTTTTTTTTGAAGTCGTCTTTGGAAGGGTGATTTTTCGAATTAAAAATCTTAGCATTTGAGGATATAAGTATTTGTGAACTACAAAGGAAAGTTGTGAAAATTGATACCATAAAAATGTAAAAGCACTAATAAAAGATTCTACATGTATAAAACATGTTTGTTTTCTAAGTTGCGTTTTAAATTAAATTCCTTCATTATTCAAAATTTTGAACATCTATTCTTTTGGAGGATAAAAGGTCTCTACTTTGGGTGTCACATTATTTTCTACCTTGTTTGAAAGTGAAATTGATGAAAACCACTATTGTTTCAATTTATTTAACCTCTTAAATTGCTAAAGTCCTTGCCATTATTCCTTTTGGAAAAAAAATGTTTTGGGTAGGCTCTTAGTAGTCTCAATTCTCATCAAGATTTTTTGAATTTTTTTTGAGATAGGAAAATACATCAAATTTTAGGAAATAAACTTTTTATTTCAATTATTGTCCCAAATAAATTTTTTTGCCACTATAAGTCCTACATGAAGTTTGTTTGGGTAGCACCCAAAAAAATCACAAAAAGTCAATTGAAATTTTCAAAATTTTATTTCTCATATAAAATACTCTTGTCTACATAACCTAGAAGAAACCTGTGTCAAAGTTGACATATTTTTTTGGACATCATGTTACATTGAACATCATGATTTATCTTTTTATGTCAATAGTGATGTTTAATGTAACATGATGTCCAAAAAAATACGTCAACTTTAAAACGGGTTTCTTCTAATGATATAAGGATTTGATTCATGAATTCTATTTGGATTAGTGATGAGAAAGTTATGGACAATCTTGTTTTTCAAGAAATCTAAACATTTTGTTGAAAAAAATAACTTATAGGATTTATTTTTGAATGAAATTTTCAAAACAAAATTAGAAAAAATTGTTTGACAGGATTAAATTAGTTGCTAGAACAATTTCACTATTGGAATTACTTTGTTTCAATTCCATCTTAGAGCTATTAAAGAATAGTTTTTTTTATTCAATCTTGAACCTACTTCTACTCAATAATTTTTGAAAGAATGAAAATCTAGTGTATGTTTTCTTAATTGAATTCTTAGAATTTCAACTCAATTCTTCAACATAAAAAATTTAATTTCAACATAAATACTGCAAAAAGTATAAGCTAAGAAGATTCAAAGCCTTAAAATCTAGGCAAGCAAGGTGCCAAAACATTGGTTTTCTTCATTTAAAATGCAAATATTTTGCAATCCTTGGAGTGAAAGTTTTTAAAACAATTTCTAGACATTTTTGTACTAATATAGAACAAGATCATTTTGTAAAATATGCAGGAAAAATGATTTCAAATACTTTTTGCACTTTGCAATAGAATTGTCAATTTCGAGTGAAATTTGATGTAAAAAGGCCTTAGAATTGTAGGGGGTTGTTAAAGTTAAATTTTACTAACAAATATTAGTTAGTGTAATGGTAATCCAATTGAATATGATGTATAGGTTATAGTTTACAACCTTTTATTTAAAAAATCACCATTAATCACTATGTTACACTTTATAACCTAAATCCACTTTAGAAGAAAATTTGGACTTCTTCAAGTTCATTTAGGGATAAAGACATTAACCCTAGGAGCTCTAACGTTCTAGTTTTGAACAATGAACAAAGATGTTCTAAGACTTTATTTTTACTATAATACTTTTCATTCATCCAAACCAACATGTAAAGATGTAAAAAAACAAACATAAATTCAAGAACGAATTCAAGAGCTAAGGAGTTAAGACTATTTATTTATTTTTGGAATTCTCTTTCATCTAGCCACAATACATGCTTCTACCTCATAATTCAAAACATAATTGTTCACTTAACCTACATCTATCCATGTATCCATTATAGTAAGTACAAACTACAACAACTTGTTGTCACAATTTCTTCCACTGAAGATAATCATACATTTATCCAACCAAACCCTTGTCTAATATTTGAATGCTATTTTGAATATAAACCTTAAAGGACTACAACACATTTCAAATAGAAATAGTGAAAACTGCCACTTTTTAGGTCAATGAAAGATTTTTTTCCCCCAAAATAGTAGTGTACAATTTTTTTTAGAAACTCTAAATATACTAATTGAAAGATTATAATGTTTGAAGTTCAAAACAAAGTTTTTTTTTTCTAACTTTGACTAATAGAGACAACAACTTTTTAACCCTTCCTAAAGTGAGATTTTAACACTACACATGTTTTTTTTATTTGTTTTTAAAAACAAATTTACATTTGCATCTTGTAACATTTAAGTTATATACTTGCCAACTTTTAAAATTATAAGAAGAATTTGGGCCATGCTACCCCAAGCTACTTAGGCTATCCCCAAAGCTTAGGGCAACATAACTTTTAATCAGGGCATCCAATCAACAAAAAAAAATGAAATTATCACTAAGGGGGGGGGGTACATCTTCACACCCTTGTGCTAAAATTTCATGAACATTTGACAAATATTGACTTCATAGGAACCTACCCCAGATTTCTTACATACATTGAACAAATACTTCATTCCCCAGTGGTTAAAATCCAATTATTCATGGCAAACTAAAACAATATCTCTGATTCTTATAAAGATTGTGGAATGCAAATGTTGGAACAGTTGTACCACCATATCAAATCCCACACACACTCCAAAAAAAAGTTTAAAAAAAAGAAGCAAAAAGCTCACAACAAAGTGAGAGATTCTTAGCCATTGCAATCACATACACATGCAAGTCGTAAAAGAGCCAAATATCGAACTATGGGACAAACGAACTCCAGACCCCACTCGCCACATTATTGCCCTACCCTGTCCTCACTCCTCACCCACCGGCATCACTTGGGTCCACAACAGTTCACATAACACTCATCACACACACAAAAAAATCAGGACTTCTTTCTTGAAAACAAATAAGGTAGCCTGCTCTTAAAGCGACCATTTAAAACCTACCTAACTCATCAATGACAGTAATAGATATTTCAAGTAACATGTCACCCATTCCTAGATAGGGTTTGCACTTAGAACATGGTTACTTTTAGAGCAGATTACCTTACCACAACATTTGCACAACATACACACACTCAACAATAGTCACAAATAAAATGTGCAAGGTGGGGACACCCTCCAAAACTGCCACTTTTGGCTTTGGCTGCGCTAAGTTATTGTTAGTAGAAAGGCCAAAATTTTCATATTTGGGGGGATGGTGAGTGGAGGGAGGTTCCAACGCACCCAAAACCATTGCATTTGGATATTGTATGCAAAAGCTATGAAGGATGAAAGCAAAAACGTCACATTTGGATATCGCATGCAAAAGCTATGAAGGATGAAAGCAGTGATAGTTTGGAGAGAAGTTCCATGATTGTTTCTTCTACATGGGTACATATGTCACACAATATGTAGGATGTGGGTACCTTGAAACTGCCACTTCATGACAATATGTAGGATGTGCACCTTGAAACTGCCACTTTATACAAAAGTTATGAAGGGTAAAAATGTGATAGTTTGGGTAAAGGTTATGGGATTATTTCTTCTACGTGGGTACAACATGTATGAAGTGGGTACCCCCAAACTACCACTTTTTGCTTACTTAAATAGTTGCCATCATTAGTTGGGATAGATTTTTGCATATCTTTTTTTGTTGGCAAGTGAAGGGAGGTTCCAAAACTATGACATTTGGATACTGTATGTAATAGTTATGGAGGGTAGAGACATGACAATTTGGGTAGAAGTTGTAGGATTATTTTTCCCACATAGGTACATATTGATTTTGGAGATGTATGTAATGTGATGATGATGGTGGTTTTGGGTCAATGATGTAGTTAGAAGGGTCCCACCTTATGCTCACTTATATAGTGTTTCCTAGCATATTGTTGCAACAACTTGTGTACCTTGTTGGTGACTTTGAAAATTCCTCCCCTATGTACCAATAGTGTACATTTTCTTTTTAGAATGCACTCCATCGATACATGAGGATAGAATTGGGTGCAAGGGGTGGGAATGGGTATGTTTGCCTTTAACCCTTACACGTTGAGGTGGACGATTTGTGAACGATGAATGACAAAAGATCTATCTATGTAGGATAGAAGTGCAACTATTCATCCTTAGAATTTTGCAAGAAAAGTGGAGGTCTTCTATAGTAGTTTGTCTTGGAATGAGCGCTTTTATAAATTTTTAAGCTTTTAAAGTGATTTCCAAAGTCACCCCCTTGCCTTTTAAGGGTTAACCCACTTGAGGCATGCAATTCAAGCTTTTTCATCAACTTCAGTAGTAGCAGCAAGTTCAATTTTTCAGACAAACTCACACTGAAACAGCCTGTTTTTTCGAAATAATCCAACACCTGTAACTGTACTGTCCATATGATGGATTCATTTTTTCACTTGAAAATACTCCTTATAGCCACCCAATCAACTGAAACATCCAACCTGGTAAGTTATCAAAAAACAGCACTGATTGTGGGTACCCCATCATTTCACTTTTTATTGCAACAAAATCCATGTCGTTTGTAGATTCAAAGAAAATCTTGTATGAATTGAAGATTTTATAACCCCCAGTTGGGTGTTGTCACTCTGTTTGATTTGAAACCCACAGCAACAAGTGCACTTCGTCCAATCATGCATTGTGAATTAGTACAGTACATCCGTCACCCCCGTTTGAATCCATTGAATGTTCTTCATTCATCCCTACCATTGGTTCATCATCCAATCAACATTCATTCATCCCTGGAATTCCGTCACTCTCCATCCAGTCAGTGGTCATTGTTCATCCATCCGCGCACGGTAATGGCGTTCGTACTGGGGAGCCTGAAACGACAGGTCACACTTTTGCGCTGGCACGGTTATAGAACGACCCCCCCATCATTGTACCTCGCGCATACGTCGACGTTTCTCATCCACGGCGGTTCCAAACGGTCACAGGGGTAGGACAGCTTCGTTCATCACTTGAACGAATGTCGTCCACGTTTTTCCATTCCTTCGCGAGTTTCTGTCCATCCTCAGTGACAGAAGTGACAGAAGAGAGAGACGAAGGGAGGGGGGAAAGCTTTGGCCATGTCCTTGCAAGCCCCGAGGCCAGAGCTCGCCGGCGATGGTGTGTCGGTCCCGTTGTCGCATTGCTCCTGTCGATCCGATCCCTATTCTCCTCATGCAGCAGATTTAGGAAATCGCTACAGAGTGGTCGCCGCGAAAAAATCCGGAAGAAAAACGCTGCACTGAGACGTTAGTTCAACCTTTTCTTTCTCGGTGACGCTGTTCTTTCACTTGCAAGTTTTATTGCTCATCATCAGATTGCATCCAATCTTCTGCAGCACATTTTCGGATGTCTGTGCCTTCTGGCAGCAGCGGCTTCGTTGTTACTTATTATTGCGTTTTGTCGACTCTCGGCATTGCTGAGCTCGTGGTTGCCTGGCAGAGTGTCAGATTCCTTCGTTTGGTGGCGCGTGCGGCGCGTCAGGGGTGATCTTGGGGTAGGGATTTCGAAGGGATGTTGTCGAGTCGGGAGCTGCTGCTGAGCGGGGTGCCGGGCAGGGAGGTGAGGATGCGGAGTCGTCGATGGATGTGTGGATTGCGGTGTGCGACTTGCCAGGGCGGAGACAGATGAGTGGTAGTGGTTTGAAGTTTAGGAGGAGGAGGAACGTTGAGTTGTTATCACCATGGAGGAGGCTTTGGTGCAGTTGCAAGCGAAGGATACGAAGGAGCGAATGGCCGGGGTGGAGAGGTTGCAGACGTTGCTGGAGCAATGTCGCAAGAGCTTGACTGCCGCCGAAGTCTCCGGCCTCGTGGACGCGTCCATTTCTTTGCTCAAGGATAACAACTTCAAAGTAGCGCAAGGGGCGCTGCAGGCATTGGCGTCCGCAGCTGCGCTGGCGGGGGAGCACCTCAAGCTGCATTTCAATGCCTTGTTACCGGCCACAGTGGAGCGCTTGGGGGACAGCAAACAACCTGTGCGCGATGCCGGACGGCGCTTTCTTCTGGCGCTTATGGAGGTGGGAGATTGAGTTTCTTGAAATCTTGAGCAGCGGGCATTTCCGTTTGATGGCTGTGAGTGTTGTGCATTGATTGATTGGAAAGGAGAGAGAATAATGCAGGGCAATTCGTACGATTCTTTTCCTCTTCGGGAATGCTGGTTTATCGGTTCCCGATACCGCCTACATTTGTCGAATCTGTGGCCTCCAGTTTAGGGAGGGCTTCGACTCTTATGTCGTAGAAATTGCCCATATTGAGCGGAATGCGTTAAGAATTTATTTTTGAAAGTTTAGGGTTTTTGGTCAGGCTCTAATTAGGTTAGTCTGGAATTCGAGACGACTGCTGCGGAGTTTACACCAGCCCCTCGTATGTACTCCTCAAGTACATCTAAAGAGTATCTTATGTTCGCCGGGGAGACATTCCAGTGGTGGTGTCCCTCATGCAGCGAAGTCCCTCCTTGGCCTCGCATTTGTGTTCGTTGCTGTATAAACGATTGGCTAGAATGCTATTGGTTTGTTCGAGGACATGTTACGTAAGTCTCGACGATGTTACCGATTTTATCTGCCAGTTTGTACGAGTGCTCCTACGGATTCATATTGAACACATTCGTGCTGGATAACAATATCATGTGCTCAAAATTGAGAATTGATTCTGTGCCAGATTTCATCACCCACCACCATTGTGGAGAGAGCTGGTGCATATGCATGGAGTCATAAAAATTGGAGGGTGCGGGAGGAATTTGCCCGCACAGCGGCTTCAGCTTTAAATCTATTCACTGCAGCGGAGCTTCCATTCCAGCGACTTATCCTTCCTTCGGTACGATTATGAGAAATTTAGGATCATTTGTTCTGTTTCATGACCATCGCTTCTGTCATCTTTGCAGTGAAATGGGTATAAAAGTCCTAAGCAACACTGTTACATCCACCTACGTGCAGATTCTTGCTATTGGATATCCAATCCGAAAGCTGGCCTTGGATTATGGAAGTCATAGTTTGTTAGACTTTATCAATTGGTAGTAGTGAGCACTCTAATCTTAGCTACTCATGTTGTATGCAATCTTGCTTTGACAATCAGACTTGTTACTCAAGACTTGTACCGTAGCATGAGCTATCTCCAATTTGCAGTTGCTCCATTTGCTTTCGTGGTTATGTTGACCGTAGTTGTCGAAGGACCTATGTCGAGTCCTTCACCTGTGTTGGTATGTTGTGTCTCAAGTGTTGTTTTGTAAGTCGATTGCAGGTGCTTCATCTGTTGGAGGACTCAAACAGCAGCGTGAGGGAAGCAGCTATGCTTTGTCTCGAAGTATGTTCTCATCAATGACACAGTCGTCGATCCTATTTGGCTTGTATTAGAACGTCAGTTGGTTTGAGAATGCCGTGTCGTACGTTGTGGACTTTGGGATTGCACTTTTTGGGTCCCACAACTCGAGTGCTGTGGTACTGGAACCCATTGTTGTGTTTCCGGATCGTTCAAAGGGCGAATCACTCTTTCTTCTTTCTTCATTTTGTGTTACGCACATCATTCTGTCACACTGTCTTTTTGGAATCAGTCTTGGAAGTCGGCGTTGTCAATCAGGATTCTTAGCATCTCCTCTGTTTTCTCTGGCGATGTTGACCTTTATTCGGGTGTTTGAAATGTGAACCATTATAATGGAAATGTGAGGCACTTAGATTGTTAATTATATGGCATTACAGGAAATGTATCGGCAGGGCGGACAACAATTTGGAGATGAACTTCAACGCCACCAGTTACGAGCATCTCAGGTAATGCTTTGGTCCACACTTAGTGATTGCTTGTGATGAATTAAAATAATAAAATATGGGTAAAAAAGAGGATTTGAGGCGACAGTACGTTGCAAGCGTTGAGTGGGCGATGACTCTAAAAGCATCTTTATATGCAATTTAACCTTAGCAATATATAAAGTACGATCCCACTGGAAGATTCTGATGTTTTTGACCAGGCTGTAGCTTTTATTGTGTAGAAAGCTTTTGGATCGCATCTGTGGTCTGACTTGAAAGTGAATTTGGTTATACAGGGGTCAGTCAGGAGTCAGGAATTTGACGGTACTGCAATCTGATTCTCAAATTTTCCCTTCGTTTGCAGCTCAAAGAAATAAACGCCAGATTTGAGAAAATTGAACCTTTGAGGAACAGGTTTGACAAGCAACAGTCTTCGTCCGTTCAGTGCGTCACTCCACCAAATCGATTTTCCGCTCCTGCCATCCAGAACAAACCTGTTGCTCAGCAAGCTGTATCAAATCAGCATTGGCCTGCATCTGAGTTGAAAGTTGCTGTGTTGGGAGGAAGTACGAGGGGCAACAGTCCAAAGTCGAAGCTAGTTTCAGAAGGTAGTATTATGAGTTCTATCTTGACAAATTTCAGGACTGGTTTAAGCAAAATGCAGTGGAGGCGATTCCTTGTGTATCATCAGTTGTAGCAATTGTTAAAGGCATAAAGAGTATTGGTGATCTTGAACTAATTTGGTCATTCTGCAGGTGATAGTGCCATGGTCGAGAAGCCAGCTGATCCTATTAGAGTTTTTTCTGAGAAGGACTTGGCGAAGGAGTTTGAGAAAGCAGCAAGCATGCTTGCACCGGCGCAAGATTGGTCGATAAGGATGTCAGCCTTGCAAAGAATAGAAGGAATAGTTGCAGGAGGTACGTGCTAGTTAACATTGCGGAAATGACTTGTATGCCCATCTTTCTATTTTGACAGGTATCGTATTTTGACAGGTATCGTATTTTCTAATTTTGATGAGTATCGAGGGTCAAACAATTATTGAGAGAATGACTCCGACATAGGAGTTTCTCAGTGTTTTGTGTCAACGGGCATCCATTGACACTTGGTCAGCTGTGCGTGGATTGAACGGAGTGTATAGAAGTGTTGGTTCTTTTTGCTTTCTCAGCGACACTGAGAGAAATTGGAGGAATGTGTGTACATGGGATACTAGGATTTTATTATATGATGTCTGTTCACTGTTCTTTCACAGGTGCAACAAAGTACAGCGGCTTTTTGCAATTATTGAAGCAACTTGTCAATCCTCTTTGTGATCAGCTAGCTGATCGTCGATCTAGCATTGTGAAACAGGTACTACTAAACAGTGCTTAAGAGAGTAGCATTGCCATCCTGGTTTGTCTTATGTTGCAGTGTCCAGGCATAGCAACCGAATGAATCATTTTCTTAACTAAGGAAACCGTTGACTAGAGGCAAACTCGTAGAGAATGTAGGCATGTGCACTTGAATTTGATTTGGCTTACTAGCTAGCGGTTTTTCTACCTTTGTGCAGGCATGCCAACTCTTGAAAGTGCTGACCAAAGAGCTCAAACAAGACTTCGAAGCATTTGCAGAATCCTTTCTACCTGTGAGTCCCACATAAAATTTTGTACAATCGTGTGGGAGGAAGTCAATTTAATGTAACTATACCGAGTGTTTCTTTACTGAGAATATATCCTTCAAATTAGATTTCAGCAAGGGTTTAAAAATGTCTTATGGCTCACTGCTCAGATGCTTTTCAAGCTGGTGGTTATAACAGTTCTCGTTATTGCCGAGTCAGCGGACGCCTGCATCAAATCGGTCAGTCTCTGAAAAGGCTTTGTCGTTGGTTATCTTCCTTATTTTGTATTCTCTTTGATTCCTAGAAGCAGAACCTCGTATTATCACTTAATACCCTTACACCGTTACGTTACTTTTTTTTCTTTGTTCATCCTGATATATTGGGTACTTTGAGAGTGTCGGTTAGCGTTTGCTCACATCAATGTCTCCGCTGAGTATAGATCATGAGGTTCGATATTGGTGAATTGTTAGTCGCTTGAACGACCTACGAATTTGCCTCTAAAATCCATATCGCCTTAGTAGAATGTTGTATTGGAAGAATGGTTCATAGCCTCAGAGTCTGCAATGTGAAGAAAGTGAATTTAGTTATGAATTCTTCATTGCTTGTCTGCTGGTGCATCAGATGCTGCAACATTGCAAAGTTGCCCGAGTTCTTCCCAAGATGGTTGAATTGGCGAAACATGACCGGAATGCAGTGCTGCGGGCGAGGTATTCCGTTTGATTTATATGTGTTAACCAAGACAGCAGAGCTTACCTTCAACCCCTCAAAATTTGAGAGGGACGGATATCGTTGTATGGTTGAGAATGTTATAAATCTTGACCGGTACAGCTTTCTGCAACCTAATTGTGTAAATTTTTGACCTTGAAGGTGCTGTGAGTACTTGCTGTTGGTGTTGGAGCAGTGGTTTGATTCACCGGAGATGCAGCGCTCAGCCGAGCTTTATGAGGATCTTATCAAATGCTGCTGCGGAGATGCGATGAGTGAGGTACAGTTGGTCTTGCTATCTTGATGCGATACTGTGGTGTAGTTGTGGTCAGGTACTCCTCTTGCATTGCCGGGCGGTTCATTGTATTTAGCTTGTTGGACCAACCATGTTTTGGAGTACATTTGTCTAAATTTGTACGAACATGGAAACTATGAAGTCTACGCTCTGGGTGAGTGGTACATCCTAGTCTCATCCCAAGAATTCTCCTGTCGATTATGTTGCAGGTGCGCTCTTTAGCGAGGCAGTGTTATCGGGTTTTTGCTAGGTGCTGGCCTGATCGGGCACGCCGTCTTTATCAAGCATTCGACCCTGTTACTCAGAGGGTGAGATTTATGGCATGTGAACTGCCTGTAATTTCATTAATCAAATGCCCAAATGCTCTCGTGATGCTCTTGTATTTCTTTCTGTTTCTCTCCAACTTGAATATTGTAAATTTGTAATGTGTTCCCTTTTTTGCAGGTAATAAATGATGAGGATGGAGGGATCCTCAAGAAATATGGCCACTCTACCGTCCATGATACTCACCAATTTCGCAATCCTCCTGGCATTCCATTTCGCAATTCCACTGGCATACCAGCTCTTGCGATTACTCACAATACTATATCATCTGGGCTATCTAATTCGTCAAATGGGCTTCAAACTGCTTCTATGAATGGCTATAATACTAATCCTGTATCGAGGCCATCGTCAAGTATACTGCAGAGGAAGTCATCAGAAGGTCCTCCTGAAAGAAGCTTACAAAGTGTGTTACAAGCCAGTCAACAACAAGTAAATGCTATTGAGAGTATGCTAAAGGGTGTTTCTGTTGACGATCAAGGGTCATATTATTCAAATTCCCAAGCAAGCGGTAATTGCTCGAGTCAACAAAGAATATGCCCTATTTTTCGCCCCCTGAATTTTTCGTACTTGTGTGCATTACCAAGCAGAAGGTTCTTTCTGTTTCTAGGGAGTTTTGTGTATGAACTAACTGACACCATTCTTTTTTTCCAGTTGAAAACAGTTATTCCAAGATTCATTCCACTGGTGGAAGCTGGCCCTTACGTGCCGGGGTTGATCCCCCTTCCTCTAGGGATCCTCCTCATCAAGCATCGGGTGCTGCACCATACCATCAACCTAATCTGTCAGGCTTTCGACCTGGAAGTGCTGGAAGAACACTAAGTGGACCCTTGGCATTTGGCGACATGGACGCTGGAAGATTCGCAGACTTTACAGGGATGAGTAGAGAAGCTGAGCTTGGGGGTGACATGAACCAGGATTTTGCACGAGGCTTAGGGAAGACACAATCAGCGAAGAGAATACCAATGAGTGCCCAAAAGTACAGTACCCGAAGCTCTAATGGTGATTATGACGAGCCCAAACAAGCTAAGCGCATTCCAAAGCCGGAAGGCCATGTTGACAGAACCGTATCAGATGGGAATTCACATGCAGTACCAGCATATCAGAGGCCCCTTCTTCGACAAACCGTGTCAGGAAGGTCGACAGGAAGTAATAGGAGTAGCTTAGAGGACAACCTGCCGACTGTTGTTATGAATTCTTCTGGGGAGGTGTTCACTTACATGGATGGCTTGATGTCATTAAACGATGCTTTAACCGAAGGCTTGACTCCTGGTTCAGACTGGTCGGCCCGAGTTGCTGCGTTTACATTTCTCAAGAAACTCCTTCAGCAAGGGAGTAAAGGTCTTCAAGAAGTAAGTCAAAGCTTTGAAAGGGTCATGAGGCTGTTCTCTGAGCATCTGGATGATCCTCATCATAAAGTAGCACAGGCTGCTCTTTCTACTCTCGTGGAGCTGGTGCCAGCATGCCGGAAGTTGTTTGAGACCTACATGGAGAGGATTTTACCACACGTGTTTGCACGACTTGTGGATGCAAAAGAGGTCATTCGACAGCTCAGCACATCTGCTCTTGAGACGGTGGGTAATACTTACAGTATCGACGCACTTCTGCCTGCTTTACTTCGGTCGTTGGATGAGCAGCGATCTCCAAAGGCAAAGATGGCCGTTATCGAATTCGCTATAGCTGCATTTGCAAAGCTGGCCTTGAACGGAGAAGCATCAGGTGGGAGTGGGCTGCTGAAGCTTTGGCTTGCTAAACTAGCCCCTCTTGTTCACGACAAGAACGCGAAATTGAAGGAGACAGCTGTGACAGGCCTCATATCCGTGTATTCTCATTTTGAATCACCCATAGTTCTGAACTTCATTCTTGGATTGTCCATTGAGGAACAGAGTACTTTGCGACGAGCGCTCAAGCACTATACTCCTCGGATAGAGGTGGATCTTATGATCTTAATGCAGAACAGAAGCCAGCGGAGTAAGACAAAGCCTGGTCATGAACGACCTTCCACCTCATCAATCCTGGAAGAGAGAGACGAGGACTATATTGAGCAGGTGTCTCCAACTGGAGAGAGGAATCAGATTGTGGGAGGTTACTCGCCTGTGGCTTTGAGTAATATAGGTCGAAAGTGGGCTCCCACTGCTCAGCCTGACGCAATGAACATGGCACATCAGGAAGGTGTAATGCCCTCTATGACTGAGCAGTCTAGACATTCATATCCCCCTTTTCCTTTTGTTGGAGACTCATCTACTCCTTCCCTAACCAAGGCCAAAGACTCAAGTAATAACGTAAGCAGCAGTGCAGAAATCACTACCTCATGGTTCAATCAAACCCAGGTTCAACAGTCCCTGGGTCTGGATACTAGGCATAATGTTTCACCCTTAGTTAACTCAGAGGGTGGTAATAACTTGGATTCAGGGCTTGGCATGGTGACCAATTCTGGTAACCTACACTTCACCGACTTATCAGCCAACATTCACAACAAAGACGAGGTCGATTTTTACCATCAGAAGATGAATTCAAAGTCTCTGAGTCCAGTACCATCAGATTCCTCAAGTGGTGTTCTCCAGGTGAGATTGTTTTTGTCTAAATGTTTGGAGTACTTATATGTTTGTCACCGATTTGAGCCAGTGAACTTGGAAGCTCTTGTGCTTCAATGCCTTCCAACCTTTCCTGAGTCAATGTCCTTACTAATTAGTTTATCTAAAGTATAACATGTTTTGTGCACATGGTAAATGCCTTACTGTCCATGCTCCTCGTAGTTATTACATTTGAACTCATTTTGCGGCTCTTTCCTGAGTCATTTTTTCAGATGTCAAGCTGGGATGGTGGGAAAGCAATGGCAGTGAAAGAAAACGCACTTCAGCAACTATTGGAGCTCTCGCATCACAACGATTCTACTACTTGGGCTAAGGTGGGCCGCGTTGCTACTTCCCTCTTGCTGATTCTGAGAAGTAAGGTAGAACAACCCATTGTGGTCAAATGACTCATAGTGGACACCTAGGGAATGACCCCATCATGGTTTATTTCAGTATGTGAAATTTTGACCACAATGCATGTCTTACGTGACAGTAATGGAGTGATTAGTGACTTCATTAGGAACTTCCTACTTTTCTGTGTGAATTCATTGTAAGAATGAACTTTTTAGACTTTCTATGTTAGAAAATACAATGACTGCTTTAGGTGAACAAAATGAACATGATGGATTCAGATTTTGTTGGTACTAAGGTAGTCTACAGACTCTTTTGGGCCATGATGCATTGAACACTTCAAAAATTCACAGCAAATTCATACTTTGTCAAAAAAACATAATTTCAATTGCTCTCACTATTTCTCAGACTTGTATTAATGTGGAAAAAAAAATTGAAAAATTTCAGCAACAACATGAGGTCAAACTTCTAATTCTGACCACAATAGGTTGTTTTACCTTTAGTTATTGCTGTCTGTTTATGATTTTTAAGAACATATTTGGTTTTTGAGTCTGAATCGGTTATGAGGCGATTGGCTTACTTAATGGAATTACGTCTAGAATGCTAGCCACTCTGTATTCATTCAGGAACTAGTCAGATGTTTCCACATACCCTCTCAGTGTAATGGTGCTGTTGGTAGGGCTTTCTGACGAGAATGGGGTTTGTTATGCAGTTCTATAACCAGATTATAACACTGGTGCTGGAGGCTCTGGATGATCCTGAAGCAACAATTAGAGAGCTTGCTGCATCAGTCATGCTTGAGATGCTCAAAAATCAGGTTTGTCTGACATCATCTCAGTCTAATTTGTTGAACTCCGAAGTTTAGTTGGTGATTGCGTCTCAGTCCCCTTCCAGTAAAGGATTGAGAACTTACTATTTCCCCTTCCATCTCAGGGCCTTTAACCTGCAAGATAGAGCATGCCTATCGCTTATTCTAACTAAGCTTTGATCGAGTGCAATCGTTATGGCTTTGATTTCATTTATTCATTTTCATGTCCTATTTTAGTTCAATCGTGCTCTACCTTTTGTCTGTTACAGCAAATTAATAATTGCAACGGTAGTCATGCTCAGTCCATTGCAGGCATTTTCCAAATTAACTTCTGACGCAATCTCACTTTTTCAATGCAGAAAGACAGACTAGACAAGGATACTGAAGTTTTGCTAGAGAAACTTTTACAGTCAGCTAGAGACACTGACGCTAAGGTAACATGATTCTCAATAGTGAATCCTGGCTCATCCTGTTTGGCATGAATGTGTCTGGCTGATGCATGCGAAGGTTCTCTTTGCATCATGTAGATGTTTCTTAAATATGGAACTGATTCTGCAAATTTCTCATCCAATACGTGGCTTGATATGAGATACATTTACTGAATAAGATGTTGAAGAGTATGGAAGTGGAATCATGTAGTTTAACCCTTTTAAATGGCGTTGCTTTCTGGACTAATAAGCTCTGGAGACGGTCAGATACTCACGTGCATATGAAATGCAGGTGAGTGCTGCGGCTGATCTTTGCTTGAATACTGTTTTGACGGAGCTAGACACCTATCGATGCCTTTCGGTAAGTTTTTCGTACCTTACGCATGACACTCCCTATGCATTGATCGTACACTGCAGACATTTTCCATGTCCTTGACCGAGTCCTTTTTATCGTCCTTTGTATCGTCTATTAAAGTGTCCTTGATATTTGGCAGGTTGTTGTACCACTTTTAGTGTCCGAAAATGAGAAGACGTTGGTGACTTGCATCAGCTGCCTGACCAAAGTACGTTTTTCCTTTCACTTGCAGTTTGTATCGTCACAATTTTCTGAAATTATCATGCCTTTCTTTAAAGAGCGGATTGGGAATGAGAGATGCTAGAGTTCTGTATATGCGTTACTTATATGGTCACTCAATGTAATGCAAGATTAAGCTACGAACTTTCTTATGTTTCGAAAGTACATTTTGTTTGAAGCTGGCACACTTTTCACTTACAATACCTAGTCGTCTTCACTAAACTCTCAGCGTGTTGTTTAAAACGTGAGTTACGCTTACACTGCATCATATCTGCTTACGTCATTATTTTTGCCTCTGCAGCTCGTAAGCAGGCTTCCTCCAGAGGAATTAACGTCGAAGCTAAATTCTTTCTTGCCAATGCTCTTTGATGCCTTCGGGCATCAGGATGCAGATGTTCGAAAGGTTTGAAACCTGTCTCTTGCCTGTGATTGGTGTGAAAGCATGAAAAGTCAACTTATAAATTTTCTGATGCCGTTACTTGTAATTCCATTTGTACTGTAATTCCACTGCTTGATGATGTCTTTTGATGCTGGAAGAAACTCCTTCAACTTGATAAAGCCTAAAGTACCTTCCTCTAGACAGGAAGTAAACGTTATAGCCAACAACTGTGAAGTTGCAATGTGGCTAGTCTCTCTTATCCTAACTTGAACGTTATTATCAAATTGATGCTGTTTGATCTTGGATTTGGTTCTGCAGACTGTGGTTTTCTGTTTGGTGGAGATACATATCGTTTTGGGCAACTCGTTTGATCCATATCTTGGAAGTCTTAGCAGCACACAGCGACGATTAGTCACCATCTACTCAAATCGCATTTCCCAGGTGCTCCACGACTTTCAAATTTTTGTGTTTCAGTATTGACGTTATGATATCGAGTGTCTTTCGTTCGTATCATCAGATTCAAAGTGCTTTCAAAATCCATGTCTGGTGTTGGTGCTCAACTCAAACTTCCTTTAATTGTTCTAAAGCTGCTGATGTTTTAACAATTTTACTGATCGAAACTGTTTTGGACCAGGCAAGAAAGGGGTCAGCCTCACCATCAACACAGCCGCTCTAAGACCACCTTGCTCGGCATTCCTCAGAAAATCAAATTTGAAACTTTACATGGCACAGGAAGCCACTGCCCATAGGAAATAGTTTCCATGTTGGCATTGGTAGATGCGCTGTACCTGTCTTTTTGACAAACAAGCACCTTTGGCCTCATAATCCAAGCTAACCTGCACCTGTACTTTTTATGTTTGACTTTATTGATTTGCACCTGAAGCTGAAGTGCTTAAGCTTACTCAAGCTCTGGTTGAGTAGTCAGGGCTTTGACTTCAATTCGCTGTCTGAATACTAAAGCTAGCAGGTTGGCAGACAGAATAGAATACCCTGAGTTATTGTAAACATCCACATGAATGGAAATGGACCTGTTCCCTGATTTTCGACCCTCGTATTTCTGTTCCATTGTGAAAGAGTTCCATGAAGTGTGAACTGCTGATAGAGTATGTGTCGTAGACCATGTTCATCCGTTACTCCAGTAGCTTTGTGAGGTGCTGACAGTAGCTTAGACTGTCATGCTTGTGCCATGTGTCATGATTTGGATAGACCTGCACATGGTTATATTTTGAAGGTGAGGGAGCTTCTTTCATGATTATTTTTCCAAACTTCATCGTCAAATTGGTGGTGTCATTCTGTTCCAGAGCTCCAAGGGACTACATATGATTTCCTGTCGAGATTAGAGCATCCTCTTTTGGATTAACTTTAGCTGCCTTATCTGCAGCACGTGCAGACTTGTGAGCCAAAAGATAATGTCTTAAGTCTGATGTCAAGATGAGTCTGAGATCTGAATTTTCTAAATTTTGTAAATTCTTTTGAGTTTTACAACAGTAAGTTAACAACTGAAGGAGCAATTTTGAAGACAAATATGAAAAATTAACCCCACTGCCCCTGGGGCCTAAAAGTGTCCGCATATAGTCCCATTGGAAGTCCCATTGGAAGTCCTATAACTTTTGCATCCGATGTCCAAATTCAATCAAACTTGTTGGGAAATATATGTTGTCTTCTAGTTTGGGTGGGAAATTGGGTGGGACAGATCAATCCCAATTTGGAAGCCATTAAATGTTCAGAGGTTCAATTATCCCAATTTGGAAGCCATTAAATGTTCAGAGGTTCAATTATCCCAATTTGGAAGCCATTAAATGTTCAGAGGTTCAATTATCCCAATTTGGGAGCCATTAAATGTTCAGAGGTTCAATTTGAGTTCACCAAACTGCATTTTGATTGCTCAACTTTGGGGGATTGTATCTCTATCTAATGTCTGATTTCAAACCCTTCATCTAATGTCTGATTTCAGTAAAATTTGATGGCCCCTTGAAGCATGCCAATCCAAGGTGTTTTGAATGTTTGGGAGTAATTCAAAGTTCAGCCAAACATGGACATTTTTGGATCAATTACGGTGAACTTTGGGAGCCTATTTCTTCTTCATACAATGTGTTTTTAATAAATGTTTTTGAGAAAGTTGTACATAATAGTCTAATTTGTGTGGTTAAAATTTCATATCAAAACTTTGGCAGCCTATTTCTTCTTCATACAGTGTGTTTTTAATAAATGTTTTTGAGAAAGTTGCACATAATAGTCTAGTTTGTGTGGTTAAAATTTCATATCAAAACTTTGGCAGCCTATTTCTTCTTCATACAGTGTGTTTTTAATAAATGTTTTTGAGAAAGTTGCACATAATAGTCTAGTTTGTATGGTTAAAATTTCATATCAATCGAAGAAATTATGAGTGGTTGAGAAGCATTCTAGGAGATTCAACCCTCAATGTGTTTTTTAACACTACTAAAGAATTCATTTTCTTTAGTAGTGTTAAATGTTTTTGAGAAAGTTGCACATATTAGTTTAATTTGTGTGGTTAAAATTTCATATCAATTCAAGAAATTATGAGTGACTAAGAAGTGTTTTAGTAGGAGATTTAGCCCTCAATGTGTTTTTAACACTACTAGAGAATTCATTTTTTCTATTGATTTTGGTTATGTTGTCTTGAACAATTTTCTGTTGATTAAACCAATAATCTCTTGATTTGGTTCACTTTCTTGTTGTTTTATGTCCAAGACAACACGACCACAACAATAGAAAAATTGAATTCTCTTGTAGTGATTTGCAACTTTCCTTACTATTTTTTGACATTTCAAAGCCATTTTACAAATACAATGAGTCAATCAAATGATATTTTCTTTCACCAATGTGTTTGTGTGTTAGTTTTAAATTGCTTTATATTTTAAAGTTTTTCCATTTGAGTAGATTTAGAAATTGAATTTCACCTCCAAATGTGAACCAAGTATTAAGTCAAATTTTGTTTTACAACTTTGTAGAATAGATTTAAAGGTTTTCAAAAACAAGGTGTTGTTAGAAAAATTTCAGTATCCTTTTTCTACACTAAAATATTATAATCTTGTAATCTATGAGACCAAATGACTTCAAATTTGATTCATGTCATCTATAGCATGTACACTACAAGATTGTATAATCATGACTTCAAAAGCAATGATGTTTTTAATTCCAAAAAGGCCCTAGTCCTTAAAAAGGTTAATTAAAGTTGGCAAGTGCAATTTGGCATATTTAATTAATCTATACATGACCAAGGCCATTTTTTGGTCAAAAAACACTCAAAACTACCATCTCTATTGCATACATCCAAATTTTTAACAAAATGTATTTTTTAGAAACTGAACCATAAGATCTTCTAAAAGGAAGAGACTAAGACATAACATCCTTAAAATAGGGCCTCATCTTTCCAAAACCTAACTATATAGTCCAAAAGATCAAGGCATGATACAAAATAGTGCTTAACATTCTCAATCAAAACCCACCAAGTGCATAGGTACAATATTTTCTAAACCATTCTAATGTATCCAAGTACTAATCACAAAAATATCTATGTAAAATGAACATAGACAAGGTTGTCTAAATGCTAGCATAGACTTGTTCCAAATGCTCTAAAAAATGGGAGATTTGACCAAAAGGCTCAACCTCGCTTGTACCCATCTCCCTTTGCCATTCCGTTCAAGTGAAAGTCCTAGAAGTTCAAAGGTTGCATCCAAGTAAAAATCACCACACCTAAATAGCCTTAAGCAAAAAGGGAGCAACATCCCTAATTGTGTGTTTTATCACTCTACAAACATTCTAATACATCTTTTAAAAGCTAAGGCAACCCTTTTACATCAAAAACTTATTTAGAAATTGCAATTAGAGGTCCAAATGAGCTAAACTTGAGCCCTAAATAGAACAAACAACATACAATCAATCACCCAAACACTTAATCTTCCACATGCATTGACATCATTTACTTTCTCAAGTCCTTAGATCTACCACTAACCACCTAACCTTCATTTTTAAACACTCTTAGTATTCCCATCAAAACACTTTCACTAACTAATCCTAATCTTAACCTAACTTGGGTGGTACCTCCATACTTAATTAAGATCTATATGAAACAAGATTCTTTACTTACACCTCAACTATTAAAAATTCAAATACATTTCATTCATTATAAATAAATACAATCAACAAGTTTCCTTCAAAGTAGTGTTTATGAACATTTAAGGCCCATGGCCTCCAATTCCAAAAGAACAATGTTTTCAACAAAATAAACCACGAATCTACTCACAACCAAAAAGGCAATCAACACCTTTGGAGTAGATTGGTTGCTACGTCTTTGATCTTTAAGATCTATAACCTCTTCAAAACTCATCTCCATTTGCTTCTTTGTTCATGAAATATAGACCTATGAAGTTGGCTGTCTTGAATGTCATTGGCAACCAACACCCTCTCAATAAATTGCCTACTGTGTCTTCGTCCTTGCTTGAAATCCATTGAGTCCAGATTTTTTGAAAAGCTGGATTTATGATCTACCACCTCTCCAAATTTCAATCTCATTGAAACTATTGTCCGAAAGTTATAGCTCTTTAAAGTAGACAACTTCCATGGGCAGCGGCGGCTGACCATTTTTCTCTCATTTCTCAACACCCTCTTCACTCTTCACCTATTGTTTCTCCACATAGATGAACCTACTCAACAAATTTGTTATCTCCCCTATCTAATTCATCTTCCTAGTTCTCCTCACACCTACAAATCTATCTCCACCACACTCTCTTCTTCCAAAACACAAATGCAAGAGACAAAATCCAAAGAGAGAGAGGGAGAAAGAAAGAAGTGGTTTACAAACCCTACTCTCCACCATCTATCCAATGCCTACATCTACATCTTCATCTTTGTTTCTTTTAATCTTCATTCTTCTTAGTCTTCACCTTCATTTCTTCATAGTTTGACTTTCATTTCTATTTATTGTAATTGATTTTTTCTTTTTCTCATTTTTCTCATTTGCCTAATTCAATTAATTTTACATATTACATATTTTGCTTAATGTCTTCTTGATTTTAAATTCTTAGTTTTTTCTTAGAATTTTCTCACTATTTTTATATACTTGCATTTTGTAGAATTCACACCATTATTCTAATTTCCTCATTGCTATTTAATGAAAGACCTTTACTTCATGATTTAACACTAAATTTTCCTACTCCTCAATTCTCCTAAATTATTGTATTTACATTAAGTCTTAATTGTGAGCCGCTACGGTAGCTCACATATTTACTAGAAAAATACTTCACCTTACATCAACATAGAATTTAGTCTAATAGTATCAAGTTAGATATTAATCAAAGATATAATGGTTATTTATAAATCCTAAGACTAATAAAAATGCCATGGCCCATCTAAATCTATTCACAAGTTTCAACTATAGAAAAAGGAGTCCAAGAAGAAGAAATCCATATGCTTGACAGTTAAATCTTATACCAATTTCATGATGGAGAATTCAAATTTGAAAGTTGAGCCTTACCTAGTTATATCCATACCAATACATACAATAAACCAATATTATGTTAGTGAGGTTGTAACAAGTGTCTTTAGGTGCAAACAATTGCTATCTATGTTACAAATCTAGTATACTAAAAATAGGAACTAGTAAAAAAGTTCACAAGGTAAAAGGCATCAACGTCAAAGCAAAACTCCTAAATTAATTCACAAAACTACAAAGTAAAGAGACCTTTGCCATTTCCATGATTTGATTGAAGCCCAAGAATTAATATACAAAAAAACTTCACACCAAAGTGAATCACTACAACCAAAGCCCAAAGATGAGATAAGTGAAATAGAAGGCTATTTCATGCTTAAACAAATTGGAAGGAAAGTACTCCAAAGAAGTCATAATGCAGTAGTTAGTAATAACTATCTACCTTAATGGTGGAATTATTGTAATTAAGGTCACACCCAAAGTGGGTTGGGTGGGTGGTATTTTGAACCATTAGGCCTAAATTAATCCCATTTGAAAATTTCGTAGCAGTATAGCATTGGACCATAAGAATATCAAATTACCTAATTAAATCAACTAAAATTCATAGAGGGATTTCTCATGTGAGTGTTAAAAAACATCACCATTTCAAGTTAAATAGTGGAGGCACGATAAAAATTGGAATAATTTATTATCTAAATGTTTAGTCCATAATGTATTAGGAAAGAAACAAAAATTTCTAAAAATCATAAATGGGTAGAAAGTTTCATTATGTATGTGCTTTAAATCAATTATTGGGACAAAAATAATAATAATAAATGGGATTTAGGAGTTTGAAAAATTATGAAGGAAAAATCATTTCCAAAAAAGGCAAAAGGTCCTAGCATGTCTTCACATGACAAATTATTGTGTCCAAAAAATAGAATGAGCCTCAATTTTGGAAAATTAATGCATGATAATTGCCAAAGAAGAAGAAAAGACTAAGACATAACATCCATGAAACATAGCCTCATCTTTCCAAAATCTAACTATATAGCCAACAAGATCAAGGCCTAACTATATAGCCAACAAGATAAGGCATAATATAGAGTAGTGCTTAACATTGTCAATCAAATCCCACCAAGTGCAAAGTTAGATACAATATTTTCTAATCCAATCCTATCATCACAAAGTTCTACGACAAAATTGTCAACAATAAATGTACGATTATTGTTGAACATTACTTTTATGTTACATAAATTCATTTGAAAATATTGTTACAATATAGTATTTACATTCATTAATACCATGCAATTTAGTCATGTCATTGATATTTGAGTTTGAAGTGCTAAAATTGCATGATAACTATGTATGACAAAATATATATGACTTTAGTAGTTTAGTGGTCGATGACTGACATCATGCAACATTAATGCTTATTTAAAGCATATAAAGTTAGTGCAACAATCACACAACATGTCTTTGCAAAATTATTGCACTAACATTTCATTTTTTTTATCTTTCACATTTTAGTACTAAGTCGATTGAAAAGCACTCAAGATTGTATTGAAAGTAGAAATTTAGACCTCATTTAGGCATAGTAGAATAATTCTTTTCAAATAATTTTGAATTGAAAAAATTTGGTAAATCAAGCTATCTTTAATTTTTTTTAAATCATATATGAGATTTAGAGCCTCTAATTAAAATTCATGAACAAAATTCAAAGAGAATGTTTAAAACTGTAAAAAAAATGTCCCTTCCAACCTGTCTTTGAACATTGTCCATATCTTTTTATTGGAGGCTATAACTTTCAAACACATTTTTGGAGATAAAAACTAACTTGATTTATCAACTTTTTTCAATTCAAAGTTTAAAAAAAAAAGTTATTTTACTATGCCTAAATGAGGTTTGAATTTATACTTTCAACACACAAGTCCTACATTTTAACAATTAGCAGGTAAGCTCTCATCTTTAAGTTAAGTCATATCCTTTGAGTGTTCATTGAATGGATTTCAATATAAAAAGAAGCCTTCCACACTCCATTCACACTAAATATCAATTAATTGATTCCGTCACTGTGCCATTGAATTTTTTGGTAACCTATTGATGAACTTAGTTCAAGCTAAAATTTAATGGCTTACAATAATGATGGATTTAGTTCAATTATTTTGTGCAATTATTAAGTTGCAAATTAGAATTTATTAAAATGTATACTTATCAAATATTGACAAAGAAAATGCAAGAAATTTATTTAAGAAAAAAATTACTATTAATTAGAATTGTGATCAACAATTGAACATTGACCATATTTTTTGGAACATTGATATCATTTAATAAGTATTGTTGTAATACAAACAGAAATGACATTATTGTCGTGGAGTTTTGTGTACTTCAACGCACATAAAATGCATAACAAAGCTAATAATTTTTTGTGCATAATTTGTGTCTTTTGCACACTTGTGATTAACATATAGAAGTCACATAGTTAATATTGATTACAAAGTAGTGTCAATTCTTTGCAATAATAGTGTGCATCATAACCATGCAATAAGTTGTAAATTAATGTGTGCATTCATGAAATAATAGTAACCACATGATGTTTATTGACAATCCACAAGGTCTAAACTTTGTGATGATGTATCCAAGTGCTAATCACAAAAAAGTGATTAGCACTTGGATACATCATCATAAAAATGTCCATGTGAAATGAGCGTAGACAAGTACTCCAAATATCAATATAAACTTGTTCCAAATGCTCCAAAACATGAGGGACTTGAAATGAAGGCTTAGCCTCATCTATACCTATTCCAATACACACAGTAAGCCAATGTTATGTTAGTGAGGTTGTAAGAGGTGTCTTCAACTATAGCCAATTGCTATCTATGTCACAAGTCAATAAAAACCAAAAAATTACATAAAAATTTACAAGTTGGTGAATACAACGTGATCCTAAACATAGTCCACAAGCCTAATGATTTTTGCCATTCTTGTGAAGTACAAGTCATGGAAGTTCAAAGGCTGCACCCAAGTAAAAATTACCACATCAAGAATCAACCATCACAATGCAAGAAGAAAACTTAGAGACAAGGAAGCCACTATATGTTAACTATTTTGAAATTTGGAAGGAAAAAGCCACAGATGACCATAATGGAGTAGTTACACCTACTCATTATGCCAAAAGTGGTGGACATAAGCCAATTAATTAGTCACCCTTAGTGGGTGGGTGGTATTTTCCTCTAAGAAGGCTATTAAAATTAAAAACCATGTACTATTGGGAAACTACATGTGAATGTATAAGGATTTTAAGACTTGTAGCGTATCTAAATAACACAGATCAATGTATTTAATATAAAATCCATATGGATGTGAGCCCATCCTAAAGAAGCATTTTTCTATAAAGAAGTAATGATAGGTTACTATCTACAAGTGTGAATTTGAGAATACTGGAAAACAAATCAAGAATTGAATCCAAGGCAAAGAAAGAATTGACTATAGCCACAACAAAAGCTATAGAAATAAATGACTGGTTTTATATTGTTTTATCCTAAAGTAAGCCATAGGATAACTTCAAAAAGTGAATATAAGTGAATTGTTCTATGGCTAAAGAAAAAGAAGAGGTGGTAAAATTTTCAAGACATTTTACCATATAGATTGAATGATATATGCATTTCAAGTGAAAGACATTTAGAAGACTGAGATTCCCCAACAAGATGCCATGTTTGGAATCGTGTGATCTTCCAATAGAAGCGTGAGTTCTGGTTGAATTTGGAATAATTTCGTTGAACAAGCTAAGGTATTAAGAGGTCCAGAAATGGACCACTTCAGAAGTTTTTGGCCTCTACAGAACAGAATATGGAAGCAAATATTTTTGAAAGAATTTTGGTGGATAGGGAAAACAAAAGTCCATTGAGAGTTTTCATGAACTTTATGTGATTTAATGGTGATTTTCCAAAGTGACAATAGTGTAGGTTGCTATAATTGGGCATAGACTAGGGTAGTAATGAATGGAAAGAAGTTTTGAAATTGAAATCTTAACCCCTCAAGTCCCATGCCCATTTTTCTACCAAAACCACTCAAAACTACCACTTCTACTACAATCACCTACAAAATAAAATTTAAAACCATAGGATCTAACCATAGGATCTTGTTCTACACTTGTCTTAAATCATGTGATTGTGACTTTTGACTGTATAGATTGAATGATATTAGCATTCATAGTAAAAGAAAAAAAATTACTTTTAAGAAGTCGCTATGATTACCCACAAAATAAAACGTTCCCTTACTTTCACATCTCTAATCCAAATGGAATGAATCAAAGCTTTCCATTTCCAAAAAGAACATAATTTTAAAAAACATATATATTAAAAAATTTATTTCAATTTTTTGTGGATTTTTTTGCTGCCTAGTCTCCCCCACTTTGAGGTTATTGTGGCATAACTTTTGCTACCAAGCACCGATTGAAATAAAAATTATATTCTCATAAAGCTCTTATGAGAAAGTTTTTCTATCTTATGAGAAAGTTTCAAAAATGTTTTAGTAAAAATTGAGATCATAGGAGCCTGCTCAAAATCCATTTGGGAACTTTAGGGAACAATGGGATTTTACGGGTTAAATCCATTCCCTCCCACCTATAAAAAAAATACCACACTACATTAAATTCCTTTGCTTTTAGCTTGAAGCAGTAAATAACTCATTCCCACTCTATTGCCACACTTTACAGTCACTCCTACCACCTCTATAGGGTTGTAAAAGCATGCAGACAGATCACTCCAAACACTTGGCTCTTTTAATTCATTGTTCTCTCTCTAGTTCTGCCACTTGTATTTAGATGATTGCTAGTGCCTGAACTATTTTGAGCGTCTTCCTATATCATCCATAATCCAAGCCTCCCTCTGTGCTATTTGTAACAGCCTTGTCATTCAACTGAGGGATGGATTGTTTGTAGTAAAACCACCTTCAGTGAAGTTACAGAAATTCTTCAGGTATTACAACCAGAAATTACCAGAAATCACCTTCCTCATGGCCTCTTAAGAAAGGCTAGGGAAGATTGTCCCCCACATTGCCCCAACCAACAACAAATGTAAAACATTGTCCCTATTTTGTGCCCCATATTTTTGTATTTCTTTAGCTCTTGAAATTCATTTTAGGCTTTGGATTGCAAATATGAATTCCAATTTTCCAAATTTCATCAATGAGGGGTCAAGTCACCCGGGCCCTATAATCCAAAAACTGGATCCCTATTCAAGCCAAAGTTCAACCTTGTGTTATCAAAGCCGGTAGTACATCATATGTTCTAAAAAGTGCCCTGTAGTGCTCCCACCATGCAAAGCTTTGTTGATTATAAATTCTTTTAAGGCAATGTTGAGGTCCCAATTACAGTGCCTCTCAAACTATTTTGTAAACTTCAAAATTTGGTTATAACTAATTGAAGGATGTTAAGAAAAAATTGGACATTTTCTTGAATGATCCATGTGCACTGAATTCATTTTCATTTTAAGTTTCAAAAACCAAATTTGCATTTTTAAAACTTCAGTGAGCTTATACCAAATCTAGAATTTTTTTATATTAATTCATTACTCAAGGAATGTGAATAATTCAAATCATTGATGGTTCTGGGCAACAATGCCAAGTTGTAGGTATTTACTATGAATATTATTTACTACCAATTGATTAAATTAGAAAATTTTGTATTCATATTTGGAATCAAAGACCTCAAGTTGGCTAGCAAAATTTACAAAACACAAAAACCAAGGATCTAATCTAGGGACCAAGTTTTTACATTTGTCCCCTTACATTCCTATGTGGTATAAAAAACCCACAAATTCAAATTATATACCATAGAAGCTTTAGCCTTGACTATTCAAGTATTTGCTTGATGAGGTTAGCCAAATTTGTAAGATGCAGGTGTAAGTTTGTACCAATTGACAAAGGCATCATGAAAGTGTTGCAATTGTAAAAAAAAAAAAATTCAATTGTCCATATTCCACAAGGCAAGGTCATTGATTTCACAAGTATTTATTTTTATTTGTGTATAGGTCAATAGACATTTGGCGCAAAGAAGGTTTTAATTAATCCAAATAAATATTTATACATGGTTTCTATTATAGAATCTTGTTGGTATTAAAAAAAGAATGGATTTCTAGATTCTCATAGGATACATTTTGGTGACTTAGTGTGAATGAACTTTGGATTTTCTAAAGTACTGCAAAAGTAAGTGTTCAGAAGTTCAAGCATGAATTTTTAAGAATAGAGATTGTAGAATTTAGGCAAGGATCTATAAAAGTGAGTTTTGAAAAAGGACTTGATATTTGTAGTTACCTTATATGTAGATGGCAATTCTATAAATGAGAGAGAAAAAATTCTACTTTGGAGAAGGACCATTGTCTAGAATTAATGGTCATATTTTGAAAAATTTAAATTCATGCTTAGAATCAATATCTTGATTTAGTTTGTGGAGGTTGAAGAACACAAAATTAATAACTATAGAATAGGAACCATAATTTTAGATTTATCCCTAAGTATATTGCTAGGCAACCTTACAGAAGGCTTGTCATCTTCTAAATGCAACCCTCTTCTTCAGATGGACCCTACAATTAGTTCCTTAACCCCTAAAGGACCAAGGCCTTATTTCTGCCAAAAAACACTCAAAACTGTCATTTCTGTAGCAAAGAGTAAAAAAATTTGAAAATTATTTTTTTTGCACATCCAACCGTAGGATCTTATACCTTACTAGTATGGAAATGTGTGGAAAAAATTTCAGAAAATTTGACCACATAGATTAAAAAATATTTGCATTTAAAGTGAAAAAAACAATTTTTTCAGCATCTTGCAGGACTGGATTATATGACTTTGAACTTTTTTAACTTAAACTTTTTGCACTACAGAGTTTTGAGCTTTAAATCCTTGTTGTGGGAAATTGAGTTGAGAGTCTAGGGAAAAAGAAAATTTTAATAAAAAAAATAATTTTCATGCTTAAAAAAATTGTTAAGTAGAAGTAGGTATGAGAATGAAGGAAAATCTAAATTATTAATATCTTTAAGATGGAATTAAAATGCACTAATCCCAATGGTGAGATTGTTCTAGCAAGCAAAAAAAATCATGTAAAAATTTCTTTTCAGAAAAATTGTAAAAATTTCTTTTCAGAAAAATTGTAAAAATTGCATTCAGAAATGAATTCTATAAGTTATTTTTTCAGGAAGATGCTCTAACTATCCGATAAACAAGATTGTCCATAACTTTCTCATAATATGTCCAAATGGAATGAATCAAAGCTTCCCATGTAGACAAAAATATAATCTACAAGAAGAAAAATCCAAAAAAGAAAAATTCAAAATTTTGTAAAATTTTTTTTGCTGCCCGGACTGCCCCCCGTCCCCTACTTTGAGCTTATTTGGTTGTAACTTTTGTTTCCGGGCACCAAATGTGAAAAAAATTATATTCCCACAAAGCTCATCAGTTTTCCTATCTTCAAAAAAAGTTTAAAAAAATCATGACAAAATTTCAGCCCGTAGGTACCTACCCGAAATCCAATTTGTCCCCCGAAGGGACAATGGTCCTTTAGGGGTTAAATCAACCTCTTTAGCCAAAGAGTGCATCGAGAATAAATTGTTATTAAATTGCAAGAGCTAATCGTTCTAGGTTTCCCCATCTCTTTACAAGTTGCAAGGGAACAAATTTGAAGAGACCTATGGCCTCACAAATAGGTGCGTACAATATAAATCTCTGAAAATTCATAAATAGTTAAATAAGTCTTCATGAAATATGAAATCAACCATGTGACATGCCACATCAATTCCTCTTTGTCTGAAAAATGAGCTAGAAATCTTCTTGTCTACAAAAGCCTATTAAAAAAAGGCAGACCAATCCTTCAAATGGTGGCTTTCAAAGCCAACTACCTTACAAGGAATGATGTCTTGTATGACAAAAAAAATTAAATGTTTTTGGTCTGAACCAATGCATTGCCGGTTCTGTGGATTTGGATATTTCTTTCAATGCTAATTTAGTCAACTTCTAGTCATTTTTGGGGTGGGGGGTGGGGGGTGGGGGGTGGGGGGAGAGGGAAACAAATGGAAAGGAATTTCATTGCAAAGGTAAAATTACACGCCTGGAGGAAAATCAAACCAGCCAGCCAAAGCCCAACCAAGGACGAATGCTGCTGAAGACAGACTGAGGGGCCATGTTTTCAGTCCTTCTCATTTTTCTTATTTTGGGTCAGTCCACGGAGAGGAATGTGTTCGGGTGTGAGACTGACGACTCTGGGACTCAGAAAATGGTCCTGTGAAGTGCACAATTTTCAATCAAGGTAGTTTGGTCTATAAGTGACCATTTAAACGCTGGTTCACCTTTTTTTTAGGTTTTCATGGACAAGAAGAATTTTATATCATTTTTCACAGAAAGAAAAATAAACATGAAAACTAACATTAGTGGTTTTGTATTTTTCCAAGCATTCATATATACTTATAAATTTTCAAAGATTTGGGGCAAAGGCACCTATTTGTGACTATAGGTCTCCCAAAATTTGTCTACTTGTAACTTGTAAAGAAATGTGTGTAAAATTAAAGACTATGATTGGCTCCTACACACCTCCTACAATAGGAAAAAAATTCCCTTGATGCATTCAATTGCTAAAGTGATCCATTCGAGGATCACCTCATCTTGATTCTTCCCCATAAAATAGGATCTTTTTGAAGGAGAGGGTCAGTTTTTACCACACTTCCCAAAATTAGTAGTACATTACGCACCCAAAATCCCAAGCTCTTGAAAAAACAACCAACACTCTATCAACTACATCTTCCCCTCAACATGTTTGGACCTAATCAGTTACACACATCAGTTGTGACAAAACCTTATACACAATAGAGTTAATCATAAAGTGTGTGCAATGAGGGATAAAGAGTTTAAGGTAGAATGTCCATGATAAAACTAAATTGGTTTTGAATGTGGCCCCTATCTAAAAATGAGTGACATGTTCCTTGAAATATCTATTGTTGTCATTGATGTCGTAGGTAGGTTTGAAGGGATAGTTTGTGGACCTCCTACCTTTCTTAGAGTTCGAGAAAACACAAGACGAAGCTCCTTGAAGCATCAAAATTGGGATCTAATGGAGTTTGGTGTTATATGTTTCTTTTGTACTATTCTGAGGTAAACCTTCCTCTAACACCAATGGTTCAAATTGGGGAGATCTTTACAATTAACTCTAATACGAACAACTTCTCCTAGCTTTACTAAATTAGAAACCAAATTAATTGGATTGGCATCCCCATATATTTTAGAATGTTCACAAGGGAATGTAATACTAAATACAACATACACTACTATATGCTTAGCCTACTTCTACTAGCAACACAAAATTCATTATAGAGCATCCAATGCATTGTACTGCAGGACCTCAAGAAATTATAGCTCTTTTTTCACATACTTACAAATGCAGCTACAAATTAATTTGCCTCCTGCTATCCATCCTACCATAGCCATACACACATACTTGCATTTCACTTCAGTTCAAGCTCAAAATTCTTTTCATACCAAAAAATAAACTGACATGAGTGTGCACCCTCAAAGGTATCTTGAAATGTAACAACCTAAATAACTACACTTAGTATGCATTGTGTTTCTCAAATCAACCTCTACAAATGTCTTGCCACATCCTATGCATCTTTTTTATTCCTAAAAACCAAAGGTCAATTCTTATGATACTTATTTTTTTGCTATACAAATAAAATTAAAGTCATTCTTGGAGAATCTACAATAGCCTTTCAACTTCTGGTAGCAAGTCTTGGTCAAATTTTAGATGGTTTATTTCGTATAGTTTTATCCTTAAATTGTTTTTCCCAAAACAATCCAAAACTGCCATTTTTAGTACAAGTACCAAATTTTAGGGAAAAAAACATTTTTGGACACATATAACCGTGGGATATTGTGGTACATTGGTATGAGAAGATGTTATAAAAATTTCAGAAATTCCCTCTGTGTAGATTGCAAGATACTAGCATTTGAAGAAGCAAAAATCCTTTTGGGGGGCCTATAAAAAAACCAAGCACTTGCACTTCACAAGGTTAGAGCATTATGAAAAATGTCCAAAATGGTTGTAACTCTTTGGATTCATTCTTTATAGCAAATTGGCTACATGCTTAAAAAATTTCAAATCGTTTGGAATTGTACAACACATTAGTAAAAAAATTGTCAGTAGAAAGAAGTAGAAAATGATTCAAAATACTAAATTGATAACCATTTATTTATGAAATCGCAAAATGTCAATCCCAATGGTTGTAATGTTGTAATAAACAATGTACACCTAGTATTTTTATTTCTTTCCAAAAATATTGAAAATTGTGTTAAATAAAAACTTCAAAGTTTATTTTAAAGTAGAAATTCATGAGGAGATTTAGTTGTGGGTAGTTATAAAATTTCATCTCATTAATCAAAATGGAATGATTTAAATCTTTTCATGTATATTTAAATCTACAGAACCAATTTCAAATTTCTATTTCTTAAGAGAATAATTTTTAAGAGTTTTTTATTGTTGCTTGAGCTAACTGCCAAATGCTAAAAATTACATATCATACAATACCTTTTTTACCATGTAGTCACAAGTTATGAAATTTTTTGGGCCTAAGATACATTTTGAAGCCACATGTTGTGCAAAAATTTCAAAGAAAAAAAACAGTTTGTTCATAGTGAATTGCCTTAATCTCTATACCATCAAAGAACGTAGTTTAGGACTTTAGGGGTTAATAATTAAATTGATGTTCAAATGCCCATAAAGATCATTCCATGTGTAATTTCTTTAACTATATACGATTGTGTGATTCATTTTGAAAATTTTGAAATCAAAATTGGACCCAAAGTCTTCAAATATAGTGAAGAAGAAAGGAAATAAAAAATTTAGTCAAACACAAAATAAGGGTAGACTTTAACTTTTATCCTGTGAAAGAATTTATTCCAATAGTGCACCCCATCTCCATTCATAACATTATATATAGAATCCACTTTAAAATGCATGTAGCAATACAAATATCTATTTGTAATTTGAAGCCTATAATAAATATTAGGGCTTTACAATGCTATGCACAAAAGTCAAAGTCTATCTCAAAAGTGAGAGACATTGACTTTTAAAGTAAACGCTTGCACTTTTCAAGAATACATGACCCTTGTCAATTATAATTGTTGCTTGAACTTTGTAAATGAGCTAAAAAAAATTTCTATAATTTATTGCTCATTTGGTAGTAAAATTTGTTTTGAAAAAATATTGCAATATATGCTATGTATGTAAAGTTTATAATTGCAATGAATATGTTCTATGGAAGCTATACCATTGGAATATACGTGTTAAAGATTCACATTTTGCCCTACATAATGAGATATTGGTAAATACAAGCCAAGTTTCATAGAATTTGGAATAGAGGCAAGATTAGAGGCTACAAAATTATATCCACTTCTTGTACTTATATATATATATATATATACATGTCTCATTACATACAATCAAGCAACTAAAACTTATAAATGGCTAGCTGAGGACGTACAAAGAATAATCACTGGGATTAGGGTGGTAGTTGGAGGAACTAGCTTTGGGGTCCTAGCATAGAGTCTCCCTTTTTTATAACTGGTTTGACCTCAACGTCCCCCTATTTTCGATATTAAACCTTGGAATGGTTCTCAAATGTTTTGGAACCTAAATTTTGGAGCTATCCACATTGTGGGGCCAATGCTTTGGTGTAAGATTGGCTTTAATACCAAATCTAAGACTTTGTTGACTACTATCATTCAGACTCTATCGTTTAATAATTTGTTTTTAACACACAAGCTAAGACCTCAAGACCTAGGGGGGTTCAAAGCTTTGTCATCCCGATGGGGCCTACAAAAATACTTACAAAGTTCAAAATAAGGTTAGTTGAACATGGTAACTAGGACATACGGAGTGTCTCAAGTTAGAACAATGATGGGTTAATACAACATTCAAAACTCTACACGAAAGGCCCCCCCCAAAAGTGGCATTGTCAAAGTACAATGGGGTTGCTTTAGAATTAATACAATGAGAAGAAAAAGAGGGACAAGGAACTCCTAAAGAATGTGAGAACAACAATTTCACAAGGGGTAGTAGAAATGGACACTCAACACTCTAAAAAGACTTAGAATAAATAGCACAAGAAGACACAAGGTGCAATGAGATTCACAAAACCGTCATGAACTTGAAATGACCACAACAATAGTCAAACAAGGGCCCAAAAACACCAATCAAAATTTGGGGCTAAAAACACCAAAATCTCTAATATAAGTTGGACTCCATAGTCCCAAATACAACATTGTATTTAGCGACAATGATATCTATAAAATGGAATAAGTTGTATAGATGACTTTTGAAACATCGCATCTGTAGTTTGGTATTTTTATAATATATCCACAAAATTTTGAAGAGATAGCTATATACTATAATCATGACTCAAGTTCACATCTTATGTTGGAATTGTTGACTTGTCCCGAGGAATTGAATTGACATAACTTACATTCAGTAGCCTTTAGAGAGGTTGCCTCTCCTTCTCGAGAGGCATCATCTACGAACAACATCCATAAGGGAAATTAAAGTAAGCTCCAGTGTCGGGTGCCAAGACCGTGGTAGCAAACATATGGTTTATGTTTTTTTTTCCTTCTAAATCTCAGACCAGCCAAATAAATATTCAAAAAAAAACATTAAGATGATTTGTTAAACACCATGAGAATCCTTTGAATCAAAATCCCAATGTCATTTAACCCTCCGCCATCCAAAAACTAATTTTGGTAGCACTATGAAGGAATTGAATAGGAAACATTTGACGGAATGAAGGTTGGGAGATGTCGTTTTTATATTGAAATTGATTTTTCACCATAAATCTTCAAAGAATATGGGATAATTCAAAAAAGAGTGTTAAACCACTTATTGTCAAAATGTCAAAATTATGTTTATGCAGAATTTCAGATCTCATTTAGTCATGATAGAATAATTTTTTTCAAAAAACTTTGTACTAAGAAAAGTTACGAAGTATATTTGAATTTTATTTCCAAAAATCCGTTTGATATTTGAAGCCTCCAATCAAAAGCTCTGAACAAAATTTAAAGAGAATGTTTCAAAATGTAATAGAAAAAGTCCCTTTCAACCTCTCTTTGAAATTTTTTCATAACTTTTGATTGGAGGCTTAAAATATCAAACAAATTTTTAAGGATAAAATTCAAATAGATTTCCCAACTTTTCTTAGTCCAAAGTTTTTGAAATTTTTTATTTTACTAAGACTAAATGAGGCTTAGAATTTTACTTCAAATAGAATTTTTGCTTTAATTTGACTTAACTATGAGTGATTGAGCTTTTACTAACTTTAATTTATTTATCCCACATTGTTTACTTTACCACCTACCACCCATATGTATATAAAGATTTGTCTTCTCATTTCTAAATCACAAATCATGAAAGGCATTCAAAACACAACGAGGAAACTAAAACATTATTTTAAATAAGTAGAATGCTAATTTCATGAGATTTTTAATCTTAAACATTTGAATTTGTTTCTAACCTAGTTGAATGCATTGTTTTTTTTGTAACCCATTTTGTTATTAACCCATTAAGGACCAGATTGATGACAAGAAATGAAAAAGTAGTTAAAACTGACATGTTTTCATTAATAGCTGAAGTGGCTACTAATGAAAACATGTCAGTTACAGCCACTTTTTTACTCCCTTCATCGACTTGGTCCTTAATGGATTAAACTTAATTGCAGTTTTATCCCAGGTACCTAGCTAAGCGAGCTTCAATCTTTTGACGATTTGTGACACGTGTGGAATGTGGAATACTCCACACCATATCATCTAGGGATGAAATGGTATAGAATATTTCACATCATTTTGTCTAAGGGAAGGCAGTCCTTCTCGTTGCTACTAAATGTTATGGCTTCGCAATTGAGACCCGGCTCCAAAATATTATTGACACATCACTACTACATCTCATAGCAGGACTGGAAACGACGAATAGCTCCAGGATTAAAGTATTGAAATAAATTCCTGAAAAACTCGCCAGCCAGTATTATTAGGGCAAGATCAAAATAACGTGCAACTGATTCAAATAAAGTAGAACTACCCATTACCATACAGATTTGCTATCTATGTACTTTGGAGAAGCTATTTATGAGCTCTCATATTTTTCAGAGATGGAATTGTTTGAGAGAAGTCAATTGCAAAAAAAAAATGAAGACATTTTGACAAGAATTGAATTTTTTGTGATTTTTCAAAGCTTGTAGATAAGATTTAGATCCTAATTGAGAATTTCTAAATCAATAGTAAAGTTCGTTCCTAGGGAGGCCATTTTTAATAGGATCACTTCTACATCGACAACAAGACAACTAATAGGGAAACAAAATACCCAACTAAGTCATACTTCCAACTAGAATTAATTTAATTAACTCACTATTACGTGATTAATTGTTAATTCTTTTATTTACTTATTTTTTTCATATTCTTTTTACTCTTCACTCTTATAACCACCAAGGTTAAGTATCACCCAATTAGGCTTGATCTTTATTCTTCAAATTGGACTCCTTCGTCTTTCTCCAAATCGGCATTTCCTGGTACAAATACAACAACAATCCTCCAACTTGGCGAAGCTTATCTTGCTGTCTTCCTCCAAATCGGCATTTGCTTTGTGATTTATCTTTTAACTCCAACTGGGGCTCAGCACTTACTTCCTTCCTTTCTCCAACTTGATTTTTTTAATTAATCACGAGGCTCCTTTTTCAATGAGTTATCCTTACACCCGACTCAAGAAAGCTCACCAACCAAATTGGTCTTGTCTCCTGCCTTCACGGCATTAATATCTCCTGACCAATTTGGTATTTTTACTCTCAGCTTCACACCTCAGTCCTTCAAAACTTTGACATTCACAGAATTTGCATTCTTTCCACCCACTCGGAAATTTTCTTACTCTCCATTTTTTTAGACTTTTCTCTCACTTAATTCACTCATGAGATATCACTTCCTCTCATATTAATTGCATATACTCCAATCACCAAATTGGACTCCTTTGAAGACATCATTCAGTTACCAAACACTTCTGATTCCAAATTGGACTTAACACATTCCACTCGGTATATTAACCAATTGGGAACTCCCTGTGACAATAGAGTTCCAACTGCCCAATTGGACACAGAAACTTTAACTTCTCAGACCAAGTTGGAGATTAATGAATACATCATAAACATTCATATCCTATTAGGCCCTGCTATTTCAGCATTCAAAACCATATACACTCCAACTGCTTCTGCCTCACACACAATTTGGACGCACATACAAACCAATTTGAAATCTCATACAAACAACCTCAAATTGACTTACATCACAACCAAACATATAATTCGCATTACACATAACAACACCAACTGAATATGAATCTCTATCATATTAAACCGAGTTGGTGAATAAATCACCGTTTACACATTTTTATTTTATTTTTCATAACATCTCCAATTAGCTCACAGATTCACTCCGATTTGGATATTTTCTTCTCTCTCCACGAGAAATTTCTACACTCTTCCTTCTTCAACATTTGGCATTTAACCAATTTGGAATCTAAAATTCCAACTTTACTTCACCATGCCAACTAGATCTCCAATCTGCTCTCACAGCAAATTAAATCTACTTGGAAAATTCTAGTCCATACTGCAATTCATCTTCCCCAAATTGGACTTATAAACCACAGCACAGGCTCGTGACATCACCCAAACTCTTCAACTTCCAATTTGGTATGAAATCTAATTCTCAGCTCATCAAACTCCACAGCTTCTCTGCAAATCTTCACTCAGATCTTCATCTCTCCACGAGAAACACCAGGACTGGCCTTCATCTACATCTTTCGACTTGGACTTATACAGACATAATCACAAACACTCCCCAATTGGAAAACACACAAGCCACACTTGACTTGACACAAATTCCACACACACATGCATTCAAGCAAACAAAAAAATCAAGCACCTGCTTGACTCACTCAAACAAACGAAAATACACAGCACCAACTCGGCTGGGACTCGCAGCGGACTCTCTCAACACTGGGTGCCTTCCAATTTGGAAATCTTCAGTTTAACCCCAAGTCAGGCAGTTTCCCAACCAACTTGGACATCATCTCAAAATTCACGAACTATCAAATAGGAACCTCGAACAACAACCGCCCATTGCACTGAAAAACCTAACTTCCAAATTGGCACTCTCTCCCTACACAACCAACTTGAATCACACACCATAACAACTGCACTTCGCAAACCAACTGGATACGACTATCACGCACAAGGCAAATCCGACTTGGAAATTACCCCAGACCATTCCACTTGGAATACACAGTTTGCAATTCCAACTTGGATTTTGAATTACGACTGAAACTCCGCACCTCCCAGTAGCATCCCCCACTACCCCCGACTTGGAAATTAACTTCAAAAACTGACCCTCCAATAGGTTAATATACATCAAAATTACCCATTTGGAACATCATTCACTCAAAAGATAAACAAAAGCATAAACAAAACACACACAAAAATAACACTCAAACTCACGAAAAGAAATCCTAATAGGTCATTTACAAAGCTGAAATGTAAAACTGTGAGTAGACCCTTGGTAAAGCATGACCAGACCATTGTTGAAGCGTGGGCGGATGTGTCCACTCCCCAGTGCATTGCCATCATAATCATGGATGAATAAGATTATCGTGGGCTAGTGACGGAAATGGGAGGAACCTGTAGGTGGGGGAATTGGATAAATGGGGGTAATGGGTAGTTCTACCTTACATGCAAACATACTGGAACAAAACTAAGCTTATCATTCCATCGGCATTGCCAATATTTCATGAGACTACTACAGCTGCAATTTTCTAGCAACAACAGGATCGCTCTTCTCAATCTACATCATCTTGTTACCAAACCCAAACCAGAAATATGGGCAATTTTGTTAAAATGGCGGTATTTTTGTAGAATGGCACTACATTCCATAAAAATGGCAATGAACATGTCAAAGATGACATGACATTCCATTAGAATGGCACACGGAGTATGAAAAATGGCAAAAAATTACCGCCATTTTAATGAAATTGCCCATAATGTGTCGATAACTGCACTCACAACAGATCAAAGGAATTAGGGTTTGAAACCCAAAACAATAGCTAGCCCTCATTACAACTGCAACAAAAGAACACGCAAAGTAAAATGCATTGCAGATTTGCTACACCTAGAAACACCCCATGGTCATCAATTTCAATTCATGATTGCACTCAAATACGAGAATAACGCTCCTATAGTACACAGAATCCATCATGCCCATATTATACTACAATGGTAGGAGGCAATGATCCAAGAACTAGTAGTTTATGGAATTTAGTGTAATTTGCTACCTTCAAGAGAAACATGCATCAACTTGGGCTTCCTTGAGAGTGAATAGTATTTAAGAAATTGGAAAGAAAGGATTTTACAAGTTTATCATTGCACTCACTCTTTCTCTTACATAACAAGGTGCAACGAAAGATCATTTTGGGATGGAGGGAGTATTACATAGGCACTATGTGAACTATGAGAGGCATAACATTATTTCATAGGGTTGAAAGTTCATCAAGAAGCTTTCTCATTGTACAATCCAAGAGATAAAATATTGTGTTGTGAAGTTTTAAATATTCAAAAAATAGATCGGCCTTTTAAGAAAGTTGAGGTCAAAAAGTGGCCAAGGGATGACTTTCAAGATCATTGTAGAAATGAAGAATGTATATATTGGGCCAAAAATTTGATCATTCTTGAGTAGCAACCTTGGTAATAGGTCTCATCATTTCAAGGCTAATACAACTGAAGAGACGAGAAATTCAATCATATTTCAATAAGCATTATATCATGATCCAATTTATTTAATATTTATTAATTTGTGTACAAATAAATGATACTTTGACTCTACTATTAAATAATGCTATAGATAGAGCATGGTTTTATTACTCATTTCTAGTTCATCTTGTACATTGTGGATTCTAGCATGTTCAAATCTATTGGAACTTGATTTTATTACTCTGTGCTATAAAGGAAAAAATTAAACAAATTATATTCAAAATTCACCTTATGAACACAAAAATCATCATATATTCAATAGTATTAGATATGGGCAGATCTATAAGGTGAATATTGAGTTGATCTTAATTTCAAAGAATAGTTTTAAATTTGGGGTATATGAATTGACGAACCTATATAAATATGAAGATAATGGGGTTTAACTTCATCACTACTACAACAACAATATTTCAAAGTCTTTGCTCAGTGCTTGATACATCATAGCATATGTGTGTGGTCTAATAATAGCCTTCAACTAAGGCCTCCCAAAATGGCCATGAATAACATCTTGAGACACAATTTCAAGTTCACTTATTTTGACCATATCTTTGGCATTTTGAAACAAGTCAATGAGAATGTGTGAAATTACAACAAAAATCAACAATGAAAGAAGTTCAAAAAGGGTTATACTTTGTATATTTTGTATTCTTTAAGTTATCAAATTGACAAACTACAAATTTTATATTTAAAGATTCAAAAATAATGATTTTAGGAATTTCAATGTTTTGAATTTGAAGATTAAAAAAGTTTGAAGTTTACAAGCTTTTAATCTTACAAATTCACAAATTAGATGATCAAACCAACTCTTTAGAATTGCAAATTACAAGTTTTACAAATTGTAATTATTTTGAAACTTTGTAGTTTAGAAAATCTGAAAGTGCAATAAAAAAAAGTTCATTAAGCTCACATAATTATTTCAAAATTATTAAAGTTTCATTATAGTAAAATTCTGAATTCATGGCATCTTGAATCTTTTGATTTGTTAAGTAGTTTAGACTTTTGTGTTTACAATTTTATAAATTATAAGGTTTTAAAGATTTTATTCGGGTATGATAAAGAAAGTAGTATTGCATTGTTATTTTAGTTGACAATCGGAGTTACTGTTGAATATGAATTTAGTGCAAGTGGAGCTATCTTGATACTAATTTTTTTTGTTGGAATTTAGTTGACAATTAACATTCACATTAGGATGTTAGTGATCCCCTGGGCTTTACAAATAATAATACTCAATTTCTAAAAAGAATCCCCACCTACATGCTGTGAGAACAAGTTTTTTGATATAGACTTATAATATTGTTTTTGATGAAGATTCTTTGGGGCTCACACATCTTATTGACTTTTCTAGTTCTCCTACTTAGAGAATTTTTCTATGCTTTTTCTTCCCATGGGTGCCTTCTTAAAGGATTAGATGTTCAACATATTCTTTACCTCTTTTAAAAATTATTTTTCTAATTATAAAGGACTCTCGAACAAAATGAATATTGTGCAAAACGCTACAAAAATGCATGGTCTTACTTGCAATCCACATCCTCTTTTGGAGTAAATGAAGAGCATCGTTACCAACATGTGTTGACTTGTGAGCCAAAAGATGATGTCTTAAGTTTGATGATTAGATGAATTTGAAATGTGAATTTCTAAATATAATAAAATGTTTTAAATTTTACAATAGTACTATATAATAGTTGAAGCCATTTTTGTAAAACTGGAAGAACAATTTTCAAGACATATACCATACTTGATGGTTAAGGATGGTTCACTGCCAAATCATTAATTAAAGTTGGAAACCATGATCCAGTAGATGCCTAAGAAAAGGAAGATTGTTTTTATCGAATACAAAAAAATATTTGAAAAAAAATATCCCACACATCCCTGCATCATTTTATTATTAGAAATGGTTTTGTCAATCATAACTACTAGTATAGCATATTTGAATATTCTTGCAAAAGTATCCTTGATTTTGTGAAAGTGGCACCATTTTGATTATGAAAAATATGACATTCACTTGCAAAGTGGATTATAAACTAAGACTAGTCTTCTCTTAGAATTCACCCAAGAATAGGTGGCAATTCCCTAAGAAGTATCAAAGTCATGGAATTCCACCAATATCACTTCACTTAATAGTCAATCATGGCTACAAAGTTTGGTCACAACAATACTTGCATATACACTATAACAAAACATAGTAAAAAAACGCACTCAAAACTGAGTGCAATTTATTTTGCCATGATTTTGTGCATGTGCATAAAGTCGGTTTGCAATTCTTTTGCAATTTTCTAGTCCAATTTTTGAAATTTTGGGGCATGGAACATACCTTTAGAAAGGTCTTGAAAACGATTTTTTAATGGTATATCACATGCCTTGAAGTTCTAAAAGTACAATTGGAAATTGCAAAAGAAGTTGATTGCACATGTAGTGGGCATGCATAAAACACTACAAATGAAAGGGGTGTTTTAAGTGAGTTTTTGAGTATATTCTTAGACATAAGATTACAAATAATGACCAAAATTCAGTAAAAAACTCAGTAAAAATTCACTAGAAATACATGTATTTCTAGTGAATTTTTTTATTAAAATCTCCATAATTTAGGTCATTACTTATAATCTTTTGTCTAGGACTATACTTTAAAACACACTTGAAACACCCCTTTCTCTTGTAGTGAAATCATGTCAAAGAAAGACACTTGATTTTAAGTGTTGATTTTTTTACCAAGTTTTATTATAGTGATAATAATGTATTTTAATAAAACCTCATTGAGCTTCTAATTTGATGTCTAAGTCAAATCTACTACCAAAAAATGTATCGGTCTAAGAGAAAGGAGGAGTTTTCCTAATATTTTCTACATCCATGCTTGATTCAAGGAATTTTACGATGTTAAGGTTCAAAGCAGCACTATGCTCTATGATGCTTAGAAGGTTGCTAGTGACAACTAAATGTTCTTAGTATTCACAGGATAATACTTGTTTTTCTAATCACTAATAATGAAAATAGTAGAGATAATTCATGAACAAAACTATCCCCATCAAAAATAAAGATCTCTTGCATTTAATCATAGAAATTAGTTGCAAAATACCATCATAAGCAATTTGCAAATAACTTCATGGATCAATTGTAGTTATCACCCCCTAAATGCCCTAAGGGTCAAAAGTGTCCTTACATAGTTTCAAGTCCAATTTAAATTGTTGTAACTTTTGCATCCAATGTCTGAATTCAATAAAAAGTTTTTGGGAAATTTTCACTCTCTCTTTTAGTTTGGGTGGTAAAATTTTCAGATCACTTCAAGATGTATTGGTTTTTTGTAAGTTAATTGAAGTTCAAAGGTTCAATTTGAGTTCACCAAATTGCATTTGATGGTTGCATCTTCAGACACTTGTATCTCCTTCATCCAATATTTGTTTTCACTAAAATATATTAGGTTATGTTCCCCTTATATACTAGTTATGGTTATGTGGCTAAAAGTTCATTTCTATCCAAGAGGTTATGAATGACTGAGAATCATTTTACTAGAAAGAGGTTCAACTTCATATGTATTTTTTGCAACTTTTATTGCTATTTTTTTGACATTTCAAAGCCATTTTGCAAACACAATGAGTTAATTGAATGATATTTTCTTCCACAAAATAGTAATGTGTTTGTATGTTGGTTTTGAATCACTTTATGGTATAATTTTTTTTTCATTTGAGTAGATTTGAAAATCGAATTTCACCTCCAAATGTGTTGCTAGGAAAACTCCAACACTAAAAATATTATGTTCTTACAATCTATGTGGCCAAAGCACTCCAAATTTGATTCACGTCACTTACAACACATATACTACAAGATTTTTATACCTTAGTGACATTTAGATCTATAACACTTCAAAAGCAATGATGTTTTTGAACCTAAATCGGCCTTGGGCTTTTAGGAGTTCAAGTGTCTAATTATAACAACCATGTGATAGCAAAGAATCATATCTATAAGATGAACACTTCAAATTATTGTGAAATAACATTGGCCAAAGAATATCTAGTTAAAATCATTATCATCCATATATTAAGCAATGTCAATTGTCTAGACATCTCACAAGATTTGAGAAGAAAATGGAAATTTAACCAAAATCAACTCATATAATCGAAAGTATTAAATTTTCAAATTGAACACTTCATTTGCAAATGTTGCAAAGCTTGAACCCTCTAAAATCTAAAGTGGTTAAAGAAAATAAGTTTTCCATTACCTCAAGAAAAACCTTTGAGCTTTATTATTATTCAAAAATAAAGTGGTTAAAGAAGACAAGTTCCTCACTCACTTTGCCAAGGCCTTTAACCTCCAACACCCTTTTAAATCAAGAGTAAGGTAGGCAAACCCATATTTGTATGTTTAAGAGGGTAGGATGCTACATGGACCCCCCAAAGTGGAGGAAATATTGACATAATTAGCCTTTTTGCATCCAATGCATGAATGGCAAAAAAATTAAAAAATATAATGTAGATTTTTTATTTAAGAACAAAGTTAGAATCAATAGGTCCCTATAACTAGTTATAGACCTACACCCAAGTCAAGCTTTTGTTGACCCAAGACTAACTACTATAAATGGTACAATATTCAAATGTGGCCCTTTATTCCACCTAGTAGAAACCAAGTAGACAGTCGCCCATGTACCATTGCCAAATGCAAAGCATGCCAATATGGTGTGCCTTCAACGCATAGTATTATAACCATAAGAGGTAAAGTCATCCTTCAAAAGCTTGGCTCCCACTTACACAACTGTGCACCCTGTCCATTAATATGCTTTTCCTTGCCAATCATTCCTGCAAAAATGCACAAATGGATCACTTTCTTGATTGACATTATCTTTGAAGTTGCTTTGTCACTGTTTGTTATTGTGCATTTTTAGTGTGGCAAAAGTGGCCATTTCTAGAATGGAAGGAATTGTGGCAATTTTCATAATCTGCTTGCATTGTCGTCTTCCTCTATAGATGTATCTACAACCCAATGAGAAGTGGGGGTATCATTGTCTTCATTCACCAATGTAGCTCATCCTTGACTTTAGTGATCGTTGCTATTGACCAACACTCATTGAAGGCTTTCCTTACAGTGGCCTCTTCTTAACAAAGTGTTTTTGATGCCTTTTTGATTTTTTTCTCCTCCACCCGCCTCAAATTTGTGAGTTTTGCCTCTTTCTTCTTCATCTCCCTTGCTTGCTTTGCTTATTCTTTTAATTGAGTTTTTCTTCTATAGCTTGTAAGTAATCTTCACTTGCCAGAATGATTGATTTAATACTATAGTCAATGATTGGGACTTGTCTTTTTTGTCGTTGTATAGGACCAAAGACCTTTGGGAGTTAGAAGAAGTGTTGTTGTAGTAGTGTAGTCAGCCTCTGCATTCCAATGATGTGGTTTGCATTGACTTTGTCAAAGTCACAGGAACCACTTGATCTGGGATATATTGATTTGCTACAAAGAAGTAGCCGTGATGACCTTTAGAATCACAAACCGTGTCGTTGTGGAGCTCTTGGAGTTTGATGTCATCTGGTGGGATTCCTTCTTCTGTAACCTTGCAACTTTGTCATCACTATTAAATCTAGATTGCACTGTTGATCTTCATCGACATCTATTGGTGCATCCAAGGTGTTTTCAATAGCACCAAAGTCTACTGTATTTTCTGAATTCCCATGTGGAAATTCACTTAGCCTAATTGCCCCCATGTTGTCCTCATTTCCTACAATGTCAATAGGATGCACAAATTGTCTACCACACTATAAGAAACTTAGAAACCGGATGTCTGAGTTGACGTGGTCTTTCTGGACACCCAATGTCGCAACTGATGTTTTTATGTTAACAATGATGTCCAATACAATATGAAGATTTTATAGTGGACATCATTGTTGACATAAAAACATCAGTTGCGACATGGGTGTCCAAAAAGACCATGTCAACTCAGACGCAGTTTTCTTATAGTGCCAGGTCCCATCTTCTCATCTAATGCTCTTGGATTCTATGGCTAGATCCCAATGTTTAGTAATACTTTCTGGATGTTGTGTTTGGTTAGAGCTCTCTTTAGTCCCAAAGCCACTTATTGTATCAGCTCCTCTATTTGTGCAACTTGTCCTTTATTTTATACTATCCAAGCATTTCTATAACTCCGAAAGGCACACTTAAAGGGCTTGAAGATGTTGACATCCAAAGGTTGAAGTCTATGATTAGAATGGGAGGGTAATGTGAGGACATCCAATCCAATGGAAGATGCTTTGTGCACCACCTCTAGTGTGACATGTGATCCGTGACTATCAAATATCAGTAGGTGTCTGTTGCTAGGTAAAATGCTTCTATAGTCCTCTAGAGCCTTGACAAAATGTGAGATTCATAACGAGAATAAACGACTAGTCATCCAAATTTTAGCTTGCATGGCCATGGTTGCATTTGTCTTGCATTTTTCAATGTAGTTTCTGTGCATGTGCTTCCCTCAAAAAATATAGAAATGGGGAATGTATTTACCAACTGTTGACGCATGCAAGAATGTTGAGCCCCTCGTGTTGGTCTGGGATGATGCTATGGATAGATCAAAAGCCACACTTACCAATACTAAGGTATTACCTCCATTCTTCTGAGCTTGTGTACCTGTCTCATTACAATTCTATATGTGGTTGTTGTCATAGCTATGTCATGTATAGAAGGTAATTAAATTATGGTAGAAAGAATTAACATTTTCCACACATAATTACCATGCTCTATTGATTTCTAGGCCTTGAGTGGAAAATTATTGAAAATTGAGTTAAATAAAGGACTTCAAAGTTTATTTCAAATTAGAGATTTAAAATTTTTTTTTTTTTTTTAAATTTGAAGAATTTTTTTTGTTACCCATATTGTCCACACTTCATTGAAATTTATATATCATAAAATAAAATTTTAACCATGTAGTCAAAACTACTCTTTGGATACATGTTGTGTGAAGTTTTTAAAGAAAAAAAGTAAAAATTTCATTCATAGTGAGTTAGCAAAAAATCTAAGATCCAAAAGTTAAAACTACAAATAAATGAAAAATACCAATGTCATTTAACAAATATGCAATCACAAAAGAACTTGTTGCCAACATGTAGGATTTGCTTCATTCACATTTGATGAAAAACTAGGGTAGAGAGGTTGTTTTTATAATGAAATCCATTGTCTATCATGAATCCTCAAAGGATATGGGATAATTCAAAGATGAAAGTTTGAGCACTCATCGTCAAAACTTAAGAATTGTGTTTGAAGTAGAATTTTAGACCTCATTTAGGCATAGTAGAATAACCTTTTCTAAAAAAAGTGAACTATAAAAAGTGAAAAATCAAGATAAATTTCATTTCCAAAAATATGTTTGAGATTTAGATGCTCTCAAAATTTTGTGCATAACTTTTGCTTGTGGAGTCTCAAAATCTTGAACGTATTTTTAGAGATGAAATTTATCTTGATTTACTAACTTCTTTTGCTCAAAGTTTTTGAAAAAAGTTACTCTACTATGCCTAAATGAGGTTTGAAATTCTACTTCAAATACAATTCCTAAATTTGACTTAACTACAAGTGGTTAAGCTCTTACTAATTCTAATTTGCATATTCCACACAGGTTGTTCTACTTCCTACCAATCCTTATGCATATAAAGATCTTTTTTTCTCACTTGAAAATTCAAAATAAGTTAAAAATACTTTTGAAGCCATATAAGGTAGTTTTCACAAACAATACATAGATTAGATATTGTACTAACCAATCAAAATTTCAGGTTAATTGGTAAGTATTGATCTGTATGAATGCCAATATAGAGACCTAGCTCTACATGTGAAGAAAATATATTGGAATAAAAAATCTTAGCTTCCAACAGATATAAATCACTTTAAGACAACAATGCTTGATTTTTTAGAAAATCAATTACATACACACATAGCCTAATGAATGAAGTCTACAAGCTATTTGGAGCTCAGTAATGCCCATCATCAACAACAAGACAAAGAGATAGTCTATACAGTAAATTATCAATCTCACTATACAATCTTTTGTTTCCTAAATAGGACTCAGAAAAGTGTAGGAAGTGTGACCCACTTTGTTTGCTCTAAGTAGTTTTTGAATGACAAAAACCTCACCTACACCCATACACTACAACAAACAATTAGTTAGTCACAGTGTGTGTGTGTGAGGTGTCTTCAGCCTTATGTCACTTGTCATCAATTTCACCCAAAACAATTTAGAAAAAAACAGACACACCTACATAAGTCGACACCATGTATCATTAGAATTCTAAAAACGAAACCTGAGTGTTTGAAGTGGATTGAGTGGATGCCATGCTTGCCACAAATTACTGTCCTCCACCAAGAAAACAAATAAACAAGTATTTTTGTGCCTATCACAGTGAGCTTATTTGGGGCAGCAGCCAGAAGGTGGGAATATAACAGTAGGAAAACCAAACACAATGATTTGGAATCATCACCAAGGAACTAATTAGTATGGCAAAGAGCTTAACCCCTCAACGCCCCAAGGGCTCAAAAGTGGTCTCACATAGTTTGAGTCCAATTCAAAGTACTCTAACTTCTGCATCCAATGTCCAAATACAATAAAATTTGTTGGAAGAGTTGTGCATACTTGTCTAGTTTGTGTAGTAAAATTTTTTAGATCAATCCAAGATGTACTGATTTTTTAAAAGCCAATCAAAGTTCACAGGTTCAATTTGAGTTCACCAAACTACATTTGATGGCTGCAACTTCGAGGGCTTGTATCTCCTTCATCCAATGTTTGCGTTCAATAAAAATTTGTTGGATCATGTTTCCCTTGAAGTCTAGTTTTTGTGGTAAAATTTTCATGTCAATCCAAGTTGTTTTGAATGTTTTGGAGCAATTCAAAGTTCAAAACCCTAATAGTTTTTCATTACAATGGGGAGTTTCATTAAAATGGCGAATATTCTATGACTTTGACATCCCCCAGTGTAGACTGGGTGGTTTGAAATCTAGTACACTAATAGATTACAGACCACCCGGTTTGAGCTATGGGAATGGCACACTGTGAAAATGGCACACGGAATGTTGCCATTTTAATGAAATTCCCCATTATAGTGAACTTCAACGGCTTATTTCTTCATATAGTGCCTGTTTTCAATAATTTTATTTGGGAAAGTTGTACATACTAGTCTAGTTTGTGTCGATAAAATTTCATATTGATTCAAAAAGTTATGAGTGACTAAGAGTCATTTTAAGCGAAGGAGTTTTAGCCTTGGATGTGTTTTTTTGCAACTTTTCTTTACATTTCAAAGCCATTTCATAAACACAATGAGTCAATTGAATGATATTTTCTTTCACCAATGTATTTGTATGCTGATTTTCAAGCACTTTATAGTTTAAAGTTTTCCATTTGAAAAGGTTTAGAAATCAAATTTCACCTCCAAATGTGTTGCAACACTAAAACATTATGATCTTGCAATCCATGTGGCCAAATGACTCCAAATTTGATCCATGATATCTACAACATATATACTACAAGATTGTTTGGTTGAGATTTCTATACTTTAGTGACATTTAGATTTATAACATTTCAAAAGCAATGATGTTCTTAGACCCGAAAAGACCTTGGGCCTTGAGGGGTTAAGGAGAACAAGTGACAAAGGAAGTCCAATAGCTCATGAAGAGACCAACCATCATGGAGTGGCATGAACGTATAATTTGGGGCTAATTACATTCTAATTAGTGCAATAAGAGCCCTCAACCTCCAAATGAAGTGCAATCTTAAGCCAGCTTTGGATGCAAGCCCAAATAAGATATGGGTCACATGTCATCAAATTAACTTGCTCTTAATTGGAGGTTAAACCTCTTTGGATAGTTAGACAAAAATTGCCAAAATATAAAGAAAAATAATATGCAATATTTATTGTTAGAAATAAAAAGAGAGTTAATTAGTGGTAGTTTAGTTGTATTTTAAGATTAGAGTTGAAACCTAATTTGTGCACTACATAAAATTTCTCCCTTTGAACTATATCTCAAAGCTAGCAAAGATGATTTTATCATGAAAGAACTTTTTAGAAATATAATCAAGGTAATTGATCCAAAAAGAAAATCAGATAATCACTATTCCACTAAGTTGTACAAAGGTCTTAGAATTCTAATCCCGACATAATTATGTCAAGTATAACATGTTAGTTTTCTAGATAACTTTTCAAGAATATTTATGGATAAATGCTTGAATTGTAAATTTGGAAAAAGTAAAAAAAATCCCTTCAAATGCTAATATCTTTCAATTCCTACAGTCAAATGTCACAAAATTGTTACTACTTTTTTTCCTACAAGTCTATTATAGGATCCTACAATTAGATTTTCACCAAAAAAAACTTATTGGAAATTTCAATGAATGCACTAACAAGGGCAGTTTTGAGTGTTTTTAAACCAAAAAATGACCTTGGTCCTTTGGGAGTTAAAGAAAAAATAGCACAAAAGAAATGTGGGATTAAACTGCATCCAACCCTAGTTTTGGTGCTTCAAGGAGTTTCATCCTTTGTTTTTTCGAAACTCCAACTCTTGCTCACACCCTACACACATTTTACAATTAACTTTATTATTTCCACTATAAAGTTGAAAATCAAGTTTATTTTCTCTTTAGCACATCATGATACCATTTTTACAATGTAAAGTGCAGGCACCCACAATCAATCAAATAAGAATTCTAGACATGATTTGGATAGTGCAAGGCAAAACAAATATTCTTAGATTCGCATTGATAGAAATGACAAGGATTGTAAAAAAATTAATATTTTTTTGGTTTGAATTGAAATTACTATAAATTTTGGGAGGCAAAAAGTGTTCTAGATTCATAGTCCAATGTTTAAACCTTTTTAATTCCCATCATTCAAGAACTACTTTCCTATTTATTGCTTCTTACTTTCTTGCTCACTACTTTGGGACATGTCTCATGAACTTAATAGTCCAAACCTTGAAAAGAAAAAAAAAGCACATTCCAAGCTTTATTTAGAAATTTGTTTGAACCTTGGTTGGAAATACTGCATCCTATTCATTGTTGATAGGACGTCGGTTAAAAATGGGTGCCTCCCCCTCACATATTCCAAAATTTTATAGTGAATTCAAGTAAACGCATGGAGATGGCTGGTGGGATTTTGTTTTCATTGTTCCTAATGCACATCACTGTTCCAATTATCATGCACTTATATTCCCCAATTCATTTGCAGACATGTTTCTTTTACTGTGCACACATAGCATGTTTTTATTCTTTGTGCCTTTGATTTTTGATTTTTGAAACAAATGGACAAGTCAAACTAGTGCCTTTGATTTTGATGATTCATGTTGCACAGTGATGACCCAAAAAAGTGGAAATCTCAATAGGAGTGCAAATACTGTTTCATCCTAAACCAACTTAGAAAAGGGCTGATGAACTGAATGCTCTCCTAGCTCCACTTTGCCCTTTCTATTTTCTTCTTAGCCCGCTCTTCAGTTGAGGTGATCCTTAAATGAACCACTTTTGCAAATTAAATGAATCGAGAAAAAAATTGCTTTTCTATTACAAGAGCCAATCAGTGACTTTGATTTCCACACATCTCTTTACAAGTGGACGGATATTGGGAGACTTATGATCCCAAATAGGTGTCTATGTTCCAAATCTTTGAAAATTTGTAAGTAATTCAAAAATGTTGGAAGAAAAATACAAAATCACTTGTGTTAGGTTCCATGTCTATTTCTTCTTTCTCTCAAAAATGATTTAAAAAAGAAATTGTCCACGAAAACCTATGAAAAGGCAAACCAAACCTTAAATGGTTGTTATACTTTTTATGTTCCACCAATACTATTAATGTTGGGCTTTATTAATTTGCACCCAAAGTTGAAGGCATGGCACTAAATCCTCTATTTGAAGTGGGACCAACAAGGTGAATTTTGTGTTCTTTGGGGTAAATGTACACAAAAGAAAGCCCCTACAACAATCTCATATTTAGAAGAATAGGAAAATTGATTGCGATTCCATTCTTTCTTTGCACTTTTTTGTCATCTCCTGTATTTAGAATTTACTATTGAGCCTTCACAATATCTACAGACCAATAAGTGACACTTTTGGGTGTACCCACTTTACACCATACTTGATGGTCAAGGTTGGCATTCCCTGCCAAATCATTAATTATAGTTGGAAACCATGATTCAATAGATGCCTAAAAAAAATATTGTTTTTTTCCATATCAATTTTTTTTTAAATATCCCACATGTTTCTAAGAAAAGATTGTTTTTTCCCATACCAAATTTTCTCTTTAAAAAAAATATCCCACATATTCATGTATCATTTTACTATGTTTTTTTACTATGTTTTGTTATAATGATAATAATGTTTTTTTGATAGAACCTCATTGAGCTTTTTATTTGATGACTATGTGAAGTTCAAAATCTTAGCAATTTTGGATTGCACTGAATTTTTGAGGCTTATTACTTTTTCATACAGTATCTATTTCCAATAATCTTTTTCAAAAAGTTATTCATACTAGTGAAGGTCATGTGGCTAAAATTTCATTTCAGTCCAAGAAGTTAGGAGTGAGTGTGAATCATTTTAGTAAAAAAAAGTTTAGCCTCATATGTATTTTTTGCAACTTTTATTGCTGTTTTTTGACATTTGAAAGCCATTTTAAAAACAAGGTGAGTTAATTGAATGATATTTTCTTTCACAAATGTGTTTGTATTTTGGATTTGAATCACTTTATAGTTTACAATTTTTTCATTTGGGTAAGTTAAGAAATCAAATTTCACCTCCAACTATGTTGCTAAGAAAATTTCAACATGAAAACATTATAAACTTACAATCTATGTGGCCATTTCACTCCAAATTTGATGCACGTCATCTACCACAGACACACTACAAAATTGTATGTTTGAGGTTTTCATACCTTAGTGACATTTAGATCTATAACACTTTAAAAGCAATGATGATTTTGAACCTAAAAAGGCCTTGGGCTTTTAGGGGTTAAATTAATTACCTCGTCAAAACAACCATGTAATAGCAAAGAATCATATCTATACTTAAGATGAAAACTTCAAAATATTGTAAAATAACATTGGCCAAAGAATATCTAGTTGAAATTATTGTCATCCATATATTAAGCAATGTCAATTGTGAAGACATGTTAAGATTTGAGGAGAAAAATGAAATTTAATCAAAATCAACTCATAAAATAGGGAGTATTAAAATTTCAAACTAAACACTTATTTGTGAATGTTGCAAAGCTTAAATCCTCTACAATCTAAAGTGGTCAAAGAAAATAAATTCTCCACTACCTCAAGCAAAACCTTTGAGCTTAATTACTATTTAAATAGAAAGTGGCTAAAGAAGACAAGTTCCTCACTTCCTTTAGCAAGTCTTTTAAGCTCCAACTCCTTATTAAATCAAGAATAGTTAATAAAGACAAGTTCCCACTGATTTTTGCAAGGTCTTCAACCTCCAACACCTTTTCAAATTGAGAGTGATCAAAGAAGACAAGAATCCCACTTTCTCTAGTAAGGTCTCTAAGATTTCAAAATCTGTAAAATGAAGAGTGGTTAAGGAAGACAAGTTCCCCATTTCTTTTGGCAATTGTAAGGCCTTCAAGTTTGCACAATGTATTGAATCAAGAGTGGTTAAGGAACTCAAGTAAAGTCTTCCACTACCTTTGGCAAGGCCTCCAAGCTTGTACCCCCTTCTAAATTGACAGTAGTTAAGGAAGACAAGTTCTCCACTTCCTCTATTAAGGCCTCCAAGCTTTCATAATTTTTCAAACTAAGAGTGGTGAAGGAAGACAGGTTCTCCACTTCCTTTGGTATGGCCTTCAAGCTTTCACACCTTCTTAAATCAAGGGAAGTTAAGGAAGACGAGTTCCCTACCTCTCTTGCAAGGCCTTTAAGCTCCAACCACTACAAGAATTTTAGGATTATACGACTATGTGTACGACTAAGTTTTCATTCATTATAGATACAAATGATTTTTATGGGCTCTACAGTCATTGTGAACAAATCCTTTTTTATAAATACATGGTAGTTACTCAATAGTCAATTTCTAGTTGTATACTCGTCATTTATTTGTTGTAGTAGTAGGTCAATGGTATTGCACTTGAAAGTGAGTGGTATTGTAATCTTAACTAGTTTTGATTCCGCTACAACTACGATACACAAAAATGCATCTTTGTAGTCATTGATTGAATAAATTACACTATGGGAAAGGCACTTAGAAACCACGTGCAATCCAAGATAAGGTACTATATATTTATTGTACCTAGAAGTTTTAAAAACATTATATCTAATATAGTGTAGAATTACATGGGTATTATCACTAATATAGAATTATGTTTAATGCCACGTATTGGATTTTATGTAGAAAAAATATAGAGGGATAATAATATATGGGAGAAAATCATTTTGTAGAGTGGGTACTTAATATCTTTAAAGAAGAGATAGACAAAATATGACACATTATTTGTTCCAAATTATCCATGAACCTTGGATGAAGGGCTCTAATTGCCTTGAGAGTCATCTATAATGTCTCTTGAGGTCACTTAGAATTTGTAGAATCTATCATAAACATTTCTTTGATATACTCTTATTGCACTCATTGTGTTCATTAGAATATATTGTAGATGATTATCAATTGGTTATTTGACACAAATAGAGTGCATTGTTTACAGTCTATGAATGTATTTGTTTGGACATAGTACATTCATCCAAACATATTATACTTTAGATTTTAGTAACTATAAAAAATGGTTTGTAGGAGAAGGGACAAAAGAATATAGGAAAAAGGATAAAAGAACAATAATAGAAAAAAATCTTACAATACCTATTAGTTCTAATTTTTAAATCTAATATAGGGGCCCAAAATATTGGACTCAAAAGTGCATTAGAAATAATATAGGTTTCTATAATAAATGGAAATTTAAAATTATTTTTAACAATAGAAAATATTTAATCATGAAATATTAGGTAGATAGCCCCCTATAAAATATTCCTTGATCTCACATATATACTAAACCTCTAAGCTCTTGACTTCCCCAAGAATTACACACAATTGAAACAACAATGATTGCAATGTTAAATGACTAACACAACTTACATGGAGTCATTTCTTTGTTATTTATGTAGCTTGTCACGTTGTCAATGATTACAAAATGATAAGACCAAGCCTTAGCTAATTAGAGTTTTATATCTATATTTCTAACAATAATACACCTCCATTAATTGCAAATTTGAAGTAATACAAGTATAACATGAATTTCTTGTACACCTAAACTCATCAACCTTTGTATTCTACAATATCAAAGCCTCTACAATTGCAATTTCTAAAGCTCAATATCATGCTAGAGGCATCTTCTTTCTTGGAGGCATCTTTTTTTTCAACTTTTGATTTAAAGTGATTTCCTATACATAAACAAAATCCAAGTTAGACACATATTGAAAGACAAGATGAAGAAACAACTTTCAAACTATACTATGCAAATGGATCAAAAATACAAAGAACATTGAATCCTATTCTTTTAGGGTTGAAGTAAACAAGAAATACATGAACCTTAAGTAAATAAAAGCAAAAGCTATGAAGTCCAAGACATATCAATTCACTTTTTTGAATAATCAAATTACAAAAATTCTAAGTGAACATAAGTAAGTTGTGATATCCAAGACAAATCAATTTAGTACTTTGAACAATAAACTTACACAAATCCTATGAGAACCAAGCTAAAGAGTTGTGATATCCAAGAAATGAACACATTTTTTGAACTATCAACTTACACAAATCTTAAGAGAACCAAAGCAAAAGTTGTGATGTCTAAGAAAAATCAAAACATCAGTATGAATAATCAACTTATACAAATTCTAACTTCTAAAAAAAATAAAATAAGAGTTGTAATACCTAAGATGGATCAACTCACCTCTTTGTAAGGATGAAGAAACGGTGGTGAGATTCAACAAATACAACAGTGAAAAACAACAAACAAGGTTGTGAGAAGCAACAAACATGCTGGTGAAAGCAATAAACATAGAAGTATAGTAGCGACTCTATGGAAATGTAGGCTTTTGTTCGTGCTAAGGAGTGTAGTGAAATCTAAGCCAATTGTGGTGTATAAGGATCAGATTGAATCAAAAGATGCTCCATGGCAACACTAGCTTACTATCAATACCAGTATTTTGTGATTGGTTTATGATTCATATATGATTCATATGTAACTAATGAATGAATACCTTATAACTAATCTATAACTACATGATGACATATGACAAGTATTCACATCCCACCTTTTGCAACAATGTACTCACCCTTTTCATACACTCATTGTATATTGAATTTACTCATTTGCTATACATTGAATGTTATGCATTGCAAAATGAATTTGAAAAAGAAATTTTGAAGACATAATTAGAAAAAAATGACATGGTCAAAGTTAGACAAGGCTTAGCCATATGTGATGACTCTTGCATTAGAACTTACATACCAATATGGGCTAAGATATATATCCATTTTTCCGCAATGGCATGTACATGTGACAAAGTTGAACATTTTTTATGTCCCACATTTGTAGTATTGAAGGTTGAGATTTGTATAAGTATTTTTTTTTTAATTCTTTCTAATGGAGCAAGTGTGTGTTGGAGAAGTGGGGAGAAGTAGAATAACTATAAATTATTAGATGTGGTCTATGTAGTTATATTGAAGAAGACATTTAGTCATTGTCTTATTACCTTAGTGTTTAGAACTAAACTACAAATAAAGAATAAATAGTATGAGTGATAGGTTTGTCATTGTTTGTCAAGTACTTAAAGATGTATTTGATTTGAATGTACAAGAATTAGAATCATAAAATTCTTTGAAGTAAGATGCTTTATAGTGCAATTGCTAATATGAATGTATACTTGTAGGAATTGGAAGAATCAAATAGATGATAATTAAAGCATTTCACCATTTGAACAATGAATTTACAACATTGTAGAAAGCTCAACATTAGATGTGGCAAACCCAAATGTCATAGGCAAATTGTTGCTTTGCAAGACTTTGTCACAATAAACAATCCAGTTTCAAGAATGAAAGCGTGCAGGAACCACTTCTAAGTGGACAATGCAATGAATGCTCAATTGCAAATGGAAAGAAGCTTGAGTCAAGAGGGAGATAGTAGAAACATCAAACTTATTCATTTTCACTACAATAGAAAGTAGTGGTCCTATTGCTCTTGAAAATGTGCCAATTCCATTAGAATTGGCTTCTTTAGTTGGGGCCGTTGTATTTTTTGTACAAGGAAATTTACTAGCAAAGGCAAATTACTATAAGAACTAAATGCTAAAGCAAAATCTTAGACATTTGCAAATTCTACCATGTTTCTACAATACATATAAGCTACACTCTAAATATTTGAGCAAGGAAAACAAAATATGTAAAGAATGGATTAGAAATGACTAAGCAAGTAAACATATGAATAATATATAAACACAATAAAATAGGTAACTATGAAGTCCTACAAGGCCACAACTACATGTTGACTACTAAATGATAGAGTTTACTTTTTCATAGTCATTTCATAGTTGAGCCTATAACAAGAAGTCCTCTTAAAATAGTCAACAAATGACTTTAAAATATAGAAACTTGAAATTTTTCAAAAGGAATGCATTGGGAACGTGTATGTTATTCATCATTCATTTCAAAATCATACAGGGTAAAGAGTTATACTACTATCTGTAAATTTGTGACTATACTCATTCCAACTCAAATTAACAAATTTCTACAACAAAGGCTCAACAATTTCTTGAATGAAAAGGTGCAGATGAACAAAGTATTTGCTCAATTTCCATAAACTCTTCATCTTGAAGTCATTTCCACAATTGAGCAATGACTACAATATTGTATACGTCATAGAGCTAGTGCAATTACAAGGTCATGGTTATTTTGTAGTCATTTAGAATACTAAATCAAGAATCAGTTGGTTGTGAAATTTCCCTTTTTTTGTAGTGAATACCATGTCAAACCAATTGTTGGTTAAGGAAGACAAGCGTCCCACTTCCTCTAGCAAGGCCTTCAAGCTTGAACACCCTTCTAAATTGAAAGTGGTCAAAAAAGATAAATTCCCAACTTCCTATCGGAAGGCCTCCAAGCTAGAACACTTTCTAAAATTAAGAGTGGTTAAGAAAGACAAGTTTCCTACTTCTTTATTTTGGTAGAGCCTCCAAACTTGAACACCATTCTAGATTGAGAGTGATCAAGGAAGACAAGTTCTTGTCCTCTTTTGGTAGGGCTTCCAAGTTTTTACAATCTCTTAATTCAAGACTAGTCAAGGAAGACAAGCTCCCCACATCCTTTGGTACAACCTCCAAACTTTTATACAATCTCAAATTGAGAGTGGTCAAAGAAGAGAATTTCCTCACTTCTTTTGGTAGGGCCTTCAAGCTTCCTATATCCATCTAAATGAAGAGTGGTAAAAGGAATTAAGTTCCCTAATTCCTCTACCAGGCCTCCCTTGGGGGGTGCACTCCCCCTTTTTTTTGATGTTAGCGTGTGAACAAAACTTTGAATCCCCTATATACTTTTTGAATTTTAAATAAAATGAAATGAAAAAATTATGAATAGATTTTTCTTCTTTAAAAGTTTATATTTTGAATTGTTGATATTTTTATTTGTTAATAATATTTAGTTACAAATTTTTGAAGTAAAAAGATACATTGTAGAACTGAAAAATAGCTTTCACGCTTTTATATTATATAAGAAAAAATTGTCTAAAAATGAACAAAAAATTCCTAAAAATAACTCTCCATTGAAAGCTCATTTTGAGTTGAATATTGATGCAATGGTCATCTAAATGTATTCTCTAAAAATATTTGAGTTAAAAAAACATGGCATTTTAATACATTTTTAACCTCTTCTAGAAATCATTCCATATTTTATTTGAGTTTGAAATTTTGGGAGTAAAATCCTACAGTCATTAGTAAACAATGCTCAAAATTTGAAGTTAAAATTATAGTTTCTTAGAAACCACTTGTTCACACGTGGTTTGTTATAGTAGAACTAAGTGTACCCCTTGTGAGGCCTTCAAGCTTTCACACCATCTTTAATTAAGAGTGGTGAAGGTAGATAAACTTCCGACTACCTTTGGTAGGGCTTTAAACTTGAATACCATTTTAGATTGAGAGTGGTTAAGGAAGACAAGTTCTCTACTTCCTTTAGTAGGGCCTTCAACTTAAATACCTTTTCAAATTGAGAGTCGTTAAAAAAGACAAATTCATCAATTCTTTTAGCAAGGCCTTCAAGGTGTTACACCATAGTAAATCAAGAGTAATTAAGGAAGATAAGTTTTCTAATCCCTTTGATAGGGCTTTTAAGCTATTACAACTTGTCAATTTGAGAGTGGTTAAGGAAGACAAGTTTCCCACTTTCTTTAGTAGAGCTTTCAAGCTTAAACAATAATTCAATTTGAGAGTGCTTAAAGAAGACAAATTCCCCATTTCCTTTGGTAGGGCCTCCAAGCTTTCACACTCTCTTAGATTGAAAGTTGTTAATGAAGATAAACTCCCCACTTCCATTGGTAGGGCCTTCAAGCTTTCATATCCTTTTAGATTGAGAGTGGTCTAGGAAGACAAGTTCTCTACTTCCTTCGGTCGGGACACTAGTAGAAAACAGTGACCATGTCAACAAAAAATTAACAAAAAAGTGTTGAGGGCGTTTGTATTCATGGTCGTGTTGTCTTGAACAATACCTAACAAAAAATTGTTATTCATTTTGTTATGGTGGTTCAATCAGAAAAAAATAATATTAATTCATTTTAAAATTTGCTCAATGAATGGCTACCACATAGCAAGCCAAGATCCAGTCCAATACAAACTACCATGTAGACCAAAAACAACATATAAACAAGACCAAAAATTAGACTTACAATTTAGATAAAAGAAAGTTAGACTTTACAATTAATTTAGGAGATAAGTTTCTTAGAATTTAGTATTTGGTGATAGAAGAGAGGTGACTTTGCTGATAGGAGAATAGAGAAGACAATCTCTTTATAGAAATGGAGTGGTAGAAAATAGAACAAACCATATGGGATATGTGAATTAAGACTATGAATGATTCACATATCTTATATGGTTTATTTTGACCTTTTATCACCTTATTTGTATAAAGAGCTTGTCTTCTTCTCTCTTATGTTACCAAAATCATCTCTCTTATATCACTAGTGTGTGAGAGGCATGTCTTTTTAACAAAAAAGTGTCAACTTTTTTGTTGATTTGGATGTTGTACTATTTGAATCAACAAAAATTCAGTGACCATTTTGTTAGCTTGTTCAAATCAAGGAAAAATTGTTAAAACAGTCAATACAATATCTTAGTCAATAAAAAATTGTTAAAACAGTTAATACAATATCCTAGTCAACAAAAAATTGTTAAATTTTTATTAACTTGGACACCATTTTCTAGTATTGGGACTTCAAGCTTCTATATCCTTCTAGATTGAGAGTGGTCTAGGAAGAGAAGTTCTCTACTTCCTTTGGTTGGAACTTCAAGCTTCTATATCCTTTTAGATTGAGAGTGGTTAAGGAAGATAAGTTTTCAAATTCCTCTAGCAAGGCCTCCAAGTTGTTATACCATCCTAAATCAAAAATAGTCAAAGAAGAAAAGTTCCTCACTTCCTTTTGTAGGGCCTCTGAACTCTCACATTCTTCTAGATTGACAATGGTTAAAGAAGACAAGTTCTCCAAATTCCTCTAGCAAAGCCTCCAAATCATTATACCATTCTAAATCATGATTGGTCAAAGAAAACAAGTTCCTTTGGTAGGACCTTCAAGCTTTCACACCCTTCTAGATGGAGAGTGGTCAAGGAAGACAAATTCCTCAATTCCTCAGGCAAGGCCTCTAAGTTTGAACACCGTTTTAGATTGAGGGTGGTCAAGGAAGACAAGTGCCCTACTTTTTTTGATAGGACCTTTAAACTTGAATACCCTTCTAGATTGAAAGTGGTCAAGGAAGACAAGTTCCCTATCTCCTCTAGTAAAGTCTCCAAGTTATTACACCCTTCTAAATCGAGAATGGTCAAGGAAGATAAGTTCCCCACTTCTTTTGGTAGGGCCTTCAAGCTTTTACAATAACATAGAATAAAAGTAGTCAAAGAAGACAAATTCTCCACTTTCTTTGGCAAGGCCTTCAAGTTGTCACACACTCCTATATTGAGGGTGGTTAAGAGAGACAAGTTCCCTAATTCCTCTGATAAAGTCTCCAAGTTATCACACCCTTTTAGATTGAAAGTAGTTAAGGAAGATAAATCTCCACTTCCTATGGTTGGGCCTTCAAACTTAAACATCCTCCTAGATTGAGAGTGGTCAAAGAAGACAAGTTCCCCAATTCCTTTAACAAGGCCTCCAAGTTTGAATACTCTCCTAGATAGAGAGTGGTCAAAGAAGACAAGTTCCCCAATTCCTCTGACAAGGATTCCAAAGTTTTCACACTTTTTTAGATTGAAAGTAGTCAAAGAAGATAAGTTCCCTACTTCTTTTGGTAGCGCCTTCCAACTTTTACACCCTCCTAGATTAAGAGTGGTTAAGATAAATTCCCTACTTCCTTTGGTAGGCCCTTCAAATTTTTACACCCTCCTAGATTAAAAGTGGTCAAGAAAGACAAGTTCCCCAATTCCTTTGGTAGAACCTCCAAACTTTCACACCCTTTTGGATTGATAGTACATAAAAAAAGGACTTCCCAAATTCCTTTGGTAAAGCCTCCAAGTCATTACACCATTCTAGATTGTGAGTGGTTAAGAAAGATAAGCTCCCTAGTTCCTTTGGTAGGCCCTTCAAACTTAAACACCCTTTTAGATTGAGAGTGGTCAAAGAAGACAAGTTCTCTAATTCCTCTGGTAGGACTCCAAGTCATTACACCCTTTTAAATTGAGACTAGTTAAAGAAGACAAATTCTCTAGTTCTTTTGGTAGTCCCTTCAAACTTCTACACCCTTCTAGATTAAGAGTGGTTAAAGAAGATAAGTTCCCCAATTCCTCTAGTAAAGCCTCCAAACTTTCACACCCTTCTAAATTAAGAGTGGTCAAAAAAGATAAGTTCCCCACTTTCTTTGATAGGGCCTTCAAGCTTGAACACCCTCTTAGATTGAGAGTGGTCAAAGAAGACAGGTTCCCTAATTCCTTTGGCAAGGCCTCTAAGTTATTCCACCATTTTAGATTGAGAGTAGTCAAAGAAGATAAGTTCTCTAGTTCCCTTGGAAGGGCCTTCAAACTTCTACACCATTCAAGATTGAGGGTGGTTAAGGAAGACAAGTTCCCTAATTCCTTTGGTAAGGCTCTCAAGCTTGAACACTATTCTAGATTGAGAGTAGTCAAAGAAGACAAATTCCCCAATTCCTCTAGTAAGGCCTCCAAATTTAAACATTTTCTTAGGTAGAGAGTAGTCAAAGAAGACAAGTTTCCCACTTCCTTTGGTAGGGCCTTCAAGCTTGAACACCCTTTTAGATTGAGAGCAGTCAAAGAAGACAATTTTCCCACTTCCTTTGGTAGGGCCTTCAAGCTTTTACACACTTCTAGATTGAGAGTGGTCAAAGAAAACAGATTCCCCAATTCCTCTAGCAAGGCCTCCAAGTAACTACACCATTTTAAATTCAAAGTAGTCAAGGACGACAAGTTCCCCATTTCCTTTAGTAGGGCTGTCAAGCTTGAACAGCCTTCTAGATCAAGAGTAGTTAAGGAAGACAAGTTCCCCAATTCCTCTGGTAAGACCTCCAGATTATTACACCAACTTAAATCAAGAGTGGTCAAGGACGCCAAGTTCCCCACTTCCTTGGGTAGGGCCTTCAAACTTGAACAACCTCTTAGATTGAGAGTGGTCAAAGAAGACACGTTTCCCAATTCCTCTAGCAAAGCCTCCAAGTTTGAACAACTTTTTAGATCAAGAGTAGCTAAAGAACACAAGTTCCCCATTTCCTTTGGTATGGCATTCAAATTTGAGCACCCTCCTAGATTAAGAGTGGTCAAAGAAGATAGGTTCTCCAATTCATATGGCAAGGCCTCCAAGTTCGAACACTCTTCTAGATAGAGAGTAGTCTAAGAACACAAGTTCCCCACTTCCTTTGGTAGGACCTTCAAACTTGAACACTCTCCTAGATTGAGAGTGGTCAAAGAAGACAAATTCCCCAATTCCTCTGGTAAGGCCTCCAAATTTAAACACTTTCCTAGATAAAGAGTGGTCAAAGAAGATAAGTTCTCCACTTCTTTTGGTAGGGCCTTCAAGCTTTTACACACTCCTAGATTGAGAGTGGTCAAAGAAGACAATTTTCCCACTTCCTTTGGTAGGGCCTTCAAGCTTTAACACACTCCTGGATTGAAAGTGGTTAAAGAAGACAAATTCCCCAATTCCTCTGGCAAAGCCTCCAAGTAACTACACCATCTTAAATTCAAAGTAGTCAAGGACGACAAGTTCCCCATTTCCTTTGGTAGGGCCGTCAAGCTTGAACACCCTTCTAGATCAAGAGTAGTTAAAGAAGACAAGTTCCCCAATTCCTCTGGTAAGGCCTCCAAGTAACTACACCATCTTAAATTCAGAGTAGTCAAGGACGACAAGTTCCCCACTTCTTTTGGTAGGGCCTTCAAGCTTGAACACCCTTCTAGATTGAGAGCAGTCAAAGAAGATAAAATCCCCACCTCCTTAGAAAACGCCTCCAAGTTAGAACAAAAACTCAGATTCAATCGCAAGAGGGTATGGCTTGATGCAAATTCGTGTGGTAATTGCTCAAGGAATTCCAATCCCACTAAATCCAAAATCTTCAAAGATGCACAACCACCACAAAGGTCTGATATTGTCTTTTGCAAAGCTCTTGTAGTGGATATTGGAATTGTACATCGTAATCCAAACCAATCACTTGAAATTTCTATTATAAGTGCCTCCAAATTAGAACATCGGGCAGCAAAACGAAGTAATAAATCCAAGTATTCAATATGTGCTACAAGATTATTTACACTTGTGACAAAAATCAATACACGGAGCTTTTCAAAATCAAGATTAAAGTCCTCCTTAACCATAGTCCCTTGCCAAGAAATGCCTTCAAGAACCTTAACATTCTACATTCAAAGAAATTAGAATGGAATTCATCTCCGTTTAGAAACCTCAAATGATAATTAATATTCCTAAAATATTCCAAAACTCATGATCCTTGAAAAATATAGGTTTCAATATTCAATGACTACATTCAAATTATATAGTCAAAAAATTATTCATATTGAGCTGCACACTTAGAGTGTTGGAATATTACCTCACTTGAAAATCCATTGTGTGGGATCATGGACGGTTTCCAAATTCTTGTATCCTTGGCAATCATTCGGCCCATGTCACGAAGTTGGTCATGCATTTCTAGAATGCCATCTTCACTTACCTTCAACAATGACATGTCGATCAATCTGCCCAATTCACCCATTGGAAGAACCCCTTCTTTGGACCACATCAACAAGATTGTCTCTTTTGATACACCAGATGGATATACATCTCGACAAAAAAAACAAGCCACGTCCAAAAATATTCTCTTTTCAACATTAGTGCTCAATCCATCATAGCTTACTTTCAAGGTGTTCCAAATCTCTTCATCACCATCCAAATTTCTTCCTTTTGCCAACCTTTGTAATGCTCGTTCCCAACATCGCAACCTCTTTTTATTGTGAAGAAATGAACCCATCACTTTCAAGCTCAAAGGCAAACCATTGCAAGCTTCCACAACATGTTTGCATAACGCCTCAATGTTTGGGGACAAAGGAGCTTTACCCCAAGAAAGGTGAGTGGTAAAAAGTGTTGTTGCTGCCTTTTCATCCAACAATTCAACATCCAACCTTCCCTCAGTGCCCACAAATGATTTAATGGTACTCCATTCGCGTGTTGTGAAAACTATATTGGTACCTTTCCTCCCTAGTACAAAGTCAAGGGGTACAATATCTTGCACTTGAGCTTCATCCTTGATATCATCCAATATTAAAAGAACCTTCTTTTCAACCAAGACTTCTCTCATCATCTCTTGCGCATCTCCCAAATTCATTGGTTTTTGATTATTTCCAAACTTGGGTAATATTGTGCACAATATCTCATCACTACAACAATGGCAGTGTTTTATGACTGCAGAATTATGACTGAGGATGACTGGCGACTGCTTGCAATCATATTCTTGAAGGCCAACACTTTAGGGAGAAATATGACTGCAAAATATGACTGTCAGTCATTTTTACGCCTTGTACGTCACAAGCGTATACTATACGGCCATTAGGAATACCAAAGTACTTCATAGGGAACGTAGGGAACATGTTTGGGAATGTTGGGAACATGTTTGGGAACATTGAGTCATATTATCACTAATGTTTTCATATAATAGTGATTTTTTTTTGTTTTGGGCAATTCAAGAAAAATTTGGGCAATTCCAAAAAAATATAGAGAAGTCATTGTTTAAAATTTTGAAATCCTAGTCACCTACTTTTTTGGATTTTGAATCCTAGTCACCACTTTTTTAGGGTTTTGAGACCCTAACCGTCATTTTTTAGGGTTTTGAAACCCTAGCCGCCACTTTTTAGGGCTCTGGAACCCTAGCCGTCACTTCTTGTGGCTCTTCTTTCTTACTTTTTATTGTCTCTTAGCTCTCACTTGTTGCTTTTTGTTGCATCTTAACTCTTGTTTCTTGTTGCTCTCTAGTTCATGCTTCTTGTTTCTTATTGTTGCATCTAAATTCTTTCTTTCTCTTGCATTTGAACTCTTTCTTCTTCCTAGTTCTTTTTTTTTTGTTTCCTCTTGTTTTATAGTTCTTGCTTCTTTTTTGTTCTTGTTGTATCTATACTCTCATTTCTTGTTGTTTCTTGTTATGTCTTAATTGGTGCTTCTTGTTTTTTCTTGTGTCTTAGTTGTTGCTTTTTCTTTGTTCTTATGTCTTAATTGTTGCCTCATATTGTGTCTTAATTGTTGTTTCTTGTTTTATGTTGCTTCTTGTTTCTTGTTGTGTCTTAGTTGTTGCTTAGTTGTTGTTTTTTATTTCTTGTTGCATCTTAACTTTTGATTCTTGTTAACTTTTAATACTTATCTTTTTTTTCTTGTTTCTTCTATCATTAATCTTATTCTTTCTATCCTAAACTTGAGCTAAATATTTTGTGTTTTTGTAAGTCTTTGAAGGTTAGGTTTTGTTGTTCAATCACTAAAAACTAACCTTTCATTTCTTTAATTGTATATACAGGCATCAAAAGTTGAAACAAAGACATTGGAAGCTACTTGCAACTTCATGAAGCCAAAAATATGACTCACAGAAGTCATATTCCATAAAATATGACTGCCAAAAGTCGTATTCTACATCACTGCAAAATATGACTCATCTCAGTCATATTTCATAAAATATGACTGCCAAAAGTCATATTCTACATCATTGCAAAATATGACTCACCTCAGTCATATTTCATAAAATATGATTGACGAGAGTCGTATTCTACATTACTACAAAATATGACTCACCTCAGTCATATTCCATAAAATATGACTGACGAGAGTCGTATTCTACATCACTGCAAAATATGACTCACCTCAGTCATATTCCATAAAATATGACTAATGAGAGTCGTATTCTACATCACTACAAAATATGACTCACTTCAGTCATATTCCACGTCATCCAAAAATATGACTGACCATAGTCATATTCCACGTAGGATTTTTTTGTTTGCCCGGGCAACTCAAGAAAAAGTCAAGACTCCCCTAGGAAAGTCAAAGTATACGCCATGTTGGCATACTATGGCTAAAAATGGGTATTTATACCCCTCGGAAAATATGACTGCCAATATGACTGATGTCTGAAGCGACTGCTTCTAAACGATTGGAGTCAGTCATATTCTGAGTCATCTACAGTGATTTCTGCGTGAGTCGTATTTTTTGATTTTATGACTCACTGCAGTCATAAAACACTGCTTTTGTTGTAGTGCATATGAATTTTGATAGCTTTTGCATTCAGCAACAAAGCATGATGCTTGGTATGAGGAATTGATTGTCTTGTCATCAAATATTGCCCTAGCTAGTGTGGTCTTGCCAATTCCACCCATGCCCACAATGCCAATATAATTTTGTTTCAAAAGTCCTTTTGCTTTGGACAATTGAAGTTCTATATCAACCGGATTGTCTCTTGAGATAGCCATTTGTTGCTCCACCTATACAAGTACAAAAGATATCTTTAGAAAATCATTATCACATGAGAATTGTAAATAACACTGATAACAATGAATGTTAAGTACCAAAGACAATTACACAAATCAAACATTTCTAAATGAGATCAAAAGTTAGACAATTTTATACCTTTGAAACATCATTTTCAATGGACTTCGAATCTCTTGAGGTACAACATCCTCCCTTCAGAAAAGATTTCTTTAAACTTATGAGCCTTTCACAAATGTTAGAAAATGTTGGTCGTTGAAGAGGGTCTTGAGACCAACATTCTTGAATTAAGTTGGTCAAGCCTTCACAATTGTCAGGTAGATCCGGTCGTTGGGTTCTTTTTATGCCTTCATAAAAATCTTTTGGTTTAAAACCAGAGTATGGAACCTTTCTTGTTAGAATCTCCAAGCATATCATGGCAAATGACCACACATCAGCTTGAAATCGATACAATGACTTACTCCCCTTAATCATTTCAGGGGACATATATCCTCGTGTTCAAATTGGATGCTCTAATGGCTTCGCAACCTCTAATGGCTTTGGATTGCTACAAACCTCTAATTCACAAGTTCCATAATCAGTGACCTTGAATATGTGACAAGGATCCAAGTCCTCCATAGGGATGGATGTTCTCAGGTTTCAAGTCAAGATGAGCAACTTGCATGTCATGAAGGTAATTCACACCCTTTGCAATTTGATGCATGATGTTAAGTGCAACAAGATAAGGTAAAGGTCTTTTGGCTTTCTTCAATACTTGAAACAAGCTTGTTTCCATCAATTCCATCACCAAATGTAGTTTTCCATTTTCATCTTCCTTAGGATTCCCATCAACTTCATTTGGCTTCCAAAAAAATAGAATAAGATTTCTCAACATTTGAAACAAACTTGATTTCGTTGTCATCACCCAACGCATCATGCCAATTTTTTCTTCATTAGGAACCTCTTCCATATTCTTGGTAACCCCACAACCAAAAAATTGAACAAGTTTGGGATGGCTCAAGCCAGCCAAAATACCAGCCTCTTTTCGGAAAATCATGAGACATTCAAGATTGCCTTTCAAGGCTTTTGTAGCACATGGAAGGCCAAACCAATTGGATTTGTAGACATCTCCATTACCTCCTTCACCAATTTTTTGGATTAATTTTGGTGGTTTGAAATCATGAGGAACCTCTAATTCATTCAAGTCTCCACCATCAACTCGATTCAAACTTTTGAGTCTCCACAATAGATGTTGCACTATTTCGTAATCCATTGAGACTTTCATTTGAAGTATGTGTTCAAGTTTCTCTTTCAACGCTTGTCCATCTTCAAGGACTTGTTCATCGGTGGCCGCATCAAACTCAATAGGTAGAATGTTATTAGATGGATAGGGATGGCAAAATATGTACATCTCACATGCGGTTTCGTAACAACACTTTACATCTAAAAGCAATTCACGAAAAGTCTCCTTGTTTTGGAGTTGGAATATAGCTGAATGACACCATTGCTCTTGTTCAATGCATTGTTTCCCCACAATCTCTACTTTCTTTTGAAGATAACACAACTCTTCAAAAACACATTGGAACTTGAGATCCTCGGTAGCACTTGAGAACATTTCCTTGATTCCCTTCATGGCTTCTAGGAGCTTACCAAAAAGATGGACACATTGATTTTGATTCAAGACTTTCATCTTTGGAGATGCTTTCATAGCATTCAAGCAATTCTCAAGACTTGATATATCCTTACAAAGTCTTTGACAATGATCCCTTTGTACTTGTCGAAAATCCTTATCAATCCTACACAATATTTCATTTCTATTGTTAATGAGATATTTTGACAAGATGTTGAAGAGACATCGCCCTATTTAATTGACTAAATTAATCAAAACATATTTTACAAACAAATCATCATCAAGCAACATCTTTTAAAACAATGGTCTCTCTATTGAAGTTAGAATACGGATTATCATAGTTACAAATCCTTGTGAAGCACAAAGTAAATGAAATACAAATCCATGCCAACAATTAGAAATTTAACCAATACTAAGTTCTAGCACGTACTTTTCAAACACAAACAATTACTAAATACCAATTATCCTCACCTTCTAAACCAGACCAAGCCCATGAATACTTGTGAAGCGCAAAGTAAATGAAATATGAATCCATACCAGCAATTAGAAATTTAACCAATACTAAGTTCTAGCATGTACATTTCAAATGCAAACAATTACTAAATAACAAATTATGCTCACCTTCTAAACCAACCTAGCCCCATGAAGTTCCAAAATGTTGCCATAGTGAAGAAACTGGCCACCCACATAAAGAAGCTTGCAATTTCATCCATCAAATGATAGAATATATCGAAGTCCTACAATTCCTTCAAAACCAAATCAAAAAAAGTAGTCAAAAAAATAAAATCCAAATCCATAGAAATAGCGAGAAGGTTTTGATTAACTAATATATATTATATATTATCTCCTAACAAGAATCATATAAAATCTTTCAAGACATTCCTATACAAATGTAATATCCAACAAAGGAAAAAAGATACCGCAATGTTCGTGAATTTTTTGAAGAACTGCACATAATCTTAGAATAAAAAATTAAAGATATGAAAAGAATAATTGCATTGCCCCGTAAGAAAACTACAGAGAACAACCTTTTTATCTTTTGGACTTCAAATTGTGCACTAGAATTGGGTAAGATACACTTGTAAATTCATCAACCTACAATGACCATCTTTCAATGGAATGTCAATTCAACATGCAAATGTCATTACATTCGAATGTAACACCATGTAATTCAACTATGCAACAATATTGTAACTACTTACACATATGGAAAACACACTACATACAAAGATGAACTTTGGACACTACGCTACACTTTATTTATTTCACACTCTTTGTGGATTATCCTACAACCTCAAATGTATGAACACAGTTCTAAAAGTTGCTCGGAAGGATATAAAAAAATGATTGAAATTGTAAAACATAAAATAACTAAAGATGGACATTGCATTTCAAACAAAAGTGAACAAGAAAGTTTGCATCATTGCATTACTAGTGATTGATGCACTTGATCCAAAATCATACTTGTGAAATTCCTATCTCTTTAATACCTTGCTTATTTTCATCCATCCACAAAATGTTGCAATTGTTTGTATCTAGGCTATACACCAAGCACACCATGCAAGATCTACAATCTCACAAACATGCACTCAATGAAGGTTCATATTGCAATTCCAAAATGCAATGCTATCTTTTGTGAGAAAGTTACAAGCACAATGCTTAATAAAGAGTTTTCACAACATATTTTACTTTATAAATCACAAGACTTTCAATCTCAAACCACGTCAACAATCACTTGGCAAGTAGCTCCTTCCTTATATTTCATTGAGTTCGATGTGCTCAAATGCATGTTCAAGTGCTACCCGATACCCAACCAGTATGATCAAGGGAGCCCCGTCAGTCTCACACTCGAACACATTCCTGAGGGCACATACCTCACTACTGCCGTGAGGATCCAAGAGCATCTGGGGGCGTCTCTCTCGCTTGTAAGGGAATGAAGCGCACAGACGTCGCCCACAGGCAAGACCAACGTCACACGCATGAGAGCCGTGCCTCGTCTTATCCTCCTTGTGTGCAAAAGCTCATAGGACGTAGCTTCAGAGACGCCTTAACTCGAGAACTGCCAGCAAACAGAAGCAAAACAGATGCAGGGGTGGAAAGAGCACAAAACTTGTAACTGCGAGTTTGGAGTCTGGGCGAGACGGACGATGGGCTTCACCCGTGAAGAATCAGCCGGGAGCCTGGGACGATGGCGGGGTCGCTTTGGGCAGGAGTGGCGATAATGGACTGGCCAGTACTGGCAGCCGGCCCACGTGAAGAACACTGTGGAACGTGGGCGAGGGGACTGTTTCCTACAGTACTGCGTGGCAGCGTGGGATCCGTGGGAGGCAGGGCTAGAGCTTATCTGGTCTGGTGGTTTTTCCAACGCCGGGGGAAACGTAGGAAAGAAGCTAATTCCGTCGATGAGTGTACTGCATCTCAGAGAGGATTTGCCCGAAAAAGAATTATGGAAAGCTTTGCTCCATGTTGTGCACCATGTTTCCAGCGTCATAGAATATGGGTTCATTGTGCTGCAACAATTGAACCGAAAAATAAAATTAAAAAATAATACACAGTGCAGAATGGTGTGAAAGAATTTTACTGAAATAATTCGTTCGCTAAAGGTCTGTCTGGGCTCGTGTCGTTCTCCAAACACTAGACATTCGTTGGCAACGATGCAGCGCTTTCTGCATCGAGTCAAAAACTGTTTGCAAATTCGGACAACACCCAGGCTGGCTTGCCAAACGAGTACCGACAAAAACTCAGGCAATTTCCCAACAAGCAGGGGACTTACTGAGGTGAAAGCTTTTCCGGAAATTTCACCAATGAGCTCTGATCGTCGAGTACCACCTCTGAACTGAACTGGATCCAGTGGAGATTCGAAGAGAGCAGGAATGCAGAATTTTCTAGTTCAAGGCAAAATCGAGATAATTTTGCAATTGTTCGTGGAGGTCGTGGTCGATATGCACACACCGGGGCGCAGATAAACTCATTTCTTGTCGAGGTCCATACTTCTTCAGAATCGAAACCATTCTAAGCATGGTTTTTTTTTTTTTTTCTGGTGCTTTCCTCGCTCTTCGCCTTCTTTTGGTCTGACCAGGCTTTCCTCGCTTCTTCGGGTACCAGGGGAATGGAACTCACAATGTAGCACTTTGGTATTAATTTTGGTACTAATTTCGCGCGTTTGAATGAGGTTGAACGCCGGAATGAAGTTTCTGTGTGATATGTCAATATACTAGATTGCAACAAACCAATGATTCTGCTACCTTGGTCCAGATGTTGCATCTATTTTGGCTTCAGAAGGAAAGTGGCAACACGTGGACTTGAATTCTCGAATGTGAACAGAATGATCTGGATGTGCAAGTGAATGAAATGAGACTGCAACAAGAACAGAGAGGACATGTATGTCAGAATATACAGAAACCAGACACACCTTGAAAGTATGTCGGTGCCACTTGAAAGATCCATTCGTCACCCCATGCAGACACCTTTTACTTTTCCAAACATGGAGATACGCTTGTTCTCGATTCATGTACAACTGGATGAAAAGAGTAGTGATGAATGAAAGTTGCAATTCATGCAGGGACGAAGATGAACGAGGTCACTTTTCCAATGAGGTGAACCTTCATGTTGCTAAGTAAATTATGCAACAGATGTTCTCAAATGACTTCACAAGCTGTCGCGATCTTCACCAGGGCTTTTTTCTTTGGCTTTCTGGTGCCCGAAAATTTAATTTGGGTAAAAAATGACAGAAAACTGGGATGAAAAAACAATTAAAAAAAATCTTGGATGAGATTGTCAAATTGTGAATGAAAACTGAATAATAGACATGTGATATGTGCTAATGTGATATTTTCTATCCAATATGTGAATGAATGTCGAAATCTAAAGCAACACTCTAACATTTGATATTGCCACTTTGGCACTTCTTTAAAAAATGAAAAAAAGCCTTGATTTTTATTGTAACTCACTAGACCCTAAAGGACTTTTGCCATAAACTTATCATAGAGAGAAGATTGAGATTCTCAAAAAGATGCCTGTGAACTTCAATTTTTGATTTTTTTTTAGTCAATTTGCCTTTGGAGTGTGAATATAATTTCTATTAGATTTTTTTTCCATTTGTATGTCAAATAGATGGATGTATGTATTTTGTGAGAGAATGGAAGAGACATATTATTTGGAATTGAAGAGAGTCAAGTCAACCGGAATTGTTCCAAAGGTCAAGTAGATAGACGCCTCACTTGGGAAGAGGTTTCTTTCCATTTTGGGAACTATAAGTCCAAATGTCCATACAGTCCATACAGGTGGTATGGCTCGCCGTGAACTTGCGCTCAAGCTTTGAATATAATTCTAAAGTTTTACAAACTGTCTATTTGCCTTAGTGTGTGCTCAGTGAGAGCTTTGTGAATTTTATAAGTGGGTGTGGAAGTTGAATTGTCAGTAAGTTTGTGAGACTAACTGAGCTGTGTGGATTAGCTTTGTGTAAGCATATCTGAAGAAGAAGTTAACTAGACTAAATAATTGAATTGAGTGAGTAATTGAAGTGTGAGTATTTTGTGTCTAATTGACTGAGTGCTTTGATTGAATTGGGTGAAGAGAGATAGTCCAGTTGTCCACGAGAGACTGAATTCATAAATTATTGAGATTGGGAATGTATAATTAAATGTATGAATTATGTTTGTAAAACTGATGCAGACAAATTAATTTTATGAGAGAATGAGTTATTATGTTAATGATATGCAATACAACATATAAAATATGCCATATAAAATATAATATATATAATATGCCATACAAAATATAATGTTTGTGGATTTGAATATCATGTGGGTGTGATTAAGTTATGGCAAGACGTGTCAAATTGACTGTATAATATAAACCGACTCGTGAAGTAAGTCTGATTGAATAAAAAATTAAATTTGTAAACATGCCCATGAGTGAATGCAATCAGTGAATCTAATTGACTGGATAGTAAAATGGGAGATGAGTATTGAAGAAGTTGGTCCATTTGATTATGAAACTTGATTAACAGAAGTGTATTGTGAGTTACAGTTTAATTGTTGGACGAATTAATTTTATAAGTAAAATTGAAGAATGTAAAATCGATCAATTAAACTTGAGAGTAAACCAGAGTTTTAGCTTTAGATAATTTTTATGACAAATTATCTGTGTGAGGATTATTAAAATCATCATGGTCTAATTGCCTGTAACCATGGCTTGGTTGAGTGTGAGTAGTCAACTCGATACTGCAAACGCTTTGATAACAATAAACTATTGCAAATTTGACTAAGGGTGATTTATTTTGAGGAGCAGTAACTTGTGTCTAATGAGCTGAGAGTGAACCCAATGCATACTATAGAAACTATCAAATTGACTGAATGGGAATTGGTTTTGAATAATCCTGCATTAGCTTTAGAAAATAATAGAATGTGTGTTGCAACATGTCTAATTTATAGCAATGGAACAACATGGTCAATTTGATGAGTGTAGTCTTGGTGTATGAAGCATGCATTACTGCATCTAGTGAGCATATGTAACTCTAGTCTAATTGATTCCTAAATGTACTAATTCTATAACTGTGTATTATTTACAACAGTCAAGTGTAAGTTTAGCAATTGTATAACAAATTAAAATCTAGTAGTCTTGCAATTTGAATGGTGTCCAATTGACTATGAAAATCTCATTTGATTATTTATACAGCCAAAGTCTCAAAAGATAGTTGTAAGTCTAATTGCCCATAATCTAAACCAGCCATAAAACTTACAAAAGGTCTATTTGAAATCTTGTATTGAGATTTGCATATCTTGCATTGGATATGTAGTCTAGTGGATAAGTAGGTAGAACCTATCCAATAACCATTGTAGTAGTTTAAATGTTAACTTGAATGTGAAGTTAGAAGGCCAAGTAGATGGACGGCTTTAGGCTATTGTCAATGGTAATAGATCCATTTGTTTAGCCTGGAAATTAATAACAATGTTTGGACAAATTGACTTGGATATCAAATGCGACAAGGGAGCTAAAGTGGGTTGAACATGAAGATTGATTTCAAGCCCAGGAAAGTTTGTTAACTTGCCTAGTGAATTTATTGTGAATGAATAGCAAACTTACTGACAATTTGTAATTAACTGTAGTCAATTAGATTACAGTTAGCACTGTTAGAGGGAGAGAAAGAGAAGAGGATTAAATAAATAAATACCTATAATATGAATATATATAATGATATATATATTGCATTTAAGTGGCTAGAGCATGCATGAACAAATTGACCACACTTTCGACGACAAGTTGACATGAATATTTGACATGAGCCACACACTAGAGAGGACTGGAACGTCATACCATGGTGTCTATAAATAGCATTGGAAATTTGGACTAATGACAAATTGACATAAAGAGTGTTTATCCCTGGGATTTCTTTTATAAAACTAAAACAAATGTAATAGATATCCAAAACGTTGAACGAGTGACCTTAGTCAGAAACTATTAGACTTATTGACCTTTCCCACAGGAATTACCCCTATAAACCACTATACTTGGATTTTGTCAAGTAGGCAAAAAAAATCCTACCTCACAATGCCACATTGGAATCGCCTTATCTTCGATGAGCTCTAGATGAATGGAGAATAATTTTGTTGAAGAAGTTATCATCCATAATCCAAGCCTCTGTCTGTGCTATTTGGAACACTTTTTTTATAGAGAGAGATTGTAGATAACTCCAAATTAACACTTGCATGTTTAAATTATCAATGGTAAAAATCATGAAGACACTTTGCTTTTTCGATTGGGACCATTTTCAAAGCAAATAGATATGTATAATTTTTCTAATCTCATATGTGTGTTTGGAGACCTCTAAAAAAATCAAATATTTATTTTTTCTGTGAAAAATGAAACATTCCAATAGTTAACCTTAAAAACTGCCCAATTTTTTAAAATGGTCACAAGAATTAAATTGCCCACACCAAAATGAGCCTGAAATTTCAGATTGACCATATATGGTTGCTTAGGCAGTTAGGGGTTAACTTCTAAATGCCCGAGGCTTGTTTTGAGATCCTATGAATTTACTCTACATTGAACAAAAAGTCAACATTTTGATAAGTTTATATCAATTTTTTTGAATTGTAACCATACAAATTCAAACTAGACATGTTAGAGATCACATAGGAAAAAAATCCAACAATATCACTTATTTATTCAAAGATTATAATGTTTAATCATAGAGGTTCTAAAACTATGAAAATCTTCCAACTCTCTTTTCACATGTCAAATCTAAAAAATTCATCACTAAAAAAATAATGAGGTTGAAGGGCCCAACATGCATAACTCTAATCAACTTATGGGTTCTCAAAATCTACTTTACATTCTTTCTAATTGAATTTGAAATGTGATTTTTTTCTGAGGTCTAATGTATTTGAGGCTCATTTCCAAGAGCCCTCAACACTACGGAAAGTCAAGTCAAGATTGTAATGACCCTAAATCCTAAACCCTTGCATAAAATCTTGAATAGGAAAATCATAATCATTCATTTTCAAAATCAGGTTTATGATGCTAAAACTAGACTTCAAAAAGAATTTGTCAAAAATATAAACTACTAAAAAACAAATTGGTTAGGTTTTATTAAAATTTAAAGTATTATTGACACTAGAATTTGGTACCTTGGGCATTTAGGGGTTAAAAAGCCATGAATAGGCTAGGGAGGATTGACCCCTCAATTTATTCATTTCATGAGTAATTAATTTCATATGTCTATAGATCAATAGACATTTGGTGCAAATTAAAGTTTAAATTATTCCAAATAAATGTTTATACATGGTCTCTATTATAGAATCTTGTTGGTATTGAAAAAAGAATGGATTTCTAGATTTTCATAGAATGCATTTTGGGGACTTAGTATAAATGAATTTTGGATTTTCTAAAGTACTACAAGAATAAGTGTTCAAAAAGTCAAGCATGAGCTCTCATGAATGGAGATTGTAGAATTTAGGCAAGAATCCATAAATGTGAGTTTTGAAAAAGGTCTTATTAGTTGTAGTTACCTTATATATAGATCGCAAGTCTATAGATGAGAGAAAAAATTCTACTCTGGAGAAAACCATTGTCTAGAATTAATGATCAAATTTTGAAGATTTTGAATTCATGCTTAAAATCATTCAATATCTTGATTTGGTTTGAAAGGGTTGAAGAATACAAAATTACTAACTATAGAGTAGGAATCATGTTTTGCATTTATCTCTAAGTATATTACTAGGCAACCTTGCAAAAGGCTTGCGATCCTCTAAATGTGACCATCTTCTTCAAATTGATCCTATAATTAGCTTTGCAATGGATATGAGGTAGTCCTTAAAGCAACCCCTTTAGCCATAGAATAAATCAAGGATAAAATGTTATTTAATTGTAAGAGCTATTTATAAAGTGTTATTTAATTGCAAGATTTTGGGAGACCTACGGGCTCACAAATAGGTACGTACAAGATATATCTTAGAAAATTCATAAGTAGTTAAATAATGCTTCATAAAATATGAAACCACTTCTGTTACATGCTGCATCTACTCCTCTTTGTCTGAAAAATGAGCTTAAAATCTACTTGTCCACAAAAGCCTGTAAAAAAAGGTGGACCAACCCTTCAAATGGTTGCTTTTAAAGCCAACTACCTTACAAGGGAATGATGTCTTGTATGACAAAAAATTGACAAATTTTTGTCCAAAACAATGCATTGGCTTTTGGATACTGCCAGTTCTGTTGATTTGGATATTTCTTTCAATGGTAATTTAGTCAACTTCATGTCAATTTTTAATTTTATTTTGTTTGGGGGGGAGCGAAACAAATGGAAAGGAATTTCATTGCAAAGGTAAAATTACACGCCTGGAGGAAAATCAAACCAGCCAGCCAAAGCCCTGCCCAACCCAACCAAGGACGAATGCCGCAGAAGACCCACTCAGGGGCCATTTCAGTTCTTCCCATTTTTCTCATTTTGGGTCAGTCCAAGGAGAGGACTCTGGGACTCAGAAAATGGTCCTGTGAAGTGCACAATTTTCAATCAAGGTAGTTTGCTCTATAAGCAACCATTTAAGGGCTGGTTCACCTTTTTCTTAGGTTTTCATGGACAAGAAGAATTTTATATCATTTTTCACAGAAAGAACACAAGTGGTTTTGTATTTTTCTAAGCATTCATAATTACTTATAAATTTTCAAAGATTTGGGGCATAGGCACCTATTTGTGACCATAGGTCTCCCAAAATCTGTCCACTTGCAACTTGTAAAGAAATGTGTGTAAAATTAAAGACTATGATTGGCTCCTACAATAGGAAAAAAAATTCCCTTGATGCATTCAATTGTTAAAGTGGTCCATTCGAGGATCTCCTCATCTCGATTCTCCCCCTAAAAATAGGGTCTATTTGAAGAAGAGGGTCAGTTTTACAGCACACTACCTAAATATAGTAGCACATTACGCACCCCAAATCCCAAGCTCTTGAAAAACCAACACTCTGTCAACTACATCTTCCCTTCAACATGTTTGGACCTAATCAATTACACACATAAGTTGTGACAAAACCTTATACACAATAGAATTAATCGTAAAGTGAATGCAATGAGGGACAAAGAGTTTAAGGTAGAATGTCCATGATAAACTAAATTGGTTTTGAATGTGGCCCCTATTTAAGAATGAGTTACATGTTCCTTGAAATATCTATTGTTGTCATTGATGTGGTAGGTAGGCTTGAAGAGATGGTACTTCATTTAGAGTTTGAGAAAACACAAGGCCAAGCTCCGTGAAGCGTCAAAATTGGGACGTGATGGAGTTTGGTGTTGTATGTTTTTTTTGTACTATTCTAAGGTAAACCTTCCTCTGACACCAATGGTTCAAATTGGGGAGATCTTTACAATTAACTCTAATACGAACAACTTCTCCTAGCTTTGCTAAATTAAAAACCAAATTAATTGGATTGGCATCCCCATATATTTTAGAATGTTCACAAGGGAATGTAATACTAAATACAACATACACTACTATATGCTTAGCCTACTTCTACTAGCAACACAAAATTCATTGCAAAGCATCCAATGCATTGCATTGTAGGACCTCAAGAAATTGCAGCTCTTTCTTCACATACTTACAAATGCAGCTACAAATTAATTTGCCTCCTGCTATCCATCCTACCATAGCCACACACACATACTTGCATCTCACTTCAGTTCAAGCTCAAAATTCTTTTCATACCAAAAAATAAACCAACACGAGTGTGCACCCTCAAAGGTATCTTGAAAATGAAATAACCAAAATAACTACACTTAGTATGCACCATGTTTCTCAAATCAACCTCTACAAATGTCTTGCCACATCCTATGTATATTTTTCTTATGATACTTATTTTTTGCTATACATATGAAGTTAAAGTCATTCTTGGAATATCTACAATAGCCTTTCAACTTCTGGTAGCAAGTCTTGGTCAAATTTTAGATGGTTTATTTCATATAGTTTTATCCTTAAATGTTTTTGACTATGTTTTTCCCAAAACAATCCAAAACTGCCATTTTTAGTACAAGTACCAAATTTTAGGGAAAATAACATTTTTTTTTTACACATATAACCATGGAATATTGTAGTACATTGGTATGAGAAGATGTTATAAAAATTTCAGAAATTCCCTCTGTGTAGATTGCAGGATACTAGTATTTGAAGAAGCAAAAATCCTTTGGGGAGCCCTGCAAAAAAACCAAGCAGTTGCACTTCACAAGGTTAGAGCATTATGAAAAATGTACAAAATGGTTGTAACTCTTTGGATTCATTCTTTATGGCAAATTGGCTACATGCTTGAAAATTTTCAAATCATTTGGAATTGTACAACACATTAGGAAACAAATTGTCAGTAGAAAGAAGTAGAAAATGATTCAAAATACTAAATTGATAACCATTTATTTGTGAAATCGCAAAATGTCAATCCCAATGGTTGTAATGTTGTAATAAACAATGTACACCTAGTGTTTTTATTTCTTTCCAAAAATATTGAAAATTGTGTTAATAAAGAACTTCAAAGTTAATTTTAGAATAGAAATTTTATAACTACCTATAAACTACCCACAACTAAATCTCCTCATGAGTTTCATCTCATTAATCAAAATGGAATGATTTAAATCTTTTCATGTATATTTAAATCTACAAAACCAATTTCAAATTTCTATGTTTTAAGAGAATAATTTTTTAAGAGGTTTTTATTGTTGCCTGAGCTAACTACCAAATGCTACAAATTACATATCATACAATACCCCGTTTTTACCATGTAGTCACAAGTTATGAAATTTTTTGGACCTAAAAGACATTTTGAGGCCACATGTTGTGCAAAAATCTCAAAGAAAAAGAATAAAAACTTTATTCATAGTGAATAGCTTTAATCTCTATGCTATCAAAGAACATAGTTTAGGACTTTAGGGGTTAATAATTAAATTCATGTTCAATTGCCCATAAAGATCATTCCATGTGTAATTTTTTGAACTATATACGATTGTGTGATTCATTTTGAAAATTTTGAAATCAAAATTGGACCCAAAGTCTTCAAATCTAGTAAAGAAGAAAGGAAATAAAAAATTTCGTCAAATTCAAAATAAGGGTAGATTTTAACTTTTATCCTGTGAAAGAATTTATCCCATCAACGCACCCCATCTCCATTCATAACATTATATATAGAATCCACTTTAAAATGCATGTAGCAATAAAAATATCTATTTGTAATTTGAGGCCTATAATAAATATTAGGGCTTTACAATGCTATGCACAAAAGTCAAAGTTTGTCTCAAAAGTGAGAGACATTGACTTTTAAAGTAAACACTTGCACTTTTCAAGAATACATGACCTTTGTCAATTATAATTGTTGCTTGAACTTTGTAAATGAGCTAACAAATTTTTTCTATAATTTATTGTTCATTTGTTAGTAAAAAAGGTTTTGAAAAAATATTGCAATATATGCTATGTATGTAAAGTTTAAAAATGCAATGAATATGTTCTATGGGAGCTATACCATTCCTCTAGCAAAGCCTCCAAGTTTTTACAACATATTAAATCAAAAGAGGTCAAAGAAGATAAGTTCCCTCCTTCCTTTGGTAGAGTACCTTTCTAGATCAAGAGTGATCAACGAGGACAAATTCCCCAATTCCTCTCGTAAGGTCTCTAGGTTATTACACCAACTTAAATCAAGAGTGGTTAAAGAAGACAAGTTCACCACTTCCTTTGGTAGAGCCTTCAAGCTTGAACACCTTCCAGATCAAGTGTGGCTAAAAAATACAAGTTCTTCAATTCCTCTAGCAAGGCCTCCAAGTTATTAGACAACCTTAAATTAAGAGTGGTCAAGGAAGACAAGTTCTCCAATTCCTCAAGTAAGGCCTCTAAAGTATTACACCATTTTAAAACCAGAGCGGTCAAGGAAGACAAGTTTCCTACTTCCTCTCGTAGAACCTCCAAGTTTTTACACCCTTCTAGATTGAGAGTAGTCAAAAAAGACAAATTCTCCACATCTTTTGGTAGAGCCTTGAAACTTAGACACCATTTTGGATTGAGAGTGGTCAACAAAGACAAGTTCCCCACTTTCTATGGTAGAACCTTTAAGCTTCTACACTCTATTAAATTCAAAGATGTCAAAGAAGATAAGTTTCCCAATTCCTCTAAAAGGTCTTCAAGTTATTACATCCTTTTAGATTGAGAGTGGTTAAGGAAGCTAAGTTCTTCACTTCTTTTGGTATGCTCTTCAAACTTTTACACCCTTCTAAATTAAGAATGGACAAGGAAGACAAATACCCCACTTCCTTTGGTAGGGCCTCCAAGCTTTTACACCATTTTAGTTTGAGAGTGGTCAAGGAAGATAAGTTCCCCACTTCCTTTGGTAGGGCCTTCAAGCTTTCACACTGTTTTAGATTGAGAGTGGTCAAAGAAGACAAGTTCCCCACTTCTTTTGGTAGGGCCTTCAAGCTTTTACACCCTCTTAGATTGATAATGGTCAAGGAAGATAAGTTCCCCACTTCCTTTGGTAGGGCCTCCAAGCTTTCACACCATTTTAATCTGAGAGTGGTCAATGAAGACAAGTTTCCCACTTCCTTTGGTAGGGCCTTCAAGCTTTCACACTATTTTAGATTGAGAGTGGTCAAAGAAGACAAGTTCCCCACTTCCTTTAGTAGGGCCTTCAAGCTTGTACACCATCTTAGATTGAGAGTAGTCAAAGAAGACAAGTTCCCCACTTCCTTTGGTAGGCTCTTCAAGCTTTGACACCCTCTTAGATTGAGAATGGTCAAAGAAGACAAGTTCCCCACTTCCTTTGGTAGGGCCTCCAAGCTTTGACAACATTCTAGATTGAGAGTGGTCAAGGAAGACAAGTTTCCCACTTCCTTTGGTAGGCTCTTGAAGCTTTGACAACATTCTAGATTGAGAATGGTCAATGAAGATAAGTTTCCCACTTCTTTTGGTAGGCTCTGCAAGCTTTGATACCCTTGTAGATTGAGAATGGTCAAGGAAGACAAGTTCCCCACTTCCTTTCCTAGGCTCTTCAAGCTTTGACACCCTTTTAGATTGAGAATGGTCAAGGAAGACAAGTTCCACACTTCCTTTGGTAGGGCATTCAAGCTTTTACACCATCCTAGATTGAGAGAAGTCAAGGAAGACAAGTTCCCCAATTCCTTTGGTAGGGCCTCAAGGAATTCCAATCCTACTAGATCTAAAATCTTCTATGATGTAGCAACACTACAAAAGTTTGATACTTTCTTCTGCAAAGCTCTTGTAATGGATGTTGGAGTTGTACCTTGTAATCCAGGCCAATCTCTTGAAATTTCTATTATAAGTGCCTCCAAATTAGGACATCGGGCAACAAAGCAAAGTAATAAATCCAAGTATTCAATATGTGCTACAAGATTATTTATTCTTGTAGCAAAGATCAATACACGGAGCTTTTCAAAATTAGGATTCAAGTCCTCTTTAACCATAGTCCCCTGCCAAGAAATGCCTTCAAGAATCTTAGCATTTTGCGATCAAAAAAATTCACATTAGAATGGAGTTCATCTTCATCTAAAAGCCTCAAATGATAATTAATATTCCTAAAATATTCCAAACTCATGATTCTTGAAATAATATGGATTTCAATATTCACTAACTACATTCAAAGTGTATAGTAAAGGAAATTAATAATATCAAATTGCATACTTGTAGTATTGAAAAATTACCTCACTTGAAAATCCATTGAACGAATCATGGATGCTTTCCAAATTCTTGTATCTTTAGCAATCATTCGACCCATGTCACGGAGTTGGTCATGCATTTCTAGAATACCATCCTCACTTACTGTCAACAATGACATGTCGATCAATCTGCCCAATTCACCCATTGGAAGAACCCCTTCTTTGGACCACATGAACAAGATTGTCTCTTTCGATACACCAAATGGATATACATCTTGACAAAAAAAACAAGCCACGTCCAAAAATATGCCATTTTCAACATCAGTGTTCAATCCATTGTAGCTTACTTTCAAGGTGTTCCAAATCTCTTCATCACCATCCAAATTTCTTCCTCTTGCCAACCTTTGTAATGCTTGTTCCCAACATCGCAACCTCTTTTTATTGCGAAGAAATGAACCCATCACTTTCAAGCTCAAAGGCAAGCCATTGCAAGCTTCCACAACACGTTTGCATAACTCCTCAATGTTTGAGGACAAAGGAGCTTTACCCCCCAAAAGGTGAGTGGTAAAAAGCGTTGTTGCTGCCTTTTCATCCAACAATTCAACGTCCAACCTTCCGTCGGTGCCCACAAATGATTTAATGGTACTCCATTCGCGTATTGTGAAAATTATATTGGTACCTTTTCTCCCTTGTACAAAATCAAGGGGTACAATATCTTGCACTTGAGTTTCATCCTTGATATCATCCAATATTAAAAGAACCTTTTTTTCAATCAAGACTTCTCTCATCATCTCTTGCGCATCTCCCAAATTCATTGGTTTTTGATTATTTCCAAGCTTGGGTAATATTGTGCACAATATCTCATATGAATTTTGATAGCTTTTACATTCGGCAACAAAGCATGATGCTTGGTATGAGGAAAATTGATTGTATGGTCATCAAATATTGCCCTAGTTAGTGTGGTCTTGCCAATTCCACCCATGCCTACAATGTCGATATAACTTTGTTTCAAAAGTCCTTTAGCTTTGGACAATTGAAGTTCTATATCAATCGGACCGTCCTTTGAAAAAGCCATTTGTTGCTCCACCTATAGAAGTGCAAAAGAAATCTCTTGAATATCAATATCGCGTGAGAATTGTAAACAACACTAAAAACAATGGATATTAAGTACCAAAGACAATTATACAAATCAAATATTTCTAAATGAAACAAAAGTTAGACAACTTCATACCTTTGAGACATCATTTTCAATGGACTTCGAATCTCTTGAGGTACAACATCCTCTTTTTAGAAAAGATTTCCTTAAATTTGTGAGCCTTTCACAAATGTTGGAAAATGTTGGTCGTTGAAGAGGGTCTTGAGACCAACATTCTTGAATTAAGTTGGTCAAGTCTTCATAATTTTCAGGTAGATCCGGTCGTAAGCAATGGCCGTGTGTTCCTTTTATGCCTTCATAAAAATCTCTTGGTAACTTCAAATCAGAGTATGGAACCTTTCTTGTTAGAATCTCCGAGCATATCATGGCAAATGACCACACATCAACTTGAAATCGATACAAAGACTTGCTCCCCGTGATCATTTCAGGGGACATATATCCTCATGTTCCAACTGGATGCTCTAATGGCTCCGGAACCTCTAGAGGCTTTGGATTGCTACAAACCTCCAATTCACAAATTCTATAATCAGTGACCTTGAATATGCGACAAGGATCCAAGTCCTCCATAGGATGGAACTCGATTTGATGCATGGTGTCAAGTGCAACAAGATAAGGTAAAGGTCTTTTGACTTTCTTCAATACTTGAGACAAGCTTGTTTCCATCAATTCCATCACCAAATGTAGTTTTTCATTTTCATCTTCCTTAGGATTCCCATCAACTTCATTCAGCTTCCCAAAAAATGGAATAAAATTTCTCAACATTTGAAACAAACTTGATTTCATTGTCATCACCCAACGCATCTTGCCATTTTTTTCTTCATTAGGAACTTCTTCAACGTTCTTGGTAACCCCACAACCAAAAAATTGAACAAGATTGGGATGGCTCAAGTCGGCTAAGATGCCAGTCTCTTTTCGGAAAATCATGAGATATTCAAGATTGCCTTTCAATGCTTTTGTAGCACATGGAAGGCCAAACCAATTGGATTTGTATACATCTCCATTACCTCCTTCACCAATTTTTTGGATTAATTTTGGTGGTTTGAAATCATGAGGCACCTCCAATTCATCCAAGTCTCCACCATCAACTTGATCCAAACTTTTGAGTCTCCACAATAGATGTTGCGCTATTTCATAATCCGTTGAGACTTCCACTTGAAGTATGTGTTCAAGTTTTTCTTTCAACGCTTGTCCATCTTCAAGGACTTGTTCATCGGTGGCCGCATCAAATGCAATAGATAGGATGTTGTTTGATGGATAGGGATGGCAAAATAAGTACATCTCACATGCGGTTTCGTAACAACACTTTACATCTAAAAGCAATTCACGAAAAGTCTCCTTGTTTTGGAGTTGAAATATAGCCGAATGACACCATTGTTCTTGTTCAATGCATTGTTTCCCCACAATCTCTACTTTCTTTTGAAGATAACCACTAGTAGAAAAGAGGGTCAATTGTGACTGGGGCTGAAATTACTGAATCACTGAAAGACGACTAATCAGTGACGGCGAGTCGCTTTATAGTCGTAGAAGCAGACAAGGTAGGAGATGCAGTCATTCCAAAGTGATTCCGTCGAGTAGTGGATGGTGGCCAAACGAGAATGAAGACCAGAAGTGGTATCATCCATGGTATTGAGGATGTTATTTGGCCGGCTTGACGATGTAGAATGTACAAAGTCATTCTTGAGTCACGCAATATGTTCAGCATTGTACACAATGACTATTTTGGAACGCATGTATGACTGAGAATGGCACACCGTGGAAATTAAATTTTTTATTTCCAATAAAATACCTCTCTAACAGCACCAGTTACAATTTAGTCATTCAACTGTTACTGCATTACACTCCTAGCTACCTAATACCTTATTAGTTCCATATGTGCGTGCATACATAGAGGTAAACTTTCAACAGGTTACTTTCACATGTGTACTTTCCGTTCCAAAGTGCATTGGAGCCGACTACATCCTTCAATTTCTTTTGCTCTGCATCATCAATTTGTTGGACAACATAAACGACATGTGAAGCCTTATTGTGTCCTTAACATCCACTTTGAACCATGAGGTGGGAATTTCTATGAAGGGTAATTTATGCTCCTCCCACAAGCCGTTGATCTCACTTGAAGCCACAACTTGCTTAGGTTGCTTTGGATTCATTAGCATCACTTGTTGGCCCATGGAAAACTGCATAGCAAAGTACACATCAACTTCTACAGCATTTTGCTGCATAAATGGAGCAAGCTAACAACAATTCAATAGACAAGGAAAGGACAATGTTGAATAAATAACTACCACCAACTCCATGCTAGTCAATTTGTAGTCATACTACACTTACTACAAAGTCTCTGCCATTGTAAATGACTAGTAATATGTTCTTTCTACTTAGGATGGAGTCATTATGAAGTAAGCACATAGTCATTATTAGAGTGTATGACTACAAGATGATAGAAATCTATCATTTATAGGTTCTGAAGCATGTAATGGTGACATTTACATTGAAAAAATGAATCTCACCTTTGAAGTGCTTGCCTTCTTCTATTGCGTTGCTTTTGTCCGGTTGCCCTGCTTCTCCAATGATGTTTGCACATTCGAAGAACATAAGTCTAAGTAATATTTTATAGTAAGGTGAGGGAACAATTTACTTGTGAACCTTAAGACAATGACGATCATATGTAATGGCTTCCATAGACTTCTTCTCTATCATTAGCAAGTACATTGCGTGAAGAAGCTCCTTTGCCTTGTACAACAACAAAGTCTGCATAAAATTCTATACAACAAATGAGACCACATATCCGTCTCAGTGAAGGTAGTACTAAAATGCCACTTCTTTAGCAACACTTGTCAATTGCCTCCAAGATGGGCAAATCATTGTCGATAACCTCTTCACAAATACAACATCTACAAGGTACAACACACGTTGACACATCATACACATCTCTACATTCCTTTCAAGAACGGTAGTCAACCACAATAAGAAATTCTATCGACAGCCCAATCACCTTGTTTTCTATAGTGGTTTTAGCCATCGACCTTCTCCTTGTACAACATATCATTCCATGTATACGCAAACCATTGACCTAACTTAAAACCTTTGAACACGCTAGACTCTAGTGCTCTCATGTGTACTGATTAGTACACATCTATTGTATGAAGTCTAGATTTCACTATGGACTACACTTGACGTTCAATTCAAGCAACAATAACTGATTGAATGACTTGTCATTTCAAAATCTCTCTAAACCATATTTGTAACAACGAGCACACCATAGAAATGATTAACCCTTTGAGAGGTGCCAATCCACCTATTTGGGCATTACACTTGAGTGCACAACAGTGAATACAATGGCTATGATCACAACTTCTTCCCCCTAAACAAGCTTCAACCTCAAACAAAGGCATGCCTCAATTTCATAAAATCCCTTTTTCTAGAAGCCTAACCAATGTCCACTACATTGTACAACCACTACTAGAATGTCCTACCCAAATGAAGATATTCTAACCAACAAAAAACATCCAAATCAACACAATTGAGTTCAAAATTGTCAAATCAAGATGTCCGAATCAACTTGACCTTGTTGATTGGGGTTGTCTTTTGAAATAGTGAACCACAAATTTCAGCACATATCTTCTATATGACATAAGTCATATGCTTTGCAAGAAAAATGCATTTTGCAGTTCGTACAAATGAAGAATTTCCTTACTGAAGAGGACTTTCTACAATTGTCTACAAACATTGTTGAAGTGAAACCCTAGAGCACCAATTTCTTGTGAACTTTGCAGACTTTATCCTAGTCTATACAAAATCTTTCAATGTCCAAGACGTTGGAAAACTATAAATTCCAACTTCAAGAAGTAGTATGAAATCAACTTCTATGTAGTAAATGACAAAGGAATTGACCGCCCTCTAAGACTTCTATTTCAAAGTACTCTAATATTGTTCTTAACTTTATGTGCGTAATAGAAAGAAAAGTTCAAAGAACACCTAGAACTTAATTCAGAAATTCACCCTCTCAAAATGGGCTTCATTAGCTTTGCACTTATAAATAGAAATAAATATTTGAACATTATTTGAGCAAATCAATATTTGAAAAGACATATCTAGCCAAAAAAAATTCTCGAATACTTTGAAAATCCAAACACATGACATGGACTCCAAATGCTGATCGTTCTAATCAAAGCAATCCTCTCATTTTCTTCATATATAAGGTTGTTAATTGTGAAACAAACACTCTTTTGAAGAGATAAGCTTAAAAAACCAAGATAACTAACTATTAACTACTCCATACTTGTTGGCTTTGATATGTTTGAGGAAATCTGTGGGATTGTAATAATTCTAGGGTAATGTGGATCGAATTTCAACACTGAAATCCACAAGTAATTTCAGTACAAGCAAATTCAGCACGAGGATTTCAACAAGAGAATTCCAACACCTAGCTAGTGTTTCTAGGATTCCTTAATTTTATCAGTGAGGTAGTATAATTTAAGCACTAAGTAATAGAATTTAAGCACCAAGCATTATTATTCTAAATATCAGCACATGGAATTGGATTAATTACTCATAGATCTCCTCATTTTTAGCACGAGTATTTGGTCCAGAAGTAAGGAATCCACTGCTCAAAAATTCAAAAGCTTCAACATTATCAACCTCGCCAAACCCTTTTATGAGGCTAAAATATGTTTTGCAAGTGAAATACTTAGGCTCTCCACATTTTTTTTAAAGTATGTAAAAGAACATCAAACAACAAAAGATATAGGAATCAACTACTTAAGATTCAAATTTAACGAAAAAGAGATTAAAACAGCAACATTCCGAATACTCCAGCAATCTCATGAACAAAACACTCTAACTAGAGCAACAATCTCGCCACGTGAATCCCAGCACTTGTGGAATTCAAAACCCTAACCCATGCTCCAACCTATGGTATGCAAATATTGCCTCAGGCCTTATAGCCGATAAGCCATTTTTCAGCAGTCGGTCAGAACTTCATAAACTCGTTGCATTCCTAAACAGTTGTCTCAATACATCGACACTCTTCGCATACTCTCATCGCTTCAACACTTTTTACCTCTGCAATATCTAGAACCCAAATTTCAGAATTGCCTAGAAATTCAATGAAAAACTAAACAAACATTGTAGATATCTATAGACAGAATTGACAGACAAGTTCGTCACACACCTAGAGCCATTTCGCTTCTCTCCATAGCATTTGATCAAACAACATCTATTTCAACGGGGCAACGCCAGATGTAGAAGTTGAAGAGAGGAAATAAATAGATTATTGAATGTAATTAGAGAGGACAATAAACCCTACAATTTGAAACCCCCACTCTAAACAAAAACCACCACATAAGCGCAGCAAGGCACAACACCATAATATCGCAAATATAACACTGGAGATTTCATAAGTAAAATGAAGATGCCCATTCACTTGTCTGATATGTCAAAAATACAAGGCAAAGGGTTCAAGGTTCTAGTCTTGAAAATCATAGTAGCTAAAGCTAATAATCACCATACACAGAACATGTTCAAAAGTAATCACTACTACAAAAATATGAATTTCCAAATGCAATCACATGCTACATGTGAATAAGTCAAAACCTTGAAATTTCAGAAAACAACATATAGCAAATAACACTACAAATGAGTCCAAAGTTGAAAATTCCGAAAATGTTTCTCTTGTAAATGAAAATCGCATCTTTTTCCACCATATCTTCACTAATAAAATGGAGCCGCAACACGACAACCCCGATAAGTACTCTGTACACAAGTCATTTTGTGAGAAAATTAAAAGAAACGTACACATATCGACGAATACATGAAAATGGAAATGATAAAATAATAACTTAAAAAATAATATAATACCTTTGCATTCTCGTACTTGGCTTTTACTTTGAAATAATTGATGGTCATTTCATTTTTGGGCTTGTCTAAAGCTTTCTTGAATTGAGTGATAAAATTACGTTTCATCACGAACGCCATGCGCAAAGCTCCCACTGTTTTCTTCCTAGTCGTACAATGGACAGTGTTGTTGCAATTAACAACAATGGCTAAACCATTGTTAAGTTGAAAGGAAACGTGATACTCTGGAAGCCATATCATTGGAAAATTTTCAATTTGAAGCCCCCCATCTGTACATCATTCCATAAATTGCAAAACAATGAATACCAATTACAAAAATATATATGAATTTTACATTTGTACATATTTCACAAAGAAGTAAGGCCAAAAAATTTTATACCAAGATATAGCCAAACCAAAATACCATATCCATAATTGCTTTGATCATTATGAGGACGACATTGATAGTCTCGTGTTATTGAGAAACAAGTAAATGGAGTCTCGACAAATCTGCCTTCTCCAATTGAAAGTCCTTCATTGCGTAAGATTTTATCAAACCTTTCCATTGCTCCTGGAAATGCTAGACGAAAGTATCGTATCATTTCGTTAGCAAATTTCTCGGAGAGATTATACAAACTTGCATTTGCATGTACAAACCTGCCAATAACAAGTAGTTGATTATTTCAACCAAAAATATAGTCCACGCAAGTTAATCAAAACACAAACACACATTTTAGAATGTTATTTATAAAATCAACAAAAGCTCTTACCATCCTAGTTGGGCATGTTCAAAAAGCCCAAACATCACCATTCGTGTTCCCCTAACATTCAGTCCACGATTTGTTTCTCTTCCAAACTTCTCCAATGTTGAAGCCATACAATATAACCGTGGTGCTTCTTCGATGGACACCACATTCGTTCGAAAAATGCCGACCACATTCCATGCATCCTCCTTCATAATCACGGACTTCTCAACTAAAATATAATTTAAAACATCTAATTCTAAATCATAAGTTTTTTTGTAAAAGTCTTGAGGGTGAAAAACTTTGTTCACCTCTAATACTCTCCGTACATTAGATACACTGTCTTTTAAAACATGCTGGTCCCTGTAATGTTGATGCATTCTATCCATACTAGCATCCATACTTTGTCTACATATTTTACAAACAAATTTACCACTCTCAGGATGGAAAAAAATGAATTTGCTTTCAAGAAGCCCCTTGTTAGCGTGCACCTAAGTGAGCCGCTGGTGCTTTTTGCCTAAGTTGTGCCGTTCAATGTGCTTTTCATTGTGTGAAAAAGGTGTGCACTGACACAATTGACACTGGTATAGACTAGCTTCAAGAGCTTTTTCAGGCTTTGATCCACCCATTGATCAACCTAAAACAAAGTCAAATCAAACTAAATTAAATTCATGTTTATAAGAACAATATTACACACATCATTAAAAAGAACAACTATTCATTCCCTTCATAGATTAGACCAATTCTTCATGTCATGGCCAAACGCAGAGCGCGTGACAATGAGATTTCAAAATTGTCCGGTCTTTATTATTACACATATCAAAAAGATCAACTATTCATTCACTTCATAGGTCAGACCAATTCTTCATATCATGGCCAAACGCAAAGCGCGTGACGATGAGATTTCAAAATTTAAGGTTTTTTCTATGAATCACAATTCTTACATGACCAACATATAAAGCAAGACCAACTCTTCATACCGTGACAAAACAAAAAACGCATGAAAATGAGATTTCAAAGTAAATCAAGTGTAAATACCTCAAAGGCGACCAATGCTAAGGGAATGGTTAAAGCACTTGATAGTTGTAACTTTATCGACAAATCTGGAACAATACCAAACACATTGTGAATCTTCTTACACCAGCATACAAACTTGTAAGTCGTAAAATGACATCACATCTTGAAACTCGAAAACTTTTAGAGATTATCTCACTACCAAAAAAACAAATTCAAAAGTAATTAGTACTTCAGTGCAAGCGTGCTTCTTACCAGCTGCTTGTATATACTTAAACAGCTCACTCCAAATCATTTGTTTTCTATCAGAACCCAACTCCACTCCTCGCAACCAACTCGCAAAATGTAATGACCACGGAGTCTTGCTCACATACACCTCATTGGGGCTACTTTGAGCAAACGTTAGTGTTTTGGAATCTCCTCCTGCACAAACCAAAAAATAATAACGAGGGTAAATCATTCGCTATCAATTATAAATGGTAGAAGATGCAAACAATTCCTTGGGTTTCACTACAATACCTGAACAAAACCAAACACATTGTGAATCTTCCTTACCCCTTGCTTGTGAAGGCTGCCAGTTTCCTCTTCACTGTCAAGGTCCCAAATTGTGCAATTTGCTTTGATAATTATCCTTCTGATTTCTCAAACTTGCTCTTTACTCTCGCATCGACATCTAAAAGACCGAAGTTGATCCAACAAGTTAGCAAGCAATATCACTTTATAGCATTCATAGTCATTGTAAGAAAAAATTGTACACCCATTGAAATGGACTATTGTCAATCGGAATGGCTGATTCTGTAATAGACCTCTAACACACGCGTTACTAGGAAACAGTCGATAATGTATCCTAAATCTTCAAAAGAAATACTGAAACTACTCAGACTTACAAAAGACGAGTGATTTCATCTCCGACATATGAAAATCAAAACTACATTTAGGCACTAGCTAAATAGAGTTTGCAAAAGGAGTTCATCTCATATTTCCATCCAAAACTTTTGAATCCAAATAGGAAGCATGAAGACCACAGGAAATCTTGTAACCCGACACTACGCTAAATCAAATATCAGAAACATCACAAGGTATGATCTCAGATACCAGGACTCTCAGACAAATAGCATAATTGCAAAAGATAAAACTTAACCAAACATGGAAATGAAAAGCATCCAAGAGTTGGACCTCAGAAATTCCGGTTGATGCACTTCTACAAAACATTTGCAAAGTTCATGCACCGCCAATGAGCCGATAGCCTCCACTGTAACAAAATCCTGCTTGTAAATAGGGTTCGAATTAGCAACAACTTTGCAATGAGCTATCGAAGAATTGAACCCGCACCAATCAGAAGTGGACGACCTAACTCAGTTCTGTAGTGCACTTGGACCTCATCTCGTACTTGTTGCAAATATACTACAACTAGAAGGCCCTGTACTGCTGCTACTGCAGAGACGAGGCTCTTATTAGAAAATTCTTGGACTCCAGAATGAAGGCTTACAAGTAGTTGAAAGAGAACTGGTGCTTCCTGTGGACCTCATTCTAAATCCATCGACATGATTGACCTTAGAAATAGCTAAGGCCCTTAGCTTCTCTTTTCAGAGGTGGTTTATGGTATGTTACTATCTCAATTATCCACTCTCAGCAATTACCATTTGTAGTCAAAAGCTTGAAGTCACTAGGTGGGCTTCACCAATATTGGGAAAGCCAGCTACTTTGAGTACTTTAGGACATCTGTTGGTTGCTCAGGGATTGTAGACACGTACTTTGTTAGTTATGAAAGGAGTTATCTCTGGTTCGAGATGCGTGTGCAAGGCTTCGTCTCTGCGGATTCAACTACCATAGATTCGCTGGTCCAGAGGTGTATAAAAAAGAATGGTGCATCTTTGAACCACGCCCAGCAATGAAAAGCTGCTTTTGACTGAATACAGAATCTAAGATTATATGACTTTCAAAGTGTAAAGTCTTCGACAAAGATGCGAAATCATTCTTCCTGCTTTCCCTCTCCTAACCGAAACCTAAATGTCTCCTCCGCTCTTCTGAATAGTCACCCTGTTCAGGCAGACTCAGTGAACGCCACATGCATCCACTCGCATCAACACATAAGACCTACCATAGATCCACAATGACACTCGTCCTACAGTAACTGCATCTCTTCCCACCAACTATCCATGCTTCCAGTCTCCATAGCGGCTACAACTGTACAGTTACACTGCACCGGATCAAATTCCAACCACCGAACTTACCAGAAAAAGACGCTGCAAATGCAAGTCGACGCCCGGATTCCAGGCTTCAGTCACCAAGCAGTGTTTCCACACAAACAAGACGCACTACTGCGCAGATCAAGTCTTCACCATGGTCCCCGAGGTACTCGAAATATACTGCGATTCTACTGCTGTCCTTGGTGGGGAAGCTGTTGCTCTTCTACCTTCTGCATGACAGCATCAGCATCATCACTACGCCGAACCTTAGCTTCTGATATCCGATAATTCCACAACTGAAATAATGTAAAGTATCTTCTTATTGTGGAAGTCACTGCGACCAGTTCTATCTCTCATTTACCAGGAGTCGTAATAACTGAGCTTATTGCCTGTCTATTAAGAAATCAGTTTGGTTGATTCTGGACGAGTGAAACATTTGGGAGTGCCGTACGTATGTCCCTCCTTTACTTGGATAGCGGTGGTCTGGATTCCCTTCGCCCTCAGCTACTGTTCGCATCGGAGTCCTCAATTTTTCCACTCTTGGTGTATCTAGGGATAGAGGAAAAATTTAAGTCCGCTTTGTACAAAGATGATCAGAAAGGGAGCTCAGTAACCAGCAAATCATCGGCTTACAGGTAGCACTGAATTTCCAGGGATTGGAACAGTCCAATGCATCAATGTATTTCCATCAATATACCAATGACCGTGCCACTGTAACCTCTCCTAAATCTGAAATCATCCGATGTTTCTTTCTTCCAAAATTTTAGTGGTCTTTTCGTCTGGCATATACCCGATAAACTGCAATTCCAGCAATTGTCACAGTTGCTCCAACTGCAGAACAAACATTCCTCAACCCCAGTCAGGAATTGACCATACGATGACGAAAGAATTAACTAATTGCATATCAACCAAGACTTGGCCATGGCTGAATAGTTTGTATGAGAAGCTTGCTCACTCTCAACTCCAATCTCAGTAGTCAAGATCCAATTAATTCTCAGCTTACCAGCAACAACCGTGAGATACCGCTGAATCAGACGCCTACAGTGCTTCTAAGTCCTGCCTTGTTCTGTTTCAGGTATATTCAAATGTGGGCGTTGAGCAGCATCAACTATGCGTCGGAACAAGTTACCAATGTCTCCTAACTTCATGCTCACCGATATAGGGGCGTCAACACCCAATTCAGTGCAAATCTGACATTAAAAGTAGGCAATTAATGTGATTCAGAACCAATTTACCTGCACTGCTTGCTATGATACAGAAAACAGTGATAGAGTACACACCAACTCACCATATCACACAAATGTCAACGTACGGGTCGTCTCACTTTTTAGAATCCCCTCTAAAATATTGAAGCTGATTCAAAACTCCAGTTCTACTGAGCTCTGTCCCACCAACTAAGACACAACAGACAAACAAACCGCACAAAGGTGATAATAGGAATTCACTACATACCCGACTGGCATTTAGTTTACACGAGGAATCAGGCTCAAGATCGTCCTAGGTAGCAATCACCAAACAAGGCACCTCCTGCCCAGTAATCTCCCCATGTGCTGCTTCCTCCACCAATAACTCACAAGCTCGGTTCCAAGATGCTGCATCTGAACTGCCATTCTCTTCTCAAATGTTTGGTGAACTTTTACTGACCGACACGCCCCAGACATCTCCAAGTCCCGAAATCACAGAAGGTGGGAAAGATACAGGAATGTACGTACATCGCACTCAATTTGAATTGCGAGAAGCCCCTCTTCAGCTCCGCCACAGCCTGCACACCGCACGAACGCAGAACACGTTATCCACACCATGCATGAACCCGTCCCAGAACGCCATGCCCGACGAGCACATGCACTCACAAAATACCTGGTCCTCGAACTTCAGGAACGCGTGAAGTTTCTCCTCCAGGGTCCGCAGTTGCTGCTGCTCGACGCCCTCCTACACTCCTGCTGCGTTCCAAGGAAGCCGTCTTCCAGTTGGTGTCGTCACCAGTTAACCTCGTCTACAGGTTAGGGCACACTCCTTTCCCCCGAAGGAAGGTACAATCGTTACCAACATCGCCTAAAAAAGGACTGAAGAAGAGGAAGTCTTCTCTCTTCTGATTTCTCTCGTGAAGCGTCGACGCAGAACAGAGTCTTGGCGAGGAGCTAACTAGGTGGCTTCGTTGTGAGCTTCGATCATCGGCATTTCAGTCTTCTGCCTTACTGCGTTTTGGAAACCGGTATGAGGAAAGCGCCACTGGTTTGAATTTCTCGGGAAGTGCCGACGATACGGCCATTACTAACATCCAGTAAAAGAAAATGAAGAAGTCGTCCAGTCCCTTTCAGTTCCGATTTGGAGGGGAGCCATCTGTCTAAACTCTAAAGAAAGTCAACTGTAGATCGAAAAAACTATCACATGGTTAACGGATATCGTAAAACCAAGGAAGCAGCGGCATGTTCAAGACAGAGCAGATTATTTCCAAATATATTGCCGTAAGAGCGAACACTGAGAAGAGCCCTAAAATTGATGTGCAGGAGCACAAAGCTTCGGGACCTTGATTTCTGCTTTGGTCTCTTTCTCCTTGTCGACCTGCTCCATGTAAGTCATCAATTCAGATACTACTTTGAAATTTCTCCATAGAAAATGACAAAGAGAAGCGTCATTCGTGAACTACATAACAAACCAAGATCATGAGCAGGATGTGTGTCAAATTGGCCCAAGTTACATTGACATTGTAAATTGAAGGCGGGGAAAGGAAATTCGAAACACTAATTGGAGGCGGGGGAAGAAAAAACAAAGTTCCGTTGCTGAATGGCTAGGGTTTTCCTCAATTCTGTGTAGTTTAGCGCTGGTCGCCTTACAGTTATGGTTCTGTGTATTGGGATGAAAGTTTATGGGCTGATTCACTATTTCACAGCTTACCATGAAAAAAATGATTTTTAGCTCATTTTTTTGAAAAAAACAAATAGGTGCAGAACACAACACAAGTAGTTTCTAATTTCTCCAAGCATTTTTTAAATACTTAAGAATTTTGAAAGACATAGGTCATGGGTACGTATTTTTGGCCATATGTGTCCCAAAATCTATCCCCTTGTCACTTATAAAGAAAATTGCAGAAACCAAAGCCAATAACTGGCTCCTGCCATTTAAAAAAATAATGGTGCTTGAATTCATTAACCTCTAAAGGACCAAATTGCATTTTTAGGCAACATTGCAATTTGGGGCAGCTCACTACCAATGGAGTTTTATTTTTTTTTGCTGAAATTTTCACACAACATTTTTTCAAGGAGTAGCTTTAAAGTCCAACAATTTTCACAACTTTTGACTACATGGTTAAAAAGTTATTACATCGACAGTTGTTCCGAGCGTGCCTCATTTTTGAAACCCAATCGACAGCCCACATTCACTGGCATTTGCAATGCCTTTTAAAATTAGATCAATAGTGCGTGGGATGGGGTGGGATTTTAAAAAAAAAAAACGTCTAGAATAGTCAAACTTTACAAAATTACATGGATCTTAAATTTAAAAGAAGGATAATAACAAAAAAATATTTGTATTTAAGAAGAATCTTTTTCAATTCAATTCATAAATCAATTTAATATTCTCTAAAGAAAAAAATAAAACTTCAACGTGATTTCAAAATACCAAATTATATACCCTAAATCAATGTTCAATGCATTGTACATATTTCAATTTTAAGTAGTACTAAATGTTATTAATTTATTATATTTATTAGTTATTAGAATTTTTTCAGATTAAATTAAAATATTAAATCATTCAGCATTATAAAAAAAATCAATAATGATAAATTGATTAGAAATTCTATATAGTGAATAAAATTATCCAAAATGAAGTAAAAATAAATGAAATCATAGGAAACATAGGAAATACAAAATGATTGCAATAAAACTTTTCATTTTAGTTCTACAGAAGAAAACATGTATTCACGTAGGAACATATATAAATGAAATCAAATGTTTCCTAGTTTTCACAAATTGACAAGGAGGTGGATCCCACACACTTGAACACATTTGCAAAGTCTTAGAGGATTTGGTTTCTTCATTCAAAAATTGTGGGAGATTTTGTGGTTTGTCACTAATGTCACTAACCCCCGATTTGGGGGTTAGTGACATTAGTGACAAACCACAACATCTTCCCAAACACTTGTGTATAGGTTTGGTTTATTATCTCAAAGGCCTCTAGTACTTGCACCAAGCTCTAGGCAAGCATATTTGCACAAGAAATTGGACATGAAGATATTTGGCAATAGAATGATTTTGGATATCTGACTACAAATGGAATTTTTTCCCCTCTAAATTTTTTATACAACATGTAGACTAGGAGTATCTTTAAGGTCCAACAATTTTCATAACTTTTGATTACATGGTTAAAGTTATATATGATATATATGATATGTAGTTTATATATCATGGTTATATATCATGGTTAAAGTTATATATGATATGTAGTTTATTTTTTGAACTTGGGTAGCCTAGATAGATCAACAAAAATCACTTTTATAAAATTTAAAATTTATGCATATACGAAAAGTTTTGAATCATTCCATTTTGATTAATGAAATGAAAGTTATAAGGGTTTTTAATTTGTGGGCAGTTATAGAATTTCTATACTAAAATACACTTTAAAGTCATTTCATTAACTCAATTTTCAATAATTTCAGAAAAAAATACAATCATAGGATGCAGATTGTTTATTACAACCATTGATTTTGGCATTTTTCAATTCTATAAAAAAATCCTTAACAATTTGGTTTTTTTAATCATGCTTTGTTTCTTTTTGCTCAATTATGCTAGTTTGTGAACCTGAAAGCGCAAGCACTGGAGTGGTGAGCGTATATTTTGTGAGCCCAGAAAATATCTCTAAAAATGTTGCAGAATTTATAGTTATATGGGGAAAGAATTGCATGTCCTTGGACTTTTTACGGAATTTTTTCACTTTTTTTTATCTTCTGTGGGACCCTAAAACCGTGGACCTATTATCGTGGTTTTACTTGACGGACGAATTTTGTGTGTTTCGGTATGGGATCAAATTTTTATTTTCTTACACAAAAAAAATTTCAAACTAGGAGGTTCAGAAATCGCTCATTTAAGGGTTGTCTCCCCCTTTTTCATGTAATTCCTTGAACTAGAATACTTTTAGCTCATTTTTCAATCAAAGAGAGTTAGATGACAATTCTAATCCAAGTTGCTTCATAATTTTCAAACATTTATGAATTTTCAAATGGAATTTGGCATACCTCCGTGTTTGTGATTAGTTGGCCTTTAGAAATCTATACATGCATAGTTTAAAGACAAACTAGTTTCATTCAAAAACTAACACTAGAACATATAAAAAGTAAGAAAAATGGCTTATGAAAGCAATGTAGGGTAGAACTGAAATAAATGCTTGAATCAATCATTATTTAGAATTATGTAACATTGTTAAGAAGGTGGTTGGGTACCACTTTTTAATTTGAATAAAATCAGTAAACCTATGCAGGTGGTCAGAAAAGAATCCATTGTGGCTTTCAAACCATCCATTAAAGCGGTAGAAACCAAATCTTACTATGCTCTAAAGTACTGAATAGGCTATTTTCCCACAATTTGATATCCATTTTATACCCTCCTGCTGGACAGTTGAAAATGCCCACACTGTTTCAAAGCCCTTTTGTATACTGCAAACCTGAGTATGGAGGCTGTGAACTCTAAATATCCCATAAGCATTGTCAAGTCCAATAGGACATCATATAAGAGTAAGTCTATGGGATCCTATAACATCTGAAGTTTGTCAAAAGATTGATTGACACAACTTGTGGGAGGCAATTCTTTACAAACTTAAGGTTTTGCAAGGTTGAAAAAAAGACTTTTGTCAAATCAAATGCTAATATCTTGTAATCTACATAGTACATAGTCGAAATTTCTGAAATTTATTCCACATTTCCTCGAACTAGCATAATACAAGATCCTTCAATTACATGTGATTTTTTCTAATAATTTAGTACTTGTACTAAAAATGGCATTTTTGGAATATTTTGGTGTATGGAAGGAATATTGATTGAAACTGCACTCTATACAATGGAATCTTGAAGCTTGAAACATGAGTCAGTTTATGAAGCTTGAGTGTAAGTTGCAGGAACCTGTGGCTTCCGTGAATCGGGCAAGGATTTCAACTGCGGTTCAAATCTCATTTATAGGTAACATGAACTTAATTCACCACTAGTTCCTCATTCCTGTTCATTACTTTAAAGTGGTTGACCTACTTTGTCCTATCTAAGAGTGAGACCCGCCAAGACCTACTCCTAGATAAAAAAGCAAAAAGAGGGAGAAGGGGAGGGAAAAAAGGAAGAAGGAGGGGGGGAAAATGAAATATAGGAGTTTTTAATGTTATTCTTGGCATCTCCAAAAATGCTCTGAATGAGTAGAAATATGCCAAAGTTTAGTTTTGCGCATTTGGTTTTAAAGTGTAAAAAGTATGGGTTTTCAATAGAATTTTGTTTTTATAGATTGAATTGAATTACAGATGAATTATTTTAATAATTAAAAATTATTAGAATACATAGATAAATCACAAAAAACACTTAGACAAGTGTACAAGGCCACACAAGTTGTTCATAAATTAAATTTTGGAAAGTTACATTGATCTTCAACAAATACAAAGATGAGCACAAAAAATCTTTGAAATCAATGAAGAAAAAAGTTTTAATTCACTTCATAAATCAGTTTAATATTCTCAAAATAATTGAACAAATCATTCATAATTTAATTAAAAAAATCAATAAATACCCATATTATCGTACCATAGGGTCATATTCATTAGGCCCTATACAAAATAATTTATTTTAGGATTATTTTTATTTTGTATGCAAAATTTTATTTACTTTATATTTCATTTTTTAGAATATATGACTTTTGTGACTTTTGATCCTGACTTATATGTCATTTAGCTTCTGATTATTTAAAAATTTGAACACTAATATAGCACAAGATGATTCATTTTCCTCCTTCTTCAAGTTGCGATAATTTTTGTGGAAAAAGTGGTGTAATTTGTACTTGAAAATTTTGTTTGCCAAAATCTTCAATTCTTATGAAGATAGATCATTTCCATTAATATTTCTACAGTATTCAATTACACTACCTTATAATTTTGGAAAACTTCCTTAGATGCCATGTTTAATTATATTTTGAATTACTTTTTAACAAACTTGACCATATTGTAGGGTATACCATGTGTGGTCAATATTGAGAGAATATTGAAAAATAAATAAAACTAGAAGTTTGAAATTAAAAGGAAGGTAAACAATAGTGATCAAGAGTACATTTTACAAACAATAAAATCTACTATTTGCCTTTGAAATGAAATTTTGTTTCATTTATGTCAAAAAAAATTTCAATTGAAAGTAGAAAATTGAGAGAGTGTCAAAAACGATTTATATTCACTTACATTTCCAAATAAAACAAATATTTTGTTAATCTATAATACTATCATTGACTTCTAAACCTAGAAGATTTTTGCTTATCAGAGACTTTTCACAATTCATGCACTTTCATATCATGTCAATTTTCATTACAAATTTAAGTTCATTTCTTGAACATTGGTTATTGCTAATATCCATAATTCAATATTTTTATAGTATTACAAGTTATAAAATATCTCATTCATTCAAATACAAAAATGGATAAGACACCATAGATGTACAAACTCCAAAGTTGGAAGAATCTATGAATCCCTTGAGAGAGAAAATAATGCTAAAGGATGATGGATTAAATAAATAAAAAATAGAATGATAAAAGTCAAATTGAGTACACTACTAAAATGCTTGCACAAAGTACATCACCAAATTGAATCTTTGTTTAAAAAATTAATGCTATTATTCTTTATTTTTTGACACAATTGAATCGAAATTTCATTGCAAATGAGTAAAATATGACACCCCAAACTACAAGTGTCCTAGCAGAACATGACAAAACAACCAAACCCATCCAACACAACGGACATGGATGGACGGAAAGTTTAATGCTATTATTTAAAAAGTCAACTGTCACCTACACCTTGTGAAGACGTCCAATGTACTTGCATTATTGACTTTGATTGCAACCTTAGCTTTAATCCTAAGTATGACAAAACTAATAAAGACCTCCATCTTTCAAGAGCATAGGTAAGAGCATTTCCAACCCCCTCTTGGTTAGAGTTGTTTCCAAGGTAAGACTAGCAGAGTCGAGGACTATTAAATTGGATTGACCTAAAAATCTCTAGCAGTCCAGAGTAAGAAGGCCAATCCAGAGTAAGAGGGCCAACCCAAGACTTCTATAGTAACAATTGGCAGATGGTCTTTTAGTATACTTATAGATATTCACCAAAGGAATTTTCAAAATAGTTAATTTTATGTGGTGTGGAAGCTCACAAAGAGACCTTTGTGGTGCTTGCTTTTTTAAACGTGGGGAATATTATTTTGGTGGATTTTGGGTTCAAATTTCATCACTAAAAGTCTTCTCAAATGGCCAATTTTTATTTTTATTTTTTTTTAAATTACTATTTTTTACTAATTAAAACATTGAATTATCTATTTTCTTCACCAGAATTCTATGTCCAAAATTCTAGTGAAGAAAATACTACTTTGATATTTTAATTTGTGCAAATAGGAAAAACGATTTTAAGCAAATCTAAAAATTGTCCATTTGAGAAGACTTCTTGATAATGAGATTTGAACCAAATAAAAACCAAAATAATGTTTTATTAGTTTCAAAAAGCAAGCACCAGAGAGGCAACAAAAAGGTCCCTTTGTGGACTTCTACACCACGCAAAATTAAATATTTTTAAAATTCTTTTGGTCAATAGATATAAATATACTAAGAGACCATCCTCTCAAAATTTCATCTTAAAAGTCATTTTTTTGGGTTCAAAATAGTACACAAAACCCCATTCAATGGAATGTGTGACAAATTAACAAAATTGAAGTTTAAATATGAAATGAATTTAAATTTTTTTGAAAAATTAGAGTAACAATTGCAATCAAAATATCTAGAAATAGTTTTTTGTTTTTTTGCATTCAGTTTATTATTTAGAAGTTATAGCCTTTTTAAAGAAGTCAAAAAACAAAATGTAACAAATAGTTCAAGTGTTTATTGCATTCACCCTTAATGCCTTTGACTACAACCTTAGCTTTAATCCCAAATATGACAAAACTAATAAAGACCTCCATCTTTCAAGAGCATAGGCATAGGTAAGAGCATTTCCAACAGTCCTCTTGGTTTGAGCCATTTCCAAGGGAGAACTAGCGGAGTTGAAGATTATTAAATTGGATTGAACTAAAAATCTTTAGCAGACCATAGTAAGAAGGTCATCAAAGGACTTCTACAGCAACAATTGGCAAGTGACTTGGAGCCCCAAAGGGTGACCAAAAGCCCCCGTGGCTGCCGTGGAAAGTTGCATCCTTTACAAATACAAGGAGCTTTGTGCATTCGAATTGCGATATATTCTATACAAGTATCTTCACGGAAAAAAAATTCAACATGTTAAAACCAACCCACATTTATTTCAGGGCTAGGAATCGAAACATTAAAAAAATTGTGGAAAAATCTAAAAGTGTCCAATGCTCCAACAAATTGGCATATAGGTATTTTAAAATAAATAAAATGCATTTAAAAACTCTAAAGTCATTTCACTTGCACACTCAAAAGTTATGGCCAATTTATTGAAGTGTGACTAATGTGACTAATGCCCCCACATTGAGTAAGGGGTATTAGTCACATTAGTAACAGTTTTGCACATTTCCCAAAATACTTGCCTTTTCCATTCAAAACTTCTCCAAAAACTTTCAAAGAGGTCAATAAGCCCCAAACAAGGATTTTAGCGTATGAAATTGGACATGCCAACCCGAATGCCTATTTTAGAAAGAATTGGGAGCTAAAACAATAACAAAATTGTGGAAAAATCTAAAAGTGTCCAATGCCCCTACAAATTGGCACAAAGGTGACTCATAGACCATAGACCATATGTACAAATTTTTAGAAAGTTTTAGTTGCCCACGCAAAAGTATAGGCCAATTTAGGAAGTTGTGACTAATGTGACTAAGGGGCATTAGTCACAATTGAGCAAATCTCCCAAAAAAATGGCCTTTTCCATTCAAAACTTCTCCAAGAACTTCCCAAGAGTTGAAATAAGCCCTAAACAAGTATCCTAGCATATAAAATTGTATATGCCAACCCCAATCTATAAAAAATTTATTTTTTCCTTCAATTGGAAACGTACTTTTATCATTAGAAGAAAAAGCAGGGTTTTGCGACTGTGGTTTGCGACTGGTTTGTAGTCGTATCGGACGTTTGCAACTTGGTGATATTCTGGAGTCTGCAGTCGCAATGGACAAGTCGCATGAGTTGCACTGCAGTCGCGAGGTTGTTTGTCATTCGATAGGCAATGGAGAACTTCGTCGATGAACTGCTGTGACGTGGTTGCTGATGTGGAAGTTATTTCACTTATTTGTGTGCAACTGGTTTGCGATTGACATACAACTGGTGTGCAACTAGTTTGCGATTGATGTACAACTTGTTTGCGACTAGAATGCAACTGGTTTGCGATTGACATACAATTGGTTTGCAATTGGTATGCAACTAGTTTGCGACTAGTGTACAACTAGTTTGCGATTGACATACAACTAGTTTGCAACTAGTTTGCGATTGATGTGCAACTCGTTTGCGATTAGTGTGCAACTGGTTTGCGATTGACATACAACTGGTTTGCAACTTGGTTATAATTTATAGAGTTGTAGATTATAGAAATCTACAAAGTGTAAAAATCTACAAAATATATAAATATTAGAATTTCACTATCAAAATTCATTACACAAGAATGCTATAACTTACCACTCTTATCTGTTCAAGCTGATGGTATTCTTGACAATCGATATGGGACAATTGAATCGATTTTCAGTCATGTTCTAGTTGCATTGCACTTGTTCTCTAGTTGCATTTGAATCGTTTTTTAGTTGCACTGTAGTCGGGCTCTAGTTGCATTATAGTTGATTCCTAGTTGCATTTGAGTCATTTCTAAGTTGCAATCTTCTAGTTTTTAGTTGCAGCCTGTAATCAGAGCGATTGCATTTTTTCACGGTGGACTCTACTTCGCGGATAGCTGTCCACATGGACAACTGCGATGAATACTGGATGTAGAATACCTCATGTCAGTTCTTCTGTTACAATATCGTAACCCTATTCTTCATTTTCCGACTACTTTGCGACTACAACTACATACACGTGAAATTTGGTGCAAATATAGAGGGCTACAGTCGCATCTCAGTTGTATAGGACACATAGTCGCATCTCAGTGGGTTACAACGGACACATTTTTCTTCTAGTGTATTTAACAATTTTTAATGAGTGAAAACCAAGTGTGTGTGTATTTTGAACTTTTATTTCCTAGATTCCCAACTAAACTCTCCCAAATGAAAAATGAATAACTCAATCACTAGTGCATTGGTGAATGTGTGTCTTTCTAACTTAAGATGATTCAAAACCAAAAAATCTAATCAAACAAGGTGCAAGAAATGTTTTATTCTTTAGTTCAAATGCAATATCTTGCACTCTACATAGTCGAAGTTACTAACATTTCTTCCACACATCAATATTCTAGCCTACTGAAAAATCATGTGGTGAGATCTGCAAAACAATGAAATTATATGCAAAGCATGTCTACAATTAAGGGCCTATAATGCTATTCCAAACCTATTCTTCGAATTTTGTAACAATGATTCATTTGGATATTCCATACAAAAGTTAAGGGTCGAACAAAACTTGGTCAATTTACTAGAATCATTTCTTTAGGGGATATAGATATTGATTCACTAGATGTAGATGCAGTAAAAAAGACGTTTTTGGATCAATGACACATTTGAGAGTCCCTATCTTAAAGGTGAAGTGTTTAATATTTGGAAATGGAATGGAACAAAAGAAAACCACAATTAAAAAGAAGTGATTTAAGAAATAGCAAACTCTACACATCGTAGTCGTTGAGCAATGTCCATAAATGATTGAAGTCTTTCAAAACTAATTTTGGGTTCACAATTAAGTAGCATTTAACTTTGAATGTTATACATGGGCATTTCCATGGTGTGGTATTCTAATGGCTTTCGAATTAGGACTCTATTTTTAGTGCACAATGTACTATTAGAAAAATTATTACGTAATCCCTAGAGTTTGTTTGACTATGTTTTCCCCCAAAATGTTGCCTCCAAAACTTCCATTTCTAGTACAAGTACCGAATTTTAGTAAAAAACATTTTTTGACACATGTAACCATAAGATCTTGTAGTATGCTGGTTTGAGAATATGTAAAATATGTTAGAAATTTCTACCATGTGGATTGCAAGATATTAGTGTTTGAATTGACCGAAATCTTTTTCTTGGCCTTGCAAAAAATGGAGTTCACCTACACTTCACAAGGTTACATATGTATGGAAAAATGTTCAAAATGGTGATGTTGCTTTGGATTTAGTACCTTTAAGACAACTTGAATACATGCTTGGAAAATTTGAAATCATTTTGAATTATACTACATGTAGTGAAAAATAGTAAATAGAAAGAAATAGAAAATGATTAAAAACATTACATTGTTAATAATTTAGTTATAGAATTGAAAAATGCCAATCCCAAATTCCCAATGTTTGCAGTGTTCTAATAATCAATCTACATCCTATGATTTTATTTATTTTCAAAAATATTGAAAATTGAGTAAAATAAGGGACTTCAAAGTTTATTTTACAATAGAGAGTTCATTAGTGCCCACGAACTAGAACTCCTCACAACTTTCATCCCATAGATCAAAATGGAATGATTCACTATAAGAAATCTATATTTCATGTGAGAAGACCTAAATTTTTATGATGGATTTTAGGTGATGTCAATGTTGACAACCCAAACTTTTTATGTCAACAAACATGTCCAACGTAACATTACTATTAAAAATTAAAATTTCATTAGAATGCAGCTTGGTCCTTTAGGGGTTAAATGGTCCTTTAAAAACAAGTATTGTAGCACAATCAAAATGAAGTTTAGGACATATCAATTGAATTATAAAGTCTTAAATTTTTACACAAGCTAAAGCTTGCTTTTGTAAGAACTTGGAAAAAAATACCTTGAAAAGATTTAGAAGTTTAAAATCCCTCTTTCAAAATTGTTTAAAAATAGCTTCTGGCTTGAAATTTACAAGAGACTTAAATCACTAACAATCGTGCATTCCAAGTTGTACCCAAAATTGCAAAATCACCAGAACGTTGTGAAATTTAAGACGAGCATTCTTAACCCTTTTGTCTTTTACTAAGCACAAAAAGTCATCCTTTAAAAATATTCGCACAAAGAAATATATGCTCCTTCAAAGTGCAATGCCTTGTTTTTCTATTGACCCAAACAAAGCTCCAAATAAGTTGAATCCCTTAAAAATGAGATCCATTGCCATTTCGTCAAACATCACATCTGAATTCAATTAAGCCTATTAGATTGGGTTTAAATATCAATTCTATGTTTTTATTACTTAGAACTATGAATTGTATATCAATGTGAGAACTTTCAATTTGTTTTACTAAAAATTGTGATTGTGATCATTTTTGTTGGATAAATAAAAAGTAAATAAGTAAAAATCAGAAAAACAATCCAGGTTATTTTAAATATTTTGAAGAAGTACAAATAGCAATGGAGGTTAATGTGAAAACTTTTCTACTAGTTATTTTATTTTTTACATCTGAAACAACTAAAGCAAAGACCTTGACGTCAAATTTGGCTATCAAACCAAATTCATCCTTTTAATTATTGGATGTATAAAATTTTGATATTTTGTTGCTAGTGGAGAAATGTATTTTCTATTTATTTCAAAAAAAGTGATGGAAAAATCAAATTATTATGAATTTTAAAATTGAAAGGTGGAAATACAATTATATCAATCAAAATACGTATTAGAATAATTTGAAACTCTTACCATAAATGAAGTTTAGAATTAAATTTTTAAAATTTAAAATTTAAACTAAAAATCCATTTTAAAAGGAAAAAGTATGAATGAAAAAGACAACACTATGTCATTTGGATTCTAACACGTGGAGCTTGCAATTGCAATAATCCTTTCTATTTTTCAAACTTTTTCTAAATTTCAAGATGAAATAGAAAGAAAACTTGTTAAGCTTCATTCTTTTAGTTTAAATCAAATACGGCTATATTGAAAGTTACAATTGAGGTTGACCACGGTGCATCCACTTTTGGGGAGCGTGAATCTTTAGGGGTTAAACATCTAGTAACTATGCGATCAAATAATCTAAAATTTTCTTAGGTGCTCACTCTGAATGTGAACTAGAAGATCCTATAGTTACATTGTCAAGACAAAATGAACAAACAAATTGCTAATGTGTAGTAGTTTTGGTCCACTTGAAAGTACACCCCCAAAGTCATTAGAGAATCTCTTGCAGCCCTCTTGGTTTGAAGCATTTCCAAGGGAAGAGTAGCGGAGTCACGTACTTTTAAACTGGTCCAAGCTAAAAATCTTTTGTGGCCATGAGTAAGAAGGCTGACAAAGGACTTCTTTAGCAACAATTGGCGGGTGAATCAGAGCCGCAAAGGTTGACCCAAAGTTGGCGTGGCTAACATGGATAGCTACATCCTTCACAAGGAGATGGAGCTTCTTACGTTAAAAAATTTGTCCCAAAACTTTTCAATAGTTGCAATACATCCTATACAAGTATTTTAACATAAAAATTCAATATGTAAGAAATAATCCACATTTAATTTAGGGCTAGGAGTTCAAACATTCAAAAGCTTGTGGAAAACTCTAAAAGTGTCCAATGCTCCCACAAATTAGCATGTAGGTATCTTATAATATATACAACACGCATAAAAAATCTCAAATAATTTCATTTGCCCACTCAAACATTATGGCCAATTTGTGCAAAAACTGTGACTAATGTAACTATTGCCCTTTCGAGGTATTAGTCACATTAGTCACAATTTTCCACATCTCCCAAAATACTTATCTTCTGTGTTTAAAATTTGTTCCAAAACTTCCCAATAGTTGCAATACATCCTATACTAGTGTCTCAAAGCAAAAAATTCAACATGTAGAAACCAATCCACATTCATTATAAATGTAGGAGTTCAAACATTCAAAAACTTGTGAAGAATCTAAAAGTGTCCAATGCTCCCAGAAATTGGCATGTAGGTGTCTTATAATATACACAACCTACATAAAAAATCTCAAGTCATTTCAATTGCCCACTCAAACATTATGGACAATTTACTCAATTGTGACTAATATTAGCAACATTAGAATAGAAGATGGTAGTGCCTACAATTAAGTTAGGTAATGCAGTTTTCTTTTGCAACATTTGTTTTGTTTTTTATTTATTTTTGTATAAAAGTTGTAAGCTATATTACCACTACAAGGGGAGAAAAAGAGAACCAAGCTTAGCTTGACCATCATGGTGAATTGACCCTCTCGTACCTCCAACCAAGGGTAAATATAAGAAATTGCCTTTTACTTTCTACTTGATTAATTTTGTATTTTTTTTGCATCTCTATTTAATTTCAAAGCACTAATTTTAAATATAAATAAAAAAATTTCAAATTTTATCATGGGTACAAAATACAATTTTTTATTAAAATAATAAAATAGGATATCGGGGGAAAAAACGCATGGAAAATTGGAAATAAATAGGGTGAATTCACTTTGGCCTTGAACATGGCCAAGGCAAGTTCGAGGTGGGACCACCAAGAACTAGCATTCACACATAATGTATTTCCTTATAACATCTTGGTTTACAGAACGTTGTCAAAATTCATTTGGCAGTCGCTCATTTCATTATAAATTATGTGTCACTAATAGTGAAAATGTGTACAGAATGGTGGTCAAATGAACCACATTCAATTTTCCGTTTTTTTTTAACCAACTTTTGGTATAGTGGAGTCATTGTTTCAGTGGTTACAAAAGACCCCCTTTTCTACTAGTGAACGACACACAATGGAAATTGAATTTGTTTATTTCCAATAAAATGCCTCTCTAATAGCACCATTGTGACTGTAGTCATTCAATAGTGACTACTGAACAATCCTAGCTACCTAGTACTGAGCACATGCTAGAAGATGATCCGCTTCAGATAACGTTATGGCCCCCACCAAAGAAGCATGGACTAGCATTGCAAGGACAATATTTGGAGCTGTCAGGCCACTGCATTCGACTGTTGTGGTGATGAAGTCATGAAGATGTCCGGTGGCTCCACTACCTCCCTCCGTGATCTAGCTTCTTTTCTCAATACAACTTTCCATCCAGGCTTCTCAATAATGTCTGAGAAAAATACTTGGGTTGCTTGGCTTGAAAAGATAAAGGGCTCTGCCATACGCGGTAGCTTGTGCCGAAAATTAACGACCAAAAAACCTGCATCATCCCTCTCATATATAGGGTTTCCACGATTATTTGATCTCTTAATCCATTCAACACGAAGAAGCACCACTGGTGCATTCAGTGGCCCGTAATCTAATTGTAAGATATCCTGCAACACTCCAACATAGTTCACTAACACATCCCGGGCGTTGATTGTAGGCACCTGGAAAATTGATGCGATGCCGCTATCGTACGTCAACATTGTAGCAGACGCAACATCCTCGGCCCGGTAGTGGTTTCCAAACGCCTTCATACGCGCATACCGCATTGCTCTATGTGAGGGCCTCCTACATAGTAGGAGCCTGTCAACGTCTTTTGCATTAGCGACATCAACGTCCGCAGTTCTTGAATACCGACTCACCTACTCTTCAAAGCAGTCCACATCAGCGTTTGCTTCGCGTTCTGCCTGCCACAACCTGTGCAAACGCATGCTCAAGTAGCCTAAGTAGTAGGTGGAAAAGTGTAATTCAATAGAATAGCAAAGACGCTCTTGCGCCATGCTATAGTTAAGTCCTTGCATAGATCATGCTCACCTATAGAAGAGGGCATACACCCTCAACAAATGACTACATCGGCACTCAATAAACGTAGTCATTTTACTTAAAAAACTGACTACAACAACTAAAAAATGATTGTGGTAGTCACTAGCATGTGAGACATCTAAACTACATTTTCCCTTTTTAATAATTTAGGTTCAGGCACAATTCGATTCAAACAAGTTAGGGTTTAGGGTTCTACATGAGCCAAGGCTGCATTACAACTGCGTTGTTTAAGACATACTGATGAGCCACATCACGAAGGGCTGTTGTCATCACATATAGACGGCCTGCACCTTCCAGAACCTCTTCAGCATCTCCATATTCTTCCTCGGCATCCCACACTCTTCTTTACACAACATCAAATCTTTAGAGGTATTCTGTTATAAAGCCAATCATTTCGTCCTTCAAGTACCCTTCTGCCATTGATGCTTCAGGACACACCATGTTTTGAACATACCCCTTCAATGTCTTCATGTACCTTTTAATTGGGTACATCCACCTGATTGCCACAGGACCACATATGTCCAATTGTTGTACCAAGTGATACGGTAAGTGCGTCATGATGTCAAAGAAAGATGGAGGAAACTCCATCTCCAAAAGTGCCATACTCTCTGCCACATCCATTTCAAGTGAATGAAAATGTTGTAGATTGTACACATTAGTGCAAAGTCGGCGGAATACCTTTGACATCCTCATGACGGCCATCCTAGGGCCGGGTCTCAGCAAGCCACGCAAGGCCAATGGCAAAACTTGTTGCATTAATACATGATAATCATGTGATTTCAAACCGCCAAATTTCTTCTTTCAAATGTGCTGACCAAATCCTGAAGAGTATCCAGAGGGTGTCTTCAGAGACTCTATTCTACTTGCAAATTTTTCAAACTCTACATCAGAGAGAACATAAGGGGCAGCAGGTTTCATCATTTTCCCCCCCTCCTTGAATTAGCAATGAGCCACAGATGGGGACGAATATTTTTTCCGCTGCAAGTCCCTCCTCACTTTCACTGTGTCTTTAATCCCTGTGATTGTTTTCAAAAAGTTCTTTGCCAAGTTCATTTCACAATGCATGACATCTAATGTATGTCTAATTAGTAAATGTTGTATACAAACACACACACACACACACACCACATGCCTATCTTAGAGTGTTGTGGCACCTTTGTCCTTTGCATGAATTTGGAAGAAACAAAAATCACCAAACAGAAATCACAGCCATATTGGGCACTGCCAAGGCATTCGGTGGAGTCATTTCCCAATTCCTAGATTTACTACATAGAGTCCTTCTGAAAATGTTTTCTTACTACTTCCATCCTCCTAGATTGTAATCATGGAACTCCAGAGATGGAAATAGAAGGAGAAGGCCAAGTGGAATTTACCTTCCAGTACGGTAACATGTAGAATATACTTTTCCGTTTCACTCCGTGCACTTTTGATGGATCACCGGCTGCACCATCCCGATTCCCTGCTGCTTTCCATGCGATGTATTCTTCAGCATGTTGTAATTGCTCGTCTACTGATACTACTATTGGCGGAACTCTGTGCTCCATATCTCCATTGAAATGCTCCTTCATTGCATGTGCTCGGAATGGGTGGTCATAGGGGAGCCACCTCCTGGTTCCGCCGTATGTGATCTTTCCCAATTCAATTGAATGCTCACACACCAAATCAGAACCACAACATGGACATGTAGCATAAACTTGATGAGCAAAGCCTCCCACCGTGCCGTATCCTGGAAAATCGTGAATTGTCCATAGCAATACACTTCGGAGGTTGAAATTTCTGTTTCCTACATCTTTAGTGACATCATACGCTGGAATGCCCACCCACAGTTGAAGAAACTCTTCTATTACAAGCTGCATGTAGACATCAAATACCTTTGATGTAACTGAAGATTTACCAGGTATTAGCAAAGCCAGTAGCACAAAAAACTTCTTTGTGCTAAGCCAAGGCGGTAGATTGTAGTTTAGCAGTAATACGGGCCACGTCGACCAGGTTGATCGTGTTTGCTTGAAGGGATTCACTCCATCCGCAACCAAGGCAAAATGTACGTTACGAGGATCTCTACCAAATTCTGAATCCACATTGTTGTGGAAATGAAGCCATGCTTTAGAATCACAAGGATGTCTGATGAGATTGTCTCCTCCCTCACGGCTACTTTGATTCTGAGAATGCCCCAACATCAATTCTGATAGCGCTGGACTACGAAATAGTCTCTGCAATCTTGGAATTATTGGAAAATGTTGAAGCACTTTCATTGGATGCACTCTTTGTTGCTCGTTCTTATATCGTGCTTCGTTGCATTTTGGACAACGGAGTGCATCAACATGCTCTTCTCGAAAAAGCACACAACCCTTGGGACAAGCATGAATGTTGTTGTATGAGAGGCCAAGCTTCCTTGTTAGTGTCTTTGCAGCATAATGATTTTTAGGTAAAGAATTGTTCTGCGGAAGAAGGTGACTTTTGAGTATAGTTAGCAGCTCATCCACGAAGCAGTTGCTAACCCCGTGTACAGTACACAGATTCATGAGTAATATAGTGGCTGCTAGGGTAGAGCACTTTGCTCCGACGTACAATTCCTGCAACGCACCCTCCAACACCATTGGATCAAATTCAACATCCTCAACAGGTTCAACAATGTCCACTTCTTCCAACATTGGACCAAATTCATCATCCAACACAAAATCAGTATCTCCATCTGCATTGCCCATGAATGATTCATGAACAGCATCAGCCACTCCAAAAGCTTCCATGACCACATCCCGAGTTCTTTCCTCCAAGTCTGGAGCATCATCTGTTGTGTCAAAGGCATCCTCTACCATTTGTCTTGTGTTCATGTGTTCGTCTAGGATGGCTACTCCAAAATCTGCCGACATTTCAATTGTCTCCTCCCACTCATCGTTCGATGTTGCTTGCCTCCCGGGACCTCTCCACACTCAATAACCTACATCTCGACCATTCCGGATTAGGTGCTTCCTAACGGTGGACAGTTGCAAATTCCTTCATCCCTTACATAACAAACATGGACAATGCATGCGATGCATGTTCAACATTCGGGCTCTAGCTAGCTCTTGTATCCAAAGGCGTTCATCACGCAGTTGTTGCCTCCTTCTGTCAGACAAAGGCACACCAACAACCTCCATGTCATGAGCAGTGCGTTGTCATTGTGGAAGGCCTCCACTCTCCCTAGCATATAGAACACGCACAACTTTCAGAAGAGGTCCCTCTTTAGAAATCCATTCATAGGGTCGTCATCGTGGCCAAAACTTGAAAACCAAATCATTTCCAATGGAATTAGTCAATACAGCCATTACCAAGTCCTTCACTAGTAAACGAATGCAGTAATGACTTGAAAATTATTCTATTAGTATTGCATGCATTCAAAAGAAAATCAATCTCCTAGACTTCATATCAATATGGCAAACAAAACAATTTTGGTAATTCAAGTTAATTGAAATGGAAAAAGTTACAAAGGCTACGTAGTCCCTAATTGTTACCAAAATACATCTCTGTAGTACATGTCAGCCTCCCGTAACTAGAGTATTGACAGTAGACATGAAGAAGCCTGCAGGAACCCCTAAACCGCTATATTGTCATCTATTTCTTTGTCCAACTTCAATATACCATCTACATCACATATATCTACAAGCGACAAACACAATCGCTGGGTTGTTCGGCTCAAGGATATAGAGTCATGTAGAAGCTTCTTTACTTCAGATAAATGGTTCTTCTTGCTTGCTAACTAGGCAATAGTGGGCACAGTTCTAGGGTTACTACGCTGAACTATGATGTCTCCAACATCAATAGCCTCAGCCTTTCTTTTCAGGCAATCAGATGTCCGATTTAGTGGAACAACAATCTCTGAAATTCCATTGTCAGCATCATGGGCTTCATACATGCTCTGCTCATTGTGTACTTTTTTTCCTTCTTCCATTACGCTCTAAAAGTCAGTACACCCAACGATGATTGAGAAGTTGGCGGACTTAAGCACTTCTAGGAAATGAAACAAGCTGTTGGATCAAAAAATGGAGGTCAAATCACAATGAATCTAGGTAGAAATAAACTTGAAGCCAACAACAATGAGAAGTGGAAGCTACCTTTGATCTGTTGTGAGTGCAGTTACTGACACTTATGAGCAATTTCATTAAAATGGTGGTGATTTTTTGCCATTTTTCATACTCCGTGTGCCATTCTAATGGAATGTCATGTCATCTTTGACATATTCACTACCATTTTAATGGAATGTAGTGCCATTCTACAAAAATACCGCCATTTTAACGAAATTGTCCATATTTCTGGTTTGGGTTTGGTAACAGGATGACGTAGATTGAGAAGAGCGTGATCTTGTTGTTGCCAGAAAATTGCAGCTGTAGTAGTCTCATGAAATATTGGCAATGCCGATGGAATGATAAGCTTAGTTTTGTTCTAGTGTGTTTGCATGTATTGGAATCAGTTGCACTTTATTTTGATCTTGCCCTGAAAATACTAGCTGGCGAGTTTTTCAGGAACTTATTTCAATACTTTAGTCCCATAGCTATTAGTCGTTTCTAGTCGTGCTATGAGCTGCAATAGTGATGTGTCAATAATATTTTGGAGCTGGATCTCAATTGCCAAGCAATTCAATACCTCAGGACAGGGCAACAATTGCAACATAAGTTGTGAACTCAAGTCATGATTATAGTATATAGCTATCTCTTCAGGATTTCGTGGATGAATCTTTTATAGAAACACCAAACTGTAGATGCAATGTTTCAAAAGTCATCTGTGCAACTTATTCTGTTTCGTAGATATCATTGTGGGTAAAAACAATGTTGTAATTGGGTCCGTGGGGTCCAATTTATATTGCAGATTTTGGCGTTTTTGCCAAAAACTTTGAACAGTGTTTAAGGGCCCTTATTTGATTATTGTTGTTGTCTTTCCAAGCTCGTGACGGTTTTGTGAATCTCATTGCACCTTGTGTCTTCTTGTGCTATTCATTCTAAGTCTTTTTAATGTGTTGAGTGCCCATTTCTATTGATCCTTGTGGAGTTGTTGTTGTCACATTCTTTTGGAGGTCCCCATCCTCCTTTTTCTTCTCATTGTATTAACCCTATAGCAACCCCGCATTGTACCTTGGCAATGCCATTTGGAGGGCCTTTAGTGTAGAGTATTGAGTGTTGTACTAATCAATCATTGTTCTAACTTGAGCCACTCTATGTGTCCTAAGTGTATCCTAGTTACCATAGTCAACAAACCTTATTTGAACTTGGCAAGTATTTTTGTAGGTCCCATGAGGATGACAAAGCTTTGAACCCCCCTAGGTCTTGAAGTCTTAGCTTGTGTGTTAAAACAAATCGTTAAACGGCAGAGTCTAAACGATAGTGGTTGTGAGTGCAATTCATCGTGAGGCAAATCCCACCTCCAAAGTTGGGCCGAAGAGAGTGTACGGAACCCTAACCTAAATGCCTCCAAGCAATGGACTCTTTCAATTTTTTGGTAGCATTTTCATGAATTAACCTTAAGTGGAAGAGGACCAGCCCCCCTAAATCCCTGAAAAACAAACCCTAAACTACCTCAATCTCTTAATCAAACCTCCCAATACTTAAGGCAACTTCTTAAGTCAAAATCACATTCAAATATGCCCTTAGAGGCCTAAAATGGTCCGAATTGAGGCCTAATCAACAATTCCAGCACACTATGCTAGCACAAACATCTAATTTTCACTAAACCCTAAGAATTAGACTTGCATGCAAATTCAATCATCCTCAAGCATCTAATTTTGACCATCATTGCATTAAAGATCTCTTTCCATAACCATATGCAATTAAAATTGCAATCTTACAATAACAAGTGTGGAAAAGTTCATCAAAACCTCACAATTGGCCTCCTCCTAAGGTTAGCAAACACCCCTTCACCAAAACACCTATCAACACCTCAATTCCACTCCAAATTAGGTGAGAATAGTCTTGTTTGGAAGCTAACTTGAAGGCGCACCTCCTCTCCAAAAATCAACTTCATTGACATTGCCATGCTCTTGTAGTCGCTTGCCAAAATCACTGCTCCCAATCACAGCGACAACAGCCCTCCTTCCACAAATTCAGTTGCACCGACCTCGTCTTGGCTCCAAATGGGGCGATTCATAGCTTCCCGGAAATCTAACTTTAAGGCGCTCCATTCCTCTAAAATTCAGCTCCATCCAAGCTTCCATACTCCTGCAATTGCTCGTCGAAGTTGCAACTTCTAGTTGTAGTAGCAGCACCTTCTTCCTCAAACTTTTCTCATCTGACCTAAACAACCTCCATTTTTCACCCCTTTTTTCCCTCTTAAGGTGAAAGCCTACTCGACAAATTGTCTATCATCCTAGTTTAACTCCTTGCACTCCTTGCACTCCTTGCAATCCTTGCAATCCTTGTTCTACCATCTTTTGTTCACTTTTCACAACATTCTTCACACCAACTTTCCAAAACACATGCACACCCCAAACACACAAGAGAGAGAGAGAGCTTCAAACCCTAATTCGACTATTACCTTTGCTTACTAACTAACTAACTTGCTAATCACCTACATCCATCCCTGATTTATTGAAATTTGCCTTTTAATTATTATTTTGGCCTAAATAGTGCTCCTATTACTAGGTTAGTGTTTTCCTAGTAGTTATACATTCATTAACATTTTTTGTGCTTTTTATATTTATCATTTCTTTTTAATCTTCAATTTACATTTAAATCTTTGTTTTCACCTTATTTTTATATATTTTACTTTCTCTAGTTTTTCTTTGATTAGTGCTAAAAAACTTCTAACTAGTGGTTGTGGTTAAATCTAAAATACTAACACTTTTGAATCTAAAACTCATATATATATTTTAATTATTTTCTATTATATTAAAAGCGAACCAATATGGTGGTTCATAGTGGTCAACAAAGTCTTAGATTTGATGTTAAAGCCAATTTTAGAGCAAAACATTGGACCCACAACATGGCCAGTTCCAAAGTTTAGGTTTCAAAACATTTAAGAACAAATCCAAGGTTTAGTATCCAAAATAGGAATACATTGAGGTCAAACTAGTTAAAGAAAAAGGATACTATGCTAGGACCTCAAAGCTAGTTCCTCCAACTACCACCCTAGTCCTAGTGATTATCCTTTTTATGTGTTTTTTTTTGTGCATCCTCAACTAGCCTTTTATAAGTTTTAGTTGCTTGATTGTACGTAATGAGACATATACATACATACATAAGTTCAAAAATTGGATATAATTTTGTAGCCTCTAATCCAAATTCTATGAAACTTCACTTGCATTTACCAATATTTCACTATGTAGGATAAAATGTGAATCTTTAACATGTATATTCCAATGGTATAGTTCCCATAGAACATATTCATTGCAATTTTTAGCTTTGCATACATAGTATGTATTGCAATATTTTTTCAAAGAAATTTTCACTACCAAGTTAGCAACAAAAATATAAAAAGTTGTTGGCTCATTTAGAAAAGTTCAATTATAATTGACAAACGTCATGTATTCTTGAAAAGTGCAAGTATTTTCTTTAAAAATCAATGTCTCTCACTTTTGCAACAATTTCTAATTTTTGTGCATAGCATCACAAAGCCCTAATATTTATTATAGACTTGAAATCACAAACAGGTATTTATATTGTTACATGCATTTTAAAGTGGATTCTTTACATAATATTATGAATGGAGATGGGGTGCACTATTGAGAGATATTTATTGACGGGATAAATGCTAAACTCTACCCTTATTTTGTGTTTGACTAAATTTTTGCTTTCTTTTCTTCTTCAATGTATTTGAAGACTTTGAGTCCAACCTTGATTTCAAATTTATAAAAATGAATCACACAATTGTATATAGTCAAAGAAATGACACATGGAATGATCTTTATGGGCAATGGACTTTATGATCTTTATGGACATGGACTTAATTACTAACCCCTAAAGTCCTAAACTGCATTCTTTGATAACATAGTAATTAAGGCAGCTCACTATGAACAAAGCTTTTAACTTTTTTCTTTGAAATTTTTGCACAACATGTATCCAAGGAGTATCTTTCAAGTCCAAAAATTTTCATAACTTTTGAGAACATGGTTAGAAAGATATTGTATGATACCTAATTTTTAGCGTTTGGCGGTTATCTTGGACAACAAAGAAAACTTCTTCAAAAATTATTCTTTTAAAAAATAAAAATTTGAAATTGTTTTTTTAGATTTATATATACGTAAAAAGATTTAAATCATTCCATTTTGATTAATGAAATGAAAGATATGAGGAATTTTAGTTTTGGGTAGTTTACAAGTACTTATAAAATCTCTCCTCTAAAATAAACTTTGAAGTTCTTTATTTAACTCAATTTTCAATATTCCTAAAAACAATAAAAATACTAGGTGGAGATTGTTTATTACAACATTACAACCATTGCAATTGACATTTTTGAATTGCATAAATAAATAGTTATCAATTTAGTATTTTAAATCATTTTCTACTTTTTTCTACATACAATTTCTTTTTGTAATATGTTGTACAATTCCAAATGATTTGAAATTTTCCAAGCATGTAGTCAATTTTTCATAAAGAATGAATCCAAAGAGTTACAACCATTTTGGACATTTTTTTCATAATGATCTCACCTTGTGAAGTGCAATTGCCCAAGTTTTTTGGAGGGCCCCTAAAAGGATTTTTGCCACTTCAAATGCTAGTATCTTACAATCTACATGGTGGAATTTTTTTGAAATTTTATCACATCTTTTCATTCCAACATACTACAAGATCCTATGATTACAAGTGTTCAAAAATGTTTTTTTTCCTAAAATTTGGTACTTGTGATAAAATGACAATTTTGGATTTTTTGGGGGAAAACATAGTCAAAAACATTTAGGGATAAAACTATATGAAATAAACTATCTAAAATTTGATCAAAACTTGCTGCCAAAAGTCGCAAGGCTATTGTAGATTCTCCAAAAATGCAATTAATTTCATTTAAAAAGCCAAAAATATAGGCATCCTAAGAATTGACCTTTGGTTTTTAGGAATAGAAAAGATACATAGGATGTGGCAAGACATTTGTACAGGTCAATTTGAGGAATACGATGTATGCTAAGTGTAGTTATTTTGGTTATTTTGTTTTCCACAAGAAGATACCTTTGAAGGTGTGCACTCACATCGGTCTAGTTTTTTATATGAAAAGAATTTTGAGCTTGAATTGAAGTGTTCATTAGATGCAAGTATATGCCCATGACTATGGTATGACGGAGAGCAAGAGGCAAATTAATTCATAGCTGCATTTGTAAGCATGTAGAAAAGGAAATGCAATTTCTTGAGGTCCTACACTGCAATGCATTGAATGCTTTGTAATGAATTGCCAATAGAAGTAGACTAAGCACGTAGTAGTGTATGTTGTATGTAATATTACATTCCCTTGTGAACATTCAAAAGTGGGTCAATTTATCATGGACATCCACCATAATCTCTTTGTCCCTCTTTGCACACACGTTATAATTAACTCTATTGTGTATAAGGTTTTATCACAACTGACGTGTAATTGATTAGGTCCAAATATGTTGAGGGGAAGATGTAGTCAACAGAGCCCTGGTTGTTTTTTCAAGAGCTTGGGATTTGGATTGCATAACGTACTATTGTATTTAGATAGTGTGTTGTAAAATTGACCCTCTTCTTCAAATAGATCCTATTTTTAGGGGGAGAATTGAGATGAGGTGATCCTTGAACGGACCACTTTAGCAATTGAATGCATCAAGGGAATTGTTTTTCCTATTGTAGGAGCCAATCATAGTCTTTAATTTGACACACATTTCTTTACAAGTTGCAAGTGGACAGATTTTACGAGACCTATGGTCATAAATAGGTGCCTATGCCCCAAATCTTTGAAAATTTATACGTAATTATGAATGCCTGGAAAAATACAAAACCACTTGTGTTAGGTTTCATGTTTATTTTTCTTTTTTGAAAAATGATATAAAGTTCTTCTTGTCCATGAAAACCTAAGAAAAAGGTGAACCAACCCTTAACCCCTCACCGCCCAAGGGGACCAAAAGTGTCCTCACACAATCTAGCAGTCAACTTCAAAGTGCTTCAACTTTTGCATCCAATGTCCAAATTAAATAAAACTTATTGAGAAAGTTGTGCATAATAGTCTATTTTTTGTGGTAAAATTTTCAGATCTATCCAAGATGTAATGAGTTTTTGAAAGCCATTCAAAGTTCGTAGGTTCAATTTCAGTTCACCATACTGCAATGAGATGGCTGCAACTTCGGGGGCTTGTATCTTTTTCATCAAATGTTCATTTTCAATAAAATTTGTTGGGTTTTGTTCCCCATAAAGTCTAATTATTGTGATAAAACTTTCATGTCGATCCAAGTTGTTTTGAATGCTTGGGAGCAATTCGAAGTTCAAAATCCAGACATTTTTGCATTATAGTGAACTCCAGCGGCTTATAACTTCTTCAGACAAGGTTTGTTTTCAATAACTTTTGTTGGAAAATTGTGCATACTAGTCTAGTTCTTGTGGTAAAAATTTCATATCAATCCAAGAAGTTATGATTGATTGAGAAGCATTTTAGTAAAGGTAGGTTTAGCCATAGATGTGTTTTTTTGCTACTTTTTTCACTGTTTTTTGACATTTCAAAACAATTTTGCAAACGCAATGAGTCAAGTGAATGATTTTTTTTTCCCACCAAAGTGTTTGTCTTTTGATTTTAAATCACTTTGTAGTTTCAAGTTTTTTCATTTGAGTAAGTTTGGAAATCAAATTTCACTTCCAAATGTGTTTTTAGGAAAATTTCAGCATCTTTTGTCAACACTAAAACATTATAATCTTTCAATCTATACGGTGAAATGACTCCAAATTTGATTCACACCATCTACAACATGCACACTACAAGATTGTACGGTTGAGATTTTCATAACTTACTCACATTTAGACTTATAACACTCGAAAACCAAGGTTGGTTTTTGACATGGTTAGGCCTTGGGCAATGACGGGTTAAATGGTCATTAATAGACCAAACTACCTTGATTGAAAATTGTGCACTTCACAGGACAATTTTCTGAGTCCCAGAGTCCTCTCTGTGGACTGACCCAAAATAAGAAGAATGAGAAGAACTGAAATGGCCCCTCAGTCGGTCTTCTGCAGCATTCGTCCTTGGTTGGGTTGGGCTGGGCTGGGCTTTGGCTGGCTGGTTTGATTTTCCTCCAGGCGTGTAATTTTACCTTTGCAATGAAATCCCTTTCCATTGGTGCCCCCCCCCCAAAAAAAAAAAATTAAAATTAAAAATTGACATGAAGTTGACTAAATTACTATTGAAAGAAATCTCCCAATCAACAGAACAGGCAGTGTCCAAAAGCCAATGCATTGTTTTGGACAAAAATTTGTCAATTTTTTGTCATACAAGACATCATTCCCTTGTAAAGTAGTTGGCTTTGAAAGCAACCATTTGAAGGGTTGGTCCACCTTTTTTTACACGCTTTTGTGGACAAGAAGATTTTAAGCTCATTTTTCAGACAAAGAGGAGTAGATGCAGCATGTAATAGAAGTGATTTCATATTTTATAAAGCATTATTAAATTCCTTATGAATTTTCAAAGATTTATGTTGTATGCACCTATTTGTAAGGCTGTAGGTCTCCCAAAATCTTGCAATTAAATAACACTTTATAAATAGCTCTTGCAATTAAATAACACTTTATCCTTGATTTATTCTATGGCTAAAGGGTTGCTTTAAGGACTACCTCATATTCATTGCAAAGCTAATTATAAGGTCAATTTGAAGAAGATGGTCACATTAAAAGGATTGCAAGCCTTTTGCAAGGTTGCCTAGCAATATACTTAGGGATAAATGTAAATTGATGGTTCCTACTCTATAGTTATTAATTTTGTATTCTTCAACCTCCACAAACTAAATCAAGATATTGATTCTAAAGCATGAATTTAAATTTTTCAAAATCTGATAATTAATCCTAAACAATTGTTCTTCTCCAAAGTAGAATTTTTTCTCCCTCATCTATAGACTTGCTATCTACATGTAAGGTAACTACAACTAATAAGACCTCTTTCAAAACTCACATTTATAGATTCTTGCCTAAATTCTACAATCTCCATTCATGAGAGCTCGTGTTTGACCTTTTGAACACTTAATATTTTTGTAGTACTTTAGAAAATCCAAAGTTCATTCATACTAAGTCTCCAAAATGCATTCTATGAAAATCTAGATATCAATTCTTTTTTTAATACCAACAAGATTCTATAATAGAAACCATGTATAAACATTTATTTGGAATAATTTAAACCTTATTTTGCACCTTATTTTAAACCTTATTTGGAATTTACTTTCCTATTGTAGGAGCCAATCATATTCTTTAATTTGACACACATTTCTTTACAAGTTGCAAGTGGACAGATTTTGGAAGACCTATGGTCACAAATAGGTGCCTATGCCCCAAATCTTTGAAAATTTATAAGTAATTACGAATGCTTGGAAAAATACAAAACTACTTGTGTTCTTTTTGTGAAAAATGATATAAAATTCTTCTTGTCCATGAAAACCTAAAAAAAAAGGTGAACCAGCCCTTAAATGGTTGATTATAGAGCAAACTACTTTAATTGAAAATTGCGCACTGCACAAGACCATTTTCTGAGTCCCAGAGTCCTCTCCGAGGACTGACCCAAAATAAGAAAAATGAGAAGAACTGAAATGGCCCCTCAGTCGGTCTTCTGCAGCATTCGTCCTTGGTTGGGTTGGACATATGAAATTAATTACTCATGAAATGAATAAATTGAGGGGGTCAATCCTCCCTAGCCTACTCAGGGCTTCTTAACCCCTAAATGTCTTAGGTAACAAATTCTAGTGTTAATAATACTTTGAAGTTTAATAAAACCTAACCAAATTGCTATTTGTAGTACTTTATATTTTTGACAAATTCTTTTTGAAGTCTAGTTTTAGCATCAAAAATCTAATTTTGAAAATGAATGATTATGATTTTCCTATTTAAGATTTTGTGCAAGGGTTTAGGGTCATTACAATCTTGACTTTCTGTAGTGTTGAGGGCTCTTGGAAATGAGCCTCAAATACACTAGACCTCAGAGAAAAAATCACATTGGAAATTCATTGAAAAGGAATATAGAGTAGGTTTTGAGAAGCCATAAGTCGATTGGAGTTATGCATGTTAGGCCCTTCAACCTCATTTTTTTTGATGATGAATGTTTTAGATTTGACATGTAAAAAGAGAGTTGAAAGATTTTCATAGTTTAAAACCTTTAAAATCAAACATTATAATTTTTGAATTCATAAGTGATATTATTGGATTGTTTTTCCAATGTGATTTCTAACAAGTCTAGTTTGAATTTGTATGGTTGCAATTCAAAAAAATTGATACAAACTTATCAAAATGTTGACCTTTTGTTTAATTTAGAGCAAATTCATAGGATCTCAAAACAAGCCTCATGCATTTAGGAGTTAACCCCTAACTGCCTAAGCAACCATATATGGTCAATCTGAAATTTCAAGCTCATTTTGGTGTAGGCAATTTAATTCTTTTGACCATATAAATTTTTTTTGGCAGTTTTTAAGGTTAACTATTGGAATCTTTCATCTTTCATAGAAAAAGGTGAACATTTGATTTTTTTAGAGGTCTCCAAACACACATATGAGATTAAAAAAATTATACATATCCATTTGCTTTGAAAATGGTTCCAATCGAAAAAGCAAAGTGTTTTCATGATTTTTACCATTGATAATTTAAACATGCAAGTGTTAATTTGGAGTTATCTATGATATCTTTCTATATAAAAAAGTGCATTACAACAATTGCAAGGTGGATTGTAAAATGAATTTGATAGCTTTTCATGTGAAATAAAGTTTATTGAAAGTGCTTTTTAGTGACCTAACACTAGTTGTAGTTGTTCATGTCACCTCTAATCCCAAAAAACTTTAATGTGCAAATTTCTGAAAAATTGTATGGAGGGACAATATATTGAAAATAGAAAAATACATTTCTCTTGATATAATCTCACAACTCCTGTGCAATTTTGTACTCAAAATTGGTATGCATACTGATAAGTGAGACCTTGAGACATCTATACAGTTACATTTTGAAAAGAAATAATTTACTTCATTAGAGATAATTGTAAGGCTATATTTCTTTTTCATAGGAAAAACACACTTCAAAAGGCTTAGACATATAGGGATTAAGGGCGCGGTATTTTTAGTTGTCTTCCTTCATATAGCTATTGCACCAACAATCCATCCCTTAGTTGTACCACAAGGGCGTTCCAAATAGCACAGACAGAGGCTTGGATTATGGATGATAACCTCTTCAACAAAATTATTCTCCATTCATCCACAGCTCATGCTTCTATTCGAAGATAAGGCAATTCCAATGTGACATCTTCTTGAGAATCTCAATCTTCTCTCTATGATAAGTTTATGACAAAAGTCCTTTAGGGTCTAGAGAGTTATAGTAAAGATCATGACTTTTTTTCATTTTTTTAAGAAGTACCAAAGTGGCAATATCAAATGTTATAGTGGTGCTTTAGATTTCAACATTCATCCACATATTGGATAGAAAATATCTCATTAGCACATATCACATGTCTATTATTCAGTTTTCATCCACAATTTGACAATCTCATCCAAGATTTTTTTTAACTCTAAGTTTTTTGGCATTTTTCAGGGAAATTAAACTTTTGGGCACCAGAAAGCCAAAGAAAAAAGCCCTGGTGAAGATCGTGACAGTTTGTGAAGTCATTGCTATGAGAACATTTGTTGCATAATTTAATTAGCAACATGAAGGTTGAAAAGTGACCTCATTCATCTTCGTCCCTGCATGAATTCCAACTTTCATTCATCACTACTCTTTTCATCCAATTGTACATGAACCGTGAACAAGCGTATCTCCATGTTTGGAAAAGTAAAAGGTGTCTGCATGGGGGTGACTAATGGATCTTTCAAGTGGCACCGACATACTTTCAAGGTGTGGCTGGTTTCTGTATATTCTGACATATGTGTCCTCTCTGTTCTTGTTGCAGTCTCATTTCATTCACTTGCACATCCAGATCATTCTGTTCACATTCGAGAATTCAAGTCCACGTGTTGCCACTTTCCTTCTGAAGCCAAAATAGATGCAACATTTGGACCAAGGTAGCAGAATCATGGGTTTGTTGCAATCTAGTATATTGACATATCACACAGAAACTTCATTCCGGCGTTCAACCTCATTCAAACGCGCGAAATTAGTACCGAAATTAATACCAAAGGGCTACATTGTGAGTTCCATTCCCCTGGTACCCGAAGAAGCGAGGAAAGCCTGGTCAGACCAAAAGAAGGCGAAGAGCGAGGAAAGCACCAGAAAAAAACAGCAGCCATGCTTAGAATGGTTTCGATTCTGACGAAGTATGGACCTCGACAAGAACTGAGTTCATCTGCGCCCCGGTGTGTGCATATCGACCACGACCTCCACGAACAATTGCAAAATTATCTCGATTTAGCCTTGAACTAGAAAATTCTGCATTCCTGTTCAGTTCAGAGGTGGTACTCGACGATCAGAGCTTATTTGGTGAAATTTCCGAAAAAGCTTTCACCTCAGTAAGTCCCCTCCTTGTCGGGAAATTGCTTCAGCTTTGGTCGGTACAGTACTCGGTTGGCAAGCCAGCCTGGGTGCTGTCCGAATTTGCAAACAGTTTTTGACTCGTTGCAGAAAGCGCTGCATCGATGCCAACGAATGTCTAGTGTTTGGAGAACGACACGAGCACAGACAGACCTTGAGCGAACGAATTATTTCAGTAAAATTCTTCTCTCTCCGTGGATTGTACACCATTCTGCAGACTGTGCATTATTTTTTTATTTTATTTTTCGGTTCAATTGTTGCAGCGCAATGAACCCAAATTCTATGACGCTGGAAACATGGTGCAGAACATGGACCAAAGCTTTCCACAATTCTGTTTCGGGCAAACCCTCTCTGATGAGATGCAGTACACTTATCGACGGAATTAGCTTCTTTCCTACGTTTTTCCCGGCGTTGGAAAGACCACCAGACCAGATCAGCTCTAGCTCTGCCTCCCACGGATCCCACGCTGCTACGCAGTACTATAGGAAACAGTCCCCTCGCTGACGTCGCCCACGTTCTTTACGTGGGCCGGCTGCCTACTACTGGTGCTATTATTGCCAGTGCACTGAGGTCGTGTGCTGCGAAACGGAACCTCTCCTTCAGATGGACCCCAGCCTTGGGGGAGAATGGAGATGAGGTGATCCTTGAATGGACCACTTTTGCATTTGAATGCATCTAGGAAAATTTATTTTTCTACTCCAATAGCTTGTGATAGTCTTTGAATCTGCACATTCGTTTCCACGTTGCAAGTGAATGGGTTTGGAGAGACCTATGGTCACAAAGAGGTGTCTATGTCCTTAATATTTGAAAATTTCTAAGTCATTAAAAAATTCTTGGAAAAATACAAAACCACTTGCGTCAGGTTCCAATGCTATTTTTCTTTCTCTGAAAAATGATATAAAATAACTTTTGTCCATGGAAACCTATGAAAAAGGCGGACCTTCTACTAGTGTAAGGGCTACAAAAAGATGTTGTATTCTAATTACTCAAGATTATAGAATCTTACAATGCCATTGAAAAAGCTTGCATAATCTCGTATCAGGCTTTGATAGAGGTGCAAGACCTCCTTCAACAATCCAAGTCATATTCTTATTCCAACAATCTTTCTGGATAGTCTAGATAAGTTTAAATTTTTGAAAAATGTAAATTCTTTTTTATGTTCTTTGCCCATCTTGAAGCTTTTCCAAAATGCTATTGTACAATATTAAGCAATAATTTGTTTGTAAGTAACCAAGAGTCTCTCATAAATTGAATATTTGGAAAAGTACGTACTTTTAAAAGTAAAAACTTTATACTAAAATTTGCTTTGATTTGATTTGTAGGGAAGAAGTTTTGAATGATATTGGATGTCCCATTGTTCGGTGTGCCCAAGCTTGAAAGTGCTTTCAATTAGAAAAGACCATTGTCAACAAAAAGTGTATCACAAGTCTTGAATTCATTCCAAGGTTGGAGCTACCACAGCTTGAAAATGAGGGAAGATATTGATGCTTCTAAGGTAAGACGAAAAAGTAAATAAAAAATAAGGGGAAAAGAAATATAAAGGACAAGAGAAAAAATTGAAGAAAATCTTTCTAAAAAAATGGTTACAGTAGTTGTGAGCTCCCAATTCTTTACTTGGGACTTATAGTTGTTTATTTTTCAAATTTTACAATTTAGGTTACAATTATCTAAAAGAAACTCCCAAAGATTATAGAATTAAAATAGGTATGTTACATGCCAATATAACTTTTGGTCTAAAATACAATTTTAAACCTAAAATACCCCAACCCAAATTTCCACCTATACATAGGTTAAAACCCAGGAATTGGTGGGAGTTATAGGATTTGAGTGAGAATGCTCCAAATGGACTAAAACTACTAGTGTGGATGATCTAATATGGCTAAATTGGTCCGAGGGAAGCTCAATGAGATCTTTAGGTGCATTTCCAAAGATAGATTTAAGTTTTCCCATTACATCAACGAAATAGTAAAAACTCTAGTTGTTAGCTTTTAAAAGTTACCACCTTAGAGTTGGACTAGTGGAGGAATTTATAGCCAATGAATAGTGTTCTAGAGTTAGGATTATGCCATGGAATCAAAAGTGAAATCCATTCACCAAGATTATTTTGTATGTGAAAGATTATTGGTTTTAAAGAAGAGGCATGATTTTATCCACCTTCTTGAAATGTGTAAAGTAAGAATGTGAACTTGCGCGTGCTTTATAGAATTTCATAGGAGGTTCCAATAAAAGTTTTGGAATTTTCTAACTTGCAAAAATAACCCTTCTAGATGGTCAACCACTAAAACTTATAATGGAAAATTTGTAGAAACTACCTCGGTTGCGGTAAAATCTCATTAAAAATTAAGGTAGATCTATTTATGTTAATAATGTGCCATGACAAGTTCCAAGACATTTCGATAGCGAGAGGTATCTATACCAACAAGATTCCTCCAAATTTACAAAGTGGAAGAATATATGTAGAGTTGACTAGCATCCCATGAATATACAAAGTCAAAACAAAGTCAGCAAAGGATCTTTTTTCACTTGCTTCAGCCTTCAAGACAACCCTAGCTAATCACCTCTATTAGAAAAAGGAACCTCCAAAAGATAGATTTTTCCCTTTTATTGTCTTGGGTCGGCACTAGATTTCCTTCATCTTTCAGTGAAGGTAAAAGAGTTGGATGTTCAGCTAGACTAAAAATGGCTTTTTGAAGCCAATGATATAATACATTTACAATTTTGAATTAATCTCCAAAAGTTAGAGTTTTCATCAACGTAGACAGGTTAAGAATTATTATAATTATATTTTTCCAAAGGTACTAGTAAGATACAGTACTAAAATTTTCATTTGATGTAGTAATCATTGCACTTCTAAACTCAATTGTACAATTGGTTTCTTCAATAGTCATAATGCTATTATTTCACCTCATAAATTCTATTTGAGCTCAAAAATTGTGCACAATGTTTGCTCATGAGCTAAGAGGTGGTCATAATCCCAACGGTTGTAATGTTGTAATAAAAAAATTGCACTTGGTGTTTTTATTTGTTTCTAGAAATATTGAAAATTGTGTTAAATAAAGGACTTCAAAGTCTATATTAGAATAAAAGTTTTACAACTACCTATAAACTATCCACAATTAAAACTTCTCGTAACTTTCATTTCATTGATCAAAATGGAATGATTCAAATTGATCCAAGTATATATAAATCTAGAAAACCAAATTCAAGTTTTTATTTCTTAAAAGAATAATTTTTGAAAAAGTTTTTTTTGTTGCCCAAGCTAATTGCCAAATGCTGAAAATTCGGGGCTATACTTCCCCTTTTTTTTTATATTAGCGTGCGGACAAAACTTTGGAAAGTAAAAAGATACATTGTAGAATTGAAAAATAACTTTCACACCCCTATATTATATGAGAAAAAATTGTCTAAAAAATGAACAAAAAATTCCTAAAAATAACTCTAAATTGAAATCTCATTTTGAGTTGAATATTGATGCAATGGTCATTTAAATGTGTTCTCTAAAAATATTTGAGTTAAAAACATACGCCATTTTAATACATTTTTAACCTCTTCTAGAAATCATTCCATATTTTATTTGAGTTTGAAATTTTGGGAGTAGAATCCTATAGACATTAGTAAGAAATTCCCAAAATTTGAAGTTAAAATTATAGTTTATTAGGAATGACTTATTCGCATGTGGTTTGTTGTAGTAGAACTAAGTGCACCCGCAAGTTTGAAAATTACTTATCATGCAATAACTTTTTAACCATGTAGTCAAAAGTTGTGAAAAATTTTAGTCCTAAAAGATACTCCTAGGATACATGTTATGCAAAAATTTCACAGAAAAAAAATGAAAAACGCCATTTACAATGAGTTGTCCAAAATCCCTCTATTGCCAAATAAATGCAGTTTATCCTTTGGAGGTAAAAGTGTCTAAACATATTTGGGGACGAATGGAGCTTAAATCATTTTATTTAGTTCATAACTTTTGATACTGATTGATAAACTTGTGCTTATCTCAAAATTCCTTGACTTAGGTCAAATAGTGATTCATAATCATTTATAGATTTGGGTTGCTTGATGGGTGGGTATATATATATATATATATATACACAAAAGTAGGGGATATAATTTTATAATTTTGTAGCCTCTAATCCAAATTCTATGAAACTTGGCTTGCATTTATCAATATGAATCTTACTATGTAGGGCAAAATGTGTGCATTTAATATGAATATTTCAATGGTATAGCTCCTATACTACATATTTATTGCAATTTTTAATTTTGCGTATATAGCATATATATAGCATATATATAGCATATATATAATATATATAGAGCATATATATAACATATATAGAGCATATATATAGCAATGTTTTTCAAAACAATTTTCTCTATCAAATAAGCAACAAAAACATAAAAATTTGTTGGCTCATTTACAAAAGTTCAAACAACAATTAGAATTGACAAATGTCATGTACTCTTAAGAAATGCAAGTATTTTCTTTAAAAATCAATATCTCTCACTTTTACAACAATCATTGACTTTTGTGCCTAGCATCGCAAAACCCTAATATTTATTGGAGGCTTAAATTACAAAAAAATATTTATATTGCTACATGCGTTTTAAAGTGGATTCAGTACATAATATTATGAATGAAGTTGGGGTGTACTATTGGAAGAAATTCATTGACAGGGTAAATGTTAAAATCTACCCTTATTTTGTGTTTGACTAAATTTTTGATTTCCTCTCTTTTTTACTGTATTTGAAGACTTTGTGTCCAACTTTGATATCAATTTTTTCAAAATGAATCACATAGTTGTATATAATAAAAAAACTACACCTAGTATGATCTTTACAGCAATTACGGGCAATTGAACATGGATTTAATTGTTATGAACCTGTAAAGCCCTAAATTGCATTCTTTAATAGCATAGAGATCAAGGCAACTCACTATGAACAAAGTTTTTATTTATTTTTCTTTGAAATTTTTACACAACATATGTCTTGGAAGTATCTTTGAGGACCAAAAACTTTCATAACTTTTGACTACATGGTTAAAAAGTTATTGTGTGAGATGTATATATATATATATATATATCATTCCATTTTGATTATTGATAGGAAGTTTATGAGGAATTTTAGTTGTGGGTAGTTTACAAGTAGTTGTAAAATTTCTACTCTAAAACAAACTTTGAAGTTTCAAATTTAACTCAATTTCCAATATTTTGAGAAAAAATAAAAAGAACAGTGTAGATTGTTCATTATAGCATTACAACCATTGGGATTGGCATTTTTCAATTCCATAAGTAAATGAAATCAATTTAGTATTTTGAGCCATTTTCAACAAACCCGGTAGTGTCCAAAAGCCAATGCATTGTTTCGGATCTAAGTTTGTCAATTCTTTGTCATACAAGACATCATTCCCTTGTAAGGTAGTTGGCTTTGAAAGCGCCCATTTAAAGGATTGGTCTGCCTTTTTTATAGGCTTTTATAGACAAGAAGATTTCTAGCTCATTTTTTAGACAAAGAGGGATTGATGTGGCATATAGCACGGTTGATTTCATATTCTATGAAGCATTATTAAAGTACTGATGAATTTTCCAAGATATATAATGACCTCACCTATTTGTGAGGCCATAGTTCACCTCAAATTTATTCCCTTGCAACTTGTAAAAAAATGGGGAAGTGATTAGCTCTTGCAATTAAATAACATTTTATCCTTGATGCACTCTCTGGGTAAAGAGGTTGATTTAAGGACTACTTCATATTCATTGTAGAGCTAATTGTAGGGTCCATTTGAAGAAGAGGGTTGCATTTAGAGGATGGCAAGCCTTCTGCAAAGTTGCCTAGCAATATACTTAGGGATAAATCTAAAATTATGGTTCCTACTCTATAGTTATTAATTTTGTATTCTTCAACCTCCACAAACTAAATCAAGATATTGATTCTAAGCATGAATTTAAATTTTTCAAAATATGGCCATTAATTCTAGATAATGGTCCTTCTCCAAAGTAGAATTTTTTTTCCCTCATCTATAGACTTGTTATCTACATATAAGGTAACTACAACTAATAAGACCTTTTTCAAAACTCAATTTTATAGATCCTTGCCTAAATTCTACAATCTCCATTCATGAGAGTTCATGCTTGAACTTCTGGACACTTATTTTTGTAGTACTTTAGAAAATCCAAAGTTCATTCATACTAAGTCCCCAAAATGCATCCTATTAGAATCTAGAAATCCATTTTTTTTAATACCAACAAGATTCTATAATAGAAACCATGTATAAATATTTATTTGGATTAATTTAAACCTTCTTTGCGCCAAATGTCTATTGACCTATACACAAATAAAATTAATTACTTGTGAAATCAATGAATTTGCCTTGTGGAATATGGACAATTGAATTGGATGTTTTACAATTGCAACACTTTTATGATGCCTTTGTTAAGCAAAGTGATTGTAATACCATTGGTACAAACTTGCACCTGCATCTTACAAATTTGGCTAACCTCATCAAGCAAATACTTGAATAATGAAGGCTAAAGCTTCTATGGTATATAATTTGAATTTGTGGTTTTTTATACCACATAAGAGCGTAAGGGGACAAATGTAAAAACTTGGTCCCTAGATTAGATGATTCCAAACATAGCATCCTGTTGGGGAATCTAAAAGTTTATGATAAATTCCCTTTAATGGTCCAGAGAGTTACAGTGAAGATCGTTACAGCTGGTGAAGCTAATCACAGTCTGGGGAGATTTTTAGCTTAACCAACTAAATTCCTACATTTTTTGAGACCAAACGGGTGCTTGAAGCATTCTCTTGGCTAGACCTTTATAAAATAGAGAATATTCTTTGATTTTCCTCTTAAATGATCGTTTTTTTCTCAAGATTTTGAAATCCATTCAAAAATTTTCAAAATCAACTGGCTAGCTCGTAACTAAATGCCGGTACTCCCCATACATTGAAGCTAATTGGACTTACGAGAACATTTGTTGTATAATTTAATTAGCAACATGAAGGTTTACCTCATTGAAAAAGTGACCTCATTCATCTTCATCCCTGCATGAATTGCAACTTTCATTCATCACTACTCTTTTCATCCAGTTGTATGGATCTTTCAATTGGCACATACTTTCAAGGTGTGGCTGGTTTCTACTTATGAGGCAAAGAAGAAGTACATGCTAGCCCGGGTGTTTCCCAAGTCTGTATGGGAAGGACACTGTAAGTTGGTACACTAAAATTCGTAAATAGCGTTGGGTGATAATTAGTGTTGTAGTGAATTGGATCATAGCTCTATCTTATTATATTATCATTCCAACTTCTATATTTTGTTCTCATCTAACACTAAATGCACTCTTGTAGAAATGTTGAAATGACCAAATTTTAGTATAGAGCTAAAATAGTTTTAGAATGGGTAAATAATGTTCTAACATTAACCTTGCAAATCACAATTAGTGTTATTGTTGACAATTAGTGTAGCCAACACTATTTACCAATTTTGGTGTAGTGAGGGTGGAAGCAAGCTGGCACTCCATTGACATATTTGCACGAACTTGTTGCACGCTGCGAATCTCATGTTATGAATACGTTGATAGAACAAACAAATCTTCGAGGCTAGAATTTGATGGAATTCCTTGGTTGCACATGCCTTAGAAACACAGTTAACTCCTAAAGGACCATTGTCCCTTTAGGGGACAAATTGGATTTTGGGTAGGTATCTATAGGCTGAAATTTTGTTGTGATTTTTTTAAACTTTTTTGAAAATAGAAGAATTGATGAGCTTCATGGGAATATAATTTTTTTTTCAATTGATGCCTTGGAACAAAAATTATGCCCAAATAAGCTCAAAACAGGGAATAGGGGGCACCCAAAAAAATTTTAAAAATCTGAATTTAAAAAGAAAATTCTTATAGATTATATTTTTGTCTACATGTGAAGCTTTGATTCATTCCATTTGGACTTGTTATGGAGAAAGTTATGGACAATCTTGTTTTTTGGGCAGTTAGAGCATCTTCTTGAAAAAATAACTTGTAGAATTCATTTCTAAATGCAATTTTTACAATTTTTTTGAAGAAAAAATTTTACATGATTTTACTTGCTTGCTAGAACAATCTCACCATTGGGATTAGTGCATTTTAATTCCATCTTAAAGATATTAATAATTTAGATTTTCCTTCTTTCTCATACCTACTTCTTCTTAACAATTTTATTAAGTATGAAAAGTAAGGGTTTTTTTGAATTTTTTTCCCCTAGACTCTCAACTCAATTTCACACAATGAGGATTTTGGTCAAAATTTCTGAATATTTTTTCACACATTTTCATACTAGTAAGGTATAAGATCCTAGGTTGGATGTGTAGGAAAACTAATTTTCAAATTTTTTTACTCTTTGCTACAGAAATGGCAGTTTTGAGTGTTTTTTGGCAGAAATAAGGCCTTGGTCCTTTGGGGGTTCACACAATTGCAACACGTACAGTGGACTCAACATATGAGTCCTCTCTGTTCTTGTTGCAGTCTCATTTCATTCACTTGCACATGCAGATCATTCTGTTCACATTCGAGTGTTCAAGTCCGCATGTTGCCACTTTCCTTCTGAAGCGCAAATAGATGTAACATTTGGACCAAGGTAGCAGAATCATGGGTTTGTTGCAATCTAGTAAATTGGATTGTAATATAAATTTGTAAATATCTTGCGGAGACATAAGGCACAGAAACTTCTTCTCTCTCCATGTGTCGTACACCATTCTGCAGACTGTGTATTATTTTTTAATTTTATTTTTCTGTTCATTTGTTGCAGCACAATGAACCCATATTCTATGACGCTGGAAACATGGTGCACAACATGGACCAAAGCTTTCCACAATTCTGTTTCGGGCAAACCCTCTCTGAGATGCAGTACACTTATCGACGGAATTAGCTTCTTTCCTACGTTTTTCTCGGCGTTGGAAAAACTACCAGACCAGATCAGCTCTAGCCCTGCCTCCCACGGATCCCACGCAGTACTGTAGGAAACAGTCCCTTCGCTGACGTCGCCCACGTTCCACAGTGTTCCTCACGTGGGCCGGCTGCCACTACTGGCCAGTCCATTATCGCCACTCCTGCCCAAAGCGACCCCGCCATCGTCCCAGGCTCCCGGCTGGCTCTTCACGGGTGAAGCCCATCGTCTTGCAGTTACGAGTTTTGTGCTCTTTCCGCCCCTGCATCTGTTTTGCTTCTGTTTGCTGGCAGTTCTCGAGTTATGGCGTCTCTGAAGCTACGTCGTATGAGCTTTTGCACACAAGGAGGATAAGACGAGGCACTGCTCTCGTCATACGTGTGACGTTGGTCTTGCCTGTGGGCGACGTCTGTGCTGCATCATTTCGTCGCTTCAGTGCCTTACAAGCGAGAGAGACGCCCCCAGATGCTTTTGGATCGTCACGGCAGTAGTGAGGTATGTGCCCTCAGGAATGTGTTCGGGTGTGAGACTGACGGGGCTTCCTTGATCATACTGGTTGGGTATCGGGTAGCACTTGAACAGGCATTTGAGCACATCTTAGGTCACATGTCGCTTTTAAGATACCGTGCGAGGTGCTGTAGCAAGTGTTCCTAGTTTCGGTGAGCTCCTGCGCTTCTTTCCAGTTTTTTTGACCAGTGTGCCGTGTTGGCCTCACTGTGGAGGCCAGTTTTTGGAGGGATGAAGCTGGAGAGGTCAGATTTGTGACAGTCTGTGGATATTTCGCCGTCAAAAGCCTTGCTTGGCTCCTTGTTGCAATTAGGTTTGGCAGTCTACAATAGGCTCTATTTGGAGTTGTACAATAGCTTGAGGGGAGAAGCTTGGGTTGCTCTTCATTATTTTGGTGGTGTTGTTCGATAGAAGTGTGTCAAAGTGCTTGTGTTTTTTTGAGTGTATGTCTGTGAGATTGGAGATCTTGCATGGTGTACTTGGTGTATAGCCTAGATACAAACAATTGCAACATTTTGTGGACGGATGAAAATAAGCAAGGTATTAAAGAGATAGGAATTTCACAAGTATGATTTTGGATCAAGTGCATCAATCACTAGTAATGCAATGATGCAAACTTTCTTGTTCACTTTTGTTTGAAATGCAATGTCCATCTTTAGTTATTTTATGGTTTACAATTTCAATCTTTTTTTGTGGGATTCTTCAAAGCAACTTTTAGAATTGTGTTCATACCTTTGCGGTTGTAGGATAATCCAAAAAGAGTGTGAAATAAATAAAGTGTAGCATAGTGTCCAAAGTTCATCTTTCTATATATAGTGTGTTTTCCATATGTGTAAGTAGTTACAATATTGTTGCATAGTTGAATTACATGGTGTTGCACTTGAATGTAATGATATTTGAATGTTGAATTGACATTCCATTGAAAGATGGTCATTGTAGGTTGATGAGTTTACAAGTGTGTCTTCCCCAATTCTAGTGCACAATTTGAAGTCCAAAAGATAAATAGGTTGTTCTTTGTAGTTTTATTAAGGGGCAATGTAATTATTCTTTTTAGATCTTTAATTTTTTATTCTGAGATTATGTACAATTCTTTAGAAAAATTGACGAACATTGTGGTATCTTGAAGTTTTTTCCTTTGTTGGATATTACATTTGTTTAGAAATGTTTTGAAGGATGTGATATGATTCTTGTTAGGAGATAATTTACAATATATATTAGTTAATCCAAACCTTTTTGCTATTTCTATGGATTTGGATTTTATATTTTTGACTACTTTCTTTGATTTGGTTTTGAAGGAATTGTAGGACTTTGCTATATTCCATCTTTTGGTGGATGAAATGGCGGGCTTCTTCATGTGGGTGGCCAACTTCTTCACTATGGCAACATTTTGGAACTTTGTGGGCTTGGTTTTGTCTGGAAGGTGAGAATAATTGTTATTTGGTAATTGTTTGCGTTTGAAAAGTTCATGCTAGAATCAAGTATTGGTTAAATTTCTAATTGTTGGCAAGGATCCATATTTCATTTACTTTGCGGTTCACAAGTATTTGTAACTATGATAATCCATATTCTAACTTCAATAGGGAGACCATTGTTTTAGAAGATGTTGTTTCATGATGTTTTGTTTGTAAAATATGTTTTGATTAATTTAGTCAATTGAATAGGGCAATGTCTCTTCAACATCTTGTCAAGATATCTCATTAACAATAGAAATTCAATATTGTGTAGGAATGACAAGGATTTCCGACAAGTACAAAGGGATCGTTGTCAAAAACTTTGCAAAGATATATCAAGTCTTGAGAATTGCTTGAATGCTATGAAAGCATCTTCAAAGATGGAAGTCTTGAATCAAAATCAATGTGTCCATCTTTTTGGCAAGCTTGTAGAAGCCACGGAGGGCATCAAGAAAATGTTGTCAAATGCTACCAAGGACCTCAAGTTTCAATGTGTTTTTGAAGAGTTGTGTTATCTTCAAAAGAAAGTAGAGATTGTGGGGAAACAATGCATTGAACAAGAGCAATGGTGTCATTCGGCTATATTCCAACTCCAAAACAAGGAGACTTTTCGTGAATTGCTTTTAGATGTGAAGTGTTGTTACGAATCTGCATGTGAGATGTACTTATTTTGCCATCCCAATCAATCAAACAATGTCCTATCCATTGAGTTTGAGGCAGCCACCTATGAACAAGTCCATGAAGATGCACAAACATTGAAAAAGAAACTTGAACACATACTTCAAGTAGAAGTCTCAACGGATTATGAAATAGCGCAACATCTATTGTGGAGACTCAAAAGTTTGGATCGAGTTGATGGTGGAGATTTGAATGAATTGGAGGTTCCTCATGGTTTCAAACCACCAAAAATAATCCAAAAAATTGGTGAAGGCACTTATGGAGATGTCTACAAATCCAATTGGTTTGGCCTTCCATGTGCTACAAAAGCCTTGAAAGGCAATCTTGAATATCTCATGATTTTCCGAAAAGAGGCTGGCATCTTAGCCGGCTTGAGCCATCCCAATCTTGTTCAATTTTTTGGTTGTGGGGTTACCAAGAACGTTGAAGAGGTGCCTAATGAAGAAAAAAATGGCAAGATGCGTTGGGTGATGACAATGAAATCAAGTTTGTTGAAAATGTTGAAAAATCTTATTCCAGTTTTTTGGAAGCCGAATGAAGTTGATGGGAATCCTAAGGAAGATGAAAATGGAAAACTACATTTGGTGATGGAATTGATGGAAACAAGCTTGTCTCAAGTATTGAAGAAAGCCAAAAGACCTTTATCTTATCTTGTTGCACTTGACATCATGCATCAAATTGCAAAGGGTGTGAATTACCTTCATGACATGCAAGTTGCTCATCTTGACTTGAAACCTGATAACATATTGTCGAGTTCCATCTCTATGGAGGACTTGGATCCTTGTTGCATATTCAAGGTCACTGATTATGGGACTTGTGAATTGGAGGTTTGTAGCAATCCAAAGCCTCCAAAGGTCCTAAAGCCATTAGAGTGTCCAGTTGGAACGCTAGGGTATATGTCCCCTGAAATGATCACGGGGAGTAAGTCTTTGTATCGATTTCAAGCTGATGTGTGGTCATTTGCCATGATATGCTCGGAGATTCTAACAGGAAAGGTTCCATACTCTGATTTGAAGTTACCAAGAGATTTTTATGAAGGCATAAAAGGAACACATGGCCACTGCTTACGACCGGATCTACCCGAAAATTGTGAAGGCTTAACCAACTTAATTCAAGAATGTTGGTTTCAAGACCCTCTTCAACGACCAACATTTTCCAACATTTGTGAAAGGCTCACAAATTTAAAGAAATCTTTTTTGAATGGAAAATTTTGTACTTCAAGAAATTCCAAGTCCATTGAAAATGATGTCCCAAAGGTATGAAATTGTCTAACTTTTGATTTCATTTAGAAATGTTTGATTTGTATAATTGTCTTTGGTACTTAATATCCATTGTTTTTAGTGTTGTTTACAATTTTCATGCGATATTGATATTCAAGAGATATCTTTTGTACTTGTATAGGTGGACCAACAAATGTCTTCTTCAAAAGACGGTCCGATTGATATAGAACTTCAATTGTCCAAAGCTAAAGGACTTTTGAAACAAAATTATGTCGGTATTGTGGGTATGGGTGGAATTGGCAAGACCACACTAGCAAAGGCAATATTTGATGACAAGACAATCAATTCCTCATATCAAGCATCATGCTTTGTTGCCGAATGCAAAAGCTATCAAAATTCATATGAGATATTGTGCACAATATTACCCAAGCTTGGAAATAATCAAAAACCAAAGAATTTGGGAGATGCGCAAGAGATGATGAAAGAACTCTTGATTGAAAAAAAGGTTCTTTTAATATTGGATGATATCAAGGATGAATTTCAAGTGCAAGATATTATACCCCTTGACTTTGTACAAGGGAAGAAAGGTACTAATATAATTTTCACAACACGCGAATGGAGTACCATTAAATCATTTGTGGGCATTGAGGGAAGGTTGAACGTTGAATTGTTGGATGAAAAGGCAGCAACAACACTTTTCACCACTCACCTTTCATGGGGTGAAGCTCCTTTGTCAAGAAACTTCGAGGTGTTATGCAAACGTGTTGTTAAAGCTTGCAATGGCTTGCCTCTAAGCTTGAAAGTGATGGGTTCTTTTCTTCGCAATAAAAAGAGGTTGCGATGTTGGGAACGAGCATTACAAAGGTTGGCAAGAGGAAGAAATTTGGATGGTGATGAAGAGATTTGGAAGACCTTGAAAGTAAGCTACGATGGATTGAACACTGATGTTGAAAAGGGCATATTTTTGGACGTGGCTTGTTTTTTTTGTCGAGATGTATATCCATCTGGTGTATCAAAAGAGACAATCTTGTTCATGTGGTCCAAAGAAAGGGTTCTTCCAATGGGTGAATTGGATAGATTGATCGACATGTCATTGTTGATGGTAAGTGAGGATGGTATTCTAGGAATGCATGACCAACTCCGTAACATGGGTCGAATGATTGCTAAAGATACAAGAATTTGGAAAGCGTCCACGATATCGTTCAATGAATTTTCAAGTGAGGTAATTTTTCAATACTACAAGTATGTAATTTGACATTATTAATTTCCTTTGCTATACACTTTGAATATAGTTAGTGAATATTGAAATCCATATTATTTCAAGAATCATGAGTTCTGGAATATTTTAGGAATATTAATTATCATTTGAGGCTTCTAAATGAAGATGAACTCCATTCTAATGTGCATTCTTTTTTATCGCAGAATGCTAAGATTCTTGAAGGCATTTCTTGGCAGGGGACTATAGCTAAAGAGAGCTTGAATCTTGATTTTGAAAAGCTCCGTGTATTGATCTTTGCTACAAGTGAAATTAATCTTGTAGCACATATTGAATACTTGGATTCATTACTTTGCTTTGCTACCCGATGTCCTAATTTGGAGGCACTTATAATAGAAATTTCAAGAGATTGGCGTGGGTTACAACGTACAATTCAAATATCTACTACAAGAGCTTTGCAGAAGAAAATATCAAACTTTTGTAGTGTTGCTACATCATTGAAGATTTTAGATCTAGTAGGATTGGAATTCTTTGAGGTCCTACCAAAGGAATTGGGGAACTTGTCTTCTTTGACTACTCTCAATCTAGAAGGGTGTAAAAGCTTGGAGGCCCTATCAAAGGAAGTGGGGAACTTGTCTTCCTTGACCACCTTCAATCTAGAAGGGTGTGAAAGCTTGGAGGCCCTACCAAAGGAAGTGGGGAACTTGTCTTCCTTGACTACTCTCAATCTAGAAGGGTGTAAAAACTTGAAGACTTTGCCAGAGGAAGTGGGGAACTTGCTTTCCTTGACCACTCTCAATCTAGGATGGTGTTTAAACTTGAAGAGCCTACCAAAGGAAATGGGGAACTTGTCTTCCTTGACCACTCTTAATCTAAAATGGTGTGAAAGCTTGAAGGCCCTACCAAAGGAAGTGGGGAACTTGTCTTCCTTGACCACTCTCAATCTAAAATGGTGTGAAAACTTGAACACTTTGCCAGAGGAAGTGGGGAACTTGCCTTCCTTGACCACTCTCAATCTACGATGGTGTAAAAGCTTGAAGGCCCTACCAAAGGAAGTGGGGAACTTGTCTTCCTTGACCACTCTCAATCTAGAAGGGTTTAAAAGCTTGGAGGCCCTACCAAAGGAAGTGGGGAACTTGTCTTCTTTGACTACTCTGAATCTAAAATGGTGTGAAAACTTGAAGACTTTGCCAGAGGAAGTGGAGAACTTGTCTTCTTTGACCACTCTCAATCTAGAAGGGTGTGAAAGCTTGGAGGCCCTATCAAAGGAAGTGGGGAACTTGTCTTCCTTGATCACTTTCAATTTAAAATGGTGTGTAAGCTTAGAGTCCCTACCAAAGGATGTGGGAAACTTGTCTTCCTTGACCACTCTTAATCTTAAATGGTGTGAAAGCTTGGAGGCCCTACCAAAGGAAGTGGGGAACTTGTCTTCCTTGACCACTCTCAATCTAGAAGGGTGTAAAAGCTTGAAAGCCATACCAGAGGAACTAGGGAACTTGTCTTCCTTGACCACTCTCAATCTAGGAGGGTGTGAAAGCTTGGAGGCCCTACCAAAGGAAGTGGAGAACTTGTCTTCCTTGATCACTCTCAATCTAGAAGGGTGTCATAATTTAAAGACTTTGCTAGAGGAAATGGGGAACTTGTCTTCCTTGACAGCTCTCAATCTATAATGGTGTAAAAGCTTGGAGGCCCTACCAAAGGAAGTTGGGAAGTTGTCTTTTTTGACCACTCTCAATCTAGAATGGTGTAGGAACTTAAAGACTTTACGAGAGGAAATGGGGAACTTGTCTTCCTTCACCACTCTCAATCTAGAATGGTGTAAAAGCTTGGAGGCCCTACCAAAGGAAGTGGGGAACTTGTCTTCCTTGACCACTGTCAATTTAGAATGGTGTAGGAACTTAAAGACTTCACCAAAGGAAGTGGGGAACTTGTCTTCCTTGACCACTCTCAATCTAGAAGGGTATTATAACTTAAAGACTTTACCAGAGGAAATGGGGAACTTGTCTTCTTTGACCACTCTCAATCTAGAATTGTGTAAAAGCTTGAAGGCCCTACCAAAGTAAGTGGGAAACTTGTTTTCTTTGACCACTCTCAATCTAGAATGGTGTAAAAGCTTGGAGGCCCTACCAAAGGAAGTGGGGAACTTGACTTCCTTGACCACTCTCAATTTAGAATGGTGTAGGAACTTAAAGACTTCACCAAAGGAAGTGGGGAACTTGTCTTCCTTCACCACTCTCAATCTAGAAGGGTGTAAAAGCTTGGAGGCCCTAGCAAAAGAAGTGGGGAGCTTGTCTTCCTTGACCACTTTCCATTTAGGATTGTGTAGAAGATTGAAGGCTCTACCAAAGGAAGTAGGGAATTTATCTTCCTTGACCATTTTTAATCTAGAACGGTGTAAAAGTTTGAAGAGCATACCAAAAGAAGTAGAGAACTTGGCTTCTTTAACCACTCTCAATCTAAAAGGTTGTAATAACTTGAGGACTTATTAAAGGAATTGGAAAACTTATCTTCTTTGACTACTCTGAATTTAACAAAGTGTGGAAGCTTAAAGGTTCTACCATAGAAAGTAGGGAACTTGTCTTTGTTGACCACTCTCAATCCAAAATGATGTCTAAGTTTCAAGGCTCTACCAAAAGATGTGGATAATTTGTCTTCTTTGACTACTCTCAATCTAGAAGGGTGTAAAAACTTGGAGGTTCTACGAGAGGAAGTAGGAAACTTGTCTTCTTTGACCGCTCTGGATTTAAAATGGTGTAATAATTTAGAGGCCTTACTTGAGGAATTGGGGAACTTGTTTTCCTAGACCATTCTTAATTTAAGGTTGTCTAATAATTTGGAGGCCTTGCTAGAGGAATTGAGAAACTTGTATTTTTTAGCCACACTTGATATGGAAGGTGTTCAAACTTGAAGATTCTACCAAAGGAAGTGGTGAACTTGTCTTCTTTAACCACTCTTGATTTAAGTTGGTGTAATAACCTAGAGACCTTACGAGAGGAATTGGGGAATTTGTCCTCCTTGACCACTCTTGATCTAGAAAGGTACTTTACCAAAGGAAGTAGGGAACTTATCTTCTTTCACCTCTCTTGATTTAATATGTTGTAAAAACTTGGAGGCTTCGCTAAAGGAATGGTATGGCTCCCATAGAACATATTCATTGCATTTTAAAACTTTACATACATAGCATATATTGCAATATTTTTCAAAACCATTTTTACTACCAAATGAACAATAAATTATAGGAAAATTTTTTTAGCTCATTTATAAAGTTCAAGCAACAATTATAATTGACAAAAGTCATGTATTCTTGAAAAGTGCAAGTGTTTACTTTAAAAGTCAATGTCTCTCACTTTTGAGTCAGACTTCGACTTTTGTGCATAGCATTGTAAAGCCCTAATATTTATTATAGGCCTCAAATTACAAATAGATATGTGTATTGCTACATGCATTTTAAAGTGGATTCTATATATAATGTTATGAATGGAGATGGGGTGTACTATTGGAATAAATTCTTTCACATGATAAAAGTTAAAGTCTACCCTTATTTTGGGTTTGACTAAATTTTTTCTTTCCTTTCCTCTTCACTATATTTGAAGACTTTGGGTCCAATTTTGATTTCAAAATTTTCAAAATGAATCACACAATCGTATATAGTTCAAGAAATTACACATGGAATGATCTTTATGGGCAATTGAACATGAATTTAATTATTAACCCCTAAAGTCCTAAACTACATTCTTTGATAGCATAAAGATTAAGGCTATTCACTATGAACAAAGTTTTTGTTCTTTTTCTTTGAGATTTTTGCACAACATTTGACCTCAGAATGTTTTAGGCCCAAAAAATTTCATAACTTGTGACTACATGGTAAAAACGGGGTATTGTATGATATGTAATTTGTAGCATTTGGTAGTTAGCTCAAGCAACAATAAAAACCTCTTAAAAAGTTATTCTCCTAAGAAATAGAAATTTGAAATTGGTTTTGTAGATTTAAATATACATGAAAAGATTTAAATCATTCCATTTTGATTAATGAGATGAAACTCATGAGGAGATTTAGTTGTGGGTAGTTATAAAATTTCTATTCTAAAATTAACTTTGAAGTTCTTTATTTAACACAATTTTCAATATTTTTGGAAAGAAATAAAAACACTAGGTGTACATTGTTTATTACAACATTACAACCATTGGGATTGACATTTTGCGATTTGACAAATAAATGGTTATCAATTTAGTATTTTGAATCATTTTCTACTTCTCTCTACTGACAATTTGTTTCCTAATGTGTTGTACAATTCCAAACGATTTGAAATTTTTCAAGCATGTAGCCAATTTGCCATAAAGAATGAATCCAAAGAGTTACAACCATTTTGGACATTTTTCATAATGCTCTAACCTTGTGAAGTGCAACTGCTTGGTTTTTTTGCAGGGCTCCCCAAAGGATTTTTGCTTCTTTAAATACTAGTATCCTGCAATCTACACAGAGGGAGTTTTTGAAATTTTTATCACACCTTCTCATACCAACATACTACAATATCCCACGGTTATATGTGTCCAAAAAAATGTTATTTTTCCTAAAATTTGGTACTTGTACTAAAAATGGCAATTTTGGATTGCTTTGGAAAAAACATAGTGAAAAACGTTTAAGGATAAAACTATATGAAATGAACCATCTAAAATTTGACCAAGACTTGCTACCAGAAGTTGAAAGGCTATTGTAGATTCTCCAAGAATGACTTTAATTTCATTCGTATAGCAAAAAAATAAGTATCATAAGAATTGACCTTTGGTTTTAGAAATAAAAAAGATACATAGGATGTGGCAAGACATTTGTAGAGGTTGATTTGAGAAAGATGGTGCATACTAAGTGTAGTTATTTTGGTTATTTCATTTTCAAGATACCTTTGAGGGTGCACACTCGTGTAGGTTTATTTTTTGGTATGAAAAGAATTTTGAGTTTGAACTGAAGTGAGATGCAAGTATGTGTGTATGGCTATGGTAGGATGGATAGCAAAAGGCAAATGAATTTGTAGCTGCATTTGTAGGTATGTGAACAAAGAGATGTAATTTCTTGAGAAGTTGTTTGTATTAGAGTTAATTGCAAAGATCTCCCCAATTTGAACCATTGGTGTCAGAGGAAGGTTTACCTCAGAATAGTACAAAAGAAACATACAACACCAAACTCCATCACATTCCAATTTTGACGCTTCATGGAGCTTGGTCTTGTGTTTTCTCAAACACCAAAGGTCCACAAACCATCCCTTCAAGCCTACCTACCACATCAATGACAACAATAGATATTTCAAGGAACATGTCACTCATTCTTAAATAGGGGCCACATTCAAAACCAATTTAGTTTATCATGGACATTCTACCTTAAACTCTTTGTCCCTCATTGCATTCACTTTACGATTAATTCTATTGTGTATAAGGTTTTGTCACAACTTATGTGTGTAATTGATTAGGTCCAAACATGTTGAAGGGAAGATGTAGTTGAGAGAGTGTTGGTTGGTTTTTCAAGAGCTTGGGATTTGGGGCGCATAATGTACTACTATATTTAGGTAGTGTGCTGTAAAACTGACCCTCTTCTTCAAATAGACCCTATTTTTAGGGGGAGAATCGAGATGAGGTGATCCTCGAATGGACCACTTTAACAATTGAATGCATCAAGGGAATTTTTTTTCCTATTGTAGGAGCCAATCATAGTCTTTAATTTTACACACATTTCTTTACAAGTTGCAAGTGGACAGATTTTGGGAGACCTATGGTCACAAATAGGTGCCTATGCCCCAAATCTTTGAATATTTATAAGTAATTATGAATGCTTGGAAAAATACAAAATCACTTGTATTCTTTCTGTGAAAAATGATATAAAATTCTTCTTGTCCATGAAAACCTAAGAAAAAGGTGAACCAGCCCTTAAATGGTTGCTTATAGAGCAAACTACCTTGATTGAAAATTGTGCACTTCACAGGACCATTTTCTGAGTCCCAGAGTCCTCTCCTTGGACTGACCCAAAATGAGAAAAATGGGAAGAACTGAAATGGCCCCTGAGTGGGTCTTCTGCGGCATTCGTCCTTGGTTGGGTTGGGCAGGGCTTTGGCTGGCTGGTTTGATTTTCCTCCAGGCGTGTAATTTTACCTTTGCAATGAAATTCCTTTCCATTTGTTTCCCTCTCCCCAAAACAAAATAAAATTAAAAATTGACATGAGGTTGACTAAATTACCATTGAATGAAATATCCAAATCAACAGAACTGGCAGTATCCAAAAGCCAATGCATTGTTTTGGACAAAAATTTGTCAATTTTTTGTCATACAAGACATCATTCCCTTGTAAGGTAGTTGGCTGTGAAAGCAACCATTTGGAGGGTTGGTCCACCTTTTTTTACAGGCTTTTGTGGACAAGAAGATTTTATGCGCATTTTTCAGACAAAGAGGAGTAGATGCAGCATGTAACAAAAGTGGTTTCATATTTTATGAAGCATTATTTAACTACTTATGAATTTTCTAAGATATATCTTGTACGCACCTATTTGTGAGGCCGTAGGTCTCCCAAAATCTTGCAATTAAATAACACTTTATAAATAGCTCTTACAATTAAATAACATTTTATCCTTGATTTATTCTATGGCTAAAGGGGTTGCTTTAAGGACTACCTCATATCCATTGCAAAGCTAATTATAGGGTCAATTTGAAGAAGATGGTCACATTTAGAGGATCGCAAGCCTTTTGCAAGGTTGTCTAGTAATATACTTACGAATAAATGCAAAACATGGTTCCTACTCTATAGTTAGTAATTTTATATTCTTCAACCCCTTCAAACCAAATCAAGATATTGAATGATTCTAAGCATGAATTCAAAATCTTCAAAATTTGATCATTAATTCTAGACAATGGTTCTTCTCCAAAGTAGAATTTTTTCTCTCATCTATAGATTTGCGATCTATATATAAGGTAACTACAACTAATAAGACCTTTTTCAAAACTCATATTTATGGATTCTTGCCTAAATTCTACAATATCCATTCATGAGAGCTCATGCTTGACTTTTTGAACACTTATTCTTGTAGTACTTGAGAAAATCCAGAGTTTGTTCATACTAAGTCCCCAAAATGCATTCTATGAAAATCTAGAAATCAATTCTTTTTTCAATACCAACAAGATTCTATAATAGAGACCATGGATAAACATTTATTTGGAATAATTTAAACTTTAATTTGCACCAAATGTCTATTGATCTATAGACATATGAAATTAATTACTCATGAAATGAATAAATTGAAGGGTCAATCCTCCCTAGCCTATTCATGGCTTTTTAACCCCTAAAGGCCCAAGGTACCAAATTTTGGTGTCAATAATACTTTGAAGTTTAATAAAATCAAAGCAATTTTTTATTTTTAGTACTTTATATTTTTGACAAATTCTTTTCGAAGTCTAGTTTTAGCATCAAAAATCTAATTTTGAAAATGAATGATTATAATTTTTCTATTCAAGATTTTATGCAAGGGTTTAGGGTTTAGGATCATTACAATCTAACTTGACTTTCCATAGTGTTGAGGGCTCTTGGAAATGAGCCTCAAATACATTAGACCTCAGAAAAAAATCACATTTCAAATTCAATTAGAAAGAATGTAAAGTAGATTTTGAGAACCCATAAGTTGATTGGAGTTATGCATGTTGGGCCTTTCAACCTCATTATTTTTTTGGTGATGAATCTATGACATTTGACATGTGAAAAGGGAGTTGAAAGATTTTCATAGTTTTAGAACCTTTATGATTAAACATTATAATCTTTGAATAAATAAGTGATATTGTTGGATTTTTTTCCTATGTGATCTCTAACATGTCTAGTTTGAATTTGTATGGTTACAATTCAAAAAAATTGATATAAACTTATCAAAATGTTGACTTTTTGTTCAATGTAGAGTAAATTCATAGGATCTCAAAACAAGCCTCGGGCATTTAGGAGTTAACCCCTAACTGCCTAAGCAACCATATATGGTTAATCTGAAATTTCAGGCTCATTTTGGTGTGGGCAATTTAATTCTTGTGACCATTTAAAAAAATTGGGCAGTTTTTAAGGTTAACTATTGGAATGTTTCATTTTTCACAGAAAAAAGAAATATTTGATTTTTTTAGAGGTCTCCAAACACACATATGAGATTAGAAAAATTATACATATCTATTTGTTTTGAAAATGGTCCCAATCGAAAAAACAAAGTGTTTTCATGATTTTTACCATTGATAATTTAAACATACAAGTGTTAATTTGGAGTTATCTACAATCTCTCTCTATAAAAAAGTGTTCCAAATAGCACAGACAGAGGCTTGGATTATGGATGATAACTTCTTCAACAAAATTATTCTCCATTCATCTAGAGCTCATCGAAGATAAGGCGATTCCAATGTGGCATTGTAAGGTAGTTTTTTTTTTCCTACTTGACAAAATCCAAGTATAGTGGTTTATAGGGGTAATTCCTGTGGGAAAGGTCAATAAGTCTAATAGTTTGTGACTAAGGTCACTCGTTCAATGTTTTGGATATCTATTACATTTGTTTTAGTTTTATAAAAGAAATCCCACGGATAAACACTCTTTATGTCAATTTGTCATCTGTCCAAATTTCCAATGCTATTTATAGACACCATGGTATAACGTCCCAGTCCTCTCTAGTGTGTGGCTCATGTCAAATATTCATGTCAACTTGTCGTCGAAAGTGTGGTCAATTTGTTCATGCATGCTCTAGCCACTTAAATGCAATATATATATCATTATATATATTCATATTATAGGTATTTATTTATTTAATCCTCTTCTCTTTCTCTCCCTCTAACAGTGCTAACTGTAATCTAATTGACTACAGTTAATTACAAATTGTCAGTAAGTTTGCTATTCATTCACAATAAATTCACTAGGCAAGTTAGCAAACTTTCCTGGGCTTGAAATCAATCTTCATGTTCAACCCACTTTAGCTCCCTTGTCGCATTTGATATCCAAGTCAATTTGTCCAAACATTGTTATTAATTTCTAGGCTAAACAAATGGATCTATTACCATTGACAATAGCCTAAAGCCGTCCATCTACTTGGCCTTCTAACTTCACATTCAAGTTAAATTTTAAACTACTACAAAGGTTATTGGATAGGTTCTACCTACTTATCCACTAGACTACATATCCAATGCAAGATATGCAAATCTCAATACAAGATTTCAAATAGACCTTTTGTAAGTTTTATGGCTGGTTTAGATTATGGGCAATTAGACTTACAACTATCTTTTGAGACTTTGGCTGTATAAATAATCAAATGAGATTTTCATAGTCAATTGGACAACATTCAAATTGCAAGACTACTAGATTTTAATTTGTTATATAATTGCTAAACTTACACTTGACTGTTGTAAATTATAGAATTAGTACATTTAGGAATCAATTAGACTAGAGTTACATATGCTCACTAGATGCAGTAATGCATGCTTCATACACCAAGACTACTCATCAAATTGACCATGTTGTTCCATTGCTATAAATTAGACATGTTGCAACACACATTCTATTATTTTCTAAAGCTAATTTAGGATTATTCGAAACCAATTTCCATTCAATCAATTTGATAGTTTCTATAGTATGCATTGGGTTCACTCTCAGTTCATTAGACACAAGTTACTGCTCCTCAAAATAAATCACCCTTAGTCAAATTTGCAATAGTTTATTGTTATCAAAGCGTTTGCAGTATGGAGTTGACTGTACTCACACTCAACCAAGCCATGGTTACAGGCAATTAGACCATGATGATTTTAATAATCCTTACACAGATAATTTGTCATAAAAATTATCTAAAGCTAAAACTCTGGTTTACTCTCGAGTTTAATTGATCGATTTTACATTCTTCAATTTTACTTATAAAATTAATTCGTCCGACAGTTAAACTGTAACTCACAATACACTTCTGTTAATCAAATTACATAATCAAATGGACCAACTTCTTCAATACTCATCTCCCATTTTACTATCCAGTCAATTAGATTCACTGATTGCACTCACTCATGGGCATGTTTACAAATTTAATTTTTTATTCAATTACAGACTTACTTCACGAGTCGGTTTATATTATACAATCAATTTGACACATCTTGCCATAACTTAATCACACCCACATGATATTCAAATCCACAAACATTAACATAATAACTCATTCTCTCAGAAAGTTAATTTGACTGCATCACTTTTACAAACATAATTCATACATTTACTTATACATTCCCAATCTCAATAATTTATGAATTCAGTCTCTCGTGGACAACTGGACTATCTCTCTTCACCCAATTCAATCAAAGTACTCAGTCAATTAGACACAGAATACTCACACTTCAATTACTCACTCAATTCAATTATTTAGTCCAGTTAACTTCTTCTTCAGATATGCTTACACAAAGCTAATCCACACAGCTCAGTTAGTCTCACAAACTTACTGACAATTCAACTTCCACACCCACTTATCAAATTCACAAAGCTCTCACTGAGCACACACTAAGGCAAGTAGACAGTTTGTAAAACTTTAGAATTTATATTCAAAGCTTGAGCGCAAGTTCACGACGAGTCATACCACCTGTATGGACTCAATTCCTATCTACTTGACCTTTGGAACAATTCCAGTTGACTTGACTCTCTTCAATTCCAAATAATATGTCTCTTCCATTCTCTCACAAAATACATACATACATCTATTTGACATACAAATGGAAAAAAAATTTAATAGAAATTATGTTCACACTCCGAAGGTAAATTGACTTAAAGAAAATCGAAAATTGAAGTTCATAGGCATCTTCTTGAGAATCTCAATATTCTCTCTATGATAAGTTTATGACAAAAGTCCTTTAGGGTCTAGAGAGTTACAATAAAAGTCAAGGCTTTTTTTCATTTTTTTAAGAAGTGCCAGAGTGGCAATATCAAATGTTAGAGTGGTGCTTTAGATTTCGACATTCATCCACATATTGAATAGAAAATATCTCATTAGCACATATCACATGTCTATTATTCAGTTTTCATTCACAATTTGACAATCTTCATCCAAGATTTTTTCTTAGTTCTAAGTTTTTTTGGTGGTTTCATCCCAGTTTTCTGTCATTTTTTACCCAAATTAAATTTTCGGGCACCAGAAAGCCAAAGAAAAAAGCCCTGGTGAAGATCGCGACAGCTTGTGAAGTCATTTGAGAACATCTGTTGCATAATTTACTTAGCAACATGAAGGTTCACCTCATTGGAAAAGTGACCTCGTTCATCTTCGTCCCTGCATGAATTGCAACTTTCATTCATCACTACTCTTTTCATCCAGTTGTACATGAATCGAGAACAAGCGTATCTCCATGTTTGGAAAAGTAAAAGGTGTCTGCATGGGGTGACGAATGGATCTTTCAAGTGGCACCGACATACTTTCAAGGTGTGTCTGGTTTCTGTATATTCTGACATACATGTCCTCTCTGTTCTTGTTGCAGTCTCATTTCATTCACTTGCACATCCAGATCATTCTGTTCACATTCGAGAATTCAAGTCCACGTGTTGCCACTTTCCTTCTGAAGCCAAAATAGATGCAACATTGGACCAAGGTAGCAGAATCATGGGTTTGTTGCAATCTAGTATATTGACATATCACACAGAAACTTCATTCCGGCGTTCAACCTCATTCAAACGCGCGAAATTAGTACCGAAATTAATACCAAAGGGCTACATTGTGAGTTCCATTCCCCTGGTACCCGAAGAAGCGCAATAGTTGCACCGCCTGGTCAGACCAAAAGAAGGCGAAGAGCGAGGAAAGCACCAGAGAAAAAACGCAGCCATGCTTAGAATGGTTTCGATTATGAAGAAGTATGGACCTCGACAAGAAATGAGTTCATCTGCGCCCCGGTGTGTGCATATCGACCACGACCTCCACGAACAATTGCAAAATTATCTCGATTTTGCCTTGAACTAGAGAATTCTGCATTCCTGTTCTCTTCGAATCTCCACTGGATCCAGTTCAGTTCAGAGGTGGTACTCGACGATCAGAGCTCATTGGTGAAATTTCCGGAAAAGCTTTCACCTCAGTAAGTCCCCTGCTTGTTGGGAAATTGCCTGAGTTTTTGTCGGTACTCGTTTGGCAAGCCAGCCTGGGTGCTGTCCGAATTTGCAAACAGTTTTTGACTTGTTGCAGAAAGCGCTGCATCGTTGCCAACAAATGTGTAGTGTTTGGAGAACGACACGAGCACAGACAGACCATTAGCGAACGAATTATTTCAGTAAAATTCTTCTCTCTCCATGTGTTGTACACCATTCTGCAAACTGTGTATTATTTTAAAAAAATATTTCTGTTCAATTGTTGCAGCACAATGAACCCATATTCTATGACGCTGGAAACATGGTGCACAACATGGACCAAAGCTTTCCATAATTCTGTTTCGGGCAAACCCTCTCTGAGATGCAGTACACTCATCGACGGAATTAGCTTCTTTCCTACGTTTTTCCCGGCGTTGGAAAGACCACCAGACCAGATCAGCTCTAGCCCTGCCTCCCACGGATTCCACGCAACCACGCAGTACTGTAGGAAACAGTCCCCTCGCTGACGTCGCCCACGTTCCACAGTGTTCTTCACGTGGGCCGGCTGCCTACTACTGGTGCTATTATTGCCAGTGCACTGAGGTAGTGTGCTGCGAAACGGAACCTCTCCTTCAGATGGACCCCAGCTTTGGGGGAGAATGGAGATGAGGTGATCCTTGAATGGACCACTTTTGCACTTGAATGTATCTAGGAAAATTTATTTTTCTACTCCAATAGCTTGTGATAGTCTTTGAATCTGCACATTTGTTTCCAAGTTGCAAGTGGACGGGTTTGGGGGGAGCCCCATGGTCACAAAGAAGTGCCTATGTCATTAATATTTGAGAATTTCTAGGTCATTAAAAAATTCTTGGAAAAATACAAATCCACTTGCGTCAGGTTCCAATGCTATTTTTCTTTCTCTGAAAAATGATATAAAATAACTTTTGTCCATGGAAACCTATGAAAAAAGCGGACCTTCTACTAGTGTAAGGGCTACAAAAAGATGTTGTATTCTAATTACTCAAGCTTGTAGAATCTTACAATGCCATTGAAAAAGCTTGCATAATCTTGTATCAGGCTTTGATAGAGGTGCAAGACCATCTCCTTCAACAATCCAAGTCATATTTTTCAATTTTTCCTTTCTCTACAGTTTCTATATTGTTTATTACCAAATGATATCAAAACTTTGCTTTTCTGTTCTTTGCCCATCTTGAAGCTTTTCCAAAATGCTATTGTACAATATTAAGCAAGGATTTGTTTGTAAGTAACCAAGAGTCTCTCATAAATTGAATATTTGGAAAAGTATGTACTTTTATAAGTAAAAACTTTATACTAAAATTTGATTTGATTTGATTTGTAGGGAAGAAGTTTTGAATGATATTGGATGTCCCATTGTTCGGTGTGCCCAAGCTTGAAAGTGCTTTCAATTAGAAAAGACCATTGTCAACAAAAAGTGTATCACAATTCTTGAATTCATTGCAAGGTTGGAGCTACCACAGCTTGAAAATGAGGGAAGATATTGATGCTTCTAAGGTAAGAGGAAAAAGTAAATAAAAAAATAAGGGGAAAAGAAACATAAAGAACAAGAGAAAAAATTGAAGAAAATCTTTCTAAAAACTGGTTATAGTAGTTGTGAGCTCCCAATTCTTCACTTGGGACTTATAGTTGTTTATTTTTCAAATTTTACAATTTAAGTTACAATTATCTAAAAAAAACTCCCAAAGATTGTAGAATTAAAATAGGTATGTTACATGCCAATATAGTTATTGGTCTAAAATACAATTTTATACCTAAAATACCCCAACCCAAATTTTCACCTATACATAGGTTAAAACCCAGGAATTGGTAGGAGTTATAGGATTTGAGTGAGAGTGCTCCAAATGGCCTAAAACCACTATACTAAAATTGGTAAATAGTGTTGGCAACAGTAATTAGCCGAACTAACACTAATTGTGATTTGCAAGGTTAGTGTTAGAACACTAATTACACATTCTAACACTATTTTAGCTCTATAGTAAAAAAAATTGCCTCAATCTAGTTTAGTTTTTGGAGAATGGTGCCTCCTTTTGTCCAATCGGGAAGGCCCAGAAATTTAGATTTCCAAGGAAGGGTCAGAAATTCAGATTTCCAAAGGAGGGCCAGAAATTCAGATTTCTAAGGAAAGACCAAAAATCTAGATTTTCAGGGAAGGGCCAGAAATTCAGATTTTGAGGGAAGAGCCAAAGCATGACAGCGGGAGTTAAGTGCCCCAACACTATTTTCACATGAGTTGAAAAATAGTGTTGGGGGTAAAAAAATAGGGAACAACACTAATTATCAACCAACACTATTTACCAATTTTAGTGTAGTGTGGGTGACCTAACGTGGCTAAATTGGTCCAAGGGAAGTCCAATGAGATCCTTAGGTACATTTCCATATATAGGTTTAAGTTTTCCCATTACATCAACGAAATAGTAAAAACTCTAGTTGTTAACTTTTAAAAGTTACCACCTTAGAGTTGGGCTAGTGGAGGAATTTATAACCAATGAAGGGTGATCTAGAGTTAGGATTATGCCATGGAATCAAAAGTGAAATCTATTCACCAAGATTATTTTGTATGTGAAAGATTATTGGATTACCAACGTTTTAAAGAAGAGGCATAATTTTAGCCACTTTCTTGAAATGTGTGAAGTAAGAATGTGAACTTGCGCATGCTTTATAGAATTGCATGAGAGGTTCCAATAAAAGTTTTGAAATTTTCTAACTTGCAAAAATAACCCTTCTAGATGGTCAACCACTAAAACTTATAATGAAAAATTTGTAGAAACTACCTAGGTTGCGGTAAAATCTCATTAAAAATTAAGATAGATCCGTTTATATTAATAATGTGCCATGACAAGTTTCAAGACATTTCGATAGCGAGAGGTATCTATACCAACAAGATTCCTCCAAATTTACAAAGTGGAAGAATATATGTAGCATCCCATGAGTGAACAAAGTCAGAACAAAGTTAGCAAAGTATCTTTTTTCACTTGCTTCAACCTTCAAGACAACCCTAGCTAGTCACCTCTATCAAAAAAAAGAACCTCAAAAAGATAGATTTTTTCCCTTTCATTGTCCTAGGTCGGTGCTAGATTTCCTTCATTTTTCAGTGAAGGTAAAAGAAGTGGCAGTTCAATTAGACTAAAATGGCTTTTTGAAGCCAATGGTACAATACATTTACAATTTTGAATTAATCTCCAAAAGTTAGAGTTTTCATCAACGTAGATAAGGTAAGAATTATTATAATTATTTTTTTCCAAAGGTACTAGTAAGATACAATACTAAAATTTTCATTTGATGTAGTAATCATTGCACTTCTAAACTCAATTGTACAATTGGTTTCTTCAATAGTCATAATGCTATTATTTCACCTCATAAATTCTATTTGAGCTCAAAAATTATGCACAATGTTTGCTCATGAGCTAAGATGTGGTCATAATCCCAACGGTTGTAATGTTGTAATAAAAAAATTGCACTTGGTGTTTTATTTGTTTCTAGAAATATTAAAAATTGTGTTAAATAAAGGACTTCAAAGTCTATATTAGAATAAAGGTTTTACAACTACTTATAAACTATCCACAATTAAAACTCCTCGTAACTTTCATTTTATTGATCAAAATGGAATGACTCAAATTGTTCCAAGTATATATAAATCTAGAAAACCAAATTCAAGTTTTTATTTCTTAAAAGAATGATTTTTGAAAAAGTTTTTTTTGTTGCCCAAGCTAATTGCCAAATGCTGAAAACTCGGGGGTATACTTCCCCTTTTTTTGATGTTAGCATGCGGACAAAACTTTGGACCTCCTATATACTTTTTGAATTTTAAATAAAATTAAATGAAAAAATATGAGTAGATTTTCCTACTTTGAAAGTTTATGTTTTGAATTATTGATATTTTTCTTTGTTGATAATAATTAGTTACAATTTTTCAAAGTAAAAAGATACATTGTAGAATTGAAAAATAACTTTCACACCCCTATATTATATGAGAAAAAATTGTCTAAAATTGAACAAAAAATTCCTAAAAATAAATCTAAATTGAAAGCTCATTTTGAGTTGAATATTGATGCAAAGGTCATTTAAATGTGTTCTCTAAAAATATTTGAGTTAAAAAAATACACCATTTTAATACATTTTTAACCTCTTCTAGAAATCATTCCATATTTTATTTGAGTTTGAAATTTTGGGAGTAGAATCCTATAGACATTAGTAAGAAATTCCCAAAATTTGAAGTTAAAACTATAGTTTATTAGGAATGACTTATTCGCATGTGGTTTGTTGTAGTAGAACTAAGTGCACCCCCAAGTCTAAAAATTACTTATCATGCAATAACTTTTTAACCATGTAGTCAAAAGTTGTGAAAAATTTTAGTCCTAAAAGATACTCCTTGGATACATGTTATGCAAAAATTTCACAGAAAAAAAAATGAAAAATGCCATTTACAATGAGTTGTCCAAAATCCCTCTATTGCCAAATAAATGCAGTTTATCCTTTGGAGGTAAAAGTGTCTAAACATATTTGGGGACGAAAGGAGCTTAAACCATTTTATTTAGTTTATAACTTTTGATATTGATTGATAAACTTGTGCTTATCTCAAAATTCCTTAACTTAGGTCAAATAGTGATTCATAATCATTTATAGATTTGGGTTGCTTGATGGGTGGGTATATATATATATACACACACAAAAATAGTGGATATAATTTTATAATTTTGTAGCTTGTAATCCAAATTCTATGAAACTTAGCTTGCATTTATCAATATCTTACTATGTAGAGCAAAATGTATGCATTTAACATGAATATTTCAATGGTATAGCTCCCATAATACATATTTATTGCAAATTTTAACTTTGCGTATACATAGCATATACATAGCATATATACAGCATATATATAACATACATACAGTATATATATAGCATATATATACAACATATATACAACATATATACAACATATATATACAACATACATACAACATATATACAACATACATACAACATACATACAACATACATACAACATATATACAACATATATAGCAATGTTTTTCAAAACAATTTTCTCTATCAAATAAGCAACAAAAACATAAAAATTTGTTGGCTCATTCACAAAAGTTCAAACAACAATTAGAATTGACAAATGTCATGTACTCTTAAGAAATGCAAGTATTTTCTTTAAAAATCAATATCTCTCACTTTTACAACAATCATTGACTTTTGTGCATAGCATTCCAAAGCCCTAATATTTATTGGAGGCTTAAATTACAAACAAATATTTATATTGCTACATGCATTTTAAAGTGGATTCAGTACATAGTATTATGAATGAAGTTGGGGTGTACTATTGGAAGAAATTCATTGACAGGATTAATGTTAAAATCTACCCTAATTTTGTGTTTGACTAAATTTTTTATTTCCACTCTTTTTTATTGTATTTGAAGACTTTGTGTCCAACTTTGATATCCAATTTTTCAAAATGAATCACATAGTTGTATATAATCAAAAAAACTACACCTAGTATGATCTTTTCGGGCAATTGAACATGGATTTAATTATTATGAACCTGTAAAGCCCTAAATTGCATTCTTTAATAGCATAGAGATCAAGGCAACTCACTATGAACAAAGTTTTATTCATTTTTCTTTGAAATTTTTACACAACATATGTCTTGGAAGTATCTTTGAGGACCAAAAAATTTCATAACTTTTGACTACATGGTTAAAAAGTTATTGTGTGAGATATATATATATACAATTAAATAATATTTTATCCTTGATGCAGTCTCTCGGTAAAGAGGTTGATTTAAGGACTACTTCATCTCCATTGTAGAGCTAATTGTAGGGTCCATTTGAAGAAGAGGATTGCATATAGAAGATGGCAAGCCTTCTGTAAGATTGCCTAGCAATATACTTAGGGATAAATCTAAAATTATGGTTCCTACTCTATAGTTATTAATTTTGTATTCTTCAACCTCCACAAACTAAATCAAGATATTGATTCTAAGCATGAATTTAAAATTTTCAATATTTGATTATTAATTCTAGATAATGGTCCTTCTCCAAAGTAGAATTTTTTCTCTCTCAACTATAGAACTGCTATCTACATATAAGGTAACTACAACTAATAAGACCTTTTTCAAAACTCACTTTTATAGATCTTTGCCTAAATTCTACAATCTCCATTCATGAGAGTTTATGCTTGAACTTCTGAACACTTATTTTTGTAGTACTTTAGAAAATCCAAAGTTCATTCATACTAAGTCCCCAAAATGCATCCTATGAGAATCTAAAAATCCATTTTTTTTAATACCAACAAGATTCTATAATAGAAACTACGTATAAATATTTATTTGGATTAATTTAAACCTTCTTTGTGCCAAATGTCTATTGACCTATACACAAATAAAATTAATTACTTGTGAAATCAATGAATTTGCCTTGTGGAATATGGACGATTGAATTGGATGTTTACAATTGCAACACTTTCATGATGGCTTTGTCAAGCAAAGTGATCATAATCCCATTGGTACAAACTTGCACCTGCATCTTACAAATCTAGCTAACCCCATCAAGCAAATACTTGAATAATGAAGGCTAAAGCTTCTATGGTATATAATTTGAATTTGTGGTTTTTTTATACCACATAGGAATGCAAGGGGACAAATGTAAAAACTTGGTCCCTAGATTAGATCCTTGGTTTTTGTGTTTTGTAACTTTCGCTAGCCAATTTGAGGTCTTTGATTCCAAATATGAATACAAAATTTTCTAATTTGATCAATTGGTAGTAAATAATATTCATAGTAAATACCTACAACTTTACATTGTAACACACAACCATCAGCGAATTGAATTGTTCACATTCCTTGAACAATGAATTAATATAAAATTTTTCTAGATTTGGTATAAGCTCACTAAAGTTTTAAAAATGCAATTTTGTTTTTTGAAACTTGAAATGAAAATGAATTCATCGCAAACCGATTGTTCAAGAAAATGTCCAATTTTTTCTTAACATCCTTCAATTAGTTATGACCAAATTTTGAAGTTTACAAAATAGTTTGAGAGGCATTGTAATTGGGACCATAGCATTGTGTTAAATGAATTATCAATCAACAAATCTTTGCATGGTGGATGCACTAGAGGGCACTTTTTAGAACATATGATGTACCACCGGCCTTGATAACACAAGGCTAAAGTTTGGCTTGAAAAGGGATCCAGTTTTCAGGGTATAGGGCCCGGGTGACTTGACCTGTGATTGATGAAAATCACCATTAAATCACATAAAGTCTGGAAATTATCATGAAAACTCTCAATGGACTTTTGTTCATTTCCCTATCCACCAAAATTCTTTCAAAAATATTTGCTTCCATATATTCTGTTCTGTAGAGGCCAAAAATTTCTGAAGTGGTCCATTTCTGAAGTGGTCCATTGGAAAAGTGAGCTCGTTCATCTTCGACCCTGCATGAATTGCAACTTTCATTCATCACTACTCTTTTCATCCAGTTGTATGGATCTTTCAATTGGCACATACTTTCAAGGTGTGGCTGGTTTCTACTTATGAGGCAAAGAAGAAGTACATGCTAGCCCGGGTGTTTCCCAAGTTTGTATGGGAAGGACACTGTAAGTTGGTACACTAAAATTGGTAAATAGCGTTGGGTGATAATTAGTGTTGTAGTGAATTGGATCATAGCCCTAACTTATTATATTATCATAACAACTTCTATATTTTGTTCTCATCTAACACTAAATGCACTCTTGTAGAAATGTTGAAATGACCAAATTTTACTATAGAGCTAAAATAGTGTTAGAATGGGTAAATAATGTTCTAACATTAACCTTGCAAATCACAATTAGTGTTATTGTTGACAATTAGTGTAGCCAACACTATTTACCAATTTTAGTGTAGTGAGGGTGGGAGCAAGTTGGCACTCCATTGGCATATTTGCACGAACTTGCTGCACACTGCGAATCTCATGTTATGAATACGTTGATAGAACAACCAAATTTTGGAGGCAAGAACATGATGGAATTCCTTGGTTGCACATGCCTTAGAAACACAGTTAACTCCTAAAGGACCATTGTCCCTTTAGGGGACAAATTGGATTTTGGGTAGGTATCTATAGGCTGAAATTTTGTCGTGATTTTTTAAAACATTTTTTGAAAATAGAAGAATTGATGAGCTTCATGGGAATATAATTTTTTTCAATTGATGCCTTGGAACAAAAGTTATGCCCAAATAAGCTCAAAACAGGGAATAGGGGGCACCCAAAAAAATTTCAAAAATCTGAATTTCAAAAAAAATATATTTTCTTATAGATTATATTTTTGTCGACATGTGAAGCTTTGATTCATTCCATTTGGACTTGTTATGGAGAAAGTTATGGACAATCTTGTTTTTTGGGTAGTTAGAGCATCTTTTTGAAAACATAACTTGTAGAATTCATTTCTAAATGCAATTTTTACAATTTTTTTGAAGAAAAAATTTTACATGATTTTACTTGCTTGCTAGAACAATCTCACCATTGGGATTAGTGCATTTTAATTCCATCTTAAAGATATTAATAATTTAGATTTTCCTTCTTTCTCATACCTACTTCTTCTTAACAATTTTATTAAGCATGAAAAGTAAGGGTTTTTTTGAATTTTTTTCCCCTAGACTCTCAACTCAATTTCACACAATGAGGATTTTGGTCAAAATTTCTGAATATTTTTTCACACATTTTCATACTAGTAAGGTATAAGATCCTAGGTTGGATGTGTAGGAAAACTAATTTTCAAATTTTTTTACTCTTTGCTACAGAAATGGCAGTTTTGAGTGTTTTTTGGCAGAAATAAGGCCTTGGTCCTTTGGGGGTTCACACAATTGCAACACGTACAGTGGACTCAACATATGAGTCCTCTCTGTTCTTGTTGCAGTCTCATTTCATTCACTTGCACATGCAGATCATTCTGTTCACATTCGAGTGTTCAAGTCCGCATGTTGCCACTTTCCTTCTGAAGCGCAAATAGATGTAACATTTGGACCAAGGTAGCAGAATCATGGGTTTGTTGCAATCTAGTAAATTGGATTGTAATATAAATTTGTAAATATCTTGCGGAGACATAAGGCACAGAAACTTCTTCTCTCTCCATGTGTCGTACACCATTCTGCAGACTGTGTATTATTTTTTAATTTTATTTTTCTGTTCATTTGTTGCAGCACAATGAACCCATATTCTATGACGCTGGAAACATGGTGCACAACATGGACCAAAGCTTTCCACAATTCTGTTTCGGGCAAACCCTCTCTGAGATGCAGTACACTTATCGACGGAATTAGCTTCTTTCCTACGTTTTTCTCGGCGTTGGAAAAACTACCAGACCAGATCAGCTCTAGCCCTGCCTCCCACGGATCCCACGCAGTACTGTAGGAAACAGTCCCTTCGCTGACGTCGCCCACGTTCCACAGTGTTCCTCACGTGGGCCGGCTGCCACTACTGGCCAGTCCATTATCGCCACTCCTGCCCAAAGCGACCCCGCCATCGTCCCAGGCTCCCGGCTGGCTCTTCACGGGTGAAGCCCATCGTCTTGCAGTTACGAGTTTTGTGCTCTTTCCGCCCCTGCATCTGTTTTGCTTCTGTTTGCTGGCAGTTCTCGAGTTATGGCGTCTCTGAAGCTACGTCGTATGAGCTTTTGCACACAAGGAGGATAAGACGAGGCACTGCTCTCGTCATACGTGTGACGTTGGTCTTGCCTGTGGGCGACGTCTGTGCTGCATCATTTCGTCGCTTCAGTGCCTTACAAGCGAGAGAGACGCCCCCAGATGCTTTTGGATCGTCACGGCAGTAGTGAGGTATGTGCCCTCAGGAATGTGTTCGGGTGTGAGACTGACGGGGCTTCCTTGATCATACTGGTTGGGTATCGGGTAGCACTTGAACAGGCATTTGAGCACATCTTAGGTCACATGTCGCTTTTAAGATACCGTGCGAGGTGCTGTAGCAAGTGTTCCTAGTTTCGGTGAGCTCCTGCGCTTCTTTCCAGTTTTTTTGACCAGTGTGCCGTGTTGGCCTCACTGTGGAGGCCAGTTTTTGGAGGGATGAAGCTGGAGAGGTCAGATTTGTGACAGTCTGTGGATATTTCGCCGTCAAAAGCCTTGCTTGGCTCCTTGTTGCAATTAGGTTTGGCAGTCTACAATAGGCTCTATTTGGAGTTGTACAATAGCTTGAGGGGAGAAGCTTGGGTTGCTCTTCATTATTTTGGTGGTGTTGTTCGATAGAAGTGTGTCAAAGTGCTTGTGTTTTTTTGAGTGTATGTCTGTGAGATTGGAGATCTTGCATGGTGTACTTGGTGTATAGCCTAGATACAAACAATTGCAACATTTTGTGGACGGATGAAAATAAGCAAGGTATTAAAGAGATAGGAATTTCACAAGTATGATTTTGGATCAAGTGCATCAATCACTAGTAATGCAATGATGCAAACTTTCTTGTTCACTTTTGTTTGAAATGCAATGTCCATCTTTAGTTATTTTATGGTTTACAATTTCAATCTTTTTTTGTGGGATTCTTCAAAGCAACTTTTAGAATTGTGTTCATACCTTTGCGGTTGTAGGATAATCCAAAAAGAGTGTGAAATAAATAAAGTGTAGCATAGTGTCCAAAGTTCATCTTTCTATATATAGTGTGTTTTCCATATGTGTAAGTAGTTACAATATTGTTGCATAGTTGAATTACATGGTGTTGCACTTGAATGTAATGATATTTGAATGTTGAATTGACATTCCATTGAAAGATGGTCATTGTAGGTTGATGAGTTTACAAGTGTGTCTTCCCCAATTCTAGTGCACAATTTGAAGTCCAAAAGATAAATAGGTTGTTCTTTGTAGTTTTATTAAGGGGCAATGTAATTATTCTTTTTAGATCTTTAATTTTTTATTCTGAGATTATGTACAATTCTTTAGAAAAATTGACGAACATTGTGGTATCTTGAAGTTTTTTCCTTTGTTGGATATTACATTTGTTTAGAAATGTTTTGAAGGATGTGATATGATTCTTGTTAGGAGATAATTTACAATATATATTAGTTAATCCAAACCTTTTTGCTATTTCTATGGATTTGGATTTTATATTTTTGACTACTTTCTTTGATTTGGTTTTGAAGGAATTGTAGGACTTTGCTATATTCCATCTTTTGGTGGATGAAATGGCGGGCTTCTTCATGTGGGTGGCCAACTTCTTCACTATGGCAACATTTTGGAACTTTGTGGGCTTGGTTTTGTCTGGAAGGTGAGAATAATTGTTATTTGGTAATTGTTTGCGTTTGAAAAGTTCATGCTAGAATCAAGTATTGGTTAAATTTCTAATTGTTGGCAAGGATCCATATTTCATTTACTTTGCGGTTCACAAGTATTTGTAACTATGATAATCCATATTCTAACTTCAATAGGGAGACCATTGTTTTAGAAGATGTTGTTTCATGATGTTTTGTTTGTAAAATATGTTTTGATTAATTTAGTCAATTGAATAGGGCAATGTCTCTTCAACATCTTGTCAAGATATCTCATTAACAATAGAAATTCAATATTGTGTAGGAATGACAAGGATTTCCGACAAGTACAAAGGGATCGTTGTCAAAAACTTTGCAAAGATATATCAAGTCTTGAGAATTGCTTGAATGCTATGAAAGCATCTTCAAAGATGGAAGTCTTGAATCAAAATCAATGTGTCCATCTTTTTGGCAAGCTTGTAGAAGCCACGGAGGGCATCAAGAAAATGTTGTCAAATGCTACCAAGGACCTCAAGTTTCAATGTGTTTTTGAAGAGTTGTGTTATCTTCAAAAGAAAGTAGAGATTGTGGGGAAACAATGCATTGAACAAGAGCAATGGTGTCATTCGGCTATATTCCAACTCCAAAACAAGGAGACTTTTCGTGAATTGCTTTTAGATGTGAAGTGTTGTTACGAATCTGCATGTGAGATGTACTTATTTTGCCATCCCAATCAATCAAACAATGTCCTATCCATTGAGTTTGAGGCAGCCACCTATGAACAAGTCCATGAAGATGCACAAACATTGAAAAAGAAACTTGAACACATACTTCAAGTAGAAGTCTCAACGGATTATGAAATAGCGCAACATCTATTGTGGAGACTCAAAAGTTTGGATCGAGTTGATGGTGGAGATTTGAATGAATTGGAGGTTCCTCATGGTTTCAAACCACCAAAAATAATCCAAAAAATTGGTGAAGGCACTTATGGAGATGTCTACAAATCCAATTGGTTTGGCCTTCCATGTGCTACAAAAGCCTTGAAAGGCAATCTTGAATATCTCATGATTTTCCGAAAAGAGGCTGGCATCTTAGCCGGCTTGAGCCATCCCAATCTTGTTCAATTTTTTGGTTGTGGGGTTACCAAGAACGTTGAAGAGGTGCCTAATGAAGAAAAAAATGGCAAGATGCGTTGGGTGATGACAATGAAATCAAGTTTGTTGAAAATGTTGAAAAATCTTATTCCAGTTTTTTGGAAGCCGAATGAAGTTGATGGGAATCCTAAGGAAGATGAAAATGGAAAACTACATTTGGTGATGGAATTGATGGAAACAAGCTTGTCTCAAGTATTGAAGAAAGCCAAAAGACCTTTATCTTATCTTGTTGCACTTGACATCATGCATCAAATTGCAAAGGGTGTGAATTACCTTCATGACATGCAAGTTGCTCATCTTGACTTGAAACCTGATAACATATTGTCGAGTTCCATCTCTATGGAGGACTTGGATCCTTGTTGCATATTCAAGGTCACTGATTATGGGACTTGTGAATTGGAGGTTTGTAGCAATCCAAAGCCTCCAAAGGTCCTAAAGCCATTAGAGTGTCCAGTTGGAACGCTAGGGTATATGTCCCCTGAAATGATCACGGGGAGTAAGTCTTTGTATCGATTTCAAGCTGATGTGTGGTCATTTGCCATGATATGCTCGGAGATTCTAACAGGAAAGGTTCCATACTCTGATTTGAAGTTACCAAGAGATTTTTATGAAGGCATAAAAGGAACACATGGCCACTGCTTACGACCGGATCTACCCGAAAATTGTGAAGGCTTAACCAACTTAATTCAAGAATGTTGGTCTCAAGACCTGTAGATAACCAAGTCGGACAGAATTTTTATACTTTTTTGTGGATTTTTGTGACTTAATTTTGGGTTTTGACAGCCTAGTTGTACAGATTGGGTGTTAATTTTGTAAATTTCGGTGTGATTTTTCATCAAATTAGAGTGAGATTTCCAAGTTGTATTGTTTGAAGAGTGGTCAGTTTCCAATTGGGTGATGTTGTGTAGGTGAGATTCAGCCCTATTAGGAGATCTGTGTTAGATTTACCTAATGGGTATAGTTCATGGGCAATTAGGTATTTCCAGGTAGGTAAGTCCGAGTTGGAAGTGCTGTAGTTATTAGGTTCTGAGTTGGAATTCCTAATTGGGATGAGTAGGATTGTCAGTTGAAGCAGTTGGCAGTTGCTGGCTTCCGTCTCTTCCAGTTTCCTATTTGTTTGTTTTTTCCTTCTTTTTTTTGGTCACCCATTTGCAGAGAGAGAGCGGTGTGTGTCCCAGCCAGTTGTGTTGTGTTTGATTTTCTGTGTGCTTGTATGTATTTTTGAGTCCTAGTTGGGATGTATCTGTGTGAGTGTAGAGATGGAATTAATTCTTTCTATTTTGGGAATGTCTGAAAGTTTATGAGTTTTAGAATACGAGTGGAATGTTTAATTCGTATGAAGATTTAAACTGTATTGAAAATTTAATTGGAAAGTCCTGTAGTGATTTATTATAAGAATCCAATTAAGAGATGATTAGAAAGCTAATTACAAACTTGTATAGTCAAAATAATAAGATTAATTTAGCTATGGATTAGATCTGTGAGACTTTGAAAATCTGATTAATATTAAAAGGTGATATATTCACCAATTAGGCATGTGATAGAAAGAAATATCTTGAACAATGGTTGCTGAAATGCAAGGGAATTAATTTTTCCAACCTGTGTAATTGATCGAGATTATGAATCCGAATTGTATGTGAAGGACAATGAGTGAATAAATTGTCTTATGTCATTTTGGATGTGTATTAGCATGGCTGTGAATGTTGATGTGATTTGTATGTATGTTCCAAGTGGGTGTTTAATATTAAACTGATAAGAGTGTGAATTATGGATGCTAGAAAAATCAGATCTAAATTGGCATGTAAGAAATGTAAATTTTGTTCTGAGAGGAATTATTTTAAGTCTAGTTGTGATGCAAAAGAGAATTCCGATTTGATAGTGAAAGATTCTATTGCTGCTCAAAAGGGAGACAAAGGTCAAGTTGTGATGATTCAATCCAAGTAGGTGGTTGGTGAGCCATCAAGCTACTTAGTTCAGTTCCGACTTAGTTGTGCTGTGGTTACGGTGTTGTAGTCCCTGTGCCGATTTGGAAAAAAATCAATTTTAAAAAGATAAAAAGAAAGAAACGTGAAGAAAGAATAAAGGAGAATGGAAAAGCTTAAAGGATAATGATTAAAGATTAGAGCAATTAATTGGGAGCAATTCTCACCCTTGTGGCCTTTAAGAGTGGAGAGATAAATTGTGAAATTAGATCCAATGCGAGGAAAACATATTATTATGGTTAAGGAACAAATTGATATTCATTTTCTACTTTAAATGCAATGATCCAATTTGGAATCCTATTGGAAGTAATCCTATTTAACTAGCCTCCCTAGGAACGAACTATACTATTAGCCTTGGGTTTTGTCTAATTTAAAAATTAGCACCAAAGCTTATCTACATTTTGGCGCCGCTGCCGGGGAGGCTTCCTAATAGGTTTAATTTTCTTTTCTTTTCTCTTTCAATAGCTAGTATAGGCATGCTGCACGGTGATGAGCAGCTCGTCTATATCAGCGGAATCTAGTAAACAAGCTAGAGACGAAAGAGCGAAAAAAAGAGAAGCAGATAGAAAACGTAAATTTACTTCCAAGGCTAATTCCGAGCCTGTCTCTCCAAGTTGGAAGGATTCGTTTCAATTGAAACATTACTTCCGACATAGGCATGGCCGTCAAGAGATTGTAGAAAGTGAACTAGAAAAGGAAAAATTACAAGTTGAGAAAATAAATCAAGTTGAGTTAGAGAAGAGAAAGAAATTCATAATTCAAGAGGGATTTAAGGAGCATCATACCCTATGTGAACCAATTTGTATTTCTAATACTCCTTCACCGGAAGGCTCTCAAGAAGAGCAAGATGAAGAAGAATATTTAGAACAAACGAAATTGGACATAGTTGAAGAAAACCAACCTTAAATTAATGATCCTCCCTTGGTAGAATCGCCATTAGGAGCTTTTCAAGGAAGAATTACACCACCAAGTGTAGTTCAAAATCAGCCAATTTGGTATGAAAATCCAAGTTGGAGTCCAGATGTAAGGAAATTAGAAATACCTTTAGTATTCCGTGAAGGGCAGGATTTGCAAACAGTAGTTCAAAATTTGGAAAGAATAGAGTTTTCTAATTTAAGTGAGAAATCCAAATTAGGTGATTCAGCCAATTCTAGTGAAAATAGTATAAAATTAGAAGTGACCATTACTATGGCTGCTCCTGCCCAAATTCCGGTAGTAATGCGGCCTGGTAATGAGGCCGACCGGCCCTATTCATTAATGCCATTTCCAATGTTTTATGGTCGATTAGGGGAAGACCCAGATAGTCATATCTACCAATTTTTAACCTGTTGTAATGCAAATAATGCAAGAACAGAGGCGCATTTTCTTAGCATCTTCCCTGGTACATTAAATGAACAAGCCCTGCGTTGGTTTCAACGTCAGCCAGTAGGACATTTCACTACGTGGGAAGAGTTAAAAAATGAATTTTTAGCCCATTTTAGACCCACTTCGTATGAGGATAGGTTACATGAACAATTTTCGGAATTACAAATGTCTGTTGGAGAAAGAGTAGATGCTTATTATGGACGTTTAGAAGAGATTCTGTTAAGATTACCTCATCATGATCTTTCTGACGCCCATATTAAGAGGCAATTCATAAAAGGGTTGTATCCCCCAAGACTTAGAGCATATGTTAAAGAAGATAGTCCAACAACACTACTAGAAGCATGTCAAAGAGCAAAACTTTGGGAGGAAGTTCACTTTGGTGAAACTTACCTACCTTCTAATGTAGGACAAAAAAATAATATGGAACAAGTAGGTGTAAGAAGGGATGACATAGGAGGTAATAATTTACCTACCTATGTTCAACCTAATTATGTGAATTATGTGCCCATAGCCCCGGTCCAAGTAGCTTCAAATATTCCAATTGACCCAAATAAGGTTAATCAAATAGGTAGTTCATCTTCACAAAAACAACCTATTGAAAGAGGAATGGCCATGGAAGCACAATTGGTAGAACTTACTAAGCAATTGGGAAATTTGCAAGTAAACTTGGCTAAAACTGTAGAAAAGAAAAATCAACCTAATAATGATCGTGCCCATATATGGTGCACGAATTGTCGTGGACAGGGGCATATGCTACCGGATTGTCCTTCTCAACCTGGATTACCACCTAAATGTCGTTTTTGTGGTGGGAAACACGAGACCGAGTCGTGTAGAAATTTGCAAGCTAGTTTGGTCCAACAAGCCAACCAAAATAGAAGTAGTCAGGTTTATCAAGTAGATAACAATAATACTGATAACATGGGTAATAATCAAAATTGGGGATTTAATAACAACCGGCCTAGAAGGCGTAATTCTAATCCAAATTATAATTATGGACAAAATTATAATGCAAACCCAAACTATACTAACCCCAATTTTAATCCGAACAATTTTAACAATGGTGGGTATAGTAATAACCCAAGTAGAGAAGTAGCTCAAATGCCGACTAGTAATAACCAGGGTTGGACACAGATGCCGTTTGGAGATGTTAATCAGGGTCCACCTACCTATGGTGGGCAAACACCAAATTGGGGTCAAAATAAGGTAGTGATATGCTATCATTGCCGGCAACTGGGCCATTTTAAATCTAATTGTCCTAATGCCAAGGCTAGTGTGGACTATGTGCCCCAATGTGGGAATTGCCATCAAGCTGGCCATACAGCCAATGAATGCAATGGCCCTCGTAGAAATGAGTCTAATGATGGTTATAATAATAAAAAGAGGGATAATAGTGCCAAAATAGTATTATTGGATGAGGAAGATGGACCTAAAAATAATAAAGAGCGCACTTCCTATTTAGTTCAAATAGAAGAAAGAATTCGATTTTCTCCACTAAAGGAAGAAAGGGTTGTGAGAAAAGTGTCTACAAGAGGCCAAATATTTAAAGAAAATCCCTTAGGCAAATTAGAAGTTCTAAGAGATAAGGAAATTACTAGGAAAGAAGCTCAACAATTGTTAGAGCGACAAAATCAAATAGGGTTAAAAACTAATTCTGGGGTAGCTTCACCACCAGTCCCATTAGTACTTCAACCGAATAGGAAAGGAGAGAAATTTATTCCATTTGATACTGGTGAAGCTAGTATTGTAGTAAAACCAAATGGGAAATCAGTCCAATTCGATCCTATAATAAATTCAGTCCCTCATGAGTCTAATCAACCAAATTGGATAGCTATGCCTCAAGTTACTCCAGTTTCCAATGTGACAGAACCAGTTGGTCTGAATGAGCAGGAACCATTGGTTATACCACCAATTTGGATGGAGACAGATGACCCGGATAAGCTGGATGCAATCAAATTGGGTAATAAGGATACAAATAGATTTCAAAACCAAATTGGAAAAATTATTAAACCACCTATTAAAAGAAAGAAAGAGAGATTTAATCAAATTGGGATAATTGATGATACCAATCCTTACAATGTCATGGATGACTTAGGAAGAGCCAAAGCAGATATATCAATTCGCCAACTATTAGGAATTGCTCCCAGTTGTAGAGCGATTCTTAAGTCTAAATTGGCGAGAAAAAGAAGTAGGCAAGTCCATGAAGTTGCATTGAGCCCAGATCCGGGTGCTCCTGTAATTGATGTGGAAATAGAAGGTTTGATGATTTCTGGCGTCCAAGTAGATGGAGGGTCCAGCGTTAATTTAATGAATAATGAAACTAGGTTGGGACTTCATCTAGTTGGTCTCCAAGAAACAAAATTGGTTTTGCGTATGGCAGACCAAAGTCGGGTTAGACCGTTAGGTATTTTGCCTAAAATAAAAACCCGTATAGCAGGGCTAACATTTTTTATTGACTATATTGTTTTTCAACCAAACACTCCTAACGCATCCTATCCTATCCTGTTAGGCAGGCCATGGCTTTATCAAGCCAGAGTTAAGGACAATTGGGGCAAAGGAGTTATAAAAATCTTTGAGGGTAATCGCGTTGTAAATATGACTATGTATCCTGCTAGGTACCTTGGTGAAACCCAATGGGAGTCACCAGGGAATACTAGTGAGTTTGGATATGACTCTGAATCGGATGAAATGTCTACAAATCGAATTAATGTAAACCTTAATGAACAGGACCAAATTGGAGTAGCAATAACAAATTATAAGGAAGTGGGCCCTGGTGAGTATGTCATACCTTGTGATGATGATGACAACTCAGACAAAGCCATCCAAAATTGGTTGACGGATTCGCCAGCCTATGGTGCTGAATCCGATTGGGAATTAAGTGACGATAAGGAAGATGAGTATAGTAGTCAAATGTCAGACACTCCTATTAGGTCATATGTGTCTAAAAGTCATTGCCAAGCCATAAATATAGGGCTTGGTGATGACGAAAGAAAAATACAAATATCAAACAGGTTAAGTGCCACCGAATTGAGTTCATGGATAAAGTTTTTTAAAGAAAATTCTACAACCTTTGCTTGGTCGTATAAAGACTTAAGGGGAGTGTCTCCAAAAATATGTGAGCACCATATTGAGTTAGAAGAGGGTGCTAAACCAATTAGACAACGGCCACATCGATTAAATCCCAAATATTCCCTATTAGTAAAAGAGGAAATAGAGAAGTTAATTAATATCGGTTTTATTTACCCATCTTCTAATAGTGAATGGGTGAGCCCAATAGTGATTGTTCCTAAAAAAGATGGCCGAATTAGAATATGTCAAGATTTTCGGAAATTGAATGCAGTGACAAAAAAGGATGGATTTCCCTTACCGTTCACTGATAGTATTTTGGATACCGTAGCCGGTCATGAATGCTATTCATTCATGGACGGGTTTTCGGGGTACAATCAGATACAAATTGCAAAAGAAGACCAAGATAAAACGGCTTTTGTCACCGATTTGGGAATATATGCGAGTAGGGTCATGCTATTTGGTCTTTGTAATGGAGCGGCCACGTTCCAACGTGTAGCCACATTAGCCTTCCAAGATTTTCTCCGAAAATTTATGGAGATTTTCTTGGATGACTTTTGTGTGTTCGGAACCAAATCGGAACACCCTGCTCAATTAAAAAAATGTTTTGACAAGTGTTTTGAATATGGAATTTCATTGAATGCGGCCAAGTGCCAATTTGTTGTACCCTACGGGAAATTGTTAGGTCATATAGTGAGTAAAAAAGGGATTAGTACCGATCCCGATAAGGTGGCTAAAATTTCTAAATTACCTATTCCTAATAGTATTACCCAAGTAAGGGGTTTTCTTGGGCATGTAAGTTATTACCGTTGATTTATAAAAAATTATGCCCAAATAGCCTTGCCATTAACGGCCTTGCTAAAAAAATTAGAAGTGGGCACAAATCCAATTTGGACACCGGAGTGTGATGAAGCATTTTTGAAATTAAAGGAAAAGCTTGTCACTGCTCCAGTTTTAGTTGCACCAAATTGGAATGAACCCTTCTATGTCTATGTGGATGCGAGTAATGTCGCAATGGGGTGTATATTAAGCCAAAAAGATAAGGATAATAAGGATCACCCTATATACTATGCTAGTCGTCAATTTATTCCAGCAGAGAGGAATTATACTACCACTGAGCGTGAGGCTCTAGGGATGGTTTATGCGGTGCAGAAATTCCGCCATTACCTACTTGGGTATAAATTTACATTTTACGTAGACCATGACGCACTCAAGTATGTAATAAATAAACCGCAATTGAGTGGTCATCTTGCCAGGTGGATGTTACTTTTGCAGGAATTTAATTTTGATATTGTTGTTCGTCCAGGCAAACAACATTCAAACGCTGATTTTTTATCCCGTATAGAAGAATCATCATGTTCAAGTGGATCACCACTGGATGATGATATTCCTGATGCAGACCTATTTGAGGTTGATATCATCCATACGGAATACGTAGACATCCTTAATTATTTATCTACAGGAGTGTTTCCTAGTGATTATACGGCTAAACAAAGACAAGCTCTTATTAAAAAGAGTGCCCCATATACGTTATTAGATAAAACCCTTTACAAATTGGGTCATGATGGTGTCTTGAGACGTTGCATCTATAAGAGTGAAATTGAAGATATTCTAAAAGGCTGCCACTCAGAATTGTGTGGTGGCCATTTCGCTGGTATTTCCACAGCACAAAAAGTCTTGTTGGCAGGATATTGGTGGCCTTCCCTATTTCGGGATGCCCACCAATTTGCCCACAAATGTGATCCGTGTCAACGTGTGGGTAAACCTACCATTTCTACGGCAATGCCCTTAATTCCTCTTATGGCTTTATCCCCATTTGAAAAATGGGGAATTGATTTTGTGGGTCCTATTGCCCCAGCCACAAAGTATGGGCGAAAAAAATATATCCTAGTGGCCACTGATTATGCCACAAAATGGGCCGAGGCCATTGCCTCCCGTAATGATGATGCCAAAACCGTGGCACGATTTTTGTATGAAAATATCATTTCCCGATTCGGTTGTCCACGCGAATTAATAAGTGACCGGGGCACACATTTCTTAAATGCCACCATTGAGGAATTAACTAATAGGTTTTTAATTAAGCACCGTAAAACATCTCCTTACCATCCTCGGGCCAATGGGCAAACCGAGAAAACCAATGGGATATTATGTAAAATTTTAACTAAGACTATTAGTGGTACTTCTACCGATTGGGATGAGAAACTTTGGAGTGCTTTGTGGGCGTATAGGACTGCCTACAAAGGCACTACGGGGTTTTCCCCATTCCAATTGGTATACGGCCAAGAGGCTATACTTCCTATAGAGTTTGAAATTCCTAGCCTTAGAGTTGCTATAGAAAATAAATTGGGGGATGAGGAGAGTTTGCGAGCTAGGTTAACCAATTTAGAAGCATTAGACAAGAAAAGGAGAGAAGCCTATTTGAATACGTTAGCAACCCAAAATAGGAGGAAATCATATTATGATTCCAAATTGCGCCCTAAGGAATTTGAGGTGGGAAATTTGGTTTTATTATATGATAGCCGTTTTTTCAAATTTCCTGGAAAGCTCCAGATGCATTGGTTAGGTCCATATGAAGTGGTAGATGTCAATCCGAATGGGTCATTGCAATTAAAGGATTTTGAAGGCAATTTGCTTCCAACTAGAATAAATGGTTATAGGCTTAAGCCTTATTTTTCCTAATGCCAGGGGCGGCATTTTTATTTCGGGGGGTAGTCTTTTTTCTTGAAACTTCAAACTAATAGAAATTCAAAATACTAAAACATGATAAAATTATTAATAACAAAAACAAAAAGCATAGTAATAATAATAATAACTTAGTATATGAGAGTATATGTGAAACGAAAAGGAGACCAAAAAAAATAAAAAAATAAAAAAAAATGATGAAAACATGATAAGATATAAGAGGCTGAAAAATATAAAAAAAAAAAAAAAAAAATGGACAAAATCTAAAGAAGGGATATTAAAGAAGGGAAGTGACAAAGACCCACCAGAGAGAGAAAAGCATCATTTCAAATCAAGTATCAAGCCGCCAAATTGTGACACATTAAACCAAAGGGAGATTGTGTGCTCAAGTACCCAATCAGGGGTTGTTGGAGGATGGCAAGCAACTCGTACCAACTTGGAATTGTGCAGGAAGTTTGTTTTCTTTCAAAGTGGTTGTGCTTAAGAGAAGAGTGAGCTTTCCTTGTGTTTTTTTTTTTTTTTTTTGTTAAATTTTATATCGAGAGTTGTGAGGAGTGGTTATTGTTCTTGCGTTGTTCTTTAGTGGTGTTGTGTGTTAAAGAGTGAGTTGCTGATTTTTAAGGTTGGTTGTTCATTGTGGTGACAGTTAGGGTTCTGAGTATGTTGTTTTTGAGGGCAGACTCATGATGCGGGTTGGGTTGTGACCAAATTAGAGTAAAAGTTGAGCTGATCTGGTTCTTGAAGGATTGTGAGATTAATATGTGAGAAGGAGTATAGGTTGGAGCGTAATGCCAAGAGTGAAGTCAGGGTTTTCTTCATTAGAATAATTGGAGCGTAATTTAGAGAGAAGTGAGGTTGTATTGCAGGTAAAAGGGTGGACCAGCCAAGCAGGAATATGGAAATTAGAAGAGGGGAGACCGAAACGCACATTGACAAGAAAGCTTAGAGGCCCTTCCAAAAGAAGTGGGGAACTTGTCTTCCTTGACCCCTCTCAATCTAGAAGGGTGTAAAAGCTTGGAGGGCCTACCAAAGGAAGTGGGGAACTTGTCTTCCTTGACCCCTATCAATCTAGAAGGGTGTAAAAGCTTCGAGGCCCTACCAAAGGAAGTGGGGAACTTGTCTTCCTTGACCACTGTCAATCTAGAAGGGTGTAAAAGCTTAGAGGCCCTACCAAAGGAAGTGGGGAACTTGTCTTCCTTGAACCCTCTCAATCTAGAAGGGTGTAAAAGCTTGGAGGCCCTACCAAAGGAAGTGGGGAACTTGTCTTCGTTGACCACTCTGAATCAAAAATGGTGTGAAAACTTGAAGACTTTGACAGAGGAAGTGGGGAACTTGTCTTCCTTGACCCCTCTCAATCTAGAAGGGTGTAAAAGCTTGGAGGCCCTACCAAAGGAAGTGGGGAACTTGTCTTCCTTGACCCCTCTCAATCTAGAAGGGTGTAAAAGCTTGGAGGGCCTACCAAAGGAAGTGGGGAACTTGTCTTCCTTGACCCCTCTCAATCTAGAAGGGTGTAAAAGCTTGGAGGCTCTACCAAAGGAAGTGGGGAACTTGTCTTCCTTGACCCCTCTCAATCTAGAAGGGTGTAAAAGCTTGGAGGGCCTACCAAAGGAAGTGGGGAACTTGTCTTCGTTGACCACTCTGAATCAAAAATGGTGTGAAAACTTGAGGACTTTGACAGAGGAAGTGGGGAACTTGTCTTCCTTGACCCCTCTCAATCTAAAAGGGTGTAAAAGCTTGGAGGCCCTACCAAAGGAAGTGGGGAACTTGTCTTCCTTGACCCCTCTCAATCTAAAAGGGTGTAAAAGCTTGGAGGCCCTACCAAAGGAAGTGGAGAACTTGTCTTCCTTGACCGCTCTCAATCTAGAAGGGTGTACGATCTTAAAGACTTTGCCAGAGGACGTGGGGAACTTGTCTTCTTTGACCCCTCTCAATCTAGAAGGGTGTAAAAGCTTGGAGGCCCTACCAAAGGAAGTGGGGAACTTGTCTTCCTTGACCCCTCTCAATCTAGAAGGGTGTAAAAGCTTAGAGGCCCTACCAAAAGAAGTGGGGAACTTGTCTTCCTTGACCCCTCTCAATCTAGAAGGGTGTAAAAGCTTGGAGGGCCTACCAAAGGAAGTGGGGAACTTGTCTTCCTTGACCCCTCTCAATCTAGAAGGGTGTAAAAGCTTGGAGGCTCTACCAAAGGAAGTGGGGAACTTGTCTTCCTTGACCCCTCTTAATCTAGAAGGGTGTAAAAGCTTGGAGGGCCTACCAAAGGAAGTGGGGAACTTGTCTTCGTTGACCACTCTGAATCAAAAATGGTGTGAAAACTTGAGGACTTTGACAGAGGAAGTGGGGAACTTGTCTTCCTTGACCCCTCTCAATCTAAAAGGGTGTAAAAGCTTGGAGGCCCTACCAAAGGAAGTGGGGAACTTGTCTTCCTTGACCACTCTCTATCTAGAAGGGTGTGAAAGCTTGGAGGCCCTACCAAAGGAAGTGGAGAACTTGTCTTCCTTGACCGCTCTCAATCTAGAAGGGTGTACGATCTTAAAGAATTTGCCAGAGGACGTGGGGAACTTGTCTTCTTTGACCCCTCTCAATCTAGAAGGGTGTAAAAGCTTGGAGGCCCTACCAAAGGAAGTGGGGAACTTGTCTTCCTTGACCCCTCTCAATCTAGAAGGCTGTAAAAGCTTGGAGGCCCTACCAAAGGAAGTAGGGAACTTGTCTTCCTTGACCACTGTCAATCTAGAAGGGTGTAAAAGCTTAGAGGCCCTACCAAAAGAAGTGGGGAACTTGTCTTCCTTGACCCCTCTCAATCTAGAAGGGTGTAAAAGCTTGGAGGCCCTACCAAAGGAAGTGGGGAACTTGTCTTCGTTGACCACTCTGAATAAAAAATGGTGTGAAAACTTGAGGACTTTGACAGAGGAAGTGGGGAACTTGTCTTCCTTGACCCCTCTCAATCTAGAAGGGTGTAAAAGCTTGGAGGCCCTACCAAAGGAAGTGGGGAACTTGTCTTCGTTGACCACTCTGAATCAAAAATGGTGTGAAAACTTGAAGACTTTGACAGAGGAAGTGGGGAACTTGTCTTCCTTGACCCCTCTCAATCTAGAAGGGTGTAAAAGCTTGGAGGCCCTACCAAAGGAAGTGGGGAACTTGTCTTCCTTGACCCCTCTCAATCTAGAAGGGTGTAAAAGCTTGGAGGGCCTACCAAAGGAAGTGGGGAACTTGTCTTCGTTGACCACTCTGAATCAAAAATGGTGTGAAAACTTGAAGACTTTGACAGAGGAAGTGGGGAACTTGTCTTCCTTGACCCCTCTCAATCTAGAAGGGTGTAAAAGCTTGGAGGCCCTACCAAAGGAAGTAGGGAACTTGTCTTCGTTGACCACTCTCAATCAAAAATGGTGTGAAAACTTGAAGACTTTGACAGAGGAAGTGGGGAACTTGTCTTCCTTGACCCCTCTCAATCTAGAAGGGTGTAAAAGCTTGGAGGCCCTACCAAAGGAAGTGGGGAACTTGTCTTCCTTGACCACTCTCAATCTAGAAGGGTGTAAAAGCTTAGAGGCCCTACCAAAGGAAGTGGGGAACTTGTCTTCCTTGACCCCTCTCAATCTAGAAGGGTGTAAAAGCTTCGAGGCCCTACCAGAGGAAGTGGGGAACTTGTCTTCGTTGACCACTGTCAATTTAGAATGGTGTTATAATTTAAAGACTTTGCCAGAGGAAGTGGGGAACTTGTCTTCCTTGACCCCTCTCAATCTAGAAGGGTGTAAAAGCTTGGAGGCCCTACCAAAGGAAGTGGGGAACTTGTCTTCCTTGACCCCTCTCAATCTAGAAGGGTGTAAAAGCTTGGAGGGCCTACCAAAGGAAGTGGGGAACTTGTCTTCGTTGACCACTCTCAATCAAAAATGGTGTGAAAACTTGAAGACTTTGACAGAGGAAGTGGGGAACTTGTCTTCCTTGACCCCTCTCAATCTAGAAGGGTGTAAAAGCTTGGAGGCCCTACCAAAGAAAGTGGGGAACTTGTCTTCCTTGACCCCTCTCAATCTAGAAGGGTGTAAAAGCTTGGGGCCCTACCAAAGGAAGTGGGGAACTTGTCTTCGTTGACCACTCTCAGTCAAAAATGGTGTGAAAATCTGAAGACTTTGCCAGAGGACGTGGGGAACTTGTCTTCTTTGACCCCTCTCAATCTAGAAGGGTGTAAAAGCTTGGAGGCCCTACCAAAGGAAGTGGGGAACTTGTCTTCGTTGACCACTCTGAATAAAAAATGGTGTGAAAACTTGAGGACTTTGACAGAGGAAGTGGGGAACTTGTCTTCCTTGACCCCTCTCAATCTAGAAGGGTGTAAAAGCTTGGAGGCCCTACCAAAGGAAGTGGGGAACTTGTCTTCGTTGACCACTCTGAATAAAAAATGGTGTGAAAACTTGAGGACTTTGACAGAGGAAGTGGGGAACTTGTCTTCCTTGACCCCTCTCAATCTAGAAGGGTGTAAAAGCTTGGAGGCCCTACCAAAGGAAGTGGGGAACTTGTCTTCGTTGACCACTCTGAATCAAAAATGGTGTGAAAACTTGAAGACTTTGACAGAGGAAGTGGGGAACTTGTCTTCCTTGACCCCTCTCAATCTAGAAGGGTGTAAAAGCTTGGAGGCCCTACCAAAGGAAGTGGGGAACTTGTCTTCCTTGACCCCTCTCAATCTAGAAGGGTGTAAACGCTTGGAGGGCCTACCAAAGGAAGTGGGGAACTTGTCTTCGTTGACCACTCTGAATCAAAAATGGTGTGAAAACTTGAAGACTTTGACAGAGGAAGTGGGGAACTTGTCTTCCTTGACCCCTCTCAATCTAGAAGGGTGTAAAGCTTGGAGGCCCTACCAAAGGAAGTAGGGAACTTGTCTTCGTTGACCACTCTCAATCAAAAATGGTGTGAAAACTTGAAGACTTTGACAGAAGAAGTGGGGAACTTGTCTTCCTTGACCCCTCTCAATCTAGAAGGGTGTAAAAGCTTGGAGGCCCTACCAAAGGAAGTGGGGAACTTGTCTTCCTTGACCACTCTCAATCTAGAAGGGTGTAAAAGCTTAGAGGCCCTACCAAAGGAAGTGGGGAACTTGTCTTCCTTGACCCCTCTCAATCTAGAAGGGTGTAAAAGCTTGGAGGCCCTACCAGAGGAAGTGGGGAACTTGTCTTCGTTGACCACTGTCAATTTAGAATGGTGTTATAATTTAAAGACTTTGCCAGAGGAAGTGGGGAACTTGTCTTCCTTGACCCCTCTCAATCTAGAAGGGTGTAAAAGCTTGGAGGCCCTACCAAAGGAAGTGGGGAACTTGTCTTCCTTGACCACTCTCAATCTAGAAGGGTGTAAAAGCTTGGAGGGCCTACCAAAGGAAGTGGGGAACTTGTCTTCGTTGACCACTCTCAATCAAAAATGGTGTGAAAACTTGAAGACTTTGACAGAGGAAGTGGGGAACTTGTCTTCCTTGACCCCTCTCAATCTAGAAGGGTGTAAAAGCTTCGAGGCCCTACCAAAGGAAGTGGGGAACTTGTCTTCCTTGACCCCTCTCAATCTAAAAGGCTGTAAAAGCTTGGAGGCCCTACCAAAGGAAGTGGGGAACTTGTCTTCTTTGACCCCTCTCAATCTAGAAGGGTGTAAAAGCTTGGAGGGCCTACCAAAGGAAGTGGGGAACTTGTCTTCGTTGACCACTCTCAATCAAAAATGGTGTGAAAACTTGAAGACTTTGACAGAGGAAGTGGGGAACTTGTCTTCCTTGACCCCTCTCAATCTAGAAGGGTGTAAAAGCTTGGAGGCCCTACCAAAGAAAGTGGGGAACTTGTCTTCCTTGACCCCTCTCAATCTAGAAGAGTGTAAAAGCTTGGGGCCCTACCAAAGGAAGTGGGGAACTTGTCTTCGTTGACCACTCTCAGTCAAAAATGGTGTGAAAATCTGAAGACTTTGCCAGAGGACGTGGGGAACTTGTCTTCTTTGACCCCTCTCAATCTAGAAGGGTGTAAAAGCTTGGAGGCCCTACCAAAGGAAGTGGGGAACTTGTCTTCGTTGACCACTCTGAATAAAAAATGGTGTGAAAACTTGAGGACTTTGACAGAGGAAGTGGGGAACTTGTCTTCCTTGACCCCTCTCAATCTAGAAGGGTGTAAAAGCTTGGAGGCCCTACCAAAGGAAGTGGGGAACTTGTCTTCGTTGACCACTCTGAATAAAAAATGGTGTGAAAACTTGAGGACTTTGACAGAGGAAGTGGGGAACTTGTCTTCCTTGACCCCTCTCAATCTAGAAGGGTGTAAAAGCTTGGAGGCCCTACCAAAGGAAGTGGGGAACTTGTCTTCGTTGACCACTCTGAATCAAAAATGGTGTGAAAACTTGAAGACTTTGACAGAGGAAGTGGGGAACTTGTCTTCCTTGACCCCTCTCAATCTAGAAGGGTGTAAAAGCTTGGAGGCCCTACCAAAGGAAGTGGGGAACTTGTCTTCCTTGACCACTCTCAATCTAGAAGGGTGTAAAAGCTTAGAGGCCCTACCAAAGGAAGTGGGGAACTTGTCTTCCTTGACCCCTCTCAATCTAGAAGGGTGTAAAAGCTTGGAGGCCCTACCAGAGGAAGTGGGGAACTTGTCTTCGTTGACCACTGTCAATTTAGAATGGTGTTATAATTTAAAGACTTTGCCAGAGGAAGTGGGGAACTTGTCTTCCTTGACCCCTCTCAATCTAGAAGGGTGTAAAAGCTTGGAGGCCCTACCAAAGGAAGTGGGGAACTTGTCTTCCTTGACCACTCTCAATCTAGAAGGGTGTAAAAGCTTAGAGGCCCTACCAAAGGAAGTGGGGAACTTGTCTTCCTTGACCCCTCTCAATCTAGAAGGGTGTAAAAGCTTGGAGGCCCTACCAGAGGAAGTGGGGAACTTGTCTTCGTTGACCACTGTCAATTTAGAATGGTGTTATAATTTAAAGACTTTGCCAGAGGAAGTGGGGAACTTGTCTTCCTTGACCCCTCTCAATCTAGAAGGGTGTAAAAGCTTGGAGGCCCTACCAAAGGAAGTGGGGAACTTGTCTTCCTTGACCCCTCTCAATCTAGAAGGGTGTAAAAGCTTGGAGGGCCTACCAAAGGAAGTGGGGAACTTGTCTTCGTTGACCACTCTCAATCAAAAATGGTGTGAAAACTTGAAGACTTTGACAGAGGAAGTGGGGAACTTGTCTTCCTTGACCCCTCTCAATCTAGAAGGGTGTAAAAGCTTGGAGGCCCTACCAAAGAAAGTGGGGAACTTGTCTTCCTTGACCCCTCTCAATCTAGAAGGGTGTAAAAGCTTGGGGCCCTACCAAAGGAAGTGGGGAACTTGTCTTCGTTGACCACTCTCAGTCAAAAATGGTGTGAAAATCTGAAGACTTTGCCAGAGGACGTGGGGAACTTGTCTTCTTTGACCCCTCTCAATCTAGAAGGGTGTAAAAGCTTGGAGGCCCTACCAAAGGAAGTGGGGAACTTGTCTTCGTTGACCACTCTGAATAAAAAATGGTGTGAAAACTTGAGGACTTTGACAGAGGAAGTGGGGAACTTGTCTTCCTTGACCCCTCTCAATCTAGAAGGGTGTAAAAGCTTGGAGGCCCTACCAAAGGAAGTGGGGAACTTGTCTTCGTTGACCACTCTGAATAAAAAATGGTGTGAAAACTTGAGGACTTTGACAGAGGAAGTGGGGAACTTGTCTTCCTTGACCCCTCTCAATCTAGAAGGGTGTAAAAGCTTGGAGGCCCTACCAAAGGAAGTGGGGAACTTGTCTTCGTTGACCACTCTGAATCAAAAATGGTGTGAAAACTTGAAGACTTTGACAGAGGAAGTGGGGAACTTGTCTTCCTTGACCCCTCTCAATCTAGAAGGGTGTAAAAGCTTGGAGGCCCTACCAAAGGAAGTGGGGAACTTGTCTTCCTTGACCCCTCTCAATCTAGAAGGGTGTAAACGCTTGGAGGGCCTACCAAAGGAAGTGGGGAACTTGTCTTCGTTGACCACTCTGAATCAAAAATGGTGTGAAAACTTGAAGACTTTGACAGAGGAAGTGGGGAACTTGTCTTCCTTGACCCCTCTCAATCTAGAAGGGTGTAAAAGCTTGGAGGCCCTACCAAAGGAAGTAGGGAACTTGTCTTCGTTGACCACTCTCAATCAAAAATGGTGTGAAAACTTGAAGACTTTGACAGAAGAAGTGGGGAACTTGTCTTCCTTGACCCCTCTCAATCTAGAAGGGTGTAAAAGCTTGGAGGCCCTACCAAAGGAAGTGGGGAACTTGTCTTCCTTGACCACTCTCAATCTAGAAGGGTGTAAAAGCTTAGAGGCCCTACCAAAGGAAGTGGGGAACTTGTCTTCCTTGACCCCTCTCAATCTAGAAGGGTGTAAAAGCTTGGAGGCCCTACCAGAGGAAGTGGGGAACTTGTCTTCGTTGACCACTGTCAATTTAGAATGGTGTTATAATTTAAAGACTTTGCCAGAGGAAGTGGGGAACTTGTCTTCCTTGACCCCTCTCAATCTAGAAGGGTGTAAAAGCTTGGAGGCCCTACCAAAGGAAGTGGGGAACTTGTCTTCCTTGACCACTCTCAATCTAGAAGGGTGTAAAAGCTTGGAGGGCCTACCAAAGGAAGTGGGGAACTTGTCTTCGTTGACCACTCTCAATCAAAAATGGTGTGAAAACTTGAAGACTTTGACAGAGGAAGTGGGGAACTTGTCTTCCTTGACCCCTCTCAATCTAGAAGGGTGTAAAAGCTTCGAGGCCCTACCAAAGGAAGTGGGGAACTTGTCTTCCTTGACCCCTCTCAATCTAAAAGGCTGTAAAAGCTTGGAGGCCCTACCAAAGGAAGTGGGGAACTTGTCTTCTTTGACCCCTCTCAATCTAGAAGGGTGTAAAAGCTTGGAGGGCCTACCAAAGGAAGTGGGGAACTTGTCTTCGTTGACCACTCTCAATCAAAAATGGTGTGAAAACTTGAAGACTTTGACAGAGGAAGTGGGGAACTTGTCTTCCTTGACCCCTCTCAATCTAGAAGGGTGTAAAAGCTTGGAGGCCCTACCAAAGAAAGTGGGGAACTTGTCTTCCTTGACCCCTCTCAATCTAGAAGGGTGTAAAAGCTTGGGGCCCTACCAAAGGAAGTGGGGAACTTGTCTTCGTTGACCACTCTCAGTCAAAAATGGTGTGAAAATCTGAAGACTTTGCCAGAGGACGTGGGGAACTTGTCTTCTTTGACCCCTCTCAATCTAGAAGGGTGTAAAAGCTTGGAGGCCCTACCAAAGGAAGTGGGGAACTTGTCTTCGTTGACCACTCTGAATAAAAAATGGTGTGAAAACTTGAGGACTTTGACAGAGGAAGTGGGGAACTTGTCTTCCTTGACCCCTCTCAATCTAGAAGGGTGTAAAAGCTTGGAGGCCCTACCAAAGGAAGTGGGGAACTTGTCTTCGTTGACCACTCTGAATAAAAAATGGTGTGAAAACTTGAGGACTTTGACAGAGGAAGTGGGGAACTTGTCTTCCTTGACCCCTCTCAATCTAGAAGGGTGTAAAAGCTTGGAGGCCCTACCAAAGGAAGTGGGGAACTTGTCTTCGTTGACCACTCTGAATAAAAAATGGTGTGAAAACTTGAAGACTTTGACAGAGGAAGTGGGGAACTTGTCTTCCTTGACCCCTCTCAATCTAGAAGGGTGTAAAAGCTTGGAGGCCCTACCAAAGGAAGTGGGGAACTTGTCTTCCTTGACCCCTCTCAATCTAGAAGGGTGTAAACGCTTGGAGGGCCTACCAAAGGAAGTGGGGAACTTGTCTTCGTTGACCACTCTGAATCAAAAATGGTGTGAAAACTTGAAGACTTTGACAGAGGAAGTGGGGAACTTGTCTTCCTTGACCCCTCTCAATCTAGAAGGGTGTAAAAGCTTGGAGGCCCTACCAAAGGAAGTAGGGAACTTGTCTTCGTTGACCACTCTCAATCAAAAATGGTGTGAAAACTTGAAGACTTTGACAGAAGAAGTGGGGAACTTGTCTTCCTTGACCCCTCTCAATCTAGAAGGGTGTAAAAGCTTGGAGGCCCTACCAAAGGAAGTGGGGAACTTGTCTTCCTTGACCACTCTCAATCTAGAAGGGTGTAAAAGCTTAGAGGCCCTACCAAAGGAAGTGGGGAACTTGTCTTCCTTGACCCCTCTCAATCTAGAAGGGTGTAAAAGCTTGGAGGCCCTACCAGAGGAAGTGGGGAACTTGTCTTCGTTGACCACTGTCAATTTAGAATGGTGTTATAATTTAAAGACTTTGCCAGAGGAAGTGGGGAACTTGTCTTCCTTGACCCCTCTCAATCTAGAAGGGTGTAAAAGCTTGGAGGCCCTACCAAAGGAAGTGGGGAACTTGTCTTCCTTGACCACTCTCAATCTAGAAGGGTGTAAAAGCTTGGAGGGCCTACCAAAGGAAGTGGGGAACTTGTCTTCGTTGACCACTCTCAATCAAAAATGGTGTGAAAACTTGAAGACTTTGACAGAGGAAGTGGGGAACTTGTCTTCCTTGACCCCTCTCAATCTAGAAGGGTGTAAAAGCTTCGAGGCCCTACCAAAGGAAGTGGGGAACTTGTCTTCCTTGACCCCTCTCAATCTAAAAGGCTGTAAAAGCTTGGAGGCCCTACCAAAGGAAGTGGGGAACTTGTCTTCTTTGACCCCTCTCAATCTAGAAGGGTGTAAAAGCTTGGAGGGCCTACCAAAGGAAGTGGGGAACTTGTCTTCGTTGACCACTCTGAATCAAAAATGGTGTGAAAACTTGAAGACTTTGACAGAGGAAGTGGGGAACTTGTCTTCCTTGACCCCTCTCAATCTAGAAGGGTGTAAAAGCTTGGAGGCCCTACCAAAGGAAGTGGGGAACTTGTCTTCGTTGACCACTCTGAATCAAAAATGGTGTGAAAACTTGAAGACTTTGACAGAGGAAGTGGGGAACTTGTCTTCCTTGACCCCTCTCAATCTAGAAGGGTGTAAAAGCTTGGAGGCCCTACCAAAGGAAGTGGGGAACTTGTCTTCCTTGACCCCTCTCAATCTAGAAGGGTGTAAACGCTTGGAGGGCCTACCAAAGGAAGTGGGGAACTTGTCTTCGTTGACCACTCTGAATCAAAAATGGTGTGAAAACTTGAAGACTTTGACAGAGGAAGTGGGGAACTTGTCTTCCTTGACCCCTCTCAATCTAGAAGGGTGTAAAAGCTTGGAGGCCCTACCAAAGGAAGTAGGGAACTTGTCTTCGTTGACCACTCTCAATCAAAAATGGTGTGAAAACTTGAAGACTTTGACAGAAGAAGTGGGGAACTTGTCTTCCTTGACCCCTCTCAATCTAGAAGGGTGTAAAAGCTTGGAGGCCCTACCAAAGGAAGTGGGGAACTTGTCTTCCTTGACCACTCTCAATCTAGAAGGGTGTAAAAGCTTAGAGGCCCTACCAAAGGAAGTGGGGAACTTGTCTTCCTTGACCCCTCTCAATCTAGAAGGGTGTAAAAGCTTGGAGGCCCTACCAGAGGAAGTGGGGAACTTGTCTTCGTTGACCACTGTCAATTTAGAATGGTGTTATAATTTAAAGACTTTGCCAGAGGAAGTGGGGAACTTGTCTTCCTTGACCCCTCTCAATCTAGAAGGGTGTAAAAGCTTGGAGGCCCTACCAAAGGAAGTGGGGAACTTGTCTTCCTTGACCCCTCTCAATCTAGAAGGGTGTAAAAGCTTGGAGGGCCTACCAAAGGAAGTGGGGAACTTGTCTTCGTTGACCACTCTCAATCAAAAATGGTGTGAAAACTTGAAGACTTTGACAGAGGAAGTGGGGAACTTGTCTTCCTTGACCCCTCTGAATCTAGAAGGGTGTAAAAGCTTCGAGGCCCTACCAAAGGAAGTGGGGAACTTGTCTTCCTTGACCCCTCTCAATCTAAAAGGCTGTAAAAGCTTGGAGGCCCTACCAAAGGAAGTGGGGAACTTGTCTTCTTTGACCCCTCTCAATCTAGAAGGGTGTAAAAGCTTGGAGGGCCTACCAAAGGAAGTGGGGAACTTGTCTTCGTTGACCACTCTCAATCAAAAATGGTGTGAAAACTTGAAGACTTTGACAGAGGAAGTGGGGAACTTGTCTTCCTTGACCCCTCTCAATCTAGAAGGGTGTAAAAGCTTGGAGGCCCTACCAAAGGAAGTGGGGAACTTGTCTTCGTTGACCACTCTGAATCAAAAATGGTGTGAAAACTTGAAGACTTTGACAGAGGAAGTGGGGAACTTGTCTTCCTTGACCCCTCTCAATCTAGAAGGGTGTAAAAGCTTGGAGGCCCTACCAAAGGAAGTGGGGAACTTGTCTTCCTTGACCCCTCTCAATCTAGAAGGGTGTAAACGCTTGGAGGGCCTACCAAAGGAAGTGGGGAACTTGTCTTCGTTGACCACTCTGAATCAAAAATGGTGTGAAAACTTGAAGACTTTGACAGAGGAAGTGGGGAACTTGTCTTCCTTGACCCCTCTCAATCTAGAAGGGTGTAAAAGCTTGGAGGCCCTACCAAAGGAAGTAGGGAACTTGTCTTCGTTGACCACTCTCAATCAAAAATGGTGTGAAAACTTGAAGACTTTGACAGAAGAAGTGGGGAACTTGTCTTCCTTGACCCCTCTCAATCTAGAAGGGTGTAAAAGCTTGGAGGCCCTACCAAAGGAAGTGGGGAACTTGTCTTCCTTGACCACTCTCAATCTAGAAGGGTGTAAAAGCTTAGAGGCCCTACCAAAGGAAGTGGGGAACTTGTCTTCCTTGACCCCTCTCAATCTAGAAGGGTGTAAAAGCTTGGAGGCCCTACCAGAGGAAGTGGGGAACTTGTCTTCGTTGACCACTGTCAATTTAGAATGGTGTTATAATTTAAAGACTTTGCCAGAGGAAGTGGGGAACTTGTCTTCCTTGACCCCTCTCAATCTAGAAGGGTGTAAAAGCTTGGAGGCCCTACCAAAGGAAGTGGGGAACTTGTCTTCCTTGACCACTCTCAATCTAGAAGGGTGTAAAAGCTTGGAGGGCCTACCAAAGGAAGTGGGGAACTTGTCTTCGTTGACCACTCTCAATCAAAAATGGTGTGAAAACTTGAAGACTTTGACAGAGGAAGTGGGGAACTTGTCTTCCTTGACCCCTCTCAATCTAGAAGGGTGTAAAAGCTTCGAGGCCCTACCAAAGGAAGTGGGGAACTTGTCTTCCTTGACCCCTCTCAATCTAAAAGGCTGTAAAAGCTTGGAGGCCCTACCAAAGGAAGTGGGGAACTTGTCTTCTTTGACCCCTCTCAATCTAGAAGGGTGTAAAAGCTTGGAGGGCCTACCAAAGGAAGTGGGGAACTTGTCTTCGTTGACCACTCTCAATCAAAAATGGTGTGAAAACTTGAAGACTTTGACAGAGGAAGTGGGGAACTTGTCTTCCTTGACCCCTCTCAATCTAGAAGGGTGTAAAAGCTTCGAGGCCCTACCAAAGGAAGTGGGGAACTTGTCTTCCTTGACCCCTCTCAATCTAAAAGGCTGTAAAAGCTTGGAGGCCCTACCAAAGGAAGTGGGGAACTTGTCTTCTTTGACCCCTCTCAATCTAGAAGGGTGTAAAAGCTTGGAGGGCCTACCAAAGGAAGTGGGGAACTTGTCTTCGTTGACCACTCTCAATCAAAAATGGTGTGAAAACTTGAAGACTTTGACAGAGGAAGTGGGGAACTTGTCTTCCTTGACCCCTCTCAATCTAGAAGGGTGTAAAAGCTTGGAGGCCCTACCAAAGGAAGTGGGGAACTTGTCTTCCTTGACCCCTCTCAATGTAGAAGGGTGTAAAAGCTTGGGGCCCTACCAAAGGAAGTGGGGAACTTGTCTTCGTTGACCACTCTCAGTCAAAAATGGTGTGAAAATCTGAAGACTTTGCCAGAGGACGTGGGGAACTTGTCTTCTTTGACCCCTCTCAATCTAGAAGGGTGTAAAAGCTTGGAGGCCCTACCAAAGGAAGTGGGGAACTTGTCTTCCTTGACCACTCTCAATGAAAAATGGTGTGAAAACTTGAAGACTTTGACAGAGGAAGTGGGGAACTTATCTTCCTTGACCACTCTTAATCTAGAAGGGTGTAGAAACTTGGAGGCCCTACCAATGGAAGTGGGGAACTTGTCTTCCTTGACCCCTCTCAATCTAGAAGGGTGTAAAAGCTTGGGACCCTACCAAAGGAAGTGGGGAACTTGTCTTCCTTGACCACTCTCAATCAAAAATGGTGTGAAAACTTGAGACTTTGCCAGAGGAAGTGGGGAACTTGTCTTCCTTGACCATTCTTAATCTAGAAGGGTGTAGAAACTTGGAGGCCCTACCAATGGAAGTGGTGAATTTGTCTTCCTTGACCACTGGCAATTTAGAATGGTGTTATAATTTAAAGACTTTGCCAGAGGACGTGGGGAACTTGTCTTCCTTGACCCCTCTCAATCTAGAAGGGTGTAAAAGCTTGGAGGCCCTACCAAAGGAAGTAGGGAACTTGTCTTCATTGACCACTCTGAATCAAAAATGGTGTGAAAACTTGAAGACTTTGACAGAGGAAGTGGGGAACTTATCATACTTGACCACTCTTAATCTAGAAGGGTGTAGAAACTTGGAGGCCCTACCAATGGAAGTGGTGAAGTTGTCTTCCTTGACCACTGTCAATTTAGAATGGTGTTATAATTTAAAGACTTTGCCAGAGGAAGTGGGGAACTTGTCTTGCTTGACCACTCTCTATCTAGAAAGGTGTGAAAGCTTGGAGGCCCTACCAAAGGAAGTAGGGAACTTGTCTTCGTTGACCACTCTGAATCTAAAATGGTGTGAACACTTGAAGACTTTGACAGAGGAAGTGGGGAACTTGTCTTCCTTGACCACTCTCAATCTAGAAGGGTGTAAAAGCTTGGAGGCCCTACCAAAGGAAGTGGGGAACTTGTCTTCCTTGACCACTCTCAATGAAAAATGGTGTGAAAACTTGAAGACTTTGACAGAGGAAGTGGGGAACTTATCTTCCTTGACCACTCTTAATCTAGAAGGGTGTAGAAACTTGGAGGCCCTACCAATGGAAGTGGTGAAGTTGTCTTCCTTGACCCCTCTCAATCTAAAAGGGTGTAATAGCTTGGAGGCCCTACCAAAGGAAGTGGGGAACTTGTCTTCGTTGAGCACTCTCAATCTAAAAGGGTGTAAAAGCTTGGAGGCCCTACCAAAGGAAGTGGGGAACTTGTCTTCCTTGACCACTGTCTATTTAGAATGGTGTTATAAATTAAAGACTTTGCGAGAAGAAGTGGGGAACTTGTCTTCCTTGACCACTTTCAATCTAGAAGGGTGTGAAAGCTTGGAGGCCCTACCAAAGGAAGTGGGGAACTTGTCTTCCTTGACCACTGTCAATCTAGAATGGTGTGAAAGCTTGAAGACTTGCCAGAGGAAGTGGGGAACTTGTCTTCCTTGACCACTTTCAATCTAGAAGGGTGTGAAAGCTTGGAGGCCCTACCAAAGGAAGTAGAGAACTTGTCTTCCTTGACCACTCTCAATCTAAAATAGTATAAAAGCTTGGAGGCCCTACCAAAGGAAGTGGGGAACTTGTCTTCGTTGACCACTCTCAATCAAAAATGGTGTGAACACTTGAAGACTTTGACAGAGGAAGTGGGGAACTTGTCTTCCTTGACCACTTTTAATTTAGAAGGGTGTAAAAGCTTGGAGGCCCTACCAAAGGAAGTGGGGAAGTTGTCTTCGTTGACCACTGTCAATTTAGAATGGTGTTATAATTTAAAGACTTTGCCAGAGGAAGTGGGGAACTTGTCTGTCTTGACCACTCTCTATCTAGAAGGGTGTAAAAGCTTGGAGGGCCTACCAAAGGAAGTGGGGAACTTGTCTTCGTTGACCGCTCTCAATCTAGAAGGGTGTACGATCTTAAAGACTTTGCCAGAGGAAGTGGGGAACTTGTCTTCGTTGACCACTCTCAATCTAGAAGGATGTAAAAGCTTGGAGGCCCTACCAAAGGAAGTGGGGAACTTGTCTTCCTTGACCCCTCTCAATCTAGAAGGGTATAAAAGCTTGGAGGCCCTACCAAAGGAAGTGGAGAACTTGTCTTCGTTGACCACTGTCAATCAAAAATGGTGTGAAAACTTGAAGAATTTGACAGAGGAAGTGGGGAACTTGTCTTCCTTGACCACTCTTAATCTAGAAGGGTGTAGAAACTTGGAGGCCCTACCAATGGAAGTGGTGAAGTTGTCTTCCTTGACCACTGTCAATTTAGAATGGTGTTATAATTTAAAGACTTTGCCAGAGGAAGTGGGGAACTTGTCTTCCTTGACCCCTCTCAATCTAGAAGGGTATAAAAGCTTGGAGGCCCAACCAAAGAAAGTGGGGAACTTGTCTTCGTTGACCACTGTCAATCAAAAATGGTGTGAAAACTTGAGGACTTTCATAGAGGAAGTGGGGAACTTATCATACTTGACCACTCTTAATCTAGAAGGGTGTAGAAACTTGGAGGCCCTACCAATGGAAGTGGTGAAGTTGTCTTCCTTGACCACTGTCAATTTAGAATGGTGTTATAATTTAAAGACTTTGCCAGAGGAAGTGGGGAACTTGTCTTGCTTGACCACTCTCTATCTAGAAGGGTGTGAAAGCTTGGAGGCCCTACCAAAGGAAGTAGGGAACTTGTCTTCCTTGACCACTCTCAATCAAAAATGGTGTGAACACTTGAAGACTTTGACAGAGGAAGTGGGGAACTTGTCTTCCTTGACCACTGTTAATTTACGATGGTGTAAAAGCTTGGAGGCCCTATCAAAGGAAGTGGGCAACTTGTCTTCCTTGACCACTCTCAATCTTGAAGGGTATTATAACTTAAAGACTTTACCAGAGGAAATGGGGAACTTGTCTTCTTTGACCACTCTCAATCTAGAATTCTGTAAAAGCTTGAAGGCCCTACCAAAGGATGTGGGAAACTTGTCTTCCTTGACCACTCTTAATCTTAAATGGTGTGAAAGCTTGGAGGCCCTACCAAAGGAAGTGGGGAACTTGTCTTCCTTGACCACTGTCTATTTAGAATGGTGTTATAAATTAAAGACTTTGCGAGAGGAAGTGGGGAACTTGTCTTCCTTGACCACTTTCAATCTAGAAGGGTGTGAAAGCTTGGAGGCCCTACCAAAGGAAGTGGGGAACTTGTCTTCCTTGAGCACTCTCAATCTAAAAGGGTGTAAAAGCTTGGAGGCCCTACCAAAGGAAGTGGGGAACTTGTCTTCATTGACCACTCTGAATCTAAAATGGTGTGAAAATTGGAGGACTTTGCTAGAGGAAGTGGGAAACTTGCCTTCCTTGACCACTCTTAATTTACGATGGTGTAAAAGCTTGGAGGCCCTATCAAAGGAAGTGGGCAACTTGTCTTCCTTGACCACTCTCAATCTTGAAGGGTATTATAACTTAAAGACTTTACCAGAGGAAATGGGGAACTTGTCTTCTTTGACCACTCTCAATCTAGAATTCTGTAAAAGCTTGAAGGCCCTACCAAAGGATGTGGGAAACTTGTCTTCCTTGACCACTCTTAATCTTAAATGGTGTGAAAGCTTAGAGGCCCTACCAAAGGAAGTGGGGAACTTGTCTTCGTTGACCACTCTCAATCTAGAAGGGTGTAAAAGCTTGAAAGCCATACCAGAGGAACTGGGGAACTTGTCTTCCTTGACCACTCTCAATCTAGGAGGGTGTGAAAGCTTGGAGGCCCTACCAAAGGAAGTGGAGAACTTGTCTTCCTTGATTACTCTCAATCTAGAAGGGTGTCATAATTTAAAGACTTTGCTAGAGGAAATGGGGAACTTGTCTTCCTTGACAGCTCTCAATCTATAATGGTGTAAAAGCTTGGAGGCCCTACCAAAGGAAGTTGAGAAGTTGTCTTTTTTGACCACTCTCAATCTAGAATGGTGTAGGAACTTAAAGACTTTACGAGAGGAAATGGGGAACTTGTCTTCCTTCACCACTCTCAATCTAGAATGGTGTAAAAGCTTGGAGGCCCTACCAAAGGAAGTGGGGAACTTGTCTTCCTTGACCACTGTCAATTTAGAATGGTGTAGGAACTTAAAGACTTCACCAAAGGAAGTGGGGAACTTGTCTTCCTTGACCACTCTCAATCTTGAAGGGTATTATAACTTAAAGACTTTACCAGAGGAAATGGGGAACTTGTCTTCTTTGACCACTCTCAATCTAGAATTCTGTAAAAGCTTGAAGGCCCTACCAAAGGATGTGGGAAACTTGTCTTCCTTGACCACTCTTAATCTTAAATGGTGTGAAAGCTTGGAGGCCCTACCAAAGGAAGTGGGGAACTTGTCTTCCTTGACCACTTTCAATCTAGAAGGGTGTAAAAGCTTGAAAGCCATACTAGAGGAACTGGGGAACTTGTCTTCCTTGACCACTCTCAATCTAGGAGGGTGTGAAAGCTTGGAGGCCCTACCAAAGGAAGTGGAGAACTTGTCTTCCTTGATCACTCTCAATCTAGAAGGGTGTCATAATTTAAAGACTTTGCTAGAGGAAATGGGGAACTTGTCTTCCTTGACAGCTCTCAATCTATAATGGTGTAAAAGCTTGGAGGCCCTACCAAAGGAAGTTGAGAAGTTGTCTTTTTTGACCACTCTCAATCTAGAATGGTGTAGGAACTTAAAGACTTTACGAGAGGAAATGGGGAACTTGTCTTCCTTCACCACTCTCAATCTAGAATGGTGTAAAAGCTTGGAGGCCCTACCAAAGGAAGTGGGGAACTTGTCTTCCTTGACCACTGTCAATTTAGAATGGTGTAAAAGCTTGGAGGCCCTATCAAAGGAAGTGGGCAACTTGTCTTCCTTGACCACTCTCAATCTTGAAGGGTATTATAACTTAAAGACTTTACCAGAGGAAATGGGGAACTTGTCTTCTTTGACCACTCTCAATCTAGAATTCTGTAAAAGCTTGAAGGCCCTACCAAAGGATGTGGGAAACTTGTCTTCCTTGACCACTCTTAATCTTAAATGGTGTGAAAGCTTGGAGGCCCTACCAAAGGAAGTGGGGAACTTGTCTTCCTTGACCACTGTCTATTTAGAATGGTGTTATAAATTAAAGACTTTGCGAGAGGAAGTGGGGAACTTGTCTTCCTTGACCACTTTCAATCTAGAAGGGTGTGAAAGCTTGGAGGCCCTACCAAAGGAAGTGGGGAACTTGTCTTCCTTGACCACTTTCCATTTAGGATTGTGTAGAAGATTGAAGGCTCTACCAAAGGAAGTAGGGAATTTATCTTCCTTGACCATTTTTAATCTAGAACGGTGTAAAAGTTTGAAGAGCATACCAAAAGAAGTAGAGAACTTGGCTTCTTTAACCACTCTCAATCTAAAAGGTTGTAATAACTTGAGGACTTATTAAAGGAATTGGAAAACTTATCTTCTTTGACTACTCTGAATTTAACAAAGTGTGGAAGCTTAAAGGTTCTACCATAGAAAGTAGGGAACTTGTCTTTGTTGACCACTCTCAATCCAAAATGATGTCTAAGTTTCAAGGCTCTACCAAAAGATGTGGATAATTTGTCTTCTTTGACTACTCTCAATCTAGAAGGGTGTAAAAACTTGGAGGTTCTACGAGAGGAAGTAGGAAACTTGTCTTCTTTGACCGCTCTGGATTTAAAATGGTGTAATAATTTAGAGGCCTTACTTGAGGAATTGGGGAACTTGTTTTCCTAGACCATTCTTAATTTAAGGTTGTCTAATAATTTGGAGGCCTTGCTAGAGGAATTGAGAAACTTGTATTTTTTAGCCACACTTGATATGGAAGGTGTTCAAACTTGAAGACTCTACCAAAGGAAGTGGTGAACTTGTCTTCTTTAACCACTCTTGATTTAAGTTGGTGTAATAACCTAGAGACCTTACGAGAGGAATTGGGGAATTTGTCCTCCTTGACCACTCTTGATCTAGAAAGGTACTCTACCAAAGGAAGTAGGGAACTTATCTTCTTTCACCTCTCTTGATTTAATATGTTGTAAAAACTTGGAGGCTTCGCTAAAGGAATGGTATGGCTCCCATAGAACATATTCATTGCATTTTAAAACTTTACATACATAGCATATATTGCAATATTTTTCAAAACCATTTTTACTACCAAATGAACAATAAATTATAGGAAAATTTTTTTAGCTCATTTACAAAGTTCAAGCAACAATTATAATTGACAAAGGTCATGTATTCTTGAAAAGTGCAAGTGTTTACTTTAAAAGTCAATGTCTCTCACTTTTGAGACAAACTTCGACTTTTGTGCATAGCATTGTAAAGCCCTAATATTTATTATAGGCCTCAAATTACAAATAGATATGTGTATTGCTACATGCATTTTAAAGTGGATTCTATATATAATGTTATGAATGGAGATGGGGTGTACTATTGGGATAAATTCTTTCACAGGATAAAAGTTAAAGTCTACCCTTATTTTGGGTTTGACTAAATTTTTTCTTTCCTTTCCTCTTCACTATATTTGAAGACTTTGGGTCCAATTTTGATTTCAAAATTTTCAAAATGAATCACACAATCGTATATAGTTCAAGAAATTACACATGGAATGATCTTTATGGGCAATTGAACATGAATTTAATTATTAACCCCTAAAGTCCTAAACTACATTCTTTGATAGCATAAAGATTAAGGCTATTCACTATGAACAAAGTTTTTGTTCTTTTTCTTTGAGATTTTTGCACAACATTTGGCCTCAGAATGTTTTAGGCCCAAAAAATTTCATAACTTGTGACTACATGGTAAAAACGGGGTATTGTATGATATGTAATTTGTAGCATTTGGTAGTTAGCTCAAGCAACAATAAAAACCTCTTAAAAAGTTATTCTCCTAAGAAATAGAAATTTGAAATTGGTTTTGTAGATTTAAATATACATGAAAAGATTTAAATCATTCCATTTTGATTAATGAGATGAAACTCATGAGGAGATTTAGTTGTGGGTAGTTATAAATTTTTTATTCTAAAATTAACTTTGAAGTTCTTTATTTAACACAATTTTCAATATTTTTGGAAAGAAATAAAAACACTAGGTGTACATTGTTTATTACAACATTACAACCATTGGGATTGACATTTTGCGATTTGACAAATAAATGGTTATCAATTTAGTATTTTGAATCATTTTCTACTTCTCTCTATTGACAATTTGTTTCCTAATGTGTTGTACAATTCCAAACGATTTGAAATTTTTCAAGCATGTAGCCAATTTGCCATAAAGAATGAATCCAAAGAGTTACAACCATTTTGGACATTTTTCATAATGCTCTAACATTGTGAAGTGCAACTGCTTGGTTTCTTTGCAGGGCTCCCCAAAGGATTTTTGCTTCTTTAAATACTAGTATCCTGCAATCTACACAGAGGGAGTTTTTGAAATTTTTATCACACCTTCTCATACCAACATACTACAATATCCCACGGTTATATGTGTCCAAAAAAATGTTATTTTTCCTAAAATTTGGTACTTGTACTAAAAATGGCAATTTTGGATTGCTTTGGGAAAAACATAGTGAAAAACGTTTAAGGATAAAACTATATGAAATGAACCATCTAAAATTTGACCAAGACTTGCTACCAGAAGTTGAAAGGCTATTGTAGATTCTCCAAGAATGACTTTAATTTCATTCGTATAGCAAAAAAATAAGCATCATAAGAATTGACCTTTGGTTTTAGGAATAAAAAAGATACATAGGATGTGGCAAGACATTTGTAGAGGTTGATTTGAGAAAGATGGTGCATACTAAGTGTAGTTATTTTGGTTATTTTGTTTTCAAGATACCTTTGAGGGTGCACACTTGTGTAGGTTTATTTTTTGGTATGAAAAGAATTTTGAGTTTGAACTGAAGTGAGATGCAAGTATGTGTGTATGGCTATGGTAGGATGGATAGCAGGAGGCAAATGAATTTGTAGTTGCATTTGTAAGTATGTGAAAAAAGAGATGCAATTTCTTGAGAAGTTGTTTGTATTAGAGTTAATTGCAAAGATCTCCCCAATTTGAACCATTGGTGTCAGAGGAAGGTTTACCTCAGAATAGTACAAAAGAAACATACAACACCAAACTCCATCACATTCCAATTTTGACACTTCATGGAGCTTGGTCTTGTGTTTTTTCAAACACTAGAGGTCCACAAACCATCCCTCCAAGCCTACCTACCACATCAATGACAACAATAGATATTTCAAGGAACATGTCACTCATTCTTAAATAGGGGCCACATTCAAAACCAATTTAGTTTATCATGGACATTCTACCTTAAACTCTTTGTCCCTCTGTGTATAAGGTTTTGTCACAACTTATGTGTGTAATTGATTAGGTCCAAACATGTTGAAGGGAAGATGTAGTTGAAAGAGTGTTGGTTGGTTTTTCAAGAGCTTGGGATTTGGGGCGCATAATGTACTACTATATTTAGGTAGTGTGCTGTAAAACTGACCCTCTTCTTCAAATAGACCCTATTTTTAGGGGGAGAATCGAGATGAGGTGATCCTCGAATGGACCACTTTAACAATTGAATGCATCAAGGGAATTTTTTTTCCTATTGTAGGAGCCAATCATAGTCTTTAATTTTACACACATTTCTTTACAAGTTGCAAGTGGACAGATTTTGGGAGACCTATGGTCACAAATAGGTGCCTATGCCCCAAATCTTTGAAAATTTATAAGTAATTATGAATGCTTAGAAAAATACAAAACCACTTGTGTTCTTTCTGTGAAAAATGATATAAAATTCTTCTTGTCCATGAAAACCTAAGAAAAAGGTGAACCAGCCCTTAAATGGTTGCTTATAGAGCAAACTACCTTGATTGAAAATTGTGCACTTCACAGGACCATTTTCTGAGTCCCAGAGTCCTCTCCTTGGACTGACCCAAAATGAGAAAAATGGGAAGAACTGAAATGGCCCCTGAGTGGGTCTTCTGCGGCATTCGTCCTTGGTTGGGTTGGGCAGGGCTTTGGCTGGCTGGTTTGATTTTCCTCCAGGCGTGTAATTTTACCTTTGCAATGAAATTCCTTTCCATTTGTTTCCCTCTCCCCAAAACAAAATAAAATTAAAAATTGACATGAGGTTGACTAAATTACCATTGAATGAAATATCCAAATCAACAGAACTGGCAGTATCCAAAAGCCAATGCATTGTTTTGGACAAAAATTTGTCAATTTTTTGTCATACAAGACATCATTCCCTTGTAAGGTAGTTGGCTGTGAAAGCAACCATTTGGAGGGTTGGTCCACCTTTTTTTAC